>JANAVB010010800.1:3070998-3765983 GCA_029216955.1 Iris pallida
GTACTGGGACTCACTTTGGTGCACAAAGGTACTAAACTTGAGCCCTAGCTAGATCTTGAAACTGCTGTTGTGGCAGCTGGAGTTATTGATACAGAAACTGGGGAGGCTTAGCAGGCCCCGCGCTATTAGTTGCCTCCGAAAAGAAATTATGATCTCTCTTGGGCTTCAAGCCCAACTCCCTCTCTACCTTGCCTGCTTTCATAAGGATCTTCGTGTATGTCTCATAGAAGGAATGAATAAGGATCTTCACATCCCAAGTCAAACCCTTTCTGAAATAGCTCGCCCTAATCTCTGGGTCCCGTACCATGTACTCTCCTTATCGGCTCAGCCTGACAAACTCTGCAGCATACTGCTCAACCAACATGCCTCCCTGCTAGAGGTTCTGGAACTGTCTAGCCAAGTCCAGCCTGTCGGTAGGAGAAAATAAATTCTTCTTTAAGAGGTCCTTGAATTCGGCCCAGGTATGACCCTCTCCAGCAAGAGTCGGCTCATTCCTGAGCCAGGTGTGAGCGATATCAAGTAGCTGCAGCCCTACTGCCTCAATATTTAAATCATCAGCAAGGCGGGACACCCTCATGTGTCACTCAATATCCTCAAGCCAGTCATCAGCATAAATGATGCCTTTAGTCCTACCGAAATCTCGTGGTCTCTGTTTTTTGAAGTCCTGAATGTTGCCTGGC
Source organism: Iris pallida (assembly GCA_029216955.1). Taxonomy (NCBI): domain Eukaryota; kingdom Viridiplantae; phylum Streptophyta; class Magnoliopsida; order Asparagales; family Iridaceae; genus Iris; species Iris pallida. The sequence goes on from JANAVB010010800.1 coordinate 3,071,679, forward strand.
CTCTACACCGCATACTGCTGCTGGGTTGGAGCTCCTCACTCTACTGTAGCTAGAGCGAGCTGATGGACATCCTCCATGCCCTATCAGATCACGTCCGACTACCTCTGGTGTGCCTCGGACTGTGCCCGTTGTGCCTCTAGCATCTTCCAAAATAGAGCAAACATCTGCCCTATGTCGGTAGGCACTAGAGGCGGAGAAGGTAGATCTTTTGGAACAGATGGTGGAGTCCACGGCATAGGAGGTGGAGGAGTAACACTAACGACAACCACGGTCGCGAACCCCTGCAGTGAAGTAAAAGCAGCCGCAACGACCTCGGGAATGGTCCTCGTCACTGGAGGAGGAGCACCCCCAAAGGCAACTTTTGTCACTCCAACCCCTCTCTGAACCTGCTGGCCCCGAATGCTGTAACTTAGTCTTAGAAGGCATCCTAAAGACAGATCGAAAGAAAGATGTTAAAATGGCACATGATAGAATATATTCAAGGGAGGACAGTTAGAGTGCAATTAATTAGTATCAAGAAAGGACAGTCATAGAGAAGAAAATTGGGAGTTTTTTCCTAATTGTGATTGAGTATCCTTAGCCTATAGCCTATATCCTCGATACCTACAATAGGCTCATAGCAGCACTATAAGTCGAGCACCACTATGACATTGTACTAATTGCAACTTCTCGACCTGCTTGGGCCACCACAAAAAATGTGTCATGACCCGTACCCAATGTAGGGGCATGAGTGCGTGACAGCGCCCCGCACCGCAGCATCGGCGGTAGAACATTGTCTAGGTTTACTAAACTAACAAATAATATAAATATCATAACCTATCGAGATAGTCAACTCCAAACGGAGAACAAGTAATGACAATATATCCATATTCAATCACAAAACTATAAGAAAGATAAATTGTACAAAAAGATAAAGACAACAAGATATAAAATATCCAGAAAACCTACCATAAAATAATACAAGTCCAGAAGAGTCTAAGAGTTATCTAACACAGAATAAGTCTAAAATAAAAAACAAACCAAGAGTCTAACTGGAGACAAATCCAGCACAAATATATCCTAACAGAGTCGCTAAATGAGCCTCCTCAGCCTGAGCTATAAATCCTTCTAAAACAGAGTCCCCCGACTAGCACATACTACATTCCATGGCCGTAATAAGTAGGACAATCATTATCTGGAAAATAAATCTCCAGTCAGGATTAGAGCGAGAACACCACTAATAGCCATTCCAGTTAATTGACAAAGACTATAAAATTATAAATAGAGAGTACGATAATGATGAAAAATAGAACTATCAATATTAATCATAACCTGACAATGGTACTATGAAGAACAAATGATGTAAAGAGTACAAGGTACAATAATAGAAATAAATAGACAACATGTAAGTACAGTCCAAGAAGTATAATGGGAACAATAAGTACTGTAGATATTATCTGTTTTAGAATACTAGTTTCAAGATATAATCGGCTAAGGAACTTGTACAATAGATAAGTGGCCTGGGTAATCTTGTGTGAGGTGTACGATTAACACTTACAATGTTTACAACTACAATAGGGATTTGATCACATCTCTTACTAGAATTTCCCCTGCCCCCAACTAGTACAGTGGATCCAACCATGACATGTTACGATACACGAACAATGTTTTACGATATTATCATGTACAGTGTCTAATGAACATGTCGTGTACGATGTCAATACGATAACCAAGGTAACATCTCATGACTGAAGATCCAGCTAAGTACCAGTCCGTGTATCATCGTGTCAGAATCAAATATAGCATTACTAAATAAAATATTCATAGTAGATATAAAATACTGAAAACTATCAGAGAGTGTACTCGCCTGAGATCCGGTGTGAAATATCAACAGTATCTGATACGGTTCCATGAAGACCTAAATATGGAATATCAAAATTAATAAGTGTTTTAGAATCATAAACATGCTATACTAGGTCAGTTCTCGGTTCTCCAAGTCATTTCTAGGTCATATTAGGTCAACTCTAGTCAAACATTGTCAAACTAGCCATTCCTAGATTGTATGAGTCTATTTCTAAGGTTATTGGGTCCATACCCTAAGTATCTAGACTATATTAGCTATATGGGATACTAGGGTATCAACCCTACCCCGTATCATAAGATGTTTGAAATGTCATATATAATATACTATATAGTGTATATATATACCAATATAATATATATAAGAATATTTTCTAGCTACCTAACTTTTACATGTATACCTATTACATGCTTAATTCTTTAACACAAGGTAACCCAACCCTATCTCAATATATATTACCTACATTGCCTATGTATAGGATACCCTTAAATCCTAATATTACCTACATTGCCTATATATATGATACCGTATCTCCTAATTAATTCCCAAAGTTAGTATGCCATTTCCCTTAGCTACACATAAATCCTCTATTGGCCTGCTGTCACGCCCCAGAACCAGAATACTGGCAAGTAGGGACGGACCAGGCCAGCTATGTATACCAAAGTACTCCAGTACTCCGGAACAACGTATAAGCTGTATAGATGGGGGTCACTGCTACAAACCAACGGTCAATCCTAGGTCACATAATCCTAGATATCTCAGTCTCAGACAAGAAGTAATGTACAAGAATATGATCATCATGCATATAAGACAGTAAAGCGTCCCAAACTATAATATATAGATGATTATGAAGCTAGTAATACAAAATGAAGAACTAGCAAGACTAAGTAATACATGATCAGCTCTAGATGCAGTCTTGAAATATAACATCATGTCTAAGCCCGTAGGCCAAATGTCAAGTCCAAAACACGAGCTAAACACGTGCTCGGTGGCTAAACGCCTCAAAAGAATATGTACAGAAAATAGTGGGTAAGAGAAAGAACACCCACTCAAGTCCCCTGGTGCTCCGGGTGGTCACCATCGAGAGGAAGGTCCAGAAGATCCTCGGGCTCCTCAACTAAATCTGGTCAATACAAAACCAGTAGGGTCAGAACCCCAATAGCAAGTACCACAAAGGAAGCCAAACTATGAACTAAAACCAGCATGCAAATTATAACATCTCTAAGATAAAGCAGTAAACGAGACAATAATAGTAAATTGGTACCTTAAAGTTTACGAAAGAAAACTGGAACATGCAAGAAGGATAGTAAGTGAATATATAGAATAAACTGGACATGTGAGCATATGGAGAAGTCGAGCATGTAGTAGAAAGAATAGCATATAAGGAATGACAAGAAGCTAAGTACTACAATAAGATAAACTGGAGCAAGACTAGACTAGACAAGAAAGCACTCCATCCATCAATCACGGCCAAGCAATGAGTACGGCTTGATACTTTAGCTAACTAGGGTTGCCACAATCCTAATTACTAACACATACAAGTTGGAAAAATCCAAGTCCAGTTACCTGCCTGCTACTACCTGAATGATCCAAGCCAAAAAGAAAAGAAGTATAGCAGACACACTGCAGTAAGATACATGTGTCCTAAAGAGGTGCCCCACTCGACATTGTGCTGGAAGAGTGCTCATCATGACAGATAGTTCCAAATCCTATGTATATATATATATATATATATATATATATAAGACCAAGACCAAAGGGGAAACAGGTAACCGGGAAAGTCTCCAATGATCTAGGTAATCAAGCGAGTTGTTTAGCCCTTAACATTTTTTGTTGGATTCTGGGTGTGGCATTCCGTAGAATCCATCCTAAACATGAGACATGCAAGACTGGACAAGACAAACAAGATTGTGCACTTCAATAAGCCACAACAGGACTTGATAATATCAAGACAAGAGTGCGCTACGACGAGCCACTATCAAGGAGCTAGACATGTACTAGAATCAAGAGTGTGCCATGATAGGCCACTATCATGTAAGCAAGAAGGACATGTATCATGAGTACGCCACGACGGGCCACTATCTAGTAAGCAAGAACGCATGGCAACAATTATCATAGCTTGTAAGACAGAATCTATCAAAAGACATATCATGGCATATGGGAAAGAATAATTAAAGCTAAGTATATTTCATAGAAAATGATTGAACATGTACTAGTGTCAAGTGTATATAGGATGTACAAGCATTCTTTAACTATACAAGATCATCTTATCATGTTAAGAAATCATTATAGTCAAAGAAAATATCAAAAGTGGACAAAAATGGGCAAAAATAGACTAAAATGGCATACCGCGGTATACGGCGGCATACCGGCGGTATACCGGCCTAAAGACAGAAAGTTTCTGGGGCAAAAATCGGCATACTAGCGGTATACACTGGCATACCGTCGGTATACCAATTTTTCAAACAGCAACAAAATTCAGATTTTTGCCAAAACTTGTTTCGACCATAAAAACTTCATTTTAAATCGAAATTCGGAATTTCAAAGTCAAAATTGCATAGAATTGAATTCCCTAAAACATGGAACTACTAGATCTCACAAATTCAAAGATTTGATAGATCAATATCTTAAAATACTCCAAAACAGAGGTTCTCGAAATACTGAAATGAGTCCCGATTACCACCAAACTCAAAATCCATGTATACTAGCTAGGTAAGGATCTCATATATGTATATGTGACCAAAATCCTTGATGGTAACTCTAGTATCCCTCATGATACCAAGTTTTCTACTAAGTCACTTTTGAATTTTAACAGAAAATCAAATCTTGCTTAAGAATTTTTGGAAACATGCATATATATACGAGAATCATCAGGAAAACATATTTAACAAAATGAGTTTAGGAAAATTATAAGCATTTAATACCAAGGAAAACAAAAATGATAATAGATTACTATTGTTCAAGAATTTGGCAAGATGTACTTGCCTAGTTAAGCTCCAAGCCTAATCTTCTACACCACCACCAAGAGGGGTACGAAACCATACTCTAGACCTCAAGGCCAAGCTATTGGCAAGCTCTAAGGGAAGAGAATGGAAGAAGAAATGAAGAGAGAGTGAAGAGAATGAAAAGAGAAAGAAGAGATAAAATGAAATGGTATATATAGAAGGAGAATTAATCTTAGTCGTTGGATCATGCTCCATATCAAAGTCTAGGTCAATCATGGCCATTCAAACAAAACCAATTATCCATCAGATAATAGGGTGCATCTATACTATTCACGAAAAATATCTAAATACTATTCACGAAAATATCTAAACACTATTCACGAAAATATCCGAAATACTATTCACAAAAATATCCGAAATACTATTCTTGAAAATATCTGAAATCAAAAATATCTAAAGTGTAGAAAATATGTTCCGGCGGTATGCCATCGGTATACACTGGTATACCGACGGTATGCCGATCAAGTAGAAAACCTATAGTTTGAGGAAAATATAAAGCATTTCGAAAACCAAAAATACGAAATATACTGTAAAATACGTATCCGTATATAAATACCGATACTGTGAGACGAGTCTCACAACTCTCCCCTCCTTAGAAAAATTTTGTCCTCAAAATTTCCTAAAGATAATCAAACTAAGCTAGAAATCCAAGAAAACATGCTATCAGGATCAAGATAGGAAACTCATAAAGGATGAAATCCAACTAGAGTAATGTACAAGAAATATAAAAGCAATTTAAACATACGTAAACAACAACATCATGTATTCCTACAATCACACTAAAAAGATAGAACATAGATATACGAATAGGTATACCTCAAGAGTCAAACAGATACGGGTAACGAACTCGGATATCATCCTCGCACTCCCAAGTTGACTCGTCCAGTGAGTGATAATCCCAGGAAGCACGAACTAACCGGATAGTCCAGTTCTTGAGAATCTTCTCCCTCCGGTCCAAAATAGATATGGGCCCCTCCTCATACGATAGGTCGGTACCAACAACCAGCTCGAAATGATCTAGGATATGGCTCGAATCCGGAACATATCGACGTAGCTGAGATACGTGAAACACGTCATGTACCTCGCACAACGACGATAGAAGAGCAAGGCAATAAGATACATCCCCTACTCGCTCGAGAACATCGAACGGTCCAATAAATCTAGGACTAAGCTTTCCCCGTATGCCAAACCTGATGACACCATGGGTAGACAAAATTCGAAGAAATACGTGGTCGCCGACAGAGAACTTAAGATGGCGTCGATGCTGATCTTCCCAATGACGTTGTCGATCCTGAGCTACTCTTAGATGCTCTCTGACCTGCCTGACTACTCCAACTGACTGAGCAATCATCTCTGGACCAAGCATCTGCCTCTCTCAAATGTCATCCCAAGCTAGGGTGACCTACATCTCCTACCATACAAAGCCTCGAAAGGAGCCATCTGAATGCTCGCCTGGAAGCTATTGTTGTAAGAGAACTCCACCAAATGCAAGTGATCCTCCCAAGAACCACTGAAGTCAAGAATGCATGATCGAAGCATATCCTCCAAGGTCTGAATCGTACGCTCCGACTGACCATCTGTCTGAGGATGGTATGCTGAACTGAAACTCAAACTGGTACCCAGACTCTGGTGAAGACTTTGCCAGAAATGAGAAGTGAGTCTGGAATTCCGATCTGAGACTATGCTAACTGGCACCCCATGCAATCTGACAATCTGCCTCATGTACAAGTCGGCCAACTGATCTGTAGACTGACCAACACTGAAAGGTAGGAAGTGGGCAGCCTTCGTGAGTATATCCACTATAACCCAAATGGCATCTCTACCAGTCGGGGTTCTAGGAAGACCAGTCACGAAGTCCATAGTAATATGATCCCACTTCCACTCCGAAATCGGTAAAGACTGAAGAAGTTCGACCGGTCTTTGGTGCTCAGCCTTGACCTGCTGGAAAAATAAGTATCGAGAGACAAACCGAGCTACCTTCCTCTTCATACCATTCCACCAGAAATGCTGACGAATATCTCGGTACATCTTCGTCCCTTCTGGATGAACAGAATACTGAGAACTGTGGGCCTCCGACATAATCTTCTGTCGAATATCTCCACTCGGCACACAAAAATGACTCCCAAATCGGAGTGTCCCATCCTCATGGATGCACAACTCTGCTATGTGCCCTGCCACATACTCAGCTCTGAGCTGCTGAAGCCTGGCATCCCCTGACTGAGCTGCTCTGATCCTATCCACAATGGTAGACTGAACCTGCAAACCTGCCATCATAGTTGCCTCACCAGGTAGCACTACCTCAACACCCATCTCCTGAAGATCCTCCTGAAGGTGACACTGCTTCGTCAAGAAATAGACTCCGGGTCTCCTGCTCAAAGCGTCTGCAATAATATTTGCCTTCCCGGGATGATACTAAAGATCAACATCATAATCCTTCAGTAACTCAAGCCACCTCATCTGCTGCATGTTCAGATCCCTCTGGGTGAACACATACCTCAAGCTCTTATGGTCAGTGAAAATCTCTACTCGATCACCATACAGATAATGCCTCCAGAGCTTGAGGGCAAACACAACTACGGCCAACTCAAGATCATGCGTCGGATAGATCTTCTCATGGTCCCGAAGCTGTCGAGATGCATAAGCTATCACTCGGTCGTGCTGCATAAGAACACAACCAAGTCCCCGTCCTGACACATCACAATACACCGTGAACCCACCTGGTCTGACGGGTAATGTCAGAATAGGAGCTGAAATCAAACTCTGCTTGAGTTTCTCAAAAGAAACCTGACAAGCATCTGACCACTCAAAGCACACATCCTTATACGTCAGCCGTGTCAAGGGTGTAGAGATCCTAGCAAAGTCTGCCACAAACCTTCTGTAATAGCCTGCTAGTCCCAGAAAGTTGTGTACATCTAAAGTTGTACGAGGTACTGGCCAACCCTCGATAGCCTCAACCTTCTTGGGGTCCACCTCAACACCACCTTCGGCAATAATATGACCCAAGAAAGAGACTCGATCGAGCCATAAATTGTACTTGCTGAACTTTACGTAAAGCTGATGGTCCCGAAGAATCTGAAGAACCGCGCGAAGATGCTGCTCGTGCTCTGCCTCAGTCCGACTATAGACCAAGATATCATCAATAAACACTATCACAAACTGGTCTAAGTAGGGCATGAAGATACGATTCATGAGATCCATGAAGATCGCTGGCGCATTGGTAGCTCCGAAAGGCATAACACGGAACTCCCAATGGCCATATCGAGATCTAAACGTCGTCTTGGGTATATCCTGCCCTCTGACTCTGATCTGATGGTACCCAGACCGCAAATCGATCTTCGAAAACACAGCCGCTCAACTAAGCTGGTTGAACAAGTCATCTATCCTGGACAAGGGATACTTGTTCTTTACGGTCATCGCATTAAGCTGACGATAGTCAACGACCATACGCGATAAACCATCCTTCTTCTTCACAAGAAGGGCTGGAACTCCCCAAGGCGATCCACTAGGACGAATGAATCCCTTGGTCCTAAGCTCCTCAATCGACTGATACAGCACCAACAACTCTGAAGGAGACATCCTGTAGACTCTCACTGACACTGGCTCTGCTTCCGGAACTAAATTAATATAATACTCAATCTTCCAAACTGGAGGCATACCCGGAAGCTCCTTGGAAAACACATCGAAAAACTCACAAACTACTTGGGGCAACTGAACCTCCTCGGCTACTGCCATCCACATGATCGCCAGTGAAGACTCTACCTCGCCTCTAGAGAATGATAACTCCTCCTCATTCGGAACACGAAAGATAACCTTGCCAGCATGGCAATCTATCGAAGCGTGTTGAGCACTCAACCAATCCATACCTAGGACGACATCATAATCGCCCATAGGAAACTCTATCAGCCTAGCGGGAAACTCTCTCCCATATACTATAACTCTACACGAGGTATAGACTCGGTCTACTCCTACTAGACCGTTACCAGTAAGTATATTCATCCTTACAGGTAAAGATTCTGGCTCTAAACTAATATGTGTCATAAATCATGAAGATATAAACGAATGCGAAGCACCAGAACCAAATAAAGCTGAAGCTGAATGAGAGTGAACAAGAATGGTACCTACGACCACCTTCCCTGCTGCTAGCACCTCCTCCATAGAAAGCGTGAAAGCCTGACCCTAAACTCTGGTCGCTGGACCCCTCTACCTCTGAGCCTGAGCCTGAGCATACTGCTGAGGCCTCTGCTGGTGGAACTGCTGAGACTGCATCGGTAATGGCCTCTAGGCCTCCTGCTGCTGAACCGGTGCTGGTGCCCTAAACTGCTGAACTGCTGGCTGGAAGGATGCTGATCCAGCCAAACTCATCCTGGAACAAGCCCCTATCTTGTGGTTCGATGCTCCACAAGCTAGGCACAAGCCCTGTGCCCTACGGCCCTCTGATAAGACATGCCCTTCCTTCCCATAATGGAAACAACCAACTGAGGAAGACTGCCTCTGCTGCTGAGGACGCGGCTGAGACGACTGCTGAAAGGAAGCCGCCGGAATCGGTCCCCTCGGAGATCCAATCGTCAAAGCTCGGACTGCTGGAGCTGGTGCTGACGACTGGAAAGAAGATCCCCTCTAAATGTGAGACCTCTTCTGACCTTCAACTCTATCAACGATCCTCTCGGAGGTGTACTCATGCCTCCTCGTTGCCCTCATCACTATATCAAAAGTCTGGAACTCATGCTGCTCAACTGCCAGTATGATCTCCAGATGAAGCCCCTGCTAGGACCTCCTCGTCCGGTCCAACTTGGTCGCCACTAAAGAAGGGACAAACTGACTAAGCCGGCTAAACTCTGCCGCATAGCCGTCGACGGTCCTGCTCATATGTCGTAAGCCAATGAACCTCTGATGTAGATCATAACGTGATACCACATCAAAATAGTGAGTCTAAAACCTCTCGCTAAAAGTAGCCCAGGCTATCGGTGCCACAAGAGACATCTCATGAGCTGCCCACCAGTCGCGGGCGAAATCCAAGAGCTGCAACCTGACAACTGCCACACACTCCCTAGCCGGAATCCCTGCCGCCTCCAGAATGGCCTCAGTATCCTGAAGCCATGCATCAGACACAATAGCATCCTCTATACCATAGAAGTATGGAGGATGGAGGCGCCTGAAGCTGCTCGCAGAATTGTGACCTGAGCACCACCTCTGTCCAAAGCCGTCTGGACAGAATAGGTGAGAACATCACTCTGACGCTGCTGCGATGCCATAGAATCTCTCAGAACATCCGCCAGTGCTCGAACAACACCCTCTGGCTGCTCTGGCTAAACTGGTATTGTTGGCTAAACAGGAGGAACTGGCGACTCTGCCCTTCGGTCCACTCTAGACTATGCTCCCGAATCCTGAGGATGCTCCTCCTGAACTGGCGAAACTAAGGGAAGATGATCTGCCATCGACAAAGCCCGCATAGGCCGATCAGAAGGACCAGGAACGGTACCCTTGAAAGTTTAAGGACACAAGGATTAGGTCGAGGGAATAGGAAAGATCAACGATCAAAGCAGATATCAGGTCAAAGATCAGAGGTAAAGAGTAATATTGAGGATATCAATAGAGAAGAATTTATGACTGAGATAACTACCAGCAACCCCCACATATCTGATAAATCAGACCTGTATGGGCCACCACTAAAACCTATATCACGCCCAAAACCAGAATACTAGCAAGTAGGGACGGACCAGGCCAGCTACGTATACCAAAGTCCTCCAGTACTCCAGAACAACGTATAAGCTGTATAGATGGGGGTCACTGCTATAAACTAATTGTCAATCCTAGGTCACATAATCCTAAATATCTCAGTCTCAGACAAGAAGTAAGGTACAAGAATATGATCATCATCCATATAAGACAGTAAAGCGTCCCAAACTATAATATATAGATGATCATGAAGCTAGTAATACAAAATGATGAACTAGCAAGACTAAGTAATACATGATCAGCTCTAGCTGCAGTTTAGAAATATAACATCATGTCTAAGCCCGTAGGCCAAATGTCGAGTCTAAAACACGAGCTAAACACATGCTTGGTGGCTAAACGCCTTAAAAGAATATGTACAAAAAATAGTGGGTAAGAGAAAGAACACCCACTCAAGTCCCCTGGTGCTCCGGGTGGTCACCATCGAGAGGAAGGTCCGAAAGATCCTCGGGCTCCTCAACTAAAGTTGGTCAATGCAAAACCAGTAGGGTCAGAACCCCAATAGCAAGTACCACAAAGGAAGCCAAACTATGAACTAAAACCAGCATGCAATTTATAACATCTCTAAGATAAAGCAGTAAACGAGACTATAATAGTAAATTGGTACCTCAAAGTTTACGAAAGAAAACTGGAACATGCAAGAAAGATAGTAAGTGAATATATAGAATAAACTAGACATGTGAGCATATGGAGAAGTCGAGCATGTAGTAGAAAGAATAGCATGTAAGGAATGACAAGAAGCTAAGTACTACAATAAGATAAACTGGAGAAAGACTAGACTAGACAAGAAAGCACTCCATCCATCAATCACGGCCAAGTAATAAGTACGGCTTGATACTTTAGCTAACTAGGGTTGCCACAATCCTAATTACTAACACATGCAAGTTTAAGAAATCCAAGTCCAGTTACCTGCCTGTTACTACCTGAATGATCCAAGCCAAAAAGAAAAGAAGTATAGCAGACACACTGCAGTAAGGTACATGTGTCCTAAAGAGGTACCCACTCGACGGTGTGCTGGAAGAGTGCTCATCATGACAGATAGCTCCAAATCCCATGTATATATATATAATACCAAGACCAAAGGGGCAACAGGTAACCGAAAAAGTCTCCAATGATCTAGGTAATCAAGCGAGTTGTTTAGTCCTTAACATTTTCTTGTTGGATTCTGGGTGTGGTATTCCGTAGAATCCATCCTAGACATGAGACATGCAAGACTGGACAAGACAAGCAAGATTGTGCACTATAACAAGGCACAACAAGACATGACAATATCAAGACAAGAGTACGCTATGACGAGCCACTATCAAGGAGCTAGACATGTACTAGAATCAAGAGTGCGCTATGACAGGCCACTATCATGTAAGCAAGAAGGACATGTATCATGAGTACGCCATGATGGGCCACTATCTAGTAAGCAAGAAGATATGGCAACAATTATCATAGCTTGTAAGAAAGAATCTATCAAAAGACATCATGGCATGTGGGGAAGAATAATTAAAGCTAAGTACATTTCATAGAAAATGATTAAACATGTACTAGTGTCAAGTGTATATAGGATGTACATGCATTCTCTAACTATACAAGATCATCTTATCATGTTAAGAAATTATTATAGTCGAAGAAAATATCAAAAGCGGACAAAACGGGCAAAAAACAGACTAAAACGGCATAAAATGACATACCGGCGGTATACGGCGGCATACCGACGGTTTACCGGCCTAAAGACAAAAAGTTTCTAGTGCAAAAATTGGCATACGGGTGTTATACACCGGCATACCGTCGGTATACTGGTTTTTCAAACAGAAACAAAATTCAGATTTTTGCCAAAACTTGTTTCGGCCATAAAAACTTTATTTTAAATCAAAATTCGGACTTTCAAAAGTCAAAATTGCATAGAATTGAATTCCCTACAACATGGAACTATTAGATTTCACAATTGCAAAGATTTAATAGATCAATATCTCAAAATACTCCAAAATAGAGATTCTCAGAATACCAAAACGAGTCCCGATTGCCACCAAACTCAAAATCCATATTAGCTAGGTAAGGACCTCATATATGTATATGTGACCAAGATCCATGATGGTAACCCTAGTATCACTCTTGATACCAAGTTTTCTACTATGTCACTATTGAATTTTAACAGAAAATTAAATCTTGCTTAAACGAATTTTTGGAAACATGCATATATATATATATACGAGAATCATCAGGAAACCATATTTAAAAAATGAGTTCAGAAAAATTCTAAGCATTTAATATCAAGAAAAACAAAAATGACAATAGATTACTATTTTTCAAGAATTTGGCAAGATGTACTCGTCTAGGTTAAGCCCCAAGCCTAATCTTCTACTCCACCACCAAGAGGGGTACGAAACCACACTCTAGACCTCAAGGCCAAGCTCTTGGCAAGCTCCAAGGGAAGAGAAGGGAAGAAGAAATGAAGAGAGAGTGAAGAGAATGAAAAGAGAGAGGAGAAAGAAAATAAAATGGTATATATAGAAGGGAGAATTAGTCTTAATCGTTGGATCATGATCCATGTCAAAGTCTAGGTCAATCATGGCCATTCAAACAAAATCAATTATCTATTGGATAATAGGGTGCATCTACACTATTCACGAAAATATCTAAATACTATTCATGAAAATATCTAAACACTATTCACGAAAATATCTGAAACACTATTTATGAAAATATCCGAAACACTATTCATGAAAATATCTGAAATTAAAAATATCTAAAGTGTAGAAAATATGTCCGGGTGGTATGCCGTCGGTATACACCGGTATACCGGCGGTATGCCGATCAAGGAGAAAACCTATAGTTTTAGGAAAATTTAAAGAATTCCAGAAACCAAAAAATATGAAATACGCTGCAAAATACGTATTCGTATATAAATATCGATACTGTGAGACGAGTCTCACACCTGCTGCCTAAATTTGCCCTCCAACTCAGTTGGACTGCAGAGCATCCATGTTGCTTCCCTAAGCAGTTTGCCATATTTTGGTGCAGTCCCCAATCCCCAACTTGCTGCCAAGGACCCCTAGCCATTGCCAACACCAACCATGCACCTTCCCTCTACTTTCCTTCATCTATCCATCGCTACATCCTCAAATTCATCAAGTTATACACGTATATGTTACTTGACATCTATAGCCATCTGCCCCTTCTAATTTCCCTCATAGAAACTTTTCATATAGGAAACAAGCATACCTATCAGTATACACACATTGACACCTATCTAGGAAATACTCTACAATCCTATATTCCTTTAAATGATACTCAACTATTGTTGTTACAGTTGGCCAATCATATCCATATATGTGGGTTCACTTAGAGAACCCAAATTTCCTTGCCGCCCCCTCTCAAACTTGTATATGGGTATAAACTGCCCCTATCCTTACTGCTACTGCCTCTATTCTTGCTATTTGCTGCCATTAAGATCCTTCACAAACTTCTTCTATTGATGGTTTACCTTTCTGTATTTACTTGCTACCTCATGCATCGGACTGCTGCCAAGTGCCTGCAGCAAGGCTTAAGAGTGCCAAGTATTGATGTTGTTGCTGTTGTTCACTTGGTAAACCTATGCACAATGTGCACAGGTGGCCAAATGGGATCCTTAATCCAGCATAAGCATGTCCCCCACCATGCCTATGCACACTTCACCCATTAGACTTTTCTTCCATTCATTTTGAGTCCGTAAAACATTTGTATGTACCCGAGCCAATAGGTCCCCTGCCCTTCATCCCTTTTGCTGCTACTTATGTTGTTTCTAATTCTAACATGTTGCCTATAAAGCAGAACATAGTCCCTCTCTAATTATTCCTATTACTGCTGCTTCTTATCTTATTTCTTTACACAGGTAAAGCCTTGGCCCCCGACATCAATACTGTTGTATTAATAAGCTTTCCCTCCTCTACCTTCATCTAGTTGACCTGCACTTAGCTCTACCTACAACCACTACCTATCCTACTTTCTTACATAGGACTTAGTCATCCTCCACATACCTATCGATCTATAGGTACACACACATAGGCACATAGGACATACCCTTATCCATATATGCATACACACCCAGTTTTTACTTGTCACGACACTGTCACACACTCCTACCAGCCCCAATCTATAGGACAGTGCATCCAAGTAGTCCCCTTCATACACCAACATGTGTTGAACACATGTACACATACACACAAGGACTCATGTCTGCACATATTATTCTCTAACACACTGCCTACATACAAGTCTGGACAGCCTTCCTACTCTAGTAACCCCCTCTATAATACTACACACATATATCTACAATCAGCTACCACCTACCTATAGGCTCTAGTACACCATATATGTATTATAGTATGTACATATATACTTAGGAAAATATATATTTTTTTATACTTAGGAAAATATATATATATATAGGCCATACACATATGTAGAATCAAATTTAACCATGTTTTTCATAAGATATCACGACGCCACACCATATGTCCTATTTAGGACACGAACCCAAAATCTTAACTCAAAACGGATACGAAAATCCCTTTGGGGACACGTGTCGAACACTTGGTGCACTAGTCTATGATACGCCTAAGATACGCTATTAAACCTTATCCAAATCCTACCAAATTTCATAGGCAAGCCTAAAATAGGTAGTAATTAGTGAGCCACTAGGATAGTGTCAAGTACAATGTGAAGTAGAGCATATCACAACAAATGTAGGAGGCCCAAAAAAACCACAAATTAACCTCGTGTCCTACCGTATCTAATTGTGGACACGTAGCTAGCCTCATAATATTCTAACAAACCTAATTTGGTCCATTAAATATAATGACAAATACTTGATATGCTATTCTCGGATTTTTCCAAGAATGGTACAAAAACTCATTGTAAAAGTGTCCAAGTGGGTCCAATGATGCCCAAACTTCTCCCTATGGGTATCTCTATTGCATGGGTGGTTCCTAAATGACAAATGACCCTAATTAGAATCAATTACAAGGGTTAAATTCATATTTTACCTATTGGAAGATGGATTCCCAATAAAATGGCACTAGTGGACACAACCCTCAAAAGTGGACACCTCCTTCAAGTTCCACTCCTTGCTTCTAGTCTTCAAGCTCCTTCTAATGTAGAGAATAAGAGGAATAGGTGAGAGTATAGGTAAGATTTGAAAGAAAATGGAGGAATGGCTCTACTTGGAAGAGAACACAAAATAAGACAAATAAGAGTATGGAATGAATAAAGAGTGGAGGCTCTCTCTCTCCTTATATGGCTGCCATATAGGGCTAGACTTAGCTAACCTAGAATGTCTTAAATGCCCTCTAATGATGTCATGAAGGCTAATTACCATATGGAAGGGTTTGGACCTATTTCAGTAAATAGTCTAATCTCTATTCTAATTAATTGGCCATGACTAATGAGTCTAAATGGTCTAGTCCATTAAGTTGGTCTATGAGTCATGTCATGCTAATTGTTGGGCTCTAGTCAAGTGTCTAGACTAACCGGTTCACTAACACAAGTTTAACAATTAGGCTAGCCTCTAAACGTAATAAATAACACAATATTATTTAATAAATATACACAATATGAAATAAATAATTAGGCACAAAATATTATGAATATGAATTGTCAAAAATATCCTTCTCCAAGATTTAGGTAGTTACAGGCGCAGCCGATCGGCGGCCGGTCGGGCGGTTGATCGGGAGGGCGGCGCATCGAAAACATCCCAAGAGGGGTGTCGAATCGAGCAGGGCGTGGTGAGGATGGTCGTGGTGCGGTCGGATTTGGGAGACGGTGAAGGTTGAATGAGATGGGACAGGTTTTGTGAAGGTTTGGGAAAGAAAAAGTTTCTGACTCTCTTTTGTGAGTTTTTATGAGTTTATGTCTTATTGTACGAGGGGGAGAGGATGATAGATCCGGGATTGGGGGTGAGGTGTTGGGATAGTCGGGCGACTAGAGGAAGTGGGTTGAACGGGTAGTTGGGTTGATGTGTTTGGATAGGGAATGGGTTGATGGGTTTTGATAGGGAATGGGTTTGGGTAGAAAAAGGCTTTAATAATTCTAATACCTAACTAACATCAATCGATAAATGATTAACAACTTTGCAATCAATTTGATTAATTAAACTAAAATTATATTTCTATTTAACGGACTAATTATTTATATGCACATAATAATAATAATAATTCTATTCGTTCTATAATTACTAGAAAATGAAACAAATATTGTAAAAAATCCATCTATTATAAAATTACAATCTGTGGGTTTTATACTCTACTCCTTATTCTTTTATCGATGCAAGTCTCTCCCTATTGTCCCACAGTTTTGTGTTAGGTGGCCAAAGCAACTACAATATTTATAAGAAGGCGGTACCCACTCATACTCGACACCTTGATAAAACACCTCTCCGGAGGGTATTCATTGGCCACCTGAAGCGGTAGAATTTGTCAACGAATACCCTTGCGTAAAGCAATAGAGAGCGCGCCTGGGTAACCTCGTCAGTTTTAGTGGGCACCCCGATCAAACTGTCTAATTTAGTAACCATGGCGGTTGTCCAGTATTGGATCGATAGATGAGGGAATCGTATCCACACTGGAATGCTATTCAGCATCTCACACTCGCAATGAACACCTAGTGTCTATTCTTTCAGTATAATGAGTCTCACTTCGAAGGTCCATGGACCGTCTTGAATAACACGTTCTATGTCCTCTCTAAACCCAAACTTGACGAAGTAAAAGTCGTCTTCCCAAGCATACAAACCCATACTACCCTTTGGCCACCACACACGATTAGCAAACGCTCAAATTTGTCCATAGAAAGGTCGATCTTCTATTACGTACAATACTATCGTGTTGGTCCAGAACGACGAGTCCTTCCGGATCTCTTCCTTAGTGAAAGATGCACACAATTCCCTCTCGACTGATTTGGAAGCGACATACTCAAGTACCTCTGCTTCGACTACTATCCAACATGTACACCTCCGCCCATAAATGACCTGCCACTCGCCCTGCCTCCACCATGGCCTTGCCTTTCTCTGATGCAACTATCTTATTAGTCGCACCACGCCCAGCTCCTGCAGGCATAGGACCCCTAGCCCCGTCTGGCATAGACACTTTCATCTGGATGCTTGGCATGGGAGGACGTGCACCCCTTGCTTTTGTCTACAGTGTCCTCTTTTTGCGAGTAGTGCCCCTTCTCTGCTCCTGTGTATTCCGCTGCCTCAACCCCATCTTGGCGTCCGTCGATCTGGTTCCTTGCGATGATGGCCCGCTCCACTGCCGCTGCAACATGGACCATCCTCCGCCTTCTTTATGTAGAAGCCTTCACGCTTCCCCCATACCAACCCCACCTTATCATGGGCCTTACTTGAGGAGCCGGGATCCCAAGTTCCTCTGAACTCTAACCCTAGTTTGCTCGACGAAAACCCTAATTATGATGACATCTCATATATATAACAATCTTAGCTAAACCTATGTGCGTCGATATTGGTAAGAAGTCGTACAACAAAACAAACAAGAGATTGATATATGTTGTACGCCTGTTTGCTTACATAAATCAAACATAACATGCTTGTCATGATAACATTCTTTACTTCTTTCGAATATGCCATGAAATCTATCCTACGAAAAATATAGAAAGATCACACTAAAGTTGCATGATTCATATGTCTAATAAATGTCGGTTTAGTGAAGTGGGTCAATATCCGTACGCGAGAGGATTAGTACTGATCCCCCACCAGATTGCTTGCAGGATATAGGTAATGGATTGCTCGCGGCGGAGCTTCACTTGAACGCGCTAAGGCATGAATGTAGTAGCATTTTGAGGCGTGCGACCGCATTGACGCTCGAATTTGCAATGGGATAATACGGCTGAGATATAGAAGACATGATGTATGGAACTATGAAATCTTTTGTGGACAAGAGAGAACTTGAGTATTATAAGTCAATCTGGCATGATTCATTTGGGCTATTGAAAGTCTTTGTAATTTTGCTGCTTATCAAATAAAAAAAATTGTTTCGTATACTCTGTTTCTTCCGTTGATAAATATCAAATCAAAGATAACCATTTGAGAACTTGTCATCTTGCCATGTTCGAGAAAAACTGTAGACTCGTACGGTATCACGCTCCAGCGAGGATGAATGATTCAGTAAAATCGATGCGAGGACGAACGATTTCCCAGGTCGGGCATGACATTGATGGTTTCATCAAATCTCAATCTGTTAAAAATTACTGCAATTATGGATAACAGATAGCTATTTCGGTAGTTAATTAGTCATCTATATATTCTACGAATTAGACAAACTATAAAACAATTTTATTAAATTTTAGAAATTTAATATATTGTAGACCTTTGTGTCAGTTTTTCGAACAACAAATGGATCACAAAAAAGAGTTTGAGATCTCATGTGATCTCAAAAATAGCAAAACGTGTTCAAATTTTGGATGACTAACACTTAAATAATTTAACATAAAAATATGTTTCAAATTAGCTAAAATAAATTGTAGATTACCGAAGCTAACCTCAATATGGTTTAAACAAAAAAATAGAGGTAAAATAGAGTTTGGAGATAGGAGTTTATGACATTTCAAAGTTGCTAGAGTTTCTGAAAAACGAGACTAATTTTGTGGCAAATTTTTGGGTTGCTTTGGACGAAAAAGAGAGAGATGGTTAGATTTATAGAAAGAGAAAGATAAGAGACTTTATAAATTAAGTTGTTATATATAATAGATAGATATTCTTTAATTTAGATATGGTTAGTATTCACTTCAGTATTGTTTAACATTTAGTTCAAATAAGGAAAGGTTTAAAAATTCAATGATATTTTAAATTGTTATTACATAATTTGAATAGGATATTTTTTGTACACAAAGATAGATATGAATATTTTTATGAATCCTATATTTGTAGATACAATCTTTAAGAATTTAGATAAAAGATAATTTTGTGTTACATTTGAAGATTTAGCATCTTTATATGATAGTTTAAATATTTTTAATTATATATCTAATTTATCTTTGTTATTATTATCATTATTATTATTCAATATGAGGCTTACAAATGCTGTCATGAACATGAAACATGCAATACAAGAAACTATGAGAACAACAATGAACAAAATAAATACGACTAGCCATAAAAATAGACAATTAACAAGAATACATGACTAGCAATCTACATGTTTTGAAATACCGTTCTCAATATGTGGGCGGATGGACTTTTACTCAGATTGGTTTGGCATGAGCATACGTGCAGTATATGTAGAACTATTAGTAAAGAAACAGATGGTTTACCCACATATCTACTTGGCATTTCCTCTTACCGAGATTCAGAAATCAAAATCAGGTAATAGCCAGATCCGATCCGCAGAGTACAAGAACAATAACTATGATACAAAGTCACGTCATACCAGAATCGTATTACAATATGAGATAAGACAAATAAATAAATAAAATACAGGATTTATAATGTATTGAAAAATATAGTATAAGGACTGTATTTCCCTTAGGTCCAAAGCTTGACATTGCTCCTAGTCCCAAACCTATTAATAAATACATGGTATACTTATCACATTCCTATATATTTCTATTTTTTTAAAAGTAAATATAGAAAGTGTCACTTGTCACGACCCGCACCCTAGAGTTAGGGTACGAGAACGTAACAACGCCCAGCCTACGCCGTAGTGTCGGCGGTAGAACGCTGTCCTAGGTCTCAATGCATCTAACAGTATAAGGCTAAACAGTTTATACTCCCCGAATGGGGGTGACATAGCAGAATGTAAACTCAATCACATCTAAGGTAGAGCATAAAGGAAGATAGATAAAATATGAAATCGAAAAGAGATACAACAGATAGAAGTCTAAGTGTCTAAGATACAAACTCAGAATACATCTCAAAACCCAATACAGTAATCCATAAATACAACTCCAGACAAAATGAAATAACTATCTAAACGACCTCTACTGTGTCTCCTCTAGGCTAGCAGGCAATCCCAGGCTATCTGTAAAATTTATCAACAGGTCCAGTCAGGACAGGAACGAGCACAACACATCTCACGCAGATCATAACAGGTTAGAAAATATAAACATGCAAGAGAGTACGATATATGAAACTGAAAGAAAGTATATGATGTAAACGAAGAGAGAACTGTAATAGAAATATCTACTATAAGTAGAGAGCTACCAGTGACTAGTGATTTAGAGTACAAAGTCGACATGTGAACGGCTGGATTTGCATATGACTATACTAAAGAGGCGCACATGGCAATACTACTTTAGAATTGTTCACATGGCTATTTATACTCCCCCATACCCCCAATCAATACACAAGGATCCAAACAAGTTATGTTACATACATGGTTTTCACATGAAGCCCATAAATAGGTGCACATGAAGTATACATGAGAGCTCATACATGAGTGCACATGAAGTTCACATGGGGGGCCCAAAAATGGGTGCACATGAAATTCACATGAAGGCTCATAAATGAGTGCACATGCATTATAGGTTATACATGAGATACATGGGAAACATGACCGATTCATGAGAGCACATGAGAGTACACGAGCATGCATGAACGAGCATGAAGCACATGAGAAACACGACTAACATAAGAGCGAGGAATACATGATGTACACGAAACACATGACATAATGTATCCGATGCTCCCGACGGGGGATAATATCTCAATGTAGGGATCCATATAGTACCAATCCGTGATAATATCGTGACAGCATCAAATAAGGTAAACTAGAGCAGGAATATAATTCTAAACAAGTTATGAAATGATCAGAGAATGTACTCGCCTGCTATCTGAATGTCCAAGGTAAAGATACTGTCCGAAAAGAGGTGTCTGGCTCCTAATTAGAACAGCACAAGTCACAACATTTTCAGAATGATAATATAAAGAACTATAATGCATTCTACATGAATCTAGGTCAAACTAGGCCAAAGTCAACCCTTAGTCAACTCTGGTCAACTGCACTAGTCAAACTAAGTCAAACTAGGTCATGTCCTAACCCAGCAAGTCTTACTAGGCCTAACCAAGACTATCCTAGCAAGCACACATCAATACAAGGCTATACAAGCCAACATACACCCAACTCTATATAGCATGCAATTATTCAATACTCAAATAGGCAAGAATTCACATTAGATATACACTAGGTAATCTATTACTTTAAACTATAGATGTCTACACATATATACACATGCATATATTGGTATTCAACATTAGGTCTATAATCATGGCATTTCAAATGGTTATATAAACTTATATATTATAACACAATATGCTAACATATATATAATATACATACATAGCTAAGTTAACTGTATTCATAAATACTTATTTAAGAGGCTATGTGTGTGTATGTGAACATGGCAAAGGGGCAAGTGAGGGTTAAATGGGCATACATAGTGTATACATATCAAAGAGTGTCAAAGTGTAAGTGAACAAAGTATCAAGTGTGATAGTGTCTACATAGTGTAAGGGGTACATGAGGTAATATAGGATTTGTGTTAACATAGAACATTACATCTCATTAACTTGTATATTGCATATATTACATCTATTATTATATTACATTCATGCTTGCATTCATTCATCATTCATTTATTCTCTTGTACTACTATATGCACCATACATTACATACTATGGAACCTACATATTCATTACAAGCCATACTTATACATGCTTACATTAGATAGTATACTTATACCTCATACATAATTTATTTAACCATTTACTCATGCTTGCATTCTCTATTTAATTACATAATACATATACATTAACATGGGTTAAAATCAAATAGAACATTATATTACACACAAGGGTGCAGAAAATGCATATGCCGAATAGTAACTCCTACTAATAATCAATACTGTACCATCTCAGCATGAATTAAAATCTAGGATTAAAGTATGTTATAGATCTATGTGTTAGCTTTCCGAAACTTCAAACGGATCGCGTTTTCGTTTCCGAAAACTCCCGGAATCGCGAAAACACCGAGAACGCGTTTGTCCTTCGTACAGCTGACACTCAAATAATTCTCCAGAAAGTTACAGAAATAATTAGACCTATTAATACATGTTTTTGGAAAGCTAACTTCAATACACTTCTTTTAAAAAAACGGGACATCAAACCGAGCTTTGAGCTAGAAGTTATGACATTTCTAAGTTAGGGCTGAAATTAAAAACGTGGATAAAAATCATGACGGATTTAGGTGGTTTGAGACAAAAGAACACAAGTATATAACATAATATATCAAAAAATCACTCTCTACACTAATATATATATATGAGACACTATAGAACACATCTCCAATACAAAAATATGAGATTAAACATGTAATAATTCATTCATACATAACAACAATACATAGTGTGTCCAAATTTGGGATTTTCTTACATGGACACAACCACAACACAAAGGACACTCCTATGACCTTCAAATGGACACGAAATGGACACAAATGGAGATACAACCATGGGGGTCATTCCTATGGGTTCAAAATAGACCTATATGCATGAGAAAATGAAAAGGAGGAGATTTATACCTCTCGGTAGATCGAATCGAAGAAAAGCCTTCCCGGAGCGACACCGAGACGTAGAGATTCCAAAAGGACACGAACGAGCTTCTAATCCTCCCAAACTTGGGTAACTTCCTCCTTAGCTAGAATGGAGAAGGAAAGAAGAAGATTTGGTGGTAAAATGGAAGGATTTGGTAGAGAAATTGCTAGGGATTGCTCTCTAGGAATTTGGGGAAGAACAAGAGAGAGAAAAATAGATAGATAATGACAAATGGGAGGCTCAACCCTATCCTTATTGTGGCTGGCCATAAAGGTGGTTTTGTCCTATTAGGAAAAGTCCAAAAGCCCCTTTTCTAGTCTATTTACTAATACATTGGTAAAGGGTTAAGTCGGGGGTAGATTGGTCAATCCTAAAACACTAATCCATATTAATACTAACCAAAATAATTAGTCTAGTTACTAACTAAAATATTTCTATCATGTGGACTAAAATTAATATCATGTGGGCCATGTCTAACTAGTGTGTGGGCCCGCTAGAGTCAAAACTACCCCGGGTCCCCGATACAAGTCGGAATGAGTTGAAATTCGAACCCGACTCAAATAACCCCAAAATATTACAATAAATAAATAAATAATTCCAAAATAATTTAAAAATAAAAAATGACAAAATACCCCTATTTCTGGAAACTGGGGGTGACAAATCTATCCACCTTAAAAAATTTCGTCATCGAAATTAAAACAAAGCAATCACAGGAAACACATGCAGAAAACAATCTCATTCAAATACTTTTCAAAAAAATCAGCAGTAAAAAAAATCTCCTTGAGGCACATTAAACATTTATAAATAAAAACTGATACGTATCCGATACGGACACAAAACCATCACACCTATCAAAGGTCAAAATTAACAATCACCAACGCAATAAATATCAAAATAATTCAAGGAGGTCTAATGCAAAATATTCTTAGGCCAAAAATGACATTAAAATATCCTAATCACATGGTTAGGCTCTAGGTCAAACAGTCTCTAGGGTTTCACTAGCAAAACATCAAAATTACAAGTCAAGATTTTAAATAGTTTTAAAATGATTTAAAAAATTACCAAAATTATATCATGATTTAAATGTCAAATCAATAAATGATTAAAATTATAAAATTTCAAAATTACTCTCATTTTAGAAAATTGGGTGTTACAAGTCTACCCACCTTAGAAAAATTTTATCCTTGAAATTAAAATGTCCATACTCCCTCTAGGTCAAACCCCCACAAATCAAAGTCCCAGATTAAAACAAATCATGTGATCAAAAGGATGACATACAGGGTCATTGCATACGGTGGTAGTGAAAGTCTCATCTAGGTATACTAGTCATGCTAAACCAAGACGATCATAGGGTATCAAACAGACAAGAAATCTAGAGTGCTAAACTGGAAAAGATACATAAATAACAAATTATTAAAACTGTAAGACAGTCTACCATCCTATGTGAAAGCTGGTACTCAAAAAAATATATAAAAATAAGAAAGGTAGCTTCCAATAATCTAAAAGGGTACAGAAAAATCAATTTCAAAGTTAAAGAATTGAAAGTCACTTGCATTGAAATCCAATCACAATATATATATAGAGAGCGTTAGAGAGGGAAAAGCTGGCATTATGTAATATTATATGGTTTGTGTGTGTATGGGTGTATGTAAACAGGTTAATATGTTAAGATAGTAGGCATATGTGTAGACGAAATATACATAAAATTGTATATGAGAAATTGGGTTTCAAAACAACGGCTATCAAGTTATACTAATCATGGCATATTGGTTAAACAATCTACAATACGTAACTTATTTACTCATAACATGCATGGCTAACCTTATACATATATATATAAAGAGGGTGTGTGTGTCCTTGTACAGGGTTATAGCTTAGTATTGAAAGGTTAAACCCAGTTTTAGTTCAACATTTACATACAAAATTTGAAAATAAGCTAACATTTAAACCAGTGCAATATTAACATAATGCAATTTCAAAATTTAGGAGTTTGAAACATCACAACTAATCTCAATGCTCCCGATACATCCTAACATGATAGAAATGAAACCCTAATATACTATCAATACATTTATCTACGCATACAGTTCAATATTACATGTTAAATCTAAAATTTAACTAAACATGGAAATCAATGTAAAAATGTTAACATGTAACTAGTTTTCAGGATTTTGGAAAAATTTGAACATTAAAAACCAACTCAATGTTTATCACAACTAACATGTAAGAATATGAAACATAAATTTATATCCCTACTTCCCACAAGGTATATAGCTCAAATATTACATTTAAGAAATAAAACAGCAATTTGAACTAACATTTGGAATCCCGCATCAAGGGTTAACATGCACACAGTCTCAGATTTTACAAATTTAAACACAAAACTCAACCAAAATTTTGAATTGAAACCCCACGTATAACATACATGTGCAGTGATATAAATAAAACTATTATCATGAAATTTTATATTTAAATTATGAGTTAAGCTAGGAAAAGCAGAGAATCGAAAATATTGGGGTTTTAAAAATTTAAACATTAATGACATATTAATATGTATTCAGATAGGTGGAAATCAAGTGTAGCATGTATAAGTGTTAGGAAAGTGTCCACTCTATATATTCATATATATTCTCATGTCCCAATATAAAATTTTAATTCTACGTTAAGACCAACAACTAGATTCCTACCAAGGTTGCAAGCAGGTGATTGACGTAATCAAGACAGTATTATTATTATTTAATACAAGAATAATAGCAAGAAAGAAATAACGATAAAATCAGTTTTTGCTTATCTGTTTAAAAGAAAAACCCATTTTGAAACCGAAAGCTAAATTATCAAATCCAAGATAAGGTCTAGCAAAATCATCGATTCATTATATTAAGAAGAAATTCATAGTAAGAAGTCACACAAGGTTTATAAAAACAACTAAAGCTACTCCTAAGTTAAATAAATGAGAAACAAAACAAAACAAACAAGTAACAATTCTCTCTTTCCTTCTTTTTTTTTCTTTTTTTTGAAGGACTGAAACAAAAGTAGAGAAAACATATTCAAAAATATTTAAGGTACAATCTGATAATCATATGCGTCTTCTTGAAATTATGTTGTCAGAATTCTGCCACGCCAATAAGCATAGCTGCAATAAACGATAGAGTCCATAATAAGGCATACACCCTATAATTATGTTATCTAGAATTCTTACCACGCCACCCGGTATGGCTGCAAGAAAATCTAGATTTCATAACTAAGATAAGTATAGCTATATCAGGCTCTACGTCCTTGTCATGCTAACAAATATGACTGTAATAAATTCTAAATTCCATAATAAAGTAGACTTTTACCTTTCTCACTGTCCTTATCAAGTATGTTATCAGGTTATACCTTAATTCCAAAAAAATATACATATACATATAAATACAAACTCAAATTCAACAACTAACATCAAGATTCAAAATTCAACAATAATCCATCAAAAATCATAAAAATACAGACTCAAATTCAACCACTAACATCAAGATTCAAAATTCAACAATAATCCATCAAAATCAAGTTCAATAACAGGAAGTAAAGGTAAATCAAATCAGGGAAAAACAGATTTCAAGTCGAAGTTAAAATAAGATTCTCAAGGGTCGTCCCAGGAATCTCTCAAGGAATCCAAACCGTGATTGAGTACCTTTAAAATATATCCTATTCCTACTGCAGGCTGTAGTGGTACTCTAGTTCGAATACCACTACATAAACTCGACCTGCATGGGCTACCACTAAAACGTGTCACGACCCGCACCCTAGAGTTAGGACACGAGAATGTAACAACGCCCAGCCTACGCCGCAGTGTCGGCGGTAGAACGCTGTCCTAGGTCTCAATGCATCTAACAGTATAAGGCTAAACAGTTTATACTCCCCGAATAGGGGTGACATAGCAGAATGTAAACTCAATCACATCTAAGGTAGAGCATAAAGGAAGATAGATAAAACATGAAATCGAAAAAGAGATACAACAGATAGAAGTCTAAGTGTCTAAGATACAAACTCAGAATACATCTCAAAACCCAAATACAGTAATCCATAAATATAACTCCAGACAAAATGAAATAACTATCTAAACAACCTCTACTATGTCTCCTCTAGGATAGCAGGCAATCCCAGGCTATCTGTAAAATTTATCAACAGGTCCAGTCAGGACAGGAACGAGCACAATACATCTCACGTAGATCATAACAGGTTAGAAAATATAAACATGCAAGAGAGTACGATACATGAAACTGAAAGAAAGTACATGATGTAAACAAAGAGAGAACTGTAATAGAAATATCTACTATAAGTAGAGAGCTACCAGTGACTAGTGATTTAGAGTACAAAGTCGGCATGTGAACGGCTGGATTTAAACATGACTATACTAAAGAGGCGCACATGGCTATACTACTTTGGAATTGTTCACATGGCTATTTATACTCCCACATACCCCAATCAATACACAAGGATCCAAACAAGTTATGTTACGTACATGGTTTTCACATGAAGCCCATAAATGGGTGCACATGAAGTATACATGAGAGCTCATACATGAGTGCACATGAAGTTCACATGGGGGGCCCAAAAATGGGTGCACATGAAATTCATATGAAGGCTCATAAATGAGTGCACATGTAATATAGGTTATACATGAGATACATGGGAAACATGACCGATTCATGAGAGCACATGAGAGTACACGAGCATGCATGAACGAGCATGAAGCACATGAGAAACAAGAATAACATAAGAGCGAGGAATACATGATGTACACGAAACACATGACATAATGTATCCGATGCTTCCGAGGGGGATAACATCTCAATGTAGGGATCCATATAGTACCAATCCGTTATAATATCGTGACAGCATCAAATAAGGTAAACTAGAGCAGAAATATAATTCTAAACAAGTTATGAAATGATCAGAGAATGTACTCGCCTGCTATCTGAATGTCCAAGGTAAAGATACTGTCCGAGAAGAGGTGTTTGGCTCCTAATTAGAATAGCACAAGTCACAACATGTCCAGAAGGGTAATATAAAGCACTATAATGCATTCTACATGAATCTAGGTCAAACTAGGCCAAAGTCAACCCTTAGTCAACTCTGGTCAACTGCACTAGTCAAACTAAGTCAAACTAGGTCATGTCCTAACCCAGCAAGTCTTACTAGGCCTAACCAAGACTATCTTAGCAAGCACACATTAATACAAGGCTATACAAGCCAACATACACCCAACTCTATATAGCATGCAATTATTCAATACTCAAATAGGCAAGAATTCACACTAGATATACACTAGGTAATCTATTACTTTAAACTATAGATGTCTACACATATATACACATGCATATATTGGTATTCAACATTAGGTCTATAATCATGGCATTTCAAATGGTTATAACTTATATATTACAACACAATATGCTAACATATATATAATATACATACATAGCTAAGTTAACTGTATTCATAAATACTTATTTAAGAGGCTATGTGTGTGTATGTGAACATGGAAAAGGGGCAAGTGAGGGTTAAATGGGCATACATAGTGTATACATATCAAAGAGTGTCAAAGTGTAAGTGAACAAAGTGTCAAGTGTGATAGTGTCTACATAGTGTAAGGGGTACATGAGGTAATATAGGATTTGTGTTAACATAGAACATTACATCCCATTAACTTATATATTGCATACATTACATCTATTATTACATTACATTCATGTTTGCATTCATTCATCATTCATTTATTCTCTTGTACTACTATATGCACCATACATTACATACTATGGAACCTACATATTCATTACAAGCCATACTTATACATGCTTACATTAGATAGGATACTTACACCTCATACATCATTTATTTAACCATTTACTCATACTTGCATTCTCTATTTAATTACATAATACATATACATTAACATGGGTTAAAATCAAATAGAACATTATATTACACACAAGGGTGCAGAAAATGCATATGCCGAATAGTAACTCCTATTAATAATTAATACTGTACCATCTCAGCATGAATTAAAATTTAGGATTAAAGTATGTTATAGAACTATATGTTAGCTTTCCGAAACTTCAAACGGATCGCATTTTCGTTTCCGGAAACTCCCAGAATCGCGAAAACACCGAGAACGCATTTGTCCTTCGTACAGCTGACACTCAAATAATTCTCCAGAAAGTTACAGAAATAATTAGACCTATTAATACATGTTTTTGGAAAGCTAACTTCAATACGCTTCTTTTTAAAAAAACGGGAGATTAAACCGAGCTTTGAGCTAGAAGTTATGACATTTCTAAGTTAGGGCTGAAATTAAAAACGTGGATAAAAATTATGACGGATTTAGGTGGTTTGAGACAAAAGAACACAAGTATATAACATAATATATCAAGAAATCACTCTCTACACTAATATATATATATGAGACACTATAGAACACATCGCCAATACAAAAATATGAGATTAAACATGTAATAATTCATTCATACATAACAACAACACATAGTGTGTCCAAATTTGGGATTTTCCTATATGGACACAACCACAACACAAAGGACACTCCTATGACCTCAAAATAGACACGAAATGGACACAAATGGAGATACAACCATTGGGGTCATTCCTATGGGTTCAAAATAGACCTATATGTATGAGAAAATGAAAAGGAGAAGGGATTTATACCTCCCGGTAGATCGAATCGAAGAAAAGCCTTCCCGTAGCGACACCGACACGTAGAGATTCCAAAAGGACACGAACGAGCTTCGAATCCTCCCAAACTTGGGTAGCTTCCTCCTTGGCTAGAATGGAGAAGGAAAGAAGAAGATTTGGTAGTGAAATGGAAGGATTTGGTAGAGAAATTGCTAGGGATTGCTCTCTAGGAATTTGGGGAAGAACAAGAGAGAGAAAAATAGATGGATAATGACAAATGGGAGGCTCAACCCTATCCTTATTGTGGCTGGCCATAAAGGTGGTTTTGTCCTATTAGAAAAAGTCCAAAAGCCCCTTTTCTAGTCTATTTACTAATACATTGGTAAGGGGTTAAGTCGGGGGTAGTTTGGTCAATCCTAAAACACTAATCCATATTAATACTAACAAAAATAATTAGCCTAGTCACTAACTAAAATATTTCTATCATGTGGACTAAAATTAATATCATGTGGGCTATGCCTAACTAGTGTGTGGGCCCGCTAGAGTCAAAACTACCCCGGGTCCCCGATACAAGTCGGAATGAGTTGAAATTCGAACCTGACTCAAATAACCCCAAAATATTACAATAAATAAATAAATAATTCTAAAATAATTTAAAAATAAAAAATAACAAAAATACCCCTATTTCTGGAAACTGGGGGTGACATCACTCCCCGTTCCCGGTATACGTATTTTTTCCTACATTACTCCAATATATGATATCTGGTACCCATAGAATGTGTACATAAATCATATATTTTCACCTAATCATAGCATGTAACAGTGTCTCATCACAGAATAGTATGCCACTCTTGTCCTTGTTTGGTTGTATATGTGGTTTACTGCTTCGATGATAAAATACTGGACCGTATCGTGATCCAGATTATGTATTTATTTTATTTGTTTATGATCATGTGGCATGATATTTAGACTTGACTTGGGTTAGACATTGGATTAGGGTTAGGATTTAATGGCGCCACCAACCCTCATCCCCTATAAATATTTCCTTCCTCTCTCTCTCTCTCTCGCTCTCTCTCTCTCTCTCTCTCTCTCTCTCTCTCTCCTCATTCTTTCATTTTATTTTATCTACCTACCCTAGGCAAGTACATCTTGTACTAATGGAAAGACCATATTGTTCATTTTTATTCTTTTAATTTCTTTACATATTTTTAGCCTATATTGTGTACAGATTCTCTACAACTTTAGTTCTTGACATTTTCGGTTTTGAAGAACGGTTTGGAGTGGATCTAAGTTTCTATTCTAGGTCTTTAAGTTTTTTCAAGGATTTGATCAATTAAACCCTAATATTTCTGAAAAGTAACTATCCCATGTTGTAGTAAATTACATTCTATGCAATTTTGACCTTTGAATCATTAAATTTGGACTTGTATTGAAGATTTTAGGCCTAAAAGAAGTTTTCAGCTCTTCGATGTCGTCTTCAGGAAGAAGAACAGCATCATGCGCATATTTTATACAAAGGTCTCTCTATGCGCATATTTCTCAGCAGATTCATTCTTGCGCATATCTTACGTAAAGGCTCCTCTCTGTGCATATTTTGCACAAAATCTATTCCATGTGCATATTTTTACGCAAAGTCCCTTCCATGTGCGTATTTTTTCACATAATCACTTCTTATACGTATTTTTGCACATAAATCCCGTTCTTTGCGTATTTTTGCACAGAATTTCTTCATGAGCGTATTTTTGTACATAAGACCCCTGTTTGTGTGTAGAATTATGCAAAGATCCATGTTTGTGTACAGAATTATGCAAGGACCCCAATTTATGTGCAGAATTGCACAAAGACTTCTATTTGTGCATAGTAATTGTCTTGATACCTTTTTTAAGACCACAATTGTGTATAAGCCCCCTGTTTTATGCAGATTTGTGAGAGATCATATTTTAATGCATAGAAAGATAATCTTTGATTGTCTGACCATGTTTTTTAACATGTGCTGGTACTATTCTAAGTGTGTACTGAGGTACAATCTATATTAGTGCACTAAGGTGCGACTCTCCCGGCTATCTGATCATGTCTGTTATATGTCAGTACATTGCTAATCCCAGCACATTCATGTTAAATGGTCAGTAGTATTGACGTGGTATGATGATTGTTGCTTGATGCATTACACTAAGGATGAATCTAAATTTGGGATTCTACAAGCCAATGTAAATTCATACTTATGGTACACGTACTATGGTACGATATCTAGGAGGATGAACATGTGACCATTACATGTGATTCCAAGACCAATATATGGTTAAACTAAGCAACTTGAATTGTGTAAGCACCCTAATTTTTTGGGGAAAATATATTTAATTTATATGATTTTTTATTTATTAAATTATATTTTATTTTTAATTATGATTATAGATGTACTTTCCTGTAGCTTCGATTTTTGGAGCACAAGAAATGCCAATCTTTCGAAATGTCCTTCATGAGCTTTGAAGTAAACAGGTTTACCTTCAACTTAATATATCATGTCTCATCTAAACTTGTTCCCCAATATTCTAGTGACTTTGCACATCTTCGGGTCAACATAGGCCATTTTGACCGTTTACCGTAATTCTAGACCTAACTTCCAACATGATTTTGGGACTCTATATAGATCAAAACCATTTAACCCAATATAAAGTTTTGACCCATTTTAAGCCTACTACGCACATGCATAGGGTGTGTCATTCAATCAAGTTTTCATGTGCTATTTATTTGCAAATGGCACATGAGACCCATTAGTTGACTTTTCAGGTTCAATTTGACTAGAAAAATCTATTCGAACCCTAATCCAGCCAATCCTACTTGTTAGAGCCTATATAAGATTGCCAAAATCAATTAGATCTATATTTAGTTAATTTTTAGTGATTAAATGCAGCTATATGCATTAGATCACCTATCTTTGACTTGGTCAAAGAACCCACCCAATGAGGAAAACTATTACTATATTAATCCTTTGGAGGGCCAAATCCTAACCAAATTAATCTAAACCAAAGCCCAAATTCCTATAATATAAAACCTATGAAGACCGTACATATTAAA
This sequence comes from Iris pallida, assembly GCA_029216955.1. Taxonomy (NCBI): domain Eukaryota; kingdom Viridiplantae; phylum Streptophyta; class Magnoliopsida; order Asparagales; family Iridaceae; genus Iris; species Iris pallida. The sequence continues at coordinate 3,104,565 of JANAVB010010800.1, forward strand.
TCCCTCTACATAATCTCCACCCCCTCCTTATCTCCCTAAATTGAGTGCCCCTCTAATTTTATTTTCTATTTTCGTACTTTCCTTTCCACCCGACAGAAACTCATCTTTCCGACTTATTTCAACCCTCCTACCACCTTTATCTCGACTCTAGGACACCCCTTAATACCCCAGCACCTTCCCGAGGAGCTTTATTCCCTAATTTTGTCGGTACAAGGTGTAGAAGTGACCCGAAATCGATCGAACTTCTGCTGAATTCGTCACAGCAGGTATATTATTTTGCATATAAGGTTTCATGTACTTTTTGATCTCATCTTTTCATGAAACCAAAACAATTGAAAGATCTTTGTGTCTATTTTCATGTACAATTTATCATCCACACAGTTCTAAACGGTTTATTTGCGGTGTCATTCTACGAAAAGGTATCCAGAACAGACCAGATCTGTTGCGAGTGGATGTTCTCCAATTTTTATTCAGAATTGATCTTTCTAATAATTTTTATAAGAAAGTAGGCATCAAAATATTTGCAACGCACATCCTTTTGCTAAGTTTTGAGTTTGTTTAGTATCTACTAAAATTCTTAACATTTGATGTAACATTGTAACTCCGAAAATCATGTGTTCTTGTATCCAAAAGCCTTAATACTTCATATATCCTTAATAAATTATTTTTTGTGCCAGATTTGATGTTAAAAATATTATATTAACTAATTTTTGTAATTTTTTTGAATTTAATATTTTTAATTATTTATTGTTTCGGGACTCAATTAGTAGGCCAAATGTGGTATTAATGATGTAGTTTCAATATAAGGCTATTATGATTGAGTTTCCACCAATAAAATAATATTGTTAGTAATATAAAAATATTTATAAGTATTTTTTATAAATTAAATTATTATTTTATATTAATTATCAACTATTTTTGTAAGGAAGTGGGTACTATATATATGTTGTATGGTATTGTACCGATATCATGACGACTATTGGGTATAAATATTAATCTAGTCTATATATGGTAAGTCGTTAGAAAGTTAATAATAGTGTATTACTATAGGTGAACTTGGAGGGAGTAACGAAGACATCGGAGCTGTACAGACATACACTCAGATAGCGGTTACAGGCAAGTATATCTCGTCGAACTTTACAGTATTTACATGCATTTTTATATTGTTGTTACTTTTCTATCTTACTTGATCACATACTTCCTCGGATTCATGTTATTGCTACTTTTTATTATCACTTTTTTGACGTTATACGTGTACGTAGATTATTTCTATTTTTTTATTTTTACTTGTTATGTTACCTTTTCATTTGTATGTTTCTTATGATTTGTCATTGCCCAATCCTATGCCATATTCCCTTGACATGATTAACCTGGACTTGACATGTTTGACTTGACTTGATTGACTCGTAGTTTTAGGCGAGGACCTTGTTATAGACATTGACTATACTTGACCACTCTCAATCGTTAGCAACCACAGGGCTATGATAGACTTACTATAGGTTGTTAGCAACCATCGGGCTACAATCTATAGGACCCTTAGCAAACACTGGGCTACGGTTTACCTCAATTTACCTGTAGTCACATCTATCTGCATGATTCTCTATGGTATGCCATTTTTATGCTTTCGTTCTTGTATTGTACTTCCTTAAATGTTTATTTCTTGCACTTTTCCTGTCTTTTCATGCATATTATTACTGTCAAAGTAGGCTTGTATATTATGTGTCTTACTAGTCACCTGAGGACCAGGTGATTTATCTAGGGTCGAACTGGATCATGCCCAGCCTGCACCGTTGTTGAGACGGCGGCAGTAAGCTGTTCAGTAGCAGGTAACCATACAACAACACTATATTTCTCATAACACAACATCGAAAAATTTAAAACTTTATTAAACTTTTACAATGAAATGAAAGATACAACTTAAATCATTTTCTACATACATCAAGAAGAAAAGAAAACTCTAGGCAAACAGCTCATCAGTCTCGAAATCCTCGTCTTCTAGTTGGGACCTCGAAAATATCGCAGAACAAAGCCTCATCAGTGATACCTAAAAATGTTGGGTCTACAGTCAGGAGGGAGCAAATTACAATTCATGCTAATTTGACAATTGAAATAATAATAGAATCATGCACTTTTAAACAGTTTTGAAATCCACAATAAAGCAGTTACAGTTTTAAAATAGTTACAGTTCTGTGATGTGAATAGGCAATGAAATATGACCGGCTTGGGTTTGTTACAGTAAGATGCGGCTTATCCCCGTGTGTATGAGGGGTAAGCTAATATAGTTACAGTAGTTACAGTAGTTACAGTAGTTTGGATGTGGTCATACTCATTACACTACTTCCCCAGTCCCCAATAGTTACAGTAGTTACAGTCAGTGCTCTCAGAGAGAGTTCCGTGTTGCATCGTGGTTTAAAATTATATTAAAATGATTACTAAATAATTGTAAACTAACACAAAATGTACTTGCCTCAAAATGGACTGGACTGAAAAGTTGAAGACTTCAAGATGAGAATTAGGATCGTCCTCGAATTCCTACATTCGAGAAATTGACTCAGAAACCAGGGTTATCAATCTAGCTACGCTAGTTGAAATCTCTAATTGCGTCCTAGTCTAATTTTAGTTCTTTTAATTAACCAAACACAGAAAACACGATTATTAGTGCGTTGATTTAATACGAGGGAAAAAAAGATTGTTTTATATTTTGAATTCGGAAAACATCGTCGATGCCAGATTATTTTATGAAAACTTGGTAATTTTTATAAACATAAATATAAAGCTAATTTTTCTTATTTAATGAGAAATACGTGACTTTTTAGTTATTAATAAACTTGTCAATTTTAAGATGAGAAAATATTAATTAATTTATACGAAAATACTTTTTAGTCAATTTAATTGTTTAAATAGAAAAACTCGTAAAACCAGAAAAGACAAGAAATCTAAGCTATTACAGTCACAGACCACAGCCAGCTGGGCTTATGTCCATTACAATTTATTTACATAAATTGAAATAAGATAAACTGCCGTTAGTCCTAAATTGAAATAAATAAATAGAAATAGAAATTAAATATAAAAGTAAAGGTAAATTATAAGTCTCAGATATGGTCCGATCCACATCTTGACTAATTGCCTCAACGTCCGGGCGGGGCCGGTTTCGTTTGCACTTAGCCGGGTCCATTGACCGATACGGTCGTCACCCAAAATCAAATATCGAATAAAATTTCAAAAATCATTTTAAATTCATTTTTAAAATAATCCTTGATTTACAGAAAAATCCGGCAGCATCTCCTCTGTTTTTGGTCAACCCAAAAACTGAAAAATGGCGCCGATAATTTCTTGCAAATTCTAAACCAGGGAGAAACCCAAATTTATATATTTAAAATCCACAACCAATCCACAGAATAATCGGGACGACCCGAAATAATTTCGGAGGTCCGATTCCAATTCCACAAATCACAGAACGTTCCCGAAAAAATTCGGAAAGCCAACACATACTAAAAATCCATTCCCGAAATATTTCGGGAATCCAAAATAATTCATAGGACCTTTCTGAAAGTCCCGGAAAATTATGACATCGTTAAAACCGAATTCTCAAAGGGAATCGGGGGACCATTTCATCATCGACTAAAATAATAAAATGAGCGGGACAGGGGGTTATACCTCGGACTGCTCGGCTAGAGCTCTCAGATGAATAAATAGAAATAAATGAGCTCCGACAGCGAATTAATTCCGAACAGCACTGGTACAGTAGCGTCGTCGCAGATTGTTGAACAACGCCGAAGCTAGGGCACGACAGGGTACTGGCCAAAGAGCAGCGAGCTAGGGCAGAACCGCGGGTGGTTGCCGAAAAGAGCTCGACAGCAAGGAGGCCGCACGGGGTGCGGCACGGGGAAAAGGCCGACGGGGGTTACCGCGGCCAGAGGTGGCGCTGGCGACAGGGTGCTGTCGGCGGGGGAGCCGACGGATCCGGAGGGGCGCGCGCGAGGGGAGCTCGGCGTGGGGCGCGCGGTCGCCGGAGGGGGCACCGAAGGGGCTCGCGGGGTGTGGGCGCCGAAGTGGTCGGCCGAAAGGAGCTCGCGGGGAGCGGCTCCGCTGGACGGGCGGCCGGAGGAGAGGGTCGGCCGGGGCTTGGCGCGGCCACAGGGGAATCGGCGGGCTCTGGGAGGGGGTTTGGTGAGAATGAGGGAGGGTTTGCTTCTGATGAAGAATGAGAGAATTAGAGAAAGAGAGAGAGAGAGAGAGAAATGAGTTATAATATTCTCTGGTGTGAGGAAGAGGGCTTTTTCCTCTGAGGAGAAAAGTTAGGGAAGTGGAGAGTTATTAAGGAGGAGTGGGCTGCTTGTTGTGGAGGATAGTGGTTTGAGGGGGAGAGGGAGAATAGGACAGGGGAGAGGAAATCATACGAGAGTTGAGGGGAGAGAGAATAGGGGTTTAGACTAAGTACGTGTGTGAGAGAGTGGGGTGCTGGTCCTATGGGACCAGCTAACGTATATTATATTTATTTATTTTTATTATTTTTTTAATAATTAAACCGGGTCAAAATCAGATTACAAGAAAAGAGGAAAAGGATTGGGTTTGGCTCAGGCCTGGGTCTGGGTTCGGACTCGGGTCTGGGTCTAAAATCCAAAAATCTATGTTATTTATTATTTTGAAATAATTTGCACCCAAAAATATATAATAATAATAATAATAAATTTACTAATAATAATAATACTAACACACTAATTAATAATTAAATATTCACAGAATATGGGTTTCACAATCTTCCCTCCTTAGAAAATTTCGTCCTCGAAATTAAAGTAAGGTTAGGGATTACCTCAAGTCTCAAACAGGTACGGGTACTATGCCCGTAACTCAGGTCCAACAATAAGAATTTCCAAGGCAGTCATGGATGAAACGATTTAGGGACAAGTTTCATTTATGATATCATCCATGCAGAAAATACAAAAGTGAACCAAAGTACACGAGGTTGATCAGACCACCATGCTCCGGTCCTGATTAGACAATATATTAGTGGGTGCACCCAATAAAATACTGTCATGATCAAGCTTGATAAAGAGATAGCTTGCAAAACTAGGCTGACTTAGCAGCATCATTCAAGTTTAGAATGAAAAGATAAAAATAGGGGTTTAAGTGATGGCTCAAATTCTGATCTTCTTCTCACCTCTGACTACGCTTGCAACTGGTTTCTCTGGCACTAAAAGGTTGAGTCCATTCTTCAGCTCTGAATTATCCAATATGGGACTCGAATCCGGAATGTAGCGTCTGAACTGTGAGACATTGCACACTCTCAAGATCAGCTGGTAGAGCTAACCGGTACGCTACTTCCAACTCGTCTTAAAACTTCAAATGGCCTGATGTACCTGGCTCAACTTTCCTGCTCTGCTAACACTGATCGTTCCTCTGGTAGGAGAAAATCTTCACAAAAGATGCTATCTCCTTCTTCAAACTTCACTGGTCGACGACTACTATCAACCCAATGCTTCTGTCTGTCTTGGGCAATCCTGAGCTTACATTCACCTTCTCTACTGCGTCAGTCACCATATCTGGTCCCAGCAATACTCTTTCTCCGACGTCGTCATAAGCAAGTGGGGTGCGACAACGACATCCATAGAGTGCCTCGAACGGTATCATACCGATGCTTGCTTGGTAGCTGTTGTTTGTAAGAGAATTCCACCAAATGTAATTGGTCTTCCCAAGACCCTCCAAATTCCAAGACGCAAAATCTTAATGTATCTTCAAGCGTCTGGGTTGACCTCTCTGATTGCTCGTCCCTCGGTGCTCCATTAATCTGGTAGATGTGCCTCTCGTACAATGCTGCCAACTTCTTAGTGGATAAACCATCTTTGAAGGGAATAAAGTGAGTTGACTTAGTCAGTCGGTCCACAATAATCCAAATGGTGTTCTTCCCTCCTTAGAATCAAGGCAATCCTAACACATAGTCCATCGTTATGTGCTCCTACTTCCAGTCCGAAATGTCTATTGACTGTAGAAGTCCTGCGGGTCTCTGTCGGCTAGCCTTCACTTGTTAACAAATTAAACATCTAACCTCAATTCTGAATACATCCTTCTTTATTTCATACTATCCAACAATAGTACGCATATCCCGATACGTCTTGCTAGGATGTATGGAATACTGGTGCGCTTCTTGCATTAGCTCGCTCCTCAGTTCGCCAGATAGTACACAAAGCCTCGTACCATTCTTCAGAGCTCCATTATTGGCGATTTGGGAAACCCTCAAGTGTTCCTGCCAACACTTGATCTCTAAGTTTGCAAAGTGTCTCGTCTTGAAACTGAGTCTCCTTGACTTTGTCCATCAGACTCGAGCTCATTTGCAACTTCATCAACACTGAATCCGCATCCAGCTTCTTCCTTCCATCTCCAGGCAGTATAATCTTCAGTCCAAGCTTCTCGACGTCCTCTAGCAGGTACTGCTCCTTGGTCAAAACATCGCCATAGGGTATCGACTAAATGCATCTGCGACCACATTAGTCCTACCCGGGTGGTACTGTAGATCGATGTCAAAATTCTTCATCAGCTCCAGCCATCTTCTTAGTCTAACATTCAGCTCTTTCTGAGTAAAGACATATTTCAGACTTTTGTAGTCCGTATATATTTTCACTCCCTTTCCATAAAAGTCATGCTTCCATAGCTTCAAAGTAAAGATAATTGCAGCAAATTCCAAATTAGGTGTGGGATAATTCTTCTCATGAGTCTATAGTTGCCTAGATGTGTAAGCAATTACTTTCCCATGTTGTTGAAGAACGCAACCCAGTCCTTTTCTAGAGGCATTACTGTAAATTGAGAAACCACCGGTTCCTGCGGGTAGCGCAAGGATTGGTGTAGTGGTAAGTCTCTTCTTCAGCTCCTCAATGCCGCCTGGCAATCTTTCGTCCAGATGAACTCTTCATTCTTCCAAGTGAGCTTCGTCATCGGCTCAGCAATCTTGGCGAAAATCCTTCACGAACTTCTGATAGTAGCCAGCCAAGTTCAAAAAACTTCCGAATTGAACTTAGGGTATACCACTTTTCAACAGCAGCTATCTTCCATCAAAATTTCTTCTCTTAACAATATGGCAAAAAATCCACATTGTCAAAGAAAATCCACGTTCAAATAACTTACCATAAAACTTCTTTTTCTTCAAGGTTTCCAGAACTTTCCTCAGATCTCTTCATGCTCTTCTTCAGTCTTCGAATATATCAGAATATTATCTATGGAGAAGATAAACTCATTTTAATACTCATGAAAAACTCTGTTTATGAGATTCATGAACACAGCAGGAGCATTTGTCAGTCCAACATTATAACCAAAGAAAACTACCCATACTTGGTGTTTGAATGCCGTCTTGGAAATGTCCTCCTTCCCGACTTTGATTTGATGGTAGTCAGATCTTAAGTCAAACTTCGAAATACACTAACTCCATACAAACAGATCAAACAGATCCTCGATCCGGAAGAGGGTACTTGTTCTTTAGTGTCTGGTAATCAATACACATCCGTTGTTCCATCCTTCTTGGGCACAAACAAGATAAATGTTCCCTAAGATGAAGTTCCATCTTGGATAAATCCTAGAGCCTTCATTGATCTGGTCCTTCATCTTCTTGGCCTCCTTTGGGTTGACTCTGTAACATCCTTTAGAAATAGGGAAAGAATCGGGGACTAGGTTAATGGTGAATCCTAGGTCTAGATCTGGGATAATTCGGGAAGATTATCAGAAAAAACATCTGCCATAAAGGTGTAACTAAGAATTTTATTCATGTGGAGAATTACAGCAAAAACTCTATGATTGATCTAAGGTCACCCTGTTACAACAATAGACAATGCTATTCAGTAGTCCTAGGTATTAATCCTCCTGGCTCTGGCTCTTGCATGAGCAGTCTCCAACTGCTCCATCTTCTATGAACCTCGAGTCTGCATCATGCCTTATAGTAGGAGGCAAGGTCTGCTGGATAGGAAGAGTCCCTAGGTTGTGGCCTAACAGGTGTTGCTGGGATATGTACTCTGGTATGATGGAAAGATAAGGACAATCCTTTACCCGATGTTCAGCAGATCCACATACCAACATTTTTCCAATCTCTTACGACAAATATTGGCTTGGTGATCGGACCCTTTTACAGTAGTCACAAACCAATAGCTTATTACGATATAACTGCCAGATAGGGCTCAAAATGTCTTCTAGATTTCAGGGGTACCCCTCCTAGGGTGAGGTTCCGCTCCAACTTAGTTTAAGATAGCTAAGGCTACATCATTGACGTTCTTCATGTCTTCTCTCGTAATATTCATCTGTTCCTGCTAGGCTTCATCTTGAGCTTTCTGGGACTCCATGATTACTTGCGATAGGGCAACCATTTGGGAGGCGTTTGCTAGTACTGGTGGAGCAACATGAATGGATACTCCACCGAGGAAATGCAACTTAGTTTGAGAAGAGGTAGGGATCGCCAGTGTAGTGAAAACTTCACTGGATGTATTATGGGGACGATCAAACGGCTGCGAGGGAAATAAACCCTGGACTTGGTTGAGGAGATGGGGTATGATCCGAAGATGACACATCATCGCCAGCAGGATTGGTCTTGTCAATGGTCATTCTCTGGAAGGTTTAGGTTGCACACATAAGCAAGGTAGCCTACCAGTCTATAATCAAACAAAAATATTTATTTATATATATAATTCGGACCTATGTTGTGACAAATCAATGTTCTAGTATTCTAATTGTTTCTAGGTATGTTTTCCTAAGTTGTTGTATTGACCTGCATGGGCTACCACTAAAAATATGTCACGACCCGATCCCGACTAAATAGGTCGAACCGGATCATGCCCAGCCTGCACCGTTGTTGAGACGGCGGCAGTAAGCTGTTCAGTAGCAGGTAACCATACAACAATACTATATTTGTCACAACTCAACATCGGGAAATTTAAAACTTTATTAAACTTTTACAATGAAATGAAAGATACAACTTAAACTATTTTCTACATACATCAAGAAGAAAAGAAAACTCTAGGCAAACAGCTCATTAGTCTCGAAATCCTCGTCTTCTTGTTGGGACCTCGAAAATATCGCGGAACAAAGCCTCATCAGTGATACCTAAAAATGTTGGGTCTCCAGTCAGGAGGGAGCAAAGTACAATTCATGCTAATTTGACAATTGAAATAATAATAGAATCATGCACTTTTAAACAGTTTTAAAATCCACAATAAAGCAGTTACAGTTTTAAACAGTTACAGTTCTGTGATGTGAATAGGCAATAAAATATGACCGGCTTGGGTTTGTTACAGTAAGATACGGCTTATACCCGTATGTATGAGGGGTAAGCTAATATAGTTACAGTAGTTACAGTAGTTACAGTAGTTTGGATGTGGTCATACTCATTATACTACTCTCCAGTCCCCAATAGTTACAGTAGTTACAGTCAGTGCTCTCAGAGAGAGTTTCGTGTTGTATCGTGGTTTAAACTTGCATTAAAACGATACTAAATAATTGTAAACTAACACAAAATGTACTTGCCTCAAAATGGATTGGACTGGAAAGTTGAAAGACTTCAAGATGGGAATTAGGATCGTCCTCGAATTCCTACATTCGAGAAATTGACTCAGAAACCAGGGTTATCAATCTAGCTACGCTAGTTAAAATCTCTAATTGCGTCCTAATCTAATTTTAGTTCTTTTAATTAACCAAACACAGAAAATACGATTATTAGTGCATTGATTTAATACGAGGGAAAAAAGATTGTTTATATTTTGAATTCGAAAAACATCGTCGATGCCAGATATTTTATGAAACTTGGTATTTTTTATAAATATAAATATAAAGCTAATTTTCTTATTTAATGAGAAATATGTGACTTTTTAGTTATTAAAAACTTGTCAATTTTAAGATGAGAAATATTAATTAATTTATACGAAAATACTTTTTAGTCAATTTAATCGTTTTAAATAGAAAAACTCGTAAAACCAGAAAGACAAGAAAATCTAAGCTATTACAGTCACAGACCACAGCCAGCTGGGCTTATGCCTATTACAATTTATTTACATAAATTGAAATAAGATAAACTTCCGTTAGTCCTAAACTGAATAAATAAATAGAAATAGAAATTAATATAAAAGTAAGGTAAATTATAAGTCTCAGATATGGTCCGATCCTCATCTTGGCTAATTGCCTCAACGTCCGGGCGGGGCCGGTTTCGTTTGCACTTAGCCGGATCTATTGACTGATACGGTCGTCACCCAAAATCAAATATCGAATAAAATTATGAAAATAATTTTAAACTCATTTTTAAAATAATCCAGGATTTACAGAAAAATCCGGCAGCATCTCCTCTGTTTTTGGTCAACCCAAAAACTGGAAAATGGCGCCGATAATTTCCTGCAAATCCTAAACCATGGAGAAACCCAAATTTATATATATTTAAAATCCACAACAAATCTACAGAATAATCGGGACGACCCGAAATAATTTCGGAGGTCCGATTCCAATTCCATAAATCATAGAACGTTTCCGAAAAAATCCGGAAAGCCAACACATACTAAAAATCCATTCCCGAAATATTCCGGGAATCCAAATAATTCACAGGGCCTTTTCGAAAGTCCCAGAAAATTACGACGTCGCTAAAACCGAATTCCCAAAGGGAATCGGCGACCATTTCATCATCGACTAAAATAATAAAATGAGCGGGACAGGGGGGTTATACCTCGGACTGCTCGGCTAGAGCTCTCAGATGAATAAATAGAAAGAAATGAGCTCCGACAGCGAATTAATTCTGAACAGCACTGGAACAGCAGCGTCGTCGCAGATTGCTGAACAACGCCGAAGCTAGGGCACGACAGGGTGCTGGCCAAAGAGCAGCGAGCTAGGGCAGAACCGCGGGTGGTTGCCGAAAAGAGCTTGACAGGAAGGAGGCCGCACGGGGCGCGGCACGGAGGAAAGGCCGACGGGGGTTGCCGCGGCCAGAGGGTGGCGCTGGCGACAGGGTACTGTCGACGGGGGAGCCGACGGATTTGGAGGGGCGCGCGCGAGGGGAGCTCGGCGCGGGGCGCACGGTCGCCGGTGGGGGCGCCGAAGGGGCTCGCGGGGTGTGGGCACCGAAGTGGTCGGCCGAGAGGAGCTCGCGGGGAGCGGCTTCGCTGGACGGGCGGCCGGAGGAGAGGGTCGGCCGGGGCTTGGCGCGGCCACAGGGGAATCGACAGGCTCTGGGAGGGGGTTTGGTGAGAATGAGGGAGGGTTTGCTTCTGATGAAGAATGAGAGAATTAGAGAGAGAGAGAAATGAGTTATAATATTCTCTGGTGTGAGGAAGAGGGCTTTTTCCTCTGAGGAGAAAAGTTGGGGAAGTGGGGAGTTATTAAGGAGGAGTGGGCTGCTTGTTGTGGAGGAGAGTGGTTTGAGGGGGAGAGGGAGAATAGGATAGGGGAGAGGAAATCATATGAGAGTTGAGAGGAGAGAGAATAGGGGTTTAGACTAAGTACGTGTGTGAGAGAGTGGGGTGCTGGTCCTACGGGACCAGCTAACGTATATTATATTTATTTTTTGTTTTATTATTTTTTTAATAATTAAACCGGGTCAAAATCAGATTGCAAGAAAAGTGAAAAAGGATTGGGTTTGGCTCAGGCCTGGGTCTGGGTTCGGACTCGGGTCTGGGTCTAAAATCCAAAATCCATGTTATTTATTATTTCGAAATAATTTGCACCCAAAAATATATAATAATAATAATAATAATAATAAATTTACTAATAATAATAATACTAACACACTAATTAATAATTAAATATTAACAGAATATGGGTTTCACATCGCCCCTGGTGTGGACTCGCAGGTTAGCTTAACTACTAACTCTCGTCCCTAATGTGGACTCGCAAGTTTGCTTAACTACTAACCCTCGCCCCTGGTGTGGACTCGCAGGTTAGCTTCAAGAATTTTAAGGTACAGCAGTTCCATTATGACGTATTCATCCTATGACACGATGCGACTCAGTCCAAGTACAAGTAATGACACGACATGACCTAATCACGATACACGAGAAAACCAATCCAATATGAACTACAGAATTAACTATGAACAAGAACTATATATATATATATATATATATATATATATATATATATATATATATATATATATATATATATATATATATATATATATTATATATATATATATATATATCCAATATGAACTACGAAGCTAACTATAAACAAGGACTATATATATATATATATATATATATATATATATATATATATATAAATATATATATATATATATTATATATATATATATATATATATATATATATATATATATATATATATATATATATATAAATATATATATATATATATATATATATATATATATATATATATATATATATATATATATATATATATATATATATATATATATATATAAATATATATATATATTATATTTTTTTTATATAAATATATATATATTTTTTATATAAATATATATAAATATATATATATATATATATATATATATATTTATATATATATATATATATATATATATATATATATATATATATATATATATATATATACTAGCATGCACGATGTACAAATCATATGTCAATAATCAACTAGTAAAACTATATAATAACAGAAATATGTAAGTAAATAAACTGTAGATGAGGCAAGGTATCTTGCCTGGAGGTTGCACGCAGATCCAACAAATATAGTCAACTGCCAAACCATAAAGTCCAAGTCATCACAATTATCTCCGAAAGCTGAAACAGATATTGCCAACATTCTCAGAATAGTCAAATTAGCTAGGATTGCCTGTCCTTAAGTCTAATTCTGGACACAGGGACAAAATAGTAATTTTGGGCAAAAACGATGTCCACTGTTGGACCCACTTTGCACCGAAAAATATGCCAGAGTCAATGGTCTCTAAAGTTGTCAAACTGCATGTCTACGGATCCGGTTTGATGATACGAACCCAACGGTATATCCAATTTTAGATTCCGATGGGCTATACAAAAATTGTCTGTTGAATCGGATCGTGGGGCCCACGAAACGACGATCCAATCAACTGTCTCAGAATCGGACCAAACTTGGCGTACAGGACAAGAAAAATGATACGGTCCTGCTGGCATAAGTTTTGTCTCAATCTGACAAACGTACACGAAGTAATTGGGAAATTTTTACAGAGGCCGATACGGTAAATTTTGATGGATACACATCAAATTCGTCGTGCACACGCGACCAATTTGAATTCCGTCAAAGCCCACACGTCCACGAAGCCGTTACGCACCTTTCAATGCTTTCGGTTCGCGACCATGTCGCTCGGTTTGGCGGGACGCATGTCATGTGGATGAATTTCTAATGTTTTCAAAAACAGTTTTTCATAGATTTTCTTAATTTTTGGAAACAGATTTCTCGTTGAAAACTTAATGAAACTAAAACTACAAAAAGTGTTTCGAAGCTGTATATGTTGACTAAAAACCTATTCAAATAGATTTTGCAAATTTCTAATCGGTTGTAAATAAACAGTCTTCCAAACAGTTTGTTTGGATCGGATTTGTTTTGTCTAAGAGCAGACTTTTAAGTCAACTTCATGCCAATTTTTAGGTCGATTCCTACTCGTTTCCATTCAGACTTATCTAATGGGTTTGAAGGCGTATATATGGGGTTCATACCTGAAGAAGCGGCTCGGGAAATGGTGGACTGTATGCGAAGATATCTCGTAACGAAGTTGTGCATCCTCCGCTCGCTGCTGCCTTCCAATGTGTTGCGCGCATGCGGTCCTGGCCGCCGGCGGTGGGCTCGCGACGGTGCACGATCGTCGGGGTGGCCGCCCAGGTTAGGGAGGAGGGTGGCGTTAGGGTTTTTGTGAATTCCCTGCTCGTTCTCGATATATATAACGTGGGTTGGGTGTTCTATTTGTTCAGGCCGAGCGGAGGGAAAGAAACAGGGGTGTTCTGTTTGTTTGGGGAATTTGATTGTTGGGCCGGGCTTGGGCTTGCACGGGGCTTGGGTCTGGGTTGCTGTGGGCTCTCCATGCTGGGCTGCTGCTTGTTGTGGCTCGGCTGGGAATGGAGTTGGACTCGGTTTGCTGGTTTTCCATTATTCTATATAGATATATATATATATATATATATTTTTTTTCTATATAGATATATATATATATATATATATATATATATATATATATATATATATATATATATATATATATATGTGTGTGTGTATATATATATATATAATATATACACTTATATAATATATATATATATATATATATATATATATATATATATATTATTCCATTAATACAATTTAAGTAGATATATACACTTATACTATAGATACCATAAAAACAAATACGAGAAATAATATTAAGTAAATCAATATTAAAATCCAATTCTTAATCTATATACCAAAATTCACATAAATAAAATACATTGACATTATATATATATATATATATATATATATATATATATATATATATATATATATATATATATATATATATATATTATATATATATATATATATATATATATATATATATATATATATATATATATATATATATATATATATATATATATATATATATATAAAGCCTATATATATATATATATATATATATATATATATATATATATATATATATATATATATATATATATATATATATACACACACACACAAGTATATATATAACTTAGATAAATCCCATAAAGTCCAAAATATTTGTTAAAGAAAATTATTTACTATATTATCAAACAAATACTATTTATAGCAAGCACAATAATATATATATATATATATATATATATATATATATATATATATATATATATATATATATATATATATATATATATATATATATATATATATATATATATAACAATCGTTTCCAAATTGCTTTCTAAATCACTAAAGTAAAATGCCAATACAACCTACATCTCTGTGGTCGTCCCTGAACATACTACCCGACTACGTGGGCTTGGACTTGGTTCGGGTCCGGTCCGGACTAGTTCGGTACAACCGGGTCTTCTACAAGTCAATAAATCTAGACATTAAATAATTAAAACGTCTTTAGAGGTTAGGTTGCAACTTGGCCTGGTTCTCCTAGTTAGGACACTCCTATGGCTTGGCATTCCCCTACCATGGCTAAACACTAGTTAAAGCACGCTACTACTGCACTATCCGTGCCATGATTCCTAGTCGTCTTGTACTTCAAAACTCCACCATGGCTAAAGTCATCTACAGTAATAATTAACTAAATAATTATTTATATAAAAAAATCATAAATCACCATTTAAATCAAATAAATAGTTAAAAAAATTTCAAAAATTCTAGGAAAGGAGGCTACAGTAATAAACAACTAAAAGCAGAAACAATAATATCTAACAAGACTGCTTCTAACTAGTAAGTTGAAATATCACTTTCGACATGTAAACGTCTAGGGGTAAGATCCGGCCAACCGCACGTGTCGTGTGCGGCTGCTATTCTCCACGTAAGACCAATGGGATAGTTTTTGGTAGTTCACATATCTACTAAGATATTTTCCCACCTGACTAGTACTCATGGATTCAAATAGATCATAAACACGGTAATACATTAGTCGCAAAAAATAACATGTAAATCTATAAACTACTACATCGTGTCAAGAATCTAACAGAAAATCAATGTAAGATAATACTAAATACATAAATCATAGAAGTTATTAAATATGAGAACTATCAAAAAATGTACTCGCCTGGGGTCCTTAGGTGGTGAAACCGATAATCTTGTTGGGTTCAGAATAGTCCAGTTGGCTAGGGTCGATATAAATGAGTCCAAAATTGGCAAAAGAAATAGGAATACGATTAGCTAAATCAAAATTAATTTAGGAGGAAATTGATTTAGAGAAAGATGATCCCTTTAAATCCCAATATATATCTTTAAGAAAAACTATTTAGAAAGTATTATATATACTATTTAGAAACATATTTAGAAATATGGATGTTTTAAAACCCTTTTTAAGAAGATATACTTTTACAATACCTATATAAACTTTATTAAAGGAATGATTAATATTTTTATAACTATAGAAAATATTTGTTCAAAAGAAAGCACAAAAGCCCAACGTCAATTCATTATAACTTATTTAAGCAAAGCCCAAAATAGTAAATTAGTATACTAAAGAAACTTTTATTTAAAAATATTGGGCTTAGGCCCAATAACTAAATACAACTAAGCCCAATGATTATATAAGCCTATTCCTAATAACCCAAAATATGTATATAAAATATTAATAAAGTTAATGATAGGAAAATAATTTAGGATACCATACCATTAATTATCTAGCAAAATATTAGCTATGTATTAACAAAAGTTTTTACTAAAATATTTATTAACCAAATATTTAACCTATCACTTAACTAAATATTTATAATAATATTAATATATTACTAATTAACATACAAATAAAATCTATCCAATTAAAATACTAATCCAAATATTAAACATAAACTAAAAACTATTTCATTTTTCTTATAAGCCCATTAACTCATTAACCTGGCCCACAATAAAACAAAGAAAAATAAAACTAAACTAAATAAAATAAAATAAATAAAAAGCAGCTGTTAGCTGCGCTTCCCAACAAAAATAAGGAGATGAAGAAGAAAGGAAAAGAGAGAGAGTACGAGGTCAACGAGAGAGGTGAGAGGGGTCTTACCACTCCCGGCTGCGCGAAAGAGAGGACGCTGGCGCTGGCGAAGCCATGGTGTCCTGGTGCAATCGGCTGCGGGTTAGGCACGGTCGAGCGCTGCTGGAGGCTCGGTGCAGGGCTTGGCGCCAGCTGAGCATCTGACGCTCGTCGCCTGGACTCGACGTGGAAGTACTACCAGTGGTCGGCTCGCGGTATGAGGTCGGTCGACGAGATCCGGGCACAGAGGAGAGAGGCTCGATGGTTCTGGGAGAGGGGCTACAGCCAAGACGACGGCATCGTAGCAGTGGTGGCCGGAGATGGAGGTTAGGATTTTCTTCTTTTATTTTTGATTTGGGGATGAGAATCGTGGTGGTGGGGTGTAGATGACTGAGATGGTGGTGGGGGGACTTGGCCGGAGTTAGCCAAAGGAGGGCCGGCCGAAACGACAATGGTGGCGGCGGTGTTGGTGTCATTTACGATGGTGGACAGAGGGGCATGGCGGAGGTATTTGTATGTGGTGTGGTGGTGATGGTCATGACGGTGGGTGCTCGCCGATGGTACGGACGTGACGGTCGAGGGATCGCGACGTCGGAGGAATGTCGGTAGTAGGTGGCTGGAAGGCTGTGGCCAGGAACGTTAGGGTTAGGGTCTAGGGTTTAGTCGTGTATTTGTGTGGTATCGTATCGGACATAGGGAAGGTGATGGGTTGGTCGTATCCGGTATGTCGGACGCGAGAGCAAAAATATGTAAATGTAAAGAAAAGAGGTGGAAGAAAATGGTGGACACGGATATGGACACAGACATGGTGCACAATGGCTTTGGGTTGATGGCTATTTGTTGGGTTATGAGAAAAGGTAGAGAGGAGCTCTCCTTATATAGGAGGTTAACTCCTAGATCGATAAGGATTGAAATTTCTAGTAGATAAAGCCTTTCCACTTATTTAAATCAAAACTAATTTAATCATTAACATATAATTAATATTTAATATATATATTCGATAATATCAATTAGTATAAAACATATATATTGTAATCTTAATGTAATAAATAATTACCATAATAATTTAAATAACATTTAATATTATCTCAATTCAAATAAATAATCATCCTAATAATTTTAAATAATATCAAAATGATTCAAACTATATTTTTATAAGTCAACATTGTATTTTAAATAATTTGACGCAAAAAAAATCTTTTTATTTGATCAAAATAAATAAAATTTCTAAATCATTTTTATGCCAATCTTTTGAAAGTCCAAAATAATAAAACATCTTCATAATGTCAACAATAAATTAATAAAAATTCTTTATTAAAACAATATAGTATTTTCAAAATATTTAATTTAAAACTAATTTTTGATAACAAAATAAGCACGAACTATCTTCTGCAAAAAAATTGACCAAATTAATTTTAAACACAATAAATAAATACAAATAAATTTTAAAAATCCGGGAGGAGGGATTACAATTTTGTCCTATATTTGACTCATGCAGTTACTATAGCCTAGTCGTTTATAAGCTTCTTCTTTCTTCTAGCTTTTTCATGATACATGTATTATTGTGTATCCACTCTAATACATTTATCTAGTCTAGAATCAGTGTATTACGGTCTGGTCAACCTTAGTACACTTGATTCGCTATTGTTATCAATATTTAGTAGATTAAGATATAGTTAGTCTGACTTTGTAGATAGTTATACTTGACCATATAGACAGCTTATACATATTCGAGCTGGGCTGGAGTCCACTTGATACGTAGCTGGCATGTATATGTATTCTTAGTCCTACGTATTTTGGGATTGGGATGTTACATATTTTTTTTAGTGACCCATGTAGGTCAGTTAGGCGTTTCGGTCACGTTAATGTACCGAGCGAACCTGCTAATAGGATTAAACCCTTAGGATACTCAATCCACAAGTATCTTGACAATTTTTTTAAAAACTTGCTACCATTCTTCAGCTTCGTATTTGCTCTCGACTAATCTTCTTTTGCTTTGTCGTACTATTTCTTATTGTCCCTTCCTATTTCGGAGTGACGAATGATCGTGCTTTATAGAATTTATCAGAAATTCTTAAGTTATAATATAAATTATTTGCTTATTAAATTTTTGTTGCTTGATAGATACGAGGGGATTAGAGGTCTATATGCCATAAGCATCTAATGGCATTGATTTTTGCAGCTATCATGCAAGAGCTATAAATTTTTATTGCATCATGTGTTTGATGGGGTAGTGTGACCAAAGGTGGGTGGACGTCCTCAGGCACAATATGATTTATGGATGGTGAATTAATGATTGAAATGATTGAAGAAGTTTTATAAATTTACAAACTTGAGAGAGAGGAGATTGGATTTGATTTAAACGTTGAGGAGATTTTAAAATATATAATCTTATGTTTGTGGGAAAAGAAAATTTTAGGTAGGTAGAAGTTGTGTTGGAGGTCAAACTAGAAAGAATATTTTATATTTTAGAGGTATAGCACTTAGATGATGATTGAGGAAAGGCGATTAAGTAAAATAGTATTGAGATAATTTAGTACAATTAACTTCATGAATTTTCAAAAGAATATTTATGATTATTGAGTTAATGTTAACGATAAAAGAGAAATTCAGTGTAGGGATTTGACTTAAGGAGAAAAGTGTCTTTAGATTAAATTTAAAATTTTAAGGAATGTCGATGAATTCAATTTTAAAATATTAGAATGGATAAAGAATTTATTACTAATTGATTTTTAGATTCAAGGCTTGAATAAGACGAAACATTTGAGAAAATTAGTCAGTATATTCAAAAGTTAAAGAAGATCGAGGATATTGTGGTTAAGGGACTAGTAATTAAGTTCTTGTCTTAATGGTCAAGGAGGGCAAGCCTTCAACAAGACCACTGCAAGATCGCCAGCACCAATAGAAGGGACTAGAAGTAACCATTTATAGTTTTATTATAGGAATGTTGAATAGGAAAATAGTTTAACATTGATCATTACTTGCTTGATTGGGAGAGATAGTAGTGATATAGTGTACTCCTGTGAAGTATTCCTAGCTAGCTACGTTAGTAAGCCTGTAAAATCCCCTTCCTAAATTTCCTTTTAGTATACAAAAAAAATTATTATTATTTAATATTTTGTTATTAATTAAGTGGCTTAAACCAAGTATGGGTAGTTAACATATTATGGATGACAAGCATTAATTATATTTACATAAATAAGATAGGATATTTAGTTAATTATTGTTAGAAAAAGATTTTTGGAATTTTAGGAATTTTTCTGTAATTTTTCAGGCCATATATATTTTTTTTCCGGCCATATATATATATATATATATATATATATATATATATATATATATATATATATATATATATATATATATGCCACTACGGAATCTGCAGAGCACGTCTTTCTTTCGGGGGAGTTGGCTTCTGGCCTTTGGTCTAAGCTTCACAACAGACTTAGTATGGGTCATCCGACTGGGGGCTTCTATGATCTCCTGGCCTACTGGAGCCGTTCCCATGGACATCAGATCGTAGTAGCCGCCGGAATTTGGGTTCTATGGAAAAACAGGAACAAATTCAGATATAAAGGCCGACAACTTCTCCCTCCTAATCTGTACAGAGAGATCATCAGACAATGTTTCAAAGCTAGGAGACGCTGCTCTCACGTCTCCAACTCGTTCTGGGAGGCCCTGGCTTAGGCCGCCCTCCCCTTTTTGTGTGCGCGTATCGCGCTTTTCGTTTTCTGTCCTTTCGACGCATTTTCACGCTTACTTGTATAGGCTTCGGCATTTTGCGCCATATATATATATATATATATATATATATATATATATATATATATATATATATATATATATATATAAAATATATATATATATATATATATGTTTTAGTTAAAAAAAAAAGGAATGGGGCCTGGCCCACACCCCAACAAAGGGGGCGGCCAAGCTGAGTTGTTGTCAGCTTAGTGTTACAATAGTAACAAGTAAAAAAAGGGGGCGACAACAGCACCCACCCACCTAAGTGGGTGGGCCCCCATGCAACAAGCGCTGAAGCAGCGAATACAACTCTGAACCCAACCCGTGGGTTCTCATTTTGTTTATTACTAATCCTAGTATTACTAGATTTTGCCCCAACTTGCTATATATATAACTTTTTCCACAAACATCAAAACCCTAAACTCCCAAAAAGAAAATTTTGGCTGATCCTACCCTCTTCACCTACGAATTCGTTTCACCAGCGACGGAGCTTTGTGCGTGACGAACGGAGCATCGAAAGTCAGCCCCGCGTCACCCCCGGAGCAGTTTTTCCCACTCAAGGTACCCTACTTCCCTACGGCGTAACTTTTTACTCGTAGCACTGATTTTCGATCCGTAAGATTTTTTGGAAAGTAGACTTAACCCTCTTCGAGATCCTCTAGGTGGATTTCGAAAATAATCCATCGACTTGCTCGAAAAATCGAGACGAAGTTGAACAAAAATCTATTTTCTGTAATACTAAAAACTGTTTTGAGACGACAACTTGTCGGCCAATTTTCTTGATGTACATTAAAGTACTGTAGGAACTAATTGAAAACAGTAATAGACAACATAACTAAGATCGCAACGCATCTTCTGGATTGTCGTTTCGATTACCTATATGGCATAGGAGAATAATACCTGACGTATGGGCTTCTTTGCACTTTCCTGATTACCTGTGCGCTCCTCCGGAGACGCAGGCTCCAGGCGCCCGCTGACGTTTCCCAAAGTATTATGGATGTAGCCCCTTACACATGGTGCCCTCTGACGCTTCCAGAGCGTTATGGACGTAGGCCCCTGGTGCCCTCTATGGGAACTATGCCGATCCTATTTACAGCCAAGGCTCATGCGTCGAAGGATTGTATCTCAACTGCATATTCACAGTAGAATGGTCAGGGACCCGATTGCATGCATACCTTTTTCTCTTATTATATTATCACAGTTTATATGGCATGGTATTTTCTTGTATCTTGCTATGTCCACTGAGGACCTGGTTTTCTCTCCAGGTTTAGACGATTTTCTACAGGAGTACGGAGCGGCGTTGGAGCTATCCTACATCAAAGACGAGGCAGTCTTTACTGATGTCTAGTCTATTCTTTATTTGAGACATTAGCGGATATTATTTTGTATCTCATTTCTTTCTATTTGCGAAGGTTGGACTCCGATCTTGTGAGACTATTTTCATAGCTGTTTGGAGTGAGTATGTTCACCCGGCTATCTTTTGATACTTTTACTTATTTATTTGGACTCTATTATCTTCTGTATTGAGCTGTGATGAGATTAGATTATATATTGCTGGCATGTGATTATTTTATTTATAGCTTATGTGCATATTTGAGGATACCATATATTGGAGTATTCTTCGTATATGTGCAGCTGGCATGTTCACGTGCTTGGTCCTATGTATTTTGGGACTGGGGCGTTACATATTTTTGTGGTGGCCTATGCAGGTCAACGTTAATATTGTTGGGTTACATGACTGTGTCCAACAAGCCTGCATATAGGAATAGAAATATCTCATCCAGAACTACTACTACCTCTTGACTTCCAATCTTTTTGAAACTTCCTTGATTATTCGATTACTTCATATCTAATCTTCCTAATATCAACTTATCTTCTTCGTGCCAACAGCATGCATTTAAGAAGCGGACGCACTTCTGCCTTGGCCCTCACATATGGTGAAGAGGCTACTCCGGAGGGATAAAATCCCTCAATGACTCCAGCAACACCATACCAGCCAGGACAGTCGCAGCCTACTACGACACCGACGACGGAGTATCCAGAGATCGCAGTACCGCCCCAGGCAGCCAGGCTGGACAGACCACTACCATGCCACCGGAAGGGAGTGTACCACTGCCTCCACCACCACCATTCCCTCAACAATTTCCCCCACAGTCGGGACCTCAGATGCCTCCACCACCGACTGATGGGAGCCCTACTACTCAGTTTATGTATGCCATGATGCAGGCTCAGTGGCAGCACACTGAGCTGATGAGACAGATGATGATGGCAGCAATGGCTAGACCTCCACCACCACACCAGCACCAGCAGCGGCTCTGCATCCTTATGAAGGCTCTATCAAGAATTTCACAGATATGAACCCCAAGGCCTTTAGAGGAACGGAGAAGCCATTAGAGGTGTCACAGTGGCTTATTAGTACAGAAAAGCTACTGAAGGCATCCCAGTTACCAGCTCGAGATTGGATGACAGCGGTGGACCTACTATTGGAAGATAATGCTCACCACTAGTGGAAGGCGGAAGAGAGACGATTAGGCACTGGGATCACCTGGATGCAGTTCTATGATGCATTTTATGAGAGATTCTTCCATATTCATGTTCGAGATGGTCTCTATGACCAGTTCCTTCATCTGAAACAAGGGAATATGACAGTAAATGAGTATAACTCAGAGTTAAATCGCCTGAGTCGATTTGGTGCGGGATTGATTGCGGCAGAGTTAGAGAAGGCAAGGAGATTTCACCAGAGGCTTCTACCAGAGCTCAAGTCTTATACGACTACCCAGTCTCGAGTCTCCCATTCAGCTGTCTTGGAGGAAACTCGTGCTCAGGAGATTCTTCGCAAGGAGCAGCAGCAGACATCGAGGCACCATACCCCAGCAGTTACACCAGCCCGAGCTACTCAGAGTGGACCTATTAGGAGGGCCACAGGACAGTTCCAGAAGAGGCCCTCACCTTATCAGAAGCCCGTTTGCCATTACTGCGGGAAGCAAGGACATCTCCAGAACGACTGCATGACTCGCCTTGGATTATGCTTGAGATGTGGATCCAATCAGCACATACTCAAGGACTGTCTGGAGCAACAGGCGATGGTACAAGCTCGACAGAACCCGAGGCCCACAGCCCCAGCTCTCCCAGCACCACGGCCCGTAGCAGGAGCACCTCATCCACCATTGCCTCCCCAAGGCGTACAGTACAACAAGGCCAGAGCTCAGGGCCCAGGACAGAATTATGGGCAGGTATTCTCACTTGCTGTTGAGGATATAGAGACAGAGGCAGAAGTTATAGCAGGTATGGTTTTAGTTGTATCTTTTCCTGCTATTACCTTATTTGATACTGGAGACACACATTTATTTATAGCCACTAGTTTTGCCACTAGACACAGCATTTCCATCACACCCTTAGCTAAAAATGTTAAAATCCTCACTAGAGGAGGAGTTGTACCTATTAGTGGTGTTTGTAGACGTTGCTCTGTAGTGATAAGTGGCAGAGAGATGATGGCACGACTTCTATGCTGACATTTGATGTGGTTCTTGGAATAGACTAGTTGAGCCAGCATTTCGCTCTCATAGACTGCCATAGGAGCAGTATTATCTTTAGACCACCGAATGCGGCAGAGTTTGAGTTCACCAAAGAAGACGGAGAGAGTTGTGATACATCCATATCGGGGACTCATATAATGATACATGACACGCCTCAGCACCATATTATCACTGAGTTCGAGGATGTATTCTCCGAGGAATTGCCAGGACTACCACCTGACCGAGATATTGAGTTTTCCATTGAGCTTATTTCCGGAGCCGAGCCTATTTCATCTCGAGTATATCGTCTGGCACCCAAGGAATTGGTAGAGATGAAGACGCAGATTGATGACTTATTAGAGAAGGTATTTATTCGTGCCAGTGCGTCACGATAGGGAGCACCCGTTCTTTTTGTGCCTAAAAAAGATGGGACAGTGCGCATGTGCATCGACTACAGAGCATTGAATGCAGTAACGGTGAAGAACAAGTATTCCTTGCCGCGTATAGACGATCTATTCGATCAACTGAGTTGAGCAAAAGTATTCTCCAAGATTGACTTACGATCAGGGTATCACTAATTGAAGGTTCGGAAGGAAGACATTGTAAAGACGGCCTTTCGATCGAGGTATGGACACTACGAGTTCTTGGTCTTGCCTTTCGGTTTGACCAATGCTCCCACAGTCATCATGAATTTAATGAACAAGATCTTCCACCAGTGTTTGGACAAATTTGTGGTAGTCTTTATAGATGATATCTTGATTTACTCCAAGAGTCAAGAGGAGCATGAGCAGCATCTAAGGATAGTGTTGGAAACATTGAGGAATGAGCAACTTTTTGCGAAGCTTAGCAAGTGTGATTTCTTTCTCAAGGAGGTATCATTTCTTGATCATATTATTACGGGTGATGGTATATCAGTGGACCTAAAAAAGATCACAGCAGTCAAATAATGGCCCGCTCCCACAACAGCTTCTGAGGTGAGAAGTTTTCTCGGACTTGCGGGTTACTACCGACGGTTCGTAGAAGATTTCTCTCGAATAGCGGGGCCTATGACTCGATTGACTTGCAAGAATCAGGAGTTTGTATGGACAGACGAGTGTCAAGCTGCATTTGACGAGTTGAAGAAACGATTGACCACAGCACCGATCTTGACACTACCATCGGGCCCGGAAGGATTTGTGATCTACAGTGACGCATCCGGGAAGGGATTAGGATGTATATTGATGCAACATGGGCGTGTAGTAGCATATGCATCGCGGCAGTTGAGAGTACATGAGAAGAATTATCCAACCCATGATCTAGAGCTCGCCGCGGTTATCTTTGCTTTGAAGCTATGGAGACACTACTTGTACGACGAGAAGGTTAATATCTACACTGATCATAAGAGCCTCAAGTACGTGTTCACACAGAAAGAGTTGAATATGCGACAGCGATGTTGGTTGGAGTTGATGAAGGATTACAAGATCGAGGCACATTATCATCCGGGCAAGGCTAATGTCGTGGCAGACGCATTAAGCCGTAAGCCCATGGCATACTTTTTGACTACGTAGAAGGAATTGATTAGAGACTTGGAGCAGCTTGGCATTGAGTTAGTATTGCCGGGAGCGGATGACGTTTTAGCCAACCTCTAAGTGCAATCATCATTGGTAGAGCGCATCAAGGCAGCATTGCCCAATGATGCTAGATTTAGACGGCTCAGAGAGAGGACTGAGGCAGGGGAGCAAACGGAATTGAGGATCCATCCCGATGGGATATTGCGATGTGGTAATCGCATTTATGTTCCCAATAGAGAGCTATGACAGGAGCTGATGGCAGAGGTTCACAGTTCGACTTACTCTATTCATTCCGGAGGAACCAAGATGTACCGTGACTTACGATAGTATTATTGGTGGCACGGAATGAAACGAGAGATAGCTCGTTTTGTTGCCAAGTGCTTGGTATGTCAACAAGTGAATGCAGAGCACCAGAGGACGGCTAGATTATTGCAGCCACTACCCATTCTCGAGTGGAAGTGGGAGCACATCACTATGGATTTCGTTACGGCTTTTCCTCGGAGTCCTAGGGGACGTGACGCAGTGTGGGTGATTGTGGATAGACTCACCAAGTCAGCCCAAGTGGGCCAATCGACAGAGGTATTGGCAGAGATATATATGGAGCAGATTGTGAGATTGTACGGTGTGCCTGTTAGTATTGTGTCGGACCGCGACTCAGGATTTACCTCACTTTTTTGGAGGAGCATACAAGAGAGTTTGGGCACCTGATTAAAGTTTAGCATGGCATACCATCCTCAGATAGACGGCCAGTTGGAGCGTACCATTCAGACGCTAGAGGATATGTTGAGAGCGTGTATGCTTAATTTTGGCGGTTCATGGGAGGACCATCTCCATCTTGTTGAGTTTTCCTACAATAATAGCTATCAAGCGAGCATTCAGATGGCTCCGTTTGAAGCATTGTATAGTAGGAAGTGTCGATCTCCTATTTGTTGGAGCGACATAGGAGAGCGACAGCTATTGGGTCCCGAGTTGGTCTTGAGGACAGTGGAGACAGTGAAGAAAATTCAGGGCCACTTGCGAGCAGCGCAGGATCGTCAGAAGCAGTGGACAGATAATCGTCGTCGACCCTTGGAGTTCAAAGAGGGTGACCATGTGTTCTTGAAGATATCCCCCACTAGAGGCACGATTCGATTCGGAGGACGTGGCAAGTTGAGTCCAAGGTACATTGGGCCTTTTGATGTCTTGGAACGTGTTGGAGAGGTTGCCTATAGATTGGCCTTGCCACCGTCGCTAGAGGGAGTGCATGACGTATTCCACGTATCTCAGCTGAGGAGGTACATGGCCGACAGTAATCATGTCCTTGATCACTCCGAGATCACCGTTGGACCGAGTTTGTCGTACGAAGAGCAACCAGTAGGTATCCTCGATCGCCGAGTGAAGGTGTTGCGGAATCAATCTATTCCATTGGTTCACGTGGCATGGAAGCATCACTCGCCAGGGGAGTCTACTTGGGAGCGCGAGGACGACATCCAAAATCGCTACCCGTATTTGTTCGAAGACGAAGGTATGTCTTGCATTTTAAGCCCTTAAATTGCTGTTAATTTTCTTGCAATGCATTCGACCCCCTACCTTAGTTTAATTTCGAGGACGAAATTTCTTTAAGTTGGGTAGGATGTAAAATTCTCTTCCTAAATTTCCTTTTTAGTATACAAAAATTTTATTATTATTTAATATTTTGTTATTAATTAAGTGGCTTAAACCAAGTATGGGTAGTTTACATATTATGGATGACAAGCATTAATTATATTTACATAAATAAGATAGGATATTTAGTTAATTATTGTTAGAAAAAGATTTTTAGATTTTTAGGAATTTTTCTGTAATTTTTCGTGCCATATATATATATATATATATATATATATATATATATATATATATATATATATATATATATATATATATATATATATTAGTTAAAAAAAAAGGAATGGGGCCTGGCCCACACCCCAACAAAGGGGGCGGCCAAGCTGAGTTGTTGTCAGCTTAGTGTTACAATAGTAACAAGTAAAAAAAAGGGGCGGCAACAGCACCCACCCACCTAAGTGGGGGGCCCCCATGCAACAAGCGCTGAAGCAGCGAATACAACTCTGAACCCAACCCGTGGGTTCTCATTTTGTTTATTACTAATCCTAGTATTACTAGGTTTTGCCCCAACTTGCTATATATATAACTTTTTCCACAAACATCAAAACCCTAAACTCCCAAAAAGAAAATTTTGGCTGATCCTACCCTCTTCACCTACGAATTCGTTTCACCAGCGATGGAGCTTTGTGCGCGACGAACGGAGCATCGAAAGTCAGCCCCGCTTCACCCCCGGAGCAGTTTTTCCCACTCAAGGTACCCTACTTCCCCACGGCATAACTTTTACTCGTAGCACCGATTTTCGATCCGTAAGATTTTTTGGAAAGTAGACTTGACCCTCTTCGAGATCCTCTAGGTGGGGTTCGAAAAAAATCCATCGACTTGCTCGAAAAATCGAGACGAAGTTGAACAAAAATCTATTTTCTGCAATACTAAAAACTGTTTTGAGACGACAACTTGTCGGCCAATTTTCTTGCTGTGCATTAAAGTACTGTAGGAACTAATTAAAAACAGTAAAAGACAACATAACCAAGATCGCAACGCATCTTCTGGATCGTCGTTTCGATTAGCATATAAAAAGTAGATTGATGTTGAAGTTGAGGAAAAACCTGTGTTAAATTATATTAATTTTCTGAATTTTGTCCGATATGGCGTGTGCTCCGACAAACCGGGCAACATGATCAAACGTTATACGCATCGAAAAGCGTATATGGACGTTGCCGACGTGTGGGAACTAACGGAACTCAGTTTCGTCGTGTGTGCGCGACGAAATCAGTCCGTATCCGTCGAGATACCCCCGTATCGATATTTTGCAAACTTTTTTCTAACTTCATATACAGTCGTCGATTCGAGACAAAACTTATGCCAACAGGTCCGCATCAAAATTCTGGTCCTGTGTGCCAAGTTTGGTTCGATTCTGAGAAAGTCGAATCGGAACCCCATTTTGGCGGGCCCGCGACCCACTCAAACGGGCGATTTTCTACACGGCTCATCGGAATCCAAAACTGGACATACCCTTGAGGTCCTTTCCTCAAACTGAATCCATAGACATATAGTTTGATGACTTTAGAGATCATAGACTTTGGTACACATTTCGGTGCAAAGCGGGTCCAACGGCGGATATCGTTTTAAACCAAAATTACTATTTGCCCCTGTTCCAGAATAAGACTTTTGGACAGGCATTTCCTAGGTATATCTTTTACACCGAGTGTATTTTTGATGTTTGTTTCAGCGTCCGAAGTTGTTTGAAGATTGTGACATTTCTTAGCTGACATTGTGATTACCTGGACTTGCCACTTTGCACTATCAGGCAAGATACCTTGCCACCCTACTCGGTGATTATTATATTTCTTATTTTCAGTTGTTACTTTCAGCATTTCTTATTTTTTGATATTTAAACTGTGCGTCCAAGTCACAATTGGGTGCAAGCGACTCTATCGTTCGTTTACCTTGCCTTATTTAATTCTCTTGCATTGACTTAGTCTAGTGACCACCCATTGATGTTGAGGTATTGGTATGTCTCATACGGCCTTGACACTTGTTGTATCAAGTGATGTGAGTCACATGTAGGACACGTACCCGCATAGTCGGCTAGCAACCGATACGTATGGAGCGTACGACGGATATGAGTAACTGCCAATAGTATTGCATGTTAGAAGACTTGGCGGTTACTAGAGGTTCATATCAGTCATAGAGATGATGATATTAGGCATGGGGTGGGGAGAACAATACCTGACGTATGGGCTTCTTTGCACTTCCCTGATTACCTGTGCGCTCCTTCGGGGACGCAGGCTCCATGTGCCCTCTGACGTTTCCCAGAGCGTTATGGATGTAGGCCCTTGCACATGGTGCCCTCTGACGCTTCCAGAGCATTATGGACGTAGGCCCCTGGTGCCCTCTATGGGAACTATGCCGATCCTATTTACAGTCAGGGCTCATGCATCGAAGGATTGTATCTCAACTGCATATTCACAGTAGAATGGTCAGGGACCCGATTGCATGCATACCTTTTTCTCTTATTATATTATCACAGTTTATATGGCATGGTATTTTCTTGTATCTTACTATGTCCACTGAGGACCTAGTTTTCTCTCCAGGTTTACACGATTTTCCACAGGAGTACGGAGCGGCGTTGGAGCTATCCTACATCGAAGACGAGGCAGTCTTTACTGATGTCTAGTCTATTCTTTATTTGAGACATTAGTGGACATTATTTTGCATCTTATTTCTTTCTATTTGCGGAGGTTGGACTCCGATCTTGTGAGACTATTTTCATAGCTGTTTGGAGTGAGTATGTTCACCCGGCTATCTTTTGATACTTTTACTTATTTATTTGGACTCTATTATCTTCTGTATTGAGCTGTGATGAGATTAGATTATATATTGCTGGCATGTAGTTATTTTATTTACAGCTTATGTGCATATTTGAGGATTCCATATATTGGAGTATTCTTCGTATATGTGCAGCTGGCACGTTCACGTGCTTGGTCCTATGTATTTTGGGACTGGGGCGTTACATGTTTTTGTGGTGGCCCATGCAGGTCAACGTTAATATTGTTGGGTTACATGACTGTGCCCAACAAGCCTGCATATAGGAATAGGAATATCTCATCCAGAACTACTACTACCTCTTGACTTCCAATCTTTTTGAAACTTCCTTGATTATTAGATTTACTTCATATCTAATCTTCCTAATATCAACTTATCTTCTTCGTGCCAACAGTATGCATTTAAGAAGCGGACGCACTTCTGCCTTGGCCCTCACATCTGGTGAAGAGGCTACTCCGGAGGGACAAAATCCCTTAATGACTCCAGCAACACCATACCAGCCAGGACAGTCGCAGCCTACTATGACAACGACGACGGAGTATCCAGAGATCGCAGTACCCCCAGGCAGCCAGGCTGGACAGGCCACTACCATGCCACCGGAAGGGAGTGTACTACTGCCTCCACCACCACCATTCCCTCAGCAGTTTTCCCCACAGTCGGGACCTCAGATGCCTCCACCACCGACTGATGGGAGCCCTACTACTCAGTTTATTTATGCCATGATGCAGGCTCAGTAGCAGCAGACAGAGCTGATAAGACAGACGATGATGGCAGCAATGGCTAGACCTCCACCACCACTCTAGCACCAGCACCAGCACCGGCTCTGCATCCTTATGAAGGCTCTATCAAGAATTTCACAGATATGAATCCCAAGGCCTTTAGAGGAACGGAGAAGCCATTAGATGTGTCACAGTGGCTTATTAGTAAAGAAAAGCAACTTAAGGCATCCCAGTTACCAGCTCGAGATTGGATGACAGCGGTGGACCTACTATTGGAAGATAATGCTCACCACTGGTGGAAGGCGGAAGAGAGACGATTAGGCACTGGAATCACCTGGAAGCAGTTCTATGATGCATTTTATGGGAGATTCTTCTATATTCATGTTCGAGATGGTCTCTATGACCAGTTCCTTTATCTGAAATAAGGGAATATGACAGTTAATGAGTATGACTCAGAGTTCAATCGCCTGAGTCGATTTGGTGCGGGATTGATTGTGGCAGAGTTAGAGAAGGTAAGGAGATTTCACCAGAGGCTTGCACCAGAGCTCAAGTCTTATACGACTACCCAGTCTCGAGTCTTCCATTCAGCTGTCTTGGAAGAAACTCGTGCTCAGGAGATTCTTCGCAAGGAGCAGCAGTAGACATCGAGGCACCATACCCTAGCAGTTACACCAGCCCGAGCTACTCAGAGTGGACCTATTAGAAGGGCTACAGGACAGTTCCAGCAGAGGCCCTCACCTTATCAGAAGCCCGTTTGCCATTACTGCGGGAAGCAAGGACATCTCCAGAACGACTGCATGACTCGCCTTGGATTATGCTTGAGATGTGGATCCAATCAGTACATACTCAAGGACTGTCTGGAGCAACAGGTGATGGTACTAGCTCGGCAGAACCCGAGGCCCACAGCCCCAGCTCTCCTAGCACCACGGCCCGTAGCAGGAGTACCGCGTCCACCATTGCCTCCCCAAGGCGTACAGTACAACAAGGCCAGAGCTCAGGGCCCAGGTCAGAATTATGGGCAGGTATTCTTACTTGCTGTTGAGGATATAGAGATAGAGGCAGAAGTTATAGCAGGTATGGTTTTAGTTGCATCTTTTCCTGCTATTACCTTATTTGATACTGGAGCCACATATTCATTTATAGCTACTAGTTTTACCACTAGACACAGCATTCCCATCACACCGTTAGCTAAAAATGTTAAAATCCTCACTAAAGGAGAAGTTGTACCTGTTAGTGGTGTTTGTAGACGTTGCTCTGTAGTGATAAGTGGCAGAGAGATGATGGCACGACTTCTATGTCGACATTTGATGTGGTTCTTGGAATGGACTGGTTGAGCCAGCATTTCGCTCTCATAGACTACTATAGGAGCAGTATTATCTTTAAGCCACCGAATGCGGCAGAGTTTGAGTTCACCAAAGAAGACGGAGAGAGTTGTGATACACCCACATCGGGGACTCATATAATGATATATGACACCCCTCAGCACCATATTATCACCGAGTTCGAGGATGTATTCTCCGAGGAATTGCCAGGACTACCACCTGACCGAGATATTGAGTTTTCCATTGAGCTTATTCCCGAAGCCGAGCCTATTTCATCTCGAGTATATCGTCTGGCACCCAAGGAGTTGGTAGAGATGAAGACGCAGATTGATGACTTATTAGAGAAGGTATTTATTCGTGCCAGTGCGTCACCATAGGGAGCACCCGTTCTTTTTGTGCCTAAGAAAAACGGGACAGTGCGCATGTGAAACGACTATAGAGCATTGAATGCAGTGACGGTGAAGAACAAGTATCCCTTGTCGTGTATAGACGATCTATTCGATGAACTGAGTGGAGCAAAAGTATTCTCCAAGATTGACTTACGATCAGGGTATCACCAATTGAAGGTTCGGAAGGAAGACATTGCAAAGACGGCCTTTCGATCGAGGTATGGACACTACGAGTTATTGGTCATGCCTTTTGGTTTGACCAATGCTCCCGCAGTCTTCATGAATTTAATGAATAAGATCTTCCACCAGTACTTGGACAAATTTGTGGTAGTCTTTATAGATGATATCTTGATTTACTCCAAGAGTCAAGAGGAGCATAAGCAGCATCTAAGGATAGTGTTGGGAACATTGAGGAATGAGCAACTTTTTGTGAAGCTTAGCAAGTGTGATTTCTTTCTCAAGGAGGTATCATTTCTTGGTCATATTGTTATAGGTGATGGTATATCAGTGGACCCAGAGAAGATCACAGCAGTCAAATATTGGCCCGCTCCCACATCAGCTTCTGAGGTGAGAAGTTTTCTCGGACTTGCGAATTACTACCGACGGTTCGTAGAAGATTTCTCTCGAATAGCAGGGCCTATGACTCGATTGACTTGCAAGAATCAGGAGTTTGTATGGACAGACGAGTGTCAGGCCGCATTTGACGAGTTGAAGAAGCGATTGACCACAGCACCGATCTTGACACTACCATCGGGCCCGGAAGGATTTGTGATCTACAGTGACGCATCCGGGAAGGGATTAGGATGTGTATTGATGCAACACAGGCGTGTAGTAGCATATGCAATACGACAGTTAAGAGTACATAAGAAGAATTATCCGACCCATGATCTAGAGCTCGCAGCGATTATCTTTGCTTTGAAGCTATGGAGACACTACTTGTACGGCGAGAAGGTTAATATCTACACTTATCATAAGAGCCTCAAGTACGTGTTCACATAGAAAGAGTTGAATATGCGACAGCAATGTTGGTTGGAGTTGATGAAGGATTACAAGATCGAGCTACATTATCATCCGAGCAAGGCTAATGTCGTGGCAGACGCATTAAGCCGTAAGCCCATGGCACACTTTTTGACTACGCAGAAGGAATTGATTAGAGACTTGGAGCAGCTTGGCATTGAGGTAGTATTGCCGGGAGCGGATGGCGTTTTAGCCAACCTCCAAGTGCAATCATCATTGGTAGAGCGCATCAAGGCAGCATTGCCCAATGATGCTAGATTTAGACGGCTCAGAGAGAGGACTGAAGCAGGGGAGCAAACGGGATTGAGGATCCATCCCGATGGGATATTGCGATGTGGTGATCGTATTTATGTTCCCAATAGAGAGCTACGGCAGGAGCTGATGGCAGAGGTTCACAGTTCGACTTACTCTATTCATCTCGGAGGAACCAAGATATACCGCGACTTACGATAGTATTATTGGTGGCATGGAATGAAGCAAGAGATAGCTCATTTCGTTGCCAAGTGCTTGGTATGTCAACAAGTGAAGGCGGAGCACCAGAGGACGGCTGGATTATTGCAGCCGCTACCCATTCCCGAGTGGAAGTAGGAGCACATCACTATGGATTTCGTCACGGCTTTTCTTCGGAGTCCTAGGGGACGTGATGCAGTATGGGTGATTGTGGATAGACTCACCAAGTCAGCCCATTTCTTACCTTTTAGAGAGGGCCAGTCGACAGAGGTATTGGCAGAGATATATATGGAGCAGATTGTGAGATTGTACCGTGTGCCTGTTAGTATTCTGTCGGACTGCGACTCGAGATTTACCTCACTTTTTTGGAGGAGCAAGCAAGAGAGTTTGGGTACCTGATTGAAGTTTAGCACGGCATACCATCATCAGATAGACGGCCAGTCGGAGCATACCATTCAGATGCTAGAGGATATGTTGAGAGCATGCATGCTTAATTTTGGCGGTTCATAGGAGGGCCATCTCCATCTTGTTGGGTTTTCCTACAACAATAGCTATCAAGCGAGCATTTAGATGGCTCCGTTTGAAATATTGTATGGTAGGAAGTGTCGGTCTCCTGTTTGTTGGAGCAATATAGGAGAGCGACAGCTATTGGGTCCCGAGTTGGTCTTGAGCACAGTGGAGACAGTGAAGAAAATTCAGGGCCACTTGCGAGCAGCGCAGGATCGTCAGAAGCAGTAGGCAGATAATCGTCGTCGACCCTTGGAGTTCAAAGAGGGTGACCATGTGTTCTTGAAGATATCCCCCACTAGAGGCACGATTCGATTCGGAGGACGTGGCAAGTTGAGTCCAAGGTACATTGGGCCTTTCGATGTCTTGGAACGTGTTAGAGAGGTTGCCTATAGATTGGCCTTGCCACCGTCGCTAGAGGGAGTGCATGACGTATTCCACGTATCTCAGCTGAGGAGGTATGTGGCGGACAGTAATCATGTCCTTGATCACTCCGAGATCACCGTTGGACCAAGTTTGTCGTACGAAGAGCAACAAGTAGGTATCTTCGATCGCCGGGTGAAGGTGTTGTGGAATCAATCTATTCCATTGGTTCGCGTGGCATGGAAGCATCACTCGCCAGGGGTGTCTACTTGGGAGCGCGAGGACGACATCCGAAATCGCTACCCGTATTTTTTTCGAAGACGAAGGTATGTCTTCATTTTAAGCCCTTAAATTGCTGTTAATTTTCTTGCAATGCATTCGACCCCCTACCTTAGTTTAATTTCGAGGACAAAATTTCTTTAAGTTGGGTAGGATGTAAAATTCTCTTCCTAAATTTCCTTTTTAGTATACAAAATTTTTATTATTATTTAATATTTTGTTATTAATTAAGTGGCTTAAACCAAGTATGGGTAGTTTACATATTATGGATGACAATCATTAATTATATTTATATAAATAAGATAGGATATTTAGTTAATTATTGTTAGAAAAAGATTTTTATATTTTTAGGAATTTTTCTATAATTTTTCGGGCCATATACTTATATATATATATATATATATATATATATATATATATATATATATATATATATATATATATATATATATATATATTTTACTTGTTACTATTGTAACACAAAGCTGACAACTACTCAGCTTGGCCGCCCCCTTTGTTGGGGTGTGGGCCAGGCCCCATTCCTTTTTTTAACTAAAACATATATATATATATATATATATATATATATATATATATATATATATATATATATATATATATATATATATATATGTTTTAGTTAAAAAAAAAGGAATGGGGCCTGGCCCACACCCCAACAAAGGGGGCGGCCAAGCTGAGTAGTTGTCAGCTTAGTGTTATAATAGTAACAAGTAAAAAAAAGGGCGGCAACAGCACCCACCCACCTAAGTGGGCGGGCCCCCATGCAACAAGCGCTGAAGCAGTGAATACAACTCTGAACCCAACCCGTGGGTTCTCATTTTGTTTATTACTAATCCTAGTATTACTAGGTTTTGCCCCAACTTGCTATATATATAACTTTTGGTGGGTGGGCCCCCATGCAACAAGCGCTGAAGCAGTGAATACAACTCTGAACCCAACCCGTGGGTTCTTATTTTGTTTATTACTAATCCTAGTATTACTAGGTTTTGCCCCAACTTGCTATATATATAACTTTTTCCACAAACATCAAAACCCTAAACTCCCAAAAGAAAATTTTCGGCTGATCCTACCCTCTTCACCTACGAATTCGTTTCACCAGCGATGGAGCTTTGTGTGCGACGAACGGAGCATCGAAAGTCAGCCCCGCGTCACCCCCGGAGCAGTTTTTCCCACTCAAGGTACCCTACTTCCCCACGACGTAACTTTTTACTCGTTGCACTGATTTTCGATCCGTAAAATTTTTTGGAAAGTTGACTTGACCCTTTTCGAGATCCTCTAGGTGGATTTCGAAAACAATCCATCGACTTGCTCGAAAAATTGAGACGAAGTTGAACAAAAATCTATTTTCTATAATACTAAAAACTGTTTTGAGACGACAACTTGTCGGCCAATTTTTTTGTTGTGCATTAAAGTACTGTAGGAACTAATTAAAAACAGTAAAAGACAACAAAACTAAGGTCACAACGCATCTTCTGGATCGTCGTTTCGATTAGCATGTAAAAAGTAGATTGATGTTGAAGTTGAGAAAAACCTGTGTTAAATTATATTAATTTTTTGAATTTTGTCCGATATGGCGTGCGCTCCGACAAACCGGGCAACATGGTCGCACGTTATACGCATCGAAAGGCATGTATGGACGTTGCCGACGTGTGGCGGAACTCAGTTTCGTTGTGTGTGCGCGACGAAATCAGTCTGTATCTGTCGAGATACCCCCGTATCAGCGTTTTGCAAACTTTGTCCTAACTTCGTGTACAGTCGTCGATTCGAGACGAAACTTGCGCCAACAGGTCCGGATCAAAATTATGGTCATGTGTGCCAAGTTTGGTTCGATTCTGAGAAAGTCGAATCGGAACCCCTTTTTGGCGGGCCTGCGACCCATTCAAATGGGCGATTTTGTACACGGCTCATCGGAATCCAAAATTGGACATACCTTTGATTTCCTCTCCTCAAACTGAATCCGTACACATGTAGTTTGACGACTTTAGAGACCATAGACTTTGGCACACGTTTCGGTGTAAAGCGGGTCCAACGGCGGATATCGTTTTGACCCAAAATTATGATTTGCTCCTGTTCCAGAATGAGACTTTTGGACAGGCATTTCCTAGGTATATCTTTTACACCTAGTATGCTTTTTATGTTTGTTTCAGCGTCCGGAGTTGTTTGGAGATTGTGATATTTCTTAGCTGACATTTTGATTATCTGGACTTGCCACTTTGCACCATCAGGTAAGATACCTTGCCACCCTACTCTGTGATTATAATATTACTTATTTTTAGTTATTATTTTTAGCATTTCTTATTTCTTGATAATTAAACTGTGCGTCCAAGTCACACTTGGGTGCAAGCGACTCTATCGGTCGTTTACCTTGCCTTATTTAATTCTCTTGCATTGACTTAGTCTAGTGACCACCCATTGATGTTGAGGTATTAGTATATCTCATACGGCCTTAACACTTGTTGTATCATGTGATGTGAGTCACATGTAGCACACGTACCCCGTAGTCGGTTGGCCACCGGTACGTATGGAGCGTGCGACGGATAGGAGTAACTGCCAATAGTATTGCATGTTAGAAGACTTGGCGGTTACTAGAGGTTCATATCAGTCATAGAGATTATGATACTAGGCATTGGGTGGGGAGAACAATACCTGACGTATAGGCTTCTTTGTACTTCCCAGATTATATGTGCGCTCCTTCGGAGACGCAGGCTCCAGGTGCCCTCTGACATTTCCCAAAGCGTTATGGACGTAGCCCCTTGCACATGGTGCCCTCTGACGCTTCCAGAGCGTTATGGACGTAGGCCCCTGGTGTCCTCTATGGAAACTATGCCGATCCCATTTACAGCCAGGGCTCATGCGTCGAAGGATTGTATCTCAACTGCATATTCGCAGTAGAATGGTCAGGGACCCGATTGCATGCATACCTTTTTCTCTTATTATATTATCACAGTTTATATGGCATGGTGTTTTCTTGTATCTTGCTATGTCCCCTGAGGACCTGGTTATCTCTCCAGGTTTAGACGATTTTCCACAGGAGTACGGAGTGGCGTTGGAGCTATCCTACATCGAAGACGAGGCAGTCTTTACTGATGTCTAGTCTATTCTTTATTTGAGACATTAGTGGACATTATTTTGCATCTCATTTCTTTCTATTTGCGGAGGTTGGACTCCGATCTTGTGAGACTATTTTCATAGCTGTTTGGAGTGAGTATGTTCACCCAGCTATCTTTTGATACTTTTACTTATTAATTTGGACTCTATTATCTTCTATGTTGAGTTGTGATGAGATTAGATTATATATTGCTGGCATGTGGTTATTTTATTTACAGCTTATGTGCATATTTGAGGATTCCATATATTGGAGTATTCTTCGTATATATGCAGCTGGCATGTTCACGTGCTTGGTCCTATGTATTTTGGGACTGGGCATTACAAAGCCTTATTTTAATTTCGAGTACAAAATTCTTTTAAGGTGGATAGATTGTAAGCACCTTGATTTTTGGAAATTTTTATATTTAATTTATATTATTTTTTATTTATTAAATTATATTTATTTTTAATTATGACTATATATGTACTTTTTCGTAGCTTTGACTTTTGGAGCACAAGAAATACCAATCTTTCGAAACATCCTTCCTGAGTTTTAAAGTAGACATATTTACCTTCAACTTGATATATCATGTCCCATCTAAACTTGTTTTCCAATATTCTTTTGACTTCGCACAACTTCGGATCAACTTAGGCCATTTTGACCGTTTACCGCAGTTCTACACCTAACTTCCAACTTGAGTTCGGGACTCGACATAAATCAAAACCATTTGACCCGATACATGATTTTGACCCATTTTGAGCCTACATTGCACATGCATAGGGCGTGCATTCAATCGAGTTCGCATGTGCTATTTACTTGCAATGGCACATGAGACCCATTAGTTGACTTTTCAGGTTCAATTCGACTAGAAAATCTATTCGAATCCTAACCTAGCCAACCCCACTTGTTAGAGCCTACTAAGGTTGCCAAAATCAATTGAATATAATTAGTTGATTTTTGGTGATTGAAATGCAGCCATGTGCATTAAATCCCTTATCTCTGACTTGGTCAAACAACCCACCCAATAAGGAAACCCATTATTATATTAATCCTTTGGAGGGCCACATCCTAACCAAATTAATTCAAACCAAAGCCCAAATCCCCATAATATAACTCCTATCAAAATCCTACATATTAAATCCCTCCACATAACCGCTACCCCCTCCTTATCACCCCAAATTGAGCACCCCTCCATTTTTATTTTCTATTTTCGCACTTTGCTTTCCACCCGACAGAAACTCATCATCCCAACCTCTTTCAACCCTCCTACCACCTTCATCTCGACTCTAGGATACCCTCTAACACCCCAGCACCTTCGTGAGGAGCTTTATTCCCTAATTTAGTCGGTACGAGGCGTGGAAGGCACCCGAAGTCGATCGAACTTGTGCCAAATTCGTCACAGCGGGTACATTATTTTACATCTAAGGTTTCATGTACTTTTCGATCTCATCTTTTCATAAAACCAAAACTAATGGAAAGATTTCTGTATTTACTTTCATGCCAATTTTTTGTCCATTTGTCCGTGTCATCAATTCTACGATAAGGTGTCCAGAATAGACCAAATCTGTTGCGAGTGAATTTTTACCTATTTTTGATCAGATTCGATCTCCCTAATAATTTTTATAATAAACTAGACATCAAGAGCTTTTTAATGCATATCTTTTTCCTTAGTTTTAAGTTCATTTAGTATTTAATAAAATTCTTAACATTTGATAATTATATTATTGGGGATCCACTCTAATACATTTATCTATTCTAGAATCAGTGTATTATGGTTTGATCAACCTTAGTGCACTTGATTTGTTATTGTTATCAATATTTAGTGGATTGAGATATATTTAGTCTGACTTTTTAGACAGTTATACTTGACCCTATAGACAGCTTATATGTATTCGAGTGGACTGGAGTCCACTTGATACGTAGCTGGCATGTATACGTATTCCTAGTCCTATGTATTTTGGGATTCGGACGTTACAAATTGGTAGAAGTATTGGGTGGGAATGGAATCTCGAGATCGTCTATGACAAGTCACCCCAAGCCTTGCCCTGACGTGCCGGTGTAGGATCGTTGAGCAACTTTAGAGGGGGTAAATAAAGTACGTGTGTGCAGCAGAATAACCACTTAAAACTATTTACGGCAGTAATCAAACTAATATGAAGTATGCAGTATAAAATAAATGTGTAATGTAAATAAGTTCAGAAAAGCAAACGCAAACACCAAAGTTTATACTGGTTTCCTCTGAGAGGACTAGTCCAGTCTCGAGTACTCTAGCTCGATGTCGAATCCACTATCTCGTGAAACACAAGCTTTGAATTCGAAGCGCTTTGAGCTCCTTACAATGTGTGCTTTTTATCTGAAGATAACTACTTCACACCTGCAAGCCTTCAATCCAAAGGACTTGCCGACTTCAATAACGGGATAAAAACTAACTGGTTTTCAAGCCTTCTTCACAACTCGAACCAACTTCTAGATCGAACCGAACTGGCACTTGTTTGGCTAGGAGTCGTAAAGGCTTAGATATGAAGGTTAAGTACCTATGAGAACACTTAAGGAATAGAAAGAAAAAAAGAATGGAAAGAGATGAAATGAATGGAGAAATCTCTTTTATTTATAAGGTTCTGGGGGACCGAACTAGGGCAGAGTTCAATTGCCTAACGTTTATACATTCGAACGTTGGAGCCGATTCAACAGGGAGACATGATCTAATAGGGTATTAGATCAGGGGACCGATTTTGGAAAGAACTCGATCCGAGTTCGTTTACCCTGTATTTAGGTAGGTTAAGCTCTTTTTGAGTAATTTGGGATCTTTTTGAGTGGGCTTTTGTATGGGCTTTTTGTGGAATGAATGAACATGATTGATATATGGTTTATGTCGACTTTTTGGTGGAGTTTATGAAAACCTAAATCAAGTGCCAAATCAACTCGATGTATATTTTTTCTAGACTCAATAAAGTAGAAAAATACATAATAAATTGGAAAACCAATAGCCCTTTGATGACATCTTTTTCCTTGATGGTAGTTGTCCAAAGATAAACAGATCTGAAAATCTGAATACCTTTCGGGGGCTTCATCCCTGAACCCTCATGTTAGGCACTTCTTCCTCGACCCCTATCCGTTGACCGGGCAGCGAAACCACTGAGTGTGAGGCCCTGGATAGCTCGTTGGGTAGTTCAGAGAATTCTTCTTGTATAACATCATCTTTGGCCCGTCATCTTTATTACATATGTCCTAGTTTGATCATGCTTACCTGCAAGTACATGTTAGGCAAATAAAGTAGTATAACGGTATGATAAAATTAATTAACAGTAGGGCAATACTAAGTTTGAGCAGCGATATGATAGTGATTACATGAATGTTAGTAACACCATTATGTTAAACTTAATTAATTGACCATATTCAAAAATATGATACAATCATTGGGCTAACAATCTCCCCTTATTTTATTATAAAAAATCGGTTAAGTTTAAAATAGATACGATAGATGCATGTATCACTAATAAACACATATTACTCGAATATTGTGTGCTAACTTAAACTTATTTCTTTTCCGTTGACATGATAAAAAATAAGCTCCCCCGTAAATAGAGGTAAAATGAACTCAAACATAAGTAAATATACCTTAGTAGGAGGAAGGCAAAAGTACTCATGATCAATGACTAGGGTAGAAATTTGAAAGAAATCATTCATAACACAATCTGATAAAGAGTAAAAATGTAGTTTTGAAAGAGACCAATAAAGAATTTTAATAAAAAGTAGATACCAGTATAGTATAAATCAATCATTTATCATAAATAATCTATGAGGATTTGCATATCTAGTATATACCAATATAAAATACCAAATATAGTATATTTAGAAGATATAATAAGACTTTTAACAATGATCACAAAAAATAATTTGATACACAATTTGCCCATACAAATTAGTGAATCACTTCTATAAAGAGTATATCATTGAAAAAATTAAAATAGATATACTAGAATCTATCTACTTACCCAAGTTCATGCATTTGAACTCAATTATCTTAGCATGATATATGAATATTCATTAGATAAACATGAAGTTAATGGAGACAAAATACTTGAGAAGGAGAAATTCAGTCGGCTAGAATGCTCCCCCGTAAAGTGTGACCAGTCTATATATAGATAATCATTAAATTTAAGATAAAATCTCAATAAAAAAATTCAAATCAATTTAAACTCAAATGAATCATTAAATAAGGATAATTAAATATATTTAGCAAGATAACTTTTAAAAAAAATGAGAGAATCAAGAAGAATCATATATTATCTCATAAACCCTTTCATAAATCAAAATATTATGAACACAACAGAATAATAAAGTAAAAGACTATAGGTCCAGGATGAACTAGGTATACTATATATTAAGTGTATAAATGAATTGAAACAATTAGCTTTCTTTCCCTTAGAATATTTTGTTAGTGCCGAGGCACAATTTTCGATGGAAAATTCTGAAACTGAAACAATTGTACACACAACGTTTCAAATACAGCACCTTAAAGAAGATGTGCAACAGAGATCCTGGAGGATTCTGAATTACGAGGATCTAAAAAGATTCTACGTAATACACAAAAAATCTAAAGAGACTTTGTGCAAGCAACTATCGGCAGTAGAGCTTCTAAAAAGAAGTTACTGTAAAAGGCAACAGCAGCGATGACAGGCGAGAATGAGATACTGGGGTGAATGAACCACCGTTGCTCAAAGCTTTATTCGCCCCATACGAGCACGAACAGCTTCCAGGAACCAGCAAGTTTACGAAGAACTTCTGGAACGCTCGTAAGTCAATATTTGAGACTTGAACGGGCTTCCTGGACTTAACAGACTCCCTCAACTCTCTTCTTGGTGCTTCTTTCAAAGGAGGCCAAGGGGCTCTATTTATAGAGTGGAGTTGAGACTTCACCTCTTCTCCTATCCGATGTGGGACTAAAATACCAATACTCAAAAATAGAGTTTGATATTTTAGATCATCCCACAATCAGCATAGAAGTGTGCCAGTCTACGCCTACCCCCCAAACCCTCTCGTGCATGCACGAGACCTCCTGGAGTCCGTGTCCGAGTCCGAGTCTGTACAACAAAAATTAACTTGCATCCTTGTTGGATTTAATCCTTTTTTCTTCTAGGAAAATACTCCCACATGGCACAAACTTGTGCCCTACTACACCTTATGTGCACACCTCAACACAAGCAATACATTATATTGAGATACTCACCATTTGGTGTAACCGATGTGGGACTATCTTTTCTAGTCCAAAGGCAAAAACACCAACAATCCCCCACATATCTCAATATATGGGTTGAGCGTTCCCCACAATGACTACCCATCATGCATTAGGAGAGATATCGCTGTAACTTGAATCTTTCCGCATAGGTTAAATAATAGCATGATACAAAAATGGACTAAGCCTTGAATTCTGCACCATAACTGCAATTCTTCCTACTCACATAATGACATCAACTGTGCTTCTGGCTGTACATTGAAGGCCCTGTGCCAGCCTAGTTTCATTGTATAATTTTGGACGTCTACAAGTTTACCCT
Organism: Iris pallida; assembly: GCA_029216955.1. Taxonomy (NCBI): domain Eukaryota; kingdom Viridiplantae; phylum Streptophyta; class Magnoliopsida; order Asparagales; family Iridaceae; genus Iris; species Iris pallida. Next base: position 3,148,154 of record JANAVB010010800.1, read on the forward strand.
CAAGAGACGGCCTGATATCTCTTTCCATACACTATAGGTGAGTTCTTTATTAAAGAGATATGGCATGAAGCCTTGCGCTTCCTTGCGGTGCTACGCCGTTATGACATGGCCTAAAGCCGAGGCATTACCCCTACCTGGGAACCTCATCGTAGTGTCATACTACTATAGCATGAGGTCACAAGCCTCTTTGTAGTGCCAAACTACCCAGCATGAAGCCTAAGGCTTCCTTGCGATGTTACGCCGCAACGACATGGCTTGCAATGCCGAGGCTTTACCCCTACCTGGGTACCTCATCGTGGTGTCGTACCACTGTAACATGGGGCCATCCTCCCCTTTGTAGTGCTGTCTATAACTCTTTAATTACGTCATACAGCATTAGGCTACCTGCCTATTTGCGATGCTACGCCGCTGTGACTTGGCTTGCAAAGTCGAGGCATTACCCCTACCTGGGAACCTCATGGTGGAGTCACCCCACTGTAGCATGGAGTTTCACTCCTTGTAGTGCTGCTCTACCGTGCTTCCTGTAAAGCATACCAGGCATTCACTCTGCCTGAGAACTCATTAAGGCGTTTAAACCAACCTTCCACAGGATCAGTTTTTTTTTGCAGAAAAAATACATAGTAGACAACAGTGGTTATGGGTCCGCATCCCTTCCATGTTTCAGAGAATAAGTACCCACTGCTACCTGATAGTTTCCCAGTCAGTGATCCTCCTTTGAACCAAAAGTTAGATGCCTAGTAGATTTCTCTTTGAACTAATAGCATAAAACTTTATGGTAGGATTACGAAGACACACTATCAGAATGCCTTCAAGACTATTTTACAAGCTGTGTCATCGACCAACTGGCTCTTGAGGCCTTTCGTGAACGGATCTGCCAGGTTCTCCTGACTCCGAACATCAATCACTGTAATTATACCTCTTTTGATAAGATCGTGTACTGCCCTGTGCTTCAACCGCGTAGTCCTCTTCTTCCCGTTGAAGAGGTCATTTGATGCCACCGCTGCTGCCGCCTGGTTGTCACAGTATATCGGTATTGCCGGTATCTGAGCCCCAACCACCGGAAGATCATACATAAGCTTCCGAAGCCACTCTGCTTCATCTGCAGCAGCATCCAATGCAAAGAATTCAGATTCCATGGAAGAGCGAGATAACATAGTCTACTTCTTCGACTTCCATGATATAGCAGCTCCGCCCATGGCGAATACGAATCCACCTGTGGAATACTCGCTCTCCATATCTGAATACTAGCTAGCATCACTGAAGCCTTTCACTACTGACGGATCTCCGCTGTAGAAAAGTACATATGTCTGAGTTTTCTTGAGATATCTCATAATATGCTTCACAGCTTTCCAGTGCTCAACGCCTGGATTACTAGTGAACCGACTCAGCATTCCCACTGCAAAATCTAGGTCAGGCCTTATGGCAGTAGTAGCGTACATCAAGCTTCCGATGACGCTAGCGTACTCCAACTGTCTGACACTTTCCTTCAAATTTGGCTCCAGCTTCTGATCACTCCGGTACGGTGTATCAATAAAAGGAAGATCTTGATACCCGTAGCGAATGAGCATCTTCTCAATATAATGAGATTGTGACAGCGCTATTCCAGTGCCTGTCCGAATGATATTGAGCCCCAAGATTACGTCGGCATCCCCCAAGTCCTTCATACTGAACTTGGTCGAGAGGAATTTCTTTGTCTCTGTGATGCAGCTTAAATCCGTACCTAGGATTAGCATGTCGTCCACGTAAAGACATACTATTACTCCTCTTCCGTCAGCAAACTTCGTATAGACACACTTGTCTGTTTCACTGACCCTGTAGCCATTTGACCTTATCACCTTGTCAAACTTCTCATGCCACATTTTGGGAGCTTGTTTCAAACCATACAGAGACTTCATCAACTTGCAGACTTTGTCTTCCAGACCTCTGACGACAAAACTTTTTGGTTGTTGCATGTAGATCTCTTCGGTCAGCTCGCCATTAAGGAATGCCGTTTTCACATCCATCTGATGTATCACCAGCTTGTATATTGCTGCTAAAGCAATTAACAATATGATGGTTGTCATCCGAGCTACTGGAGCATAAGTGTCAAAGTAGTCGATCCCCTGCTTCTGAGCAAACCCCTTGGCCACTAGCCTGGCCTTGAACTTGTCAATGGTTCCATCTGCTTTCATCTTCTTCTTGAAGATCCATTTGCATCCGATGGCTCTTGCTCCTTCTGGCAGGTCAACCAATACCTTTGTGTTGTTGGAGGTGATTGAGTCAATCTCGTTGTCTATCGCCTCCTTCCAGAATACAGCATCTCTGGTCTTCATCGCCTCATCATAGGTAAGCAGTTCTGCTTCCACATGATAGGTGACAAAGTCATCTCCGAAGTCTTTCGGCCTCCTCGTTCGCTTAGTTGACGGCTCAGCGAGTTCTGGTTCAGCTGGTGTCTCCTTGACGATAGCTTCATCTTGGACTACTGGTTCATTAAAGACTTCTGTCTACTTTGTACCCTCATCATTCTTCGAAAGATCTGCGAGAACAATATTCTTGTGTTTTGCAAACTTGTCTTCAAAGTATTCAGCATCGCGAGATTCGATGATATGGTTTGACTCGATATCAAAGAATCTTCGAGCATCACTCTTCTCGGCATACCCCAAGAAGATCGCCTTCGTAGTCCTTGTCCCCAGCTTCTGAATCTTCAGATCCGGGAGCTTCACATAAGCCAGACACCCCCACACTCGAATGACATTCAAGTTAGGTCTGACTTTGAACCAGAGTTCATTAGGAGTTATGTCGGAAGTTGCATATGGCACTCTGTTCAGAATGAACGTTGCCATTAGTGCAGCTTCTCCCCAGTAACACTTTGAAAGACCTGCAGTCAACAGCATGGAGTTCATCATCTCTGTCAACATTCTGTTCTTCCTTTCTGCTACTCTATTGGATTGAGGAGAGTACGGAGCCGTTGTCTCATTGATGATTCCATATTCTTTACAGAATGATAAGAATTCATGAGACCGATACTCTCCGCCTCGATCACTCCTTAACCTCTTGAGTTGTTGTCCAGTTTGCCGCTCAGCCTCGGCCCTGAACTCCTTGAACTTCTCGAATGCTTCATCTTTAGACTTGAGCAAGTAGACGAAAGCACACTTTGAGAAGTCATCGATGAAAGTAATGAAATACTTCATCCCGGCCTTTGTAGAGAATTGTTTGAAGTCACAGATATCTGAGTGAACCAACTCCAGAAGATCTGTGCTTCGATGGACCCTGTGAAAGGGTTTCCTTGTAATCTTCATCTGAGCACATACTTCGCATTTCTCTACCTTACCCCCACACTTGGAGATAAGTCCTAGACTAGACATTCGGTTAATCCTTTTACAATGAACATGTCCTAGCCTATTATGCCACAACTCAAGAGAATAATCAGAAAAAGTGATTGCATTTATATTATCATGCTGGGTTACAACAAGCTGAATCTTGTACATTCCTTCAGTTTGGAAAGCTTTCCCGAAGAATGTACCCTTCTTGGACATCACCAACTGGCCAGCATTGATGTCCATCCTCAAACCTGCATTGCAGAGCAGACTTCCAGAGATCAGGTTCTTAGCAATTACTGGAACATGTTTCACACCTTGAAGCGTCAGAGTGTTCCCCGATGAGAGTTTTAGCTCCAATGTCCCGATCTCCAGTACTTCAGCTTGTGCCTGGTTTGCCATTATGACCTTCTCTGAAGTTGGCTCATAAGAGACGAACCAGTCTTTGTCTGAACAGACATGGCAGGTCGCACCAGTGTCTATCCACCAGTCCAAGTCAGCCTCCACAGTTGCAACCTGTACTATAATGGCAACTAGATTAGTAATCATAGAAACCTTACTAGGCTCACCTTGTTCTTTGGGCTTGGACTTGCATTCGGATTTGTAGTGGCCCTTCTTGCCACAATTGAAGCAAGTCACATGGGACTTGGACTTCTGCTGCTTGAAAGCAGGACCCTTCACTTTCAGATTCGTGAAGTCCTTCTTTTTGCGATGAGAAGCAGCCTGCTTCCCCTGGTACTCTCTGGTTTGGACCAGATTTGCCTTTGCCATTTGTTTGGACAGAGTATCCATCTTCTGTTGAGAGCGCATCTCATCCTCAACATGGATCTCTTGCAAGAAATCTTCCAAGCTAATTTCCATCTTCTTTCGATGCATCCTTGCATAGAAGTTGCTCCATTCTGTAGGAAGTTTCGCGATGATCCCTCCAACGTCAAACTTGTCTATGAGGGGCATGTTCTCGTCTTCTAGTTTCTGACGCAACTTTAGAAACTCCTTCACTTGGGGCAGCATCGCCTTCTCGTCTTCGAAGGTCCACTTGTGGTATTTTTCTACCATAAAGATCTTGGACCGATTTTCGTCATCTTTATAGAGCTTTCCCAAGGAGTCCCATATCTCTTTGGCAGATGTCTTCTTGGAGTAGGACTCTGCCAGAGAGTCTTCCATAGAATTGAGTATCAGTAGTTTGCATATACTGTTTTCTCTCTTCCACTTCGCTTGCTTGGTCGTAGCAGCGGCCATAGCCGCAGCAGATCCAGTGGTTGGAACGATCGGTTCTTCTTCTGACAGCACGTGATCAACATTCACGAGTTGAAGATTTAAAGTGACCTTTCGTCTCCATATCTGAAAGTGTTCGCCATCGAATTTCTCCAACTTGTTAAAGCCGGTATCGATGAGCGAAGCACGAGAATTATCCATCTTCTCAATAAAGCTTTGAGATTGTTAGTGCCGAGGCACAATTTTCGATGGAAAATTTTGAAACTGAAATAATTGTACACACAACGTTTCAAATGCAGCACCTTAAAGAAGATGTGCAACAGAGATCCTGGAGGATTCTGAATTACGAGGATCTAAAAAGATTATACGTAATACACAAAAAATCTAAAGAGACTTTGTGCAAGCAACTATCGGCAGTAGAGCTTCTAAAAAGAAGTTACTGTAAAAGACAACAGCAGCGATGACAGGCGAGAATGAGATGCTGGGTTGAATGAACCACCGTTGCTCAAAGCTTTATTCGCCCCACACGAGCACGAACAGCTTCCAGGAACCAGCAAGTTCACGAAGAACTTCTGGAACGCTCGTAAGTCAATATTTGAGACTTGAACGGGCTTTCTGGACTTAACAGACTCCCTCAACTCTCTTCTTGGTGCTTCTTTCAAAGGAGGCCAAGGGGCTCTATTTATATAGCAGAGTTGAGACTTCACCTCTTCTCCTATCCGATGTGGGACTAAAATATCAATACTCAAAAATAGAGTTTAATATTTTAGATCATCCCACAATCAGCATAGAAGTGTGCCAGTCCACGCCTACCCCCCGAACCCTCCCGTGCATGCACGAGACATCCTGGAGTCCGTGTCCGAGTCCGAGTCCGCACAATAAAAATTAACTTGCATCCTTGTTGGATTTAATCATTTTTCCTTCTAGGAAAATATTCCCACATGGCACAAACTTGTGCCCCACTACACCTCATGTGCACACCTCAACACAAGCAATGCATTATATTGAGATACTCACCATTTGGTGTAGCCGATGTGGGACTATCTTTTCTAGTCCAAAGGCAAAAATACCAACATATTTGTATCTAGTTCAAAAGTATTTATATGTATAAAATAGATAAAACAATCACAGGATATAAGAGATATCTGAGATATGCATCTTTCTTTCCTTTGATCAATGCATATAAAGTTTCAAACTTAAAACAAAATATCATCTTTAGGCAAGTAAAATAAATATCCACTAATCAAACTCTTAAAGATGAACCAAAAAAAATATCGCCAATTAAAAAATATAAAAAATATTCAAATAACATAAATAATTTCAAGACAGTGAAAAAAATTTTAAAACTGTCTTAATAGCATTCGAGTAATGGGCAGATTCAAAAAAAAAATTTTAATATAGAATTTATTATAAAAAGTTGTCTTAATAAATGTTCGAATACGTCCTATCCTTAGACTGACAGCTGATGATTCGAATTTTAGTATCACAAAAATAGCTTTAATAAAAGAATCTATAAATCATAAATAGCCCATTTTGAATAAATAAAACAGGACTAGATAAATGCCCAAATAAATAGTATTATAGATATATGGCATGTCAGGAGAATAAATAATTTGAGACAATTAACTGCGCCCCCTTTACATAGGTATGTCCAAAATTAATAGTATTAACATATTTAAATTCCAGAGAAATATTTTCAGAAGTAGGAAACTAATTCATCAAAATATTAGATCTTCTTATCAAAGTTTATTTCTTCTATTTTAAACCTTAGCACGGTGTCCATCTGATAACCATAGGTTTAAAGAAAAGAAACGCTTTGAGAAAGAGAAATTTAATATACTTGACTTCTACCCCGCAAAGAATTACTTCTATAGGCAGTTATTAACTTGAATAAGAAAAGAATAATAAAAGCTTAACAAAATAAATACTATGAATATTACACAAACGCTAAATAACATATTAGAAGAATATAATATTGAATGAGTAGTCACAAGATCTAATCAAGTCTGAATATAGAATAGTATGACAAAAATAAATATATCAAAGATGACAAATAATATTATCCATCAAAGCTAAAATCCAAAGTCCATCAAATAACAATTACAAATTAGACCTCAATAAATATTTAGTTTATAAAGCGTTAAACAATCTTGGGTTAGTTGTAGGTGCCAGTTCCCAGCTAGTGGTAGTCTGAAGACACTTGGCACCGTGTCACTTAGGCTTTTATGCCTTATTGACAGAAGGACCATGTCGGCATGTACCCAAAACAAATCTCTTCTTTACTAACCAAAGATTTAAGAAGAATTTATGCAATACAAAATCAATTATATTTTATGGACTTGAAAAATCTTAAAACAATGTAGCATACAGTATTAAGATATATCAATTACATATATCCATAGGTGCTACAAAATTATTGGATAACAATAAATATAACATAGCAAATACCCAAAGAAAAATTTATCAAGATCAAGAAAAAAATTATTTTTCAAAAAGTTTTTATAATGCACTATAGAGATAAAAATGTAAAGGTGCACTAATAAAGGAGGTAAATTTTAAAAACAAGATAAAGAAAAAGATCTTGTGTTTCTGAAAAGAACACTCACAAATAATCATAAGCAAGACATTAATAAATATTTCTTATCAAAGTCCCAACTTAATGATATAAAACAAATAAATATCAAAAGTTAAAAGACTAGTAAAAAGCATACATGACATAATTCAAATATAGATTAAATAAGAGGCATGTATCCAAAATGTCAACCAAAAAGCCAAGAAAACATCATTAAGAGAGGCTTTGAGGAAGAAGCTAATTGATTCAAAGGGAAGAACACAAATTTGTCAAGGTAATCAATAGCTAAAGTATGAAGTAAGCACAAATTAAAGATAACAAGTATAATTAAATACTTTTCAAAACAATATAGAACTTGAGCTGAACTCATATACCCCTAAAAAGATATTTATACAAAAATATTATATTACTGCCCAGTCAACCCCCTCCTTGCAATCACTCATAGACTACTAGAAGCCTCTAATATCTATCTATGTTCACATTATATTTGATGGTTCAGTCTTTACACTGAATACTATTTCACTTCTTTCCAAAATGATCATTTCCAGGATGTGCCTAACCTCACCATGTTCAGGCATTGGGGGAACTCTATTGGGAATGACTCAAGGCCGATGTTATACATGTGTCTTTATCTACTATTTTGTCCCCCTTTATGTCCTAATATAGATCATTAGTTTTTATACATAGCAATCATATACATATACCTTATGTTTACTTTATATATTAATAGTAGTCAAGGTTTAAGGTAATATACCCTATTGATGGCAATATAGAATATAGTATATACATATAAGAAATTGGTTGTTGTTATTAAGCTTGAGTACGATATATCATACACGTACCATAGGATAGGTAGGTAATGTTATGGTTTGTGGGTTGATACCACCTTAGCCTAACATACTATATAGTCCACATAGACCAAAACCTTAGATGTTGACCAAAGTTGACATAATTAGCTAAGTTTGACTTAGTTTGACTAGAGTTGACCAATAGTTGACTTTTGACCTAGAAGGACCCAGCAGCATGTAGATATCATTATTTTAATTATTTGTCTAATATAAAACACACAGTAACTTGTAATTCATATTATAGGTCTCTATGACTCCAGTTCGAACACTGATACACACCCATTGCTCAGAATATCAGGCGAGTACATTCTCTGTTAGTTTTTATTCATGATAGTATCTATATTATCAGCTCTAAACTACTTTACTTGATGTTGGCACATTGTTATAACTGAATAGTACTATATGGATCTTATCATGAGATGTTATCCCCTTATCGGGTGCATCGTGTATTTCATGTTCATGTATTCTATCATGTACATCATGTACTCCTTGTATTCATATTATTTATGTACACTCATGTGCTCTCATGTACTCTCATGTTCTCATATGTACTTCATGTATAACAAACAATTATGTACGTAACATAACTTGATCGGATCCTTGTGTATTGATTGGGGCGGGAGAGTAGAAGTGGTTATGTGATTAAATCATAATAGTGTAATCATGTACATGTTAATTATGCCTTCACGTATAATCGAGTTACCATAGAATAATCATTTATAACCTAAACCGATCACATAACCATCTTGTGCTCTGAAACACTTATATTATTTACAGTTTATAGATTCTATATCTTATTCATGTACTCAGATTCCTTGTCTATATTTTCTGTATTCCTATACTTTCATTTATAGTACGTTATGTATTATATTCTATTGCTAGTTCTATATTTTCTACCATATTTTGGAACTGCTTTCAGAGTTATGTATTCGCTCCAATCCTGACTGGATATGTTGATAAATTTTACAGAGAACTTGGAGGATTTCTGCACCACCTATTATGGCGCAGATATAGATGACACTTGCGACCTGGATCAGCAGGAGGATCCATCTAGCTTAGAGGAGTCACACGTAGTTCCTAGGCTAAATTGCTAGGACTCTTTTGGATATGTTTTAACTACTTTGATATGTATTTTAGTTCACACTCTGTGTGCTGTGTTGATAACACTAAACTCATTTCAATTCTGGAATTGTATCTTTCTTTGAGTATTTCATATCTATCCTATATCGTGTAGATTATCCATCTCTAGATATTGTGATTGAATTGTATCTTCTGATATTGTCCTCCGATTGGAGAGTATATCCTGTACAGGTATATTATATTATGTTAGATGTTGTTGGGACCTAGGACATCGTTCTACTGTCGATACTACGGCGTAGGCTGGACGTACCCACGGTCTCGTGCCCTTCCACTGGGTGTAAATCGTGATACGTTTTACTGGTAGCCCATACAGGTCAGGTTCTGAGTTTTGTCTTGGTTCGATAGTGGTACTCGAACTAGAGTATCACTACAACCTATAGTAGTATATAGGAGATAGATTATAAGGTACTCAATCATAGTTAGGAAAAACTATGATCTAATTCCTGTCATCCATAATTCTTTCTGATAATTGCATTCTTTGCGATAAACTGTCCTTCTTTGATAATATCGTTTTCTGCTTAGTATTGATTTTCTTATTTGGTCTGTCTTCAGGATGGTGGAGACTAGGTCACGTCGATCCATTACAGCAAATAATGAGAGGTCTGCCACCTCTCATCCGATTCAGTAGGACGCTGGAACTGCAGCACTTCTTGCTTCTACTTATGTAGGAGCATCTATAACTTTTGGGGGTGCTCCTCCACCTGTTCGGAGGCCTACCCCTGTGAGCCTCCCCTGAATTCTAGGGTTTATTTTAAAAAAATTCTAAATGAATTATTTTTAATAAATTTTTTTATTTTTTATCATTAAATGTTCTTTTTGTGACTTTGATTTTTGGAGGGTCAGAGATGTCAATCTTTTGAAACTTCCTTCATGAGTTTGTAGTAGACAACATTATCTATATTTTGATATATTATTTCCACTCAAACTTGTTCTCATGTACTCTTTTTGCATCGCATAATTTTCGGGTCAATTTAGGCTATTTGACCCTCTACCGTAAAACCTTACCTAACTTCCAATTTAATTTTGGAGCCCGACATCGGTCCAATCTAATCGACCCAATATATGGTTTTGATCTATTTTGAGCCTACTATTCATATGCCACTTGCGTGTCACCCAATTGATCTCCCACATGCTCATATTCCATCAATGATTATAAATGACTAAATTTGTAGTCATGGCCAAACTTAACCCAACTTGATCCAACACCCAACCAAATTTCATATGGCCCCTATCATGACTATCCAAACACACAACACACTCATCCTCTACAAAACACCAAACACCATAAGCCTACACACTTCTAAATCCAATGGACAACTTTATTTATCATACTTATCAAATATAACTTAACCTAGCACAATCAATCCTAGCCCTTGATTCAAACTCCTACTTATTCCCAACCACCCATCTCTTCATGACAACCCCCCCCCCCCCCCCGAACACACACATACTCCTATGGTCGGCCCTAATCCCTATACTCTTTCTTTTTCTACTTTTGAGAGAGATTTCTTGTACTCTCTCTCCTCCCAAACAATACTCACAACCAACCTCCCCTTTTCTTCATATCATTCATCATCATCTCTCTCTCTCTCTCTTTCAACAAAACAAACAGCAGCAGCAGCTCTCCTTCTTTCCTCTAACCGTCAGCTTCTTCCTCCTAAACCCTAATACTTCATCTTCTTCTCCTTCCTCCATCATCTCATCCTCATCATCTCATTCTTCCTACTCCACTCCTTTATACCAACATCTAAACTCCTTCCCATGCCGCCCCTATGGCACATCGGCCTACCGTCCTACGGGTGGTGGGCTCCCCAGCGAGCAGTCCCGATGCACGCCCCTCTAGGCCATCCTCACACTGGCAGCAGAAGCAGCGCCTAAATAATACAGCAGCAGCCGCTCGAGTAGCATCAAGCAGCAAAAGAAATAGTCGCGGGGTGCCGCAACTACTGTCGCACAACGATGGACCACCAGCGAACGAACTCACTTGCCGACGTGCCTTACCACCGTGGATAAGCGGCACAGCAATTGTTATGCTGGCGCAAGCCCCAATACGCGTGTACAGCACTGTGAGTAGCAGCAACCGAGGGCGACGGCCACGCATCGCCGCCCACGACGGCACATGGCCCTAACAGTCTTCGACGAACTCCCCGTACGCCACCACGCACCACCCCTGCGACAATTCGTGCCACAGTGGGTCGATTCTGACATTTTTGTCAAAATCCCGACGTGACACGCGAATTGTGAAGTCAGAAAGTGCACTTCGTGACAGCAACTTCGCATATTTTCTGGGCAATCCAACTGCTGGATCGATCAACTCTTTGCTCCATTATAATCTTGGTATATAGATTTATCTCCTCCAAAAATTTAACCGTTAATTCGAACGTTTGATAGATCAAAATTGGCCACCAAGTTGTCCCAATAATTATGTTTATTTTGGATAATTTTATGGAGCTAACTTTGTGGACTTGTATCTTTGTTGTCGCAGCTCCGTTCGATGCACCACCAGTTCCTATGCATAACTGGTATAACCAAATTCTTATCCCTAAAGTTTTATTTCATTGTGAGCTTGTTTGATTGGTTGAATTTAACGCCAAAGTTGACCGTCCAAATTCGTAATTTCTAACTTATAAAATTCTAATTTTGGATGCGGGACTCCGGATTCAAATTTTGACACCACCAATAGAATCATGGTATCGTTCTGGCATCACTTTATATAAAGTTTGCTAGATTTGGAGGACATGGGCCCTGGTACGCATTTTGGTGCAAAGCGGGATCTACCGTCTGGATCAACGGACCATTTTGAGATTGGCTCATCGGAATCCGATTCTGAATATAATATTGGGTTCGTATCGTCATTTTAGACTTTTTGGTATATATTTTGCAAGATTTAGTAGACTTTGGCTCTGGCACGTATTTTCGTGTAAACCGGATTCCAATATCCAAGTCAACGGACCATTTTGAGATCTGGTCATCAGAATCCAATTCCGGATATACTGTTGGGTTCGTATCGTCATTCTGAATTCGTTGACATATAATTTGTTAGGTTTAGCAGACTTTTATCTTGGCATATTTTTCGGTACAAAACGGGTCCAGCGACGGACAACGTTTTGACCCAAAATTACCATTTTACCCATGTGTCCAAATTGGACTTATGGGTAGACTATCTTAGCTAATTTGACCATTTTGGACACGTTGGAGATATTTGTTTCATCATCCGACAACGTCCGTAGATATATTTTTATGTATCACTATTAGTTATAATTAATTCTTATTTATGTTCGTATTTCGGGATCCGTGCAACGAAACTGAGACCAGTCGATTCCAGTGATCTCATATCACTAAAATTGACAAGATAACCATGTGGATCGCGATGACAAGATTGTTAACCTTACGGTTGATCGTCTTGTCTCCATTTGCATGTCGTAGTAACGAGGTACAAACTTGATAATTTAATAGCCTACAACTTGCAATTCATATTATTAGTATGTATATATATATAAATGGTTTTTGTAAAACTGTAAATGATATTTGGGTTTCTAGTATTACCTAATAATATTTTATGAATAAAAAATTATAGTGTCTAAATGTTATAAATGATTTGTAGATAGATATGTATATATATATATATAGTTATTCTTTTCAAAATATATATATATATATAGTTATTCTTTTCCCTTAAATCGTAAGTCACGACTATTATAGTCGTTTCCTATTTCTTATCTCGATTATCATGCCAAATCCTGATTCTGGACTTTTATATATCAAACTAGGATTTTTGGACAATTCTGGACTTAGTGGAACTGTCTGTGCCATCGTTTGGGACCATCTTATGGAGCTTAGCATCATACATATTTCGTGTCGACACGTTCGTGTCGTGCACGTTGACTTCCAACTAAATTGAGGCAAGTACATTCTCTGATAGTTTTTATTGCTTTGATATTTACTATATATGTTCAGTTGTAGTATTTTACTTGATTCTCGACATGAGGATCTACGGACTAGTATACGTTGGATCCCGTCATGAGATGTTACTCCTGGTTATCCTGGTATACTGATACATATCTCGTTCTTGACCATTGTACTTGTACTTGTATAGACACTGATTCCTAAGGAGATTTGCTACCCTCTTAGAGAATCTCATGTCATAACGTGCTATGGTTAGATCCATTATACTACCCAGAGATGGAGAGTTATTAGAGGTTATGTGATCAATACCCCTCCTATTACTACTTGTGCATAGCTTCACCCTCGCCACACATAGGGTGTAGCCTGATATGATGCTACTGGAATAATAGCTTTTCATTTTGGCCGGCCTGATCTCCAGGTTTACCTGTGCTTGTTCTTGTAAATAGCCGGTCAAATGGAACAACCTGATCTGGACCCAAGCCGATCACATAATGCTCTAATATCTCAAGGCACTGTTTATATTTATATTGTACATCAGATTTACATGTACTGCTTTACATTACAGTTTTACCTTATATCTCACACCATGACATGATATTCAGTCTACCTTGTACTGTTTTACTTTCGGTCTTGATATTTTATCTTGTATTTCATTATAACTGTTTCTTATAGTAATTATCAATTCATTGGAACTGTTGTTAGTTTATGTACTTCGCTCTAATCCTGACTGGAGACAAATTTTAGAAATGGTTATGCCCCCATATTATTGGACTACAGGATGATGCTAGCTGAGACGGATCTCGATATTCTTTCACCATGAATTATCTTCCGAGAGTTCTAGGCCTTGATAGTTTGATTTAGTTTTGTTATTGTTTTGACTCCGATATATTCTGGTCTTGTATATTCATTTGTAGACCATCTATTTCAGCGTTATTGATATATTTCTATTTCATTTCTTCCTTAGTTGCTTGTGGTATGATTTGAGTACATTTATTATCATGGATTATTTTGATGTTGTAGATATTTATTGGGTACTTGACAGCGTTCTACCACCGATACTGCAGCATAGGCTAAGCGTGGCCATGTACTCGTGCCCGAATATCCGGGTGCGGGTCATGACAGCCCCGGTTATCCCGGACGTTCTCCAGCTACCACCACCTCCGGCATCAGTAAATGAAGCGCAGTTATTCATACTATTCCGAGAGATGATAGATGCGCAGTGTCATGTCCCGACCCGAAAAATCGCTCGCCCTCGTATCGATTTTATCTGAATCATCGTCCTTGCTGGGGCGTGATGTCGTACGAGTCTGGAGTTGCACTCGTACAAGGCAAGATGACAAGTTCTAAAATGGCTATCTTTGATTTGATATTAGTAACGGAGGCAAACAGAGTATACGAAACAATTATCTTTATTGATAAATGAATTGAGGTTACAAAGGCTTTTAAATAGCCCAATGAAATTTGCCAGAATGGCTACAACACTCAAGTTCTCTCTTGCCCACAAAGGATTCCATCGTTCCATACATCATATCTTCTATATCTCAGCCGCATCAATTATGTTGCAAGACCGAGTGTCAATGCGATCGCACGCAAACGCTACGGCATTCCATGCCTCAGCGCGATCAAGCGAAGCTCCATCGCGAACAGACCATTCCCTGAACCTGCTAGCAAACTAATGGAAGATTATTACTTTCGTCCTCACTGTACTGATCAAAGACCCACTTAACAAACCGACATTTAGAAACGTATTCATTCATGCAAGCATACAATTTAGTTCTCTTTCTATGTTCTCCTTAGGATCAGTTCATGGCATATTCAAAGACTGTAAAGCATGTTATCATGGCAAGCACGTTACTTCAATACGTATAGGTGAATACGCCTACCATCTTTCCCTGTCAATAGCAATCTCGTGTTGTTTCGTGACTTCTTACCAACATCGTCGTACTCTCTCTTGTACCGACGCAAGGTGAATACGCCTACCATATTTTTCGGTCATGTTATAAGTGCTCTCTATACAGGATCTATGTGTGCATGATATATGTATACCTTACACTTTCGAATCAGGATCTATCTGTATAGGATATATGTGTTCCTTGCACTTTCGACCCATCGTTCCTTATCTATATGAAGGTCACTAGATTTTCGTGCTAGAATGGACTTATATTTCTCAAATCGAATTTGTAAGATGATGATCACTCTGTGCGGTTGCTAACCCAAACAATCAGAGGACCCCCGAAATACTTGGTAAGTGGCTTATCACATTCAATAGCAGGTCGCTAACCGTCTACATGAAGTGCACCAACAATACCAACTTTACCCCGCAGCCCCTCCAAGGACGAACGGTCCCAGCGCCCTGGCAAACCACATTCGAGGGAAAAAAAATACCCATGCACGGGCAATATATCTTTAAGTCTATTTGACCATGCAACGCATCTTATCTTTCATACAACCAAGCAAATTCGCCTATCTCTATTTCAATTGGCACAATGCCCCAACTCAATGTTCATCAACGAACACCCTGAAGGCCACAAACATTTTGAAGGCACCATGCCACATTGGACTGTTCTGCCACATTCATGCCATAATTGTTTCTTTCGCAACGAAGCCATCATTTGTAAGTCTCGAGGACGTAAGCACGCTTTGATATAGTTATTCTCCATTCCTTCCGTCGTGCATTCGATTCACACCTCGATTCAGTATTTTTGATTCAGTATTTTTGTATTCACGCCTCGAAGTCGTCACCCAACTATTTCCGAAGTCTGGCTATACAACTTATCTCGATACGATTTCCTTTGTTGACTTGCAAACGCATAAACATTCAGTACTATGCCTGCTAGGTTACTTACCTATACACCGTGCTTAAATTCTTCTGACGCAACTTTAATTGACATTGCACAAAGGCCACAATCTATCCAACACAAAAGTTTACATCGAGGCAACGGTGCTCAAGACAACAATTGCTTTGACTCAAAGTCTCTATGATGCATCTTACATTCGATTCCTAACGAGTAGGAATTTACTAGCCAAATTCCCAACTTATCCGTCTCGCAACATCGAATATAAGTTCGATTCACGCAAGCTCAATTGCAAGGTAAATCCATATCTAATGACATAACTCGTAAATCATTCTCTTACCACTCGTGTTCATACATAGCATGATTCTTAAAGTCACCTAGACTTATCATCAATATGTACCACAATATATTTATTATCGTTGTAATTTCATATGCGATATCACATGGGTCATCTTACGATCTGCAACATTCAATTGGGTTTGGCAGTCAAGTCTTCTAGGGTCAGCTGCCCCGAAGTTATGCTCGATAATTGCGGATCATTAACGAATGACAGTTACTACGAACCATGTTATATCTTATTTTGGAGCCAAATCACGTTCCGACGATTTTTATGCAACTACCCAATTTTGGACAAAACTATTTCTATCGGCACAACTGATGCGCAACTATCCTCCGAGTAAAGTCATGCATTACCGTTGATGATTTCAAAATTCATGAAACATCTAATCGTATTAAGTTCGAGTCTATCTACCCACGCTCGACACCCGAGATGCTATACGTATCAAAACAATCGTCGATGACTTTTCGGTCTCGTCCCAATCAATCACAAAGTTTACGATCAACCAGTTCGAGACTTTTATATTACTATTCCAAAATCTCGATATCGTAGGCCCGCACTGTTTTGTGTTCTCACAATGTGCTTACATTTCCTTGTGTATCGATTTCTGATAGGTCGTATAAATTTCGATAATACGAGGGTCAACTTTGAATCTGCATCAACGTCGACTTTAGTTCGTATTACATATATCCAAGTTCACTACAAACTTTTTATATGCATCAACTCGTTTTCCGTTTTCATCGCATCCCGCTATAATTTGATCGCGTAACCGAGTTACCGATTATCCAACATCGAACTCTCGAGTTATACGATCACGACCTCTAAGTTTTTGCATGTTTCAGTCATGCAAAAATGAGTTTTGCTATAACATAAACAACTATCTCTTAGACACTATTTACCCGCATCAACCAACTCTTCACAGAAGTCACATATCATGCGAACAGATTATAATTTGTCTCGCCCAACATTTCTATCGAGATCGCAAGTCGTGCGATTCGATTTCACTTTGTGTATTCTAACATTTTTGTCGAGATCGCAAGGCATGCGATTCGATTATAACTTGTATCGCCCAACATTTTCATCGAGATCGCAAGTCGTGTGACTCGCTTATAACTTCAAGTTTCCTATCGGATCGATCCGATCATTGCCTCAAGGCATAATTGTTTTGTTAGTGTCGATCGTCTGACCGACTTATAATTTATGTCTGACGTATCATTAATTGATATGAGTCCCGTCTTATCAACCCAACCGATTTTTGGATAACACTTGCATCAACACATCGTCATACAAATTTTCCAATCGAGTCTCGGTACTCCCCCATTCATTGTTGTCAAAACTTCTATAAATCTTACATCGCATCGATGGAATCTATCGCATAAGTGGTATAGCATATACCACTCTAAATCGAGCCATTCATTGCACATGTGGTATGGCAAATACCACTCAGAGTCCAGCCATTTTCGTCGCATCATACTCGGTATGAACCAACAATCTCTTCTGACTCACGATTTCCGCAGTGATCGTGCTTGATCACAACCGTAACTTTGATAAATCAAAATCTAACACAATTGGCTAATGTGTACATTCGTCAATACAAGTTCAAGTTCAGTGCGTTGTCGAACGATTCATTTCTATTGATTTATGATTTTAGTTCCACCCGTTGCACAGCGTGCAACGATTTATTTCCAATATTCGTTGCACTCCATGGAGCGACTACTTTGACATGCGTTGCACCACGTGCAACAATTTACTTCTGACACGCATTGTACATCGTACAATGACTTATTTTCGACATTTATTATACCTCGTGCAACGATTTATTTTTGACATCTGTTGCACATCGTGCAACAATTTATTCCCGACCTTCAAAGTCAATGCTCAAATTCGTTCAACACTTTTGATATTGACTTATCACTTTCATTGCAACGCACATTCACAATCAACTTGTTGTACTTCCTGCAATGCATTATTTAAGTTTCCGCATTGGTGCAACCAATATTCACAACCCATTGTACTTCATGCATCGTTTCACTTCTCATTCAATATGTTATATTGCAACAACAATATCTTAAATCGTATTTCACAATTTGTTGCACTTGCAGCAACTAACATTTCACGGCTCGTTGCATTTAATGCAACGAAATATTTTACGACTTTCTTCGCAACATCATGTAAATTCGAATTACTTGCGGCAACGTTACCCGACTTTGTATTTGACTTATTGTTTAGAAAATCCAGTACGGCATCGAGTAGAGTCAAGAGTGATTCGATTGGTGGTGGGCAACTCTTTGGAATTGAAACAAAGCAAACGTCCTGAGGAAATTGAGCCTAGAGCTCTGATACCAATTTGTCACGCCCCGACCCGAAAAATTGCTCGTTCTCGCATCGAATTTATCTGAATCATCGTCCTCACAGGGACATGATGCCGTACGAGTCTGGAGTTGCACTCATACAAGGCAAGATGATAAGTTCTCAAATGATTATCTTTGATTTGATATTAGTAACGGAGGCAAAAAGAGTATACGAAATAGTTCTCTTTATTGATAAATGAACTGAGGTTACAAAGGCTTTTAAATGGCCCAACAGAATTTGCCAGATTGGCTACAACACTCAAGTTCTCTCTTGCCCATAAAGGATTTTATCATTCCAAACATCATGTCTTATATATCTCGGCCGCATCAATCCTGTTGCAAGACCGAGTGTCAATGCGATCGCACGCTTCAAACGCTACAGCATTCCATGCCTCGGCGCGATCAAGCGAAGCTCCATCGTGAACAGACCATTCCCTGAACCTTCTAGCAAACTAGTAGGGAATTAGTACTTTCATCATCGATGTACTGATCAAAGACCCACTTAACAAACCAACATTTAGTAACGTATTGATTCATACAAGCATACAATTTAGTTCTCTTTCTAGGTTCTCCTTAGGATCAGTCCATGGCATATTCAAAGACTGTAAAGCATGTTATCATGGCAAGCACGTTACTTTAATACGCATAAACAAGCAGGCAACCAATAGCAATCTCGTGTTGTTTCGTGACTTCTTACCAACATCGACGCACTCGCCCTTGCACCGACGCAAGGTGAATATGCCTACCATCTTTTCCTGTCATCTTACAAGTGCTCTCTATACAGGATCTACGTCTGCATGATATATATGTACCTTGCACTTTCGACCCAGGATCTATCTGTGCAGGATATATGCGTTCCTTGCACTTTCGACGCATCATTCTTTATCTATATGAAGGTCACTAGCTTTTCGGGCTAGAATGGACTTATATTTCTCAAATCGAATATGTAAGACGATGATCACTCTGTGCGGTTGCTAACCCAAACAATCAGAGGACCCCTGAAATACTTGGTATGTAGCTTATCACATTCAATAGCAGGTCGCTAACCGTCTACATGAAGTGCACCAACAATACCAACTTTACCCCGCAGTCCCGCCTAGGCCGAACGGTCCCAGCACCCTGGCAAACCACATTCGAGGGGAAAAAACCACCCGTGCACGGGCAATATATCTTTAAGTCCATTTGACCATGTAATGTATCTTATCTTTCATACAACCAAGCAAATTCACCTATCACTATTTCAATTGGCACAATGCCCCAACTCAATGTTCATCAACGAACACCCCGAAGGCCATAAACATTTTGAAGGCACCGTGCCACATTGGACTGTTCTGCCACATTCATGCCATAATTGTACCCTTTGCAACAAAGCCATCATTTGTAAGTCTCGAGCACGTAAGCACGCTTTGATATAGTTACAATCAATTCCTTCCGTCGTGCATTCGATTTATGCCTCGATTTAGTATTTTCGTATTCTACGCCTTAGTGTTCAATACGTTAGACTTATGTTCCTTCCCTCTGACTCGTGCAACTGAGGCACGCCTCGATAGGGTTTTCAATGTTCTATAGCTCGTGCACTGAGGCACTCGCACCGATATAGTCCTACAATGTTCTAGCATACTAACTCATGAGCGGGGGCACGTAATGACTCGTGCACTGAGGCACTTGTCGATACAGTTATCCCATGCTCTTATGGCTTGCGTACCGAGGTACTCACCTTTGTGATATTCAATGTTGCATAACGACTCATACATTTGATGTACGATTCATTTTATTGTTCTGTCTAGTGTTCGACACACACTATTTTCTCGCCTTCGAGCCACGCCCATGATCTCGATAGGTTAACTTAGCATATAATGATATATTTTACTTATGCATGAAGGAGTAGGAAAGAGAAGTCAAAGCCCCCCACCTTAAGTCGATATGCCTTGTTGTTTGTCGAGCCGATGCGGCTCGATTTCATAACTTTATTACACGGCCAAATCTTCTGACTTAGCCATTCGAGCACTTTTTGTTTTATTGAACTACTCGATCAATTCTGGCCTACCGTGTCCAAGTCCCAGCCTGTTGCGAGGCGGTGATCTGGGCTTTACGGACCCGTTACGAATGAGGCAAAATGCTAACCTCTAATATTTCAGCGTAAATGAATAGTTTGCATATGAAACCAACTAAAATCAATACTTGCATCGATTTAGCCTTGAGCCTTGGGTCGATTCGATTTCTTAGAATCTTCGAGCCGACTCAACGCAGTTATCCTTCGGGGAAATGCAGCGCTTCGCATCGATTCAACTTGATGCATTCTTTGGGAGAATGCAACTCTTCGCATCAACTTAGTTCGATGCATTGCTCGGGACAACGTAACTCTCGTATCGATACATTTCATTCGGTCAACATGACTCTTTCAGTCAACGTCTCAGCGTAATGCACCGTATGGAGCAGGGCATTACAGAATATTCTACTCAAAATAAGGTTCGTCCTCGAGCCAAAACCAACACTCCGATTAAGTGTTTTATAGATCGTTTCACGATCTTGTCCCACCAATGTTGTTCAGTTTCACAATATCTTGGAAGCTTTCATTAACTTTCAGTCTTTCCTGCAGCTCAACTTGAATTTTGTATACAACTCGATTTGGATCGTACACCTATTCAAGGCATCCCAAAAATATGTGTATTTCAGCTAAACCTAGTGGTAGAGAATTGGAACAAAGCTGATAGGTACTTTTAATCCTATGCTTGCCATCTCGTACTCTCTATCGAACTTATATTTAGCAATTGTTCTCAAAATTTTATCGCATACGTATATTTGATACATACGTGATTCATTCAATAAAGTCACTGTACGTGATGCGATTCAAAATCGAATTTCTCGTTTCGTATGCTTCTTATGGATCATTAATTTTTATGCGTCGCGTCGAGCCGTCGCGCATCCTCCGCAACGATCCTCCGCAACGCCTTGCGTTCGAAATTGCCACCCAGCTATTTCCGAAGTCTGGCTATGCAACTTATCTCGATACGATTTCCTTTGTTGACTTGCAAACACATCAACATTCAGGACTACGCCAGCTAGGTTACTTACCTATACACCGTGCTTAAATTCTCCTGACGCAACTTTAATTGACATTGCACAAAGGCCACAATCTATCCAACACAAAAGTTTACATCGAAGCAACGGTGCTCAAGGCAGCAATCGCTTTGACTCAAAGTCTCTACGATGTATCTTACGTTCGATTTTCTAATGAGTAGGAATTTACTAGCCAAATTCCCAACTTATCCGTCTTGCAATATCGAATATATGTTCAATTCACGCACGCTCAATTGCAAGGTGAATCCAAATCTAACGACATAACACATAAATTATTCTTTTACCACTCGCGCTCGTGCATAGCACGATTCTCAAAGTCGCCAAGAATTACCATCAACATGCACCACATTATATCTATTATCGATTTAATTTCATATGCGATATCGCATGGGTCATCTTACGGTTTGCAATATTCAATTTAATTTGGCGCTTCTAGGATCAGCTGTCCCGAAGCTATGCTCGATAATTGTAGATCATTAATGAAGGACAGTTCCTATGAACCATGTTATATCTTATTTCGGAGCCAAATCACGTTCCGACGATTTCTATGCGACTACCCAATTTTGGACAAAACTATTTCTATCGACGCAACTGATGCGCAACTATCCTCCGAATAAAGTCATGCATACCGTCGATGATTTCAAAATTTACGAAACATCTAATCGTATTGAGTTTGAGTCTATCTACCCACGCTCGACACCCGAGATGCTATACGCATCAAAACAATCGTCGATAACTTTTCGGTCTTGCCCTGATCAATCACAAAGTTTACGATCAACCAGTTCGACACTTTCATATTACTATTCCAAAATCTTGATATCGTAGGCCCGCTCTGTTTTGTGTTCTCACATTGTGCTTACGTTTCCTTGCGTATCGATTTTCGATAGGTCGTATAAATTTCGATAACACGAGGGTCAACTTTGAATCAGCATCAACGTCGACTTTAGTTCGTATTGCATACATCCAAGTTCACGACAAACTTTTCATACGCATCAACTTATTTTTTATTTTCATCGCATCCCGCTATACTTTGATCGCGTAACCAAGTTACCGAATATCCAACATCGAACTCTCGAGTTATACGATCATGACCTCTAAGTTTTTGCATGTTTCAGTCATACTCAAATGAGTTTTGCCATAACGTAACCAACTATCTCTTAGGCACTATTTACCCGCATTAACCAACTCTTTACTGAAGTCACACATCGTGCGATCCGATTATAATTTATCTCGCCCAATATTCTATCGAGATCGCAAGTCGTGCGATTCGATTTCACTCTGCGTATTCTAATATTTTTGTCGAGATCGCAAGTCGTGCGATTCGATTATAATTTGTATCGTCCAACATTTCTATCGAGATCGCAAGTCGTGTGACTCGTTTATAACTTCAAGTTTCCTATCGGATCGATCCGATCATTGCCTCAAGGCATAATCGTTTTGTTAGTCTCGGTCGTTCGACCGACTAATAATTTTCGTCTGACGTATCATTCATTGAACGAGTCCCGCCTAATCGTCCCAACCGATTTTTGGATAACACTTGCATCAACACATCATCATACAAATTTTCTAATCGAGTCTCAGTACTCCCCCATTCATTGCGGTCAAAACTTTCATAAATCTTACATCACGTCGATAGAATCTATCGCATAAGTGGTATAGCATATACCACTCTAAATCGAGCCATTCATTGCACATGTGGTATGGCATATACCACTCAAAATCAAGCTATTTCCGTCGCATCATACTCAGTATGAACCAACAATCTCTTCTGACTCACGATTTCTGCAGTGATCGTGCTTGATCACAACCGTAACTTTGATAATCAAAATCCGACACAATTCGGCTAATGTGTACATTCGCCAATACAAGTTCAAGTTTGGTGCCTGTCGAACGATTCATTTATATCGATTTATGATTTCAGTTCCACCCGTTGCACACCATACAACAATTTATTTCCAATATCCGTTGCAATCCGTACAGCGATTACTTTGACATGCGCTGCACCATGTGCTATAATTTACTTCTGACACGCATTGCACATCGCGTAATGACTTATTTTCGATATTTATTGCACCTCGTACAACGATTTATTTTCGACATCTGTTGCACCTCGTGCAACAATTTATTCCTGACATTCAAAGTCAATGCTCAAATCCGTTCAACACATTCGATATTGACTTATCACTTTTATTACAACGCACATTCACAATCAACTCGTTGTACTTCTTGTAACGCATTATTTAAGTTTTCGCATTGGTGCAACCAATATTCACAACCCATTGCACTTCATCGATCGTTTCATTTCTCATTCAACATGTTACATTGCAACAACAATATCTCAAATCGCATTTCACAATTTGTTGCACTTGCAACAACTAACATTTCGCGGCTTGTTACATTCAATGCAACGAAACATTTCACGACATTCTCCACAACATCATATAAATTCGAAGTACTTGCGGCAAAGTTACCCGACTTTGTATTAGACTTATTGTATAGAAAATCCAGTACGGCATCGAGTAGAGTCAAGAGTGATTCGATTGGTGGTGGGCAACTCTTTGGAATTAAAACAAAGCAAACGTCCTGAGAAAATTGAGCCTAGAGCTCTGATACCAATTTCTCATGCCCCGACCCAGAAAAGTGCTCATCCTCACATCGATTTTATCTGAATCATCGTCCTCGCTGGGGCATGATGTCGTACGAGTCTGGAGTTATACTCGTACAAGGAAAGATGCTAAGTTCTCAAATGGTTATCTTTGATTTGATATTAGTAACGGAGGCAAACAGAGTATACGAAAAAATTCTCTTTATTGATAAATGAACTCAGGTTACAAAGGCTTTTAAATAGCCCAACGAAATTTGTCAGATTGGCTACAACACTCAAGTTCTCTCTTGCCCACAAAGGATTTCACCGTTCCATACAGCATGTCTTCTATATCTCGGCCGCATCAATCATGTTGCAAGGCCGAGCGACAATGCGATCGCACGCTTCAAACGCTACGGCATTCCATGCCTCAACGGGATCAAGCGAAGCTCCACCGCGAACAGACCATTCCCTGAACCTGCTAGCAAACTAGTGGGGGATTAGTACTTTCGTCCTCGCTGTACTGATCAAAGACCCACTTAACAAACCGACATTTAGTAACGTATTGATTCATGCAAGCATACAATTTTTGTTCTTTTTCTATGTTCTCCTTAGGATCAGTTCATGGCATATTCAAAGACTGTAAAGCATGTTATCATGGCAAGCACGTTACTTCAATACGTATAAACAAGCAGGCAACCAATAGCAATCTCATGTTATTTCATGACTTCTTACCAACATCGACACACTCGCTCTTGCACCGACGCAACGTGAATATGCCTACCATCTTTTCCTGTCATGTTATAAGTGCTCTCTATGCATGATCTATATGTGCAGGATATATGTGTACCTTGCACTTTCAACCCAGGATCTATCTGTGCAGGATATATGTGTTCCTTGCAATTTCGACCCATCGTTCCTTATCTATATGAAGGTCACTAGCTTTCCGGGCTAGAATGGACTTATATTTCTCAAATCGAATATGTAAGACGATGATCACTCTGTGCGGTTGCTAACCCAAACAATCAGAGGACCCTCAAAATACTTGGTAAGTGGCTTATCACATTCAATAGTAGGTCGCTAACCGTCTATATGAAGTGCCCCAACAATACCAACTTTACCCCTAGTCCCTCCTAGGCCGAACGATCCCAGCGCCCTGGAAAACCATGTTCGAGGAAAGAAAACACCCATACACGGGCAATATATCTTTAAGTCTATTTGACCATGCAATGCATCTTATCTTTCATACAACCAAGCAAATTCGCCTATCTCTATTTCAATTGGCATAATGCCCCAACTCAATGTTCATTAGCGAACGCCCCGAAGGCCATAAACATTTTGAAGGCACCATGCCACATTGGACAGTTCTGCCATATGCGTGCCATAATTGTTCCCTTCGCAACGAAGCCATCATTTGTAAGTCTCGAGCACGTAAGCATGCTTTGATATAGTTATTCAACATTCCTTCCATTGTGCATTCGATTCACGCCTCGATTCAGTATCTCTGTATTCTACGCCTTAGTGTTCAATGCTTTAGACTTTTGTTCCTTCCCTCCGACTCGTGCAACTGAGGCACGCCTCGATAGGGTATTCAATGTTCTATAGCTCGTGCACTGAGGCACTCGCACCGATATAGTCTTACAATGTTCTAGCATACTAACTCGTGCACGGGGGCACGTAATGACTCGTGCACTGAGGCCTTGTCGATACAGTTATCCCATGTTCTTATGGCTTGCGCACCGAGGTGCTCGTCTTTGTGATATTCAATGTTGCATAGCGACTCGTACATTTGATGTACGATTCATTTCAATTGTTTTATCTAGTGTTCGACACGTACTATGTTTCTCTCCTTCGAGCCACGCCCGTGGTCTCGATAGGTTAATTTAGCATACAATGATATATTTTACTTAGGCATGAAGGAGTAGAAAAGAGAAGTCAAAGTCCCCCCCACCTTAAGCCGATACGCCTTGTTGTTTGTAGAGCCGATGCGACCCAATTTTATAACTTTGTTGCACGGCCAAATCTTATGACTTAGCCATTCGAGCACTTCTTGTTTCATTAAACTTCTCGATCGATTTCGGCCTACCGTGCCCAAGTCCCAGCCCGTTGCGAGGCGGTGATTTGGGTTTTGTGGACCCGTTGCGAATAACACAAAATGCCGACCTCTAATATTTCAACGTAAATGGATAGCCTGCCCATGAAACCAACTAAAATCAATATTTGCATCGAATCGGCCTTGTGTCTTGGGTCGATTCAATTTTTTAGAATCTTCAAGCCGACTCAACGTACTTATCCTTCGGGGCAATGCAGCACTTTGTATCGATTTAACTCGATGCATTCTTTGGGAGAATGCAACTCTTCGTATCGACTTAATTTGATGCATTGCTCGGGACAACGTAACTCTCATATCGATACATTTCATTCGGTCAACGCGACTCTTTGAGTCAACGTCTCAGCATAATGCACCGTACGGAGCAGGACATTACAGAATATACCACTCAAAATAAGGTTCGTCCTCGAACCAAAACCAACACTCTGATTAAGTGTTTTATAGATCATTTCACGATCTCGTCCCACCAATATTATTCAATTTCACACTATCTTGCAAGCTTTCATTAACTTTCAGTCTTTCCTGTAGCTCAATTTAAATTTTCTATACAACTCGATTTGGATCGTACATCTATTCAAGGCATCCCAAAAATATGTGTATTTCAGCCAAGCCCAGTGGTAGAGAATTGGAACAAAGCTGACAGGTACTTTCAATCCTATGCTTTCCATCTCGTACTCTCTATCGGACTTATCTGTAGCAACTGTTCTCAAAATTTTATCGCATACGTATATTCGATACATACGTGATTCATTCAATAAAGTCACTGCACACGACGCAATTCAAAATCGCATTTTTCGTTTCATATGTTTCTTATGGATCATCAATTTTTATGCGTCTCGTCGAGCCATCGTGCATCCGATCGCAACGATCCTCCACAACGCCTTGCATTCGAAGTCGCCACCTAACTATTTCTGAAGTCTGGCTATGCAACTTATCTCGATACGATTTCCTTTATTGACTTGCAAACGTGTCAACATTCAGGACTACGTCCGCTAGGTTACTTACCTATACACCGTGCTTAAATTCTCTTGGCGTAACTTTAAATTAACATTACACAAAGGCCACAATCTATCTGACACAAAAGTTTACATCGAGGCGACGGTGCTCAAGACAACAATCGCTTTGACTCAAAGTCTCTACATGCATCTTACATTCGATTCCTAACAAGTAGGAATTCACTAGCCAAATTCCCAACTTATCCATCTCGCAACATCGAATATAAGTTTGATTCACGCAAGCTCAATTGTAAGGTGAATACAAATCTAACGACATAACTCATAAATCATTCTCTTACCACTCGCGCTCGTGCATAGCACGATTCTCAAAGTCCTTTAACAAGGGAGGCCTTTAAGAAGCTTTTCAAGGAGAAGTTCTTTCCGGATGTGGCTCTCAGTGCCCTAGAGACTCTGTTTGAGAGTCTGGTTCAGGGGAACCAGACAATTGAGGAGTACGCCGGTGAGTTCTGATGTTAGAGCAAATTTTTGGAGGGGCTGAGTGATGTAGCAAAGGCTAGAAAGTTTCGGAAGGGCTTGATCAAGGAGGTCAAGTCACTGACCAAGAGTGACCATGACGCCACCTTTGAGCAAATATTGGCAGGAGCCATGACAGCAGAGGACGACTTGGAGCTGAAGACCAAGAGAGGTCGTAGCTGGTAGTAGTGTAGGCCCGGCCAAGAGGCCGCATTTCTAGCAGCAGCAGCATTAGAGGTCGTTTTAGCACCAGCAACATCAGGGCCGTGTACCATTTTAGCAGTGCATCAGCAGCAGACACATGGCCATCATCAGGCACCTAGGCAGCAGCAAGCCACTATTTATCCCTTCTGTAAGAAGCCAGGACATGGGTTTAATGACTGCAGGATGAGGTTGGAAAAGTATCTGCTATATGGGTCATCAGGACATCAACTGAAGGATTGCCACATGGTTTCCACTCGTGTGGCACAGGGTGGAGCCGCAGGTCAGGGAGGAGGAGCTAGGGCTCCGACGGGCCAGCAGAAAGGACCGTAATTGTAAACTCAGAAGCAGAGGTTTGCACAGCATCAGCAACAGGCCAGAGGAGGCCAGCAGGGGCAAGCTTTTGCTATGGTAGCCGAGGAGTCCGAGCCAGTGGACGATCTGATAGCAGGTTCCATTCTTCTCGATTCTATTCCCGCATTTGCTTTGTTTGATTTGTTGCTTCTGTAACTCCCTAAAATCGTTTTATGGATTTTGAATTTCCTATTTGAAAATTTTATTATTTTTTCTTAACACACTACCAAAATAAGTCAAATCAGCGACGTATTTAGCGACTCCGTGAAATTTTGTCACTAATGTTTGGGGTTTTAGCGATGTCAACAAAAGACGTCGCTGTTTGTCGCCAACAACGACTAATAGCGACGTCTAGCGTCTTCATTTTGTTCAATGGGGTAGTACGTCGCAAGTTCGTCGGTACGCGTCGCTGATATAGCGACGTTTCGCGACGCATTTTAAGTTGCGTCGCTATTTATTATATATCAGCGACGTTTAGCGACGTCCTGGGCGGACGTCGCTAAACGTTTCATATAGCCAGCAAGGGTTTCCATTTCGATCATTTCACAAATTTTTTCCCCCAAATTTGGGCGCGCTCCTCATCCACGACGCTCCTCCGGCGATTTCCCTCCTCCTCCGCGGCGCTCCTCCGGCGATCTCCCTCCTCCTTCCTCAGGTAGCTCCTCCTTCTCCTCCTTCTCCTCCTCCTCCTTCCTCTGGTAGCTCCTCCCCACTTTTTCCTCGTCTTCAAGCTCTCTCTCTCTCTCGCTTCTAGTTCGTGTCCACGAGAGCGTGGACTCACTACGGGGGACACGAGACTGACAGTGGGCTCATTGCGGGGGACACGAGAGCGTGGACACCTATTTTGTTGGTTTGGACACGTCGTGTCCCACTGTATGGACACGAGATTCACAGTGTGACCCTATATACTGAAAAATCTCGTTTTTTTGGGCATATCAACTGTCAATTTGATGTCCACGAGAGCGTGGACTCGCTGCGGGG
Source organism: Iris pallida (assembly GCA_029216955.1). Classification (NCBI taxonomy): domain Eukaryota; kingdom Viridiplantae; phylum Streptophyta; class Magnoliopsida; order Asparagales; family Iridaceae; genus Iris; species Iris pallida. The sequence continues at coordinate 3,177,394 of JANAVB010010800.1, forward strand.
GACACGAGACTGACAGTGGACTCGTTGCAGGGGACACGAGAGCGTGGACTCGCTTCTAGTTCGTGTGACACCTATTTTGTTGGTTTGGACACGTCGTGTCCCACTGTGTGGACACGAGATTCACAGTGTGACACCTATATACTGAAAAAACTTGTTTTTTTGGGCATATCAACTGTCAATTTGATGTTTTTGGTGGATTCGAATTCTAATTTAGGGTTCGAGCCCTATTTACTGATACTGGGAGTTTTTTTGGGCATTTTCAGGGTTTTGAAATGATGAATAAATTGACTAATAATTATTATCGAGCCCTATAAAATTTCAGCTATGTCACGAAGGATGGATATACTAATCCTGTGGATAAGTTTTCTCCTAAGTATTCTCGACAGTTGAGTATGATTTAGCTCACAGACATTACTGAAATATGGGATAATTAGACTTTCTGTTCAATACCATATTTTAAATCCTAAATCTACGGTATAACATCGTGATCAGGACATAGTCCCTGCAGCCATTCGACTGGCGAGGCAGAAAACTATGTAGCCGTAGATAAAGTTGACTGTCCTCCGACCCTCATCCCTCGGCAATGATGATACGACAACCTATCACTATATCTTATATATATAGTAGTAGATGACGTCTTAGTATTACATTATGTGAGTTCATCTTGATTCTGTTACATTCTTCAGATACTACATACGATAAGAACATATACTACACCATATGTACAGAACATAAATGATTCACACTAATGTATGCTAGAATGAATTTTAGGGTTGTGTTCTGAGCCATCCGTTCTGCTACTTGGCAAAAAAACGAATTTATTGTACTTTATCTGCTTTCGAAAATGTACTCAAATTACATGATGGTTCCTTTAGTTAGCTTGCTTATGTTACAATTATATTATCTTGCTTACCAGATGGCACCAATGACCCGAGGAGCGGCACGTCGTTTGAGGGAAACAATAAATGCTGAGGTGGCTCCTCCTACAGTTAAGGAGGAAGTGGCACCGGTTGCTAGTGAGACCGGGAGTTCTATTCATCCAGCACCGGTAGCTAGTGAGACCGAGAGTTCTCTTCATGCAGTCCTTGCAAGGGACGACATCACTTCTCGCGCCAAAAATCTAGCTTTTTCTAGGTGGATGCGTGAACGTATCACTGAGCGTTTGCGTGAGCAGCGTGGTTCTCATTAGCTATTAGTACTTATTTGTATTGGACTATTGGTATTGGGTTATTTTTGTATAGACTATTTGTATTGGACTACATATATGAATTAGAACTGTGTCAATCTCTAGATTATATTGGACTACGACATGGTGATCAGGACATAGTCCCTGCAGCCATTCGACTGGCGAGGCAGAAACTATGTATCCGTAGATAAAGTCGACTGTCCTCCGACCCTCATCTCTCGGCAATGATGATACGACAACCCAACCGGAGAGGATACTCTGAGAGATCCATCTGAGAGGGACGTATACTCTGAGAGATCACCTTTACAAGAATTATATCAGTAGTGGGATCGAGTGTTGGAGGAGATATTATCAAAGTATACGTCCTACTCAGATTGGTCTCTCATCGTTACTACTTTTTCCTGACAGTATGGTGGATGTGCTCCGTCCACAGATTCTTGATCCGAGCCAAAACTTTGTCCCGGAGATCAAGTGGACATCTTTGGTGTAGAGCTCGAGTGAGAGGTTCCTGACAGCATGGTGGCCTCCTTTGTTAAAGTATCCGTGCTCATCCCATATTGGTTGTGGGACGAGCACAGAAACTTTAACAAAGGAGACCACCATGCTGTCAGGAACATCTTACTCGAGCTCTACACAAAGGATGTCCACTTGAGCTCCGGGACAAAGTTTTGGCTCGGAGCAAGAATCTGTGGACGGAGCACATCTATGTTGTCAGGAAAAAAAAGTAACAGTGAGAGACCTATCTGAGTAGGACGTATACTTTGATAATATCTCCTCCAACACTCGATCCTACTACTGATATAATTCTTGTAAATGTGATCTCTCAGAGTATACGTCCCTCTCAGATAGATCTCTCAGAATATCCTCTCCGGTTGGGTTGTGTTCTGAGCCATCCGTTCTCACAGAGGGTCCTATTTTGGATTCTGTATTTTGTATTTTGGTTTCTGTATTTTGTATTTTGGTTTCTGTATTTTGTATTTTGGTTTCTGTATTTTGTATTTTGGTTTCTGTATTTTATATTTTGGTTTCTGTATTTTGGCTCCAGCTCCATTTGCATTAATCTACGGTACGATATGGTGATCAGGACATAGTCCCTGCAGCCATTCGACTGGCGAGGCAGAAACTATGTAGTCGTAGATAAAGTTGACTGTCCTTTGACCCTCAACCCTCGGCAATGATGATACGACAACCTATCAGAATCCTCGACTCTCTTTTGCTTCTTGGATATTGACCCAGCTTCCAATCTCTCATTTCCCATCGGGTCCACTCTACTCCCAATCTCTTCCTCTTTTATACACGGATCTACAGAATCAATACCATCCAACGAAGGCAAAACTGAATCAGTATTGTCTTTCGGATCGTCCTTATCAAGGCATAACGGGCTGCTCAGCATGCCCAGCTTCTTCAACTTCTCGCTGGCTGCAGAGTCAAAATGGGAACGGGTCCTCTTTGCCGGCCCGGAGCTCTGACTCATACTCGTCGCCGCGCTACTGGTTTCCTCTCCTCCTCTGACGCGGGTCATAAGAAAAGAAATTTCGTACCTCTTCTTCACATAAACATCATTGCCGCCTTGTACTCGAGCCTCCTCATCTGTAACGATATCCAAGGCACCGAGAAGTCGGATAGCGTCACAGATAAGAAGGCTTGAGTACAAGGCGACAATGATGTTTATGTGAAGAAGAGGTACGAAATTTCTTTTCTTATGACCCGCGTCAAAGGAGGAGAGAAAACCAGTAGCGCGGCGACGAGTGCGAGTCGGAGCTCCGGGCCGGCAAAGAGGACCCGTTCCCATTTCGACTCTGCAACCAGCGAGAAGTTGAAGAAGCTGGGCACGCTGAGCAGCCCGTTATACCTTGATGAGGATGATCCGGAAGACAATGTTGATTCAGTTTTGCCTTCTCCTCTCCTCCACCATGGCAAAACTGAATCAGCATTATCTTCTGGATCGTCCTCATCAAGGTATAACGGGCTGCTAAGCGTACCCGGCTTCTTCAACTTCTCGCTGGCTGCAGAGTCGAAATGGGAACGGGTCCTCTTTGCCGGCCCGGAGCTCTGACTCGCACTCGTCGTCGCGCTACTGGTTTCCTCTCCTCCTCTGACGCGTCATACTCGAGCCTCCTCATCTGTGACGCTATCCGACTTCTCGGTGCCTATATTGTCACTCGAATCCCCCATTCGACTCGTATCGTCCTCTTCTTCGCCTGTCTTTTCGCTCCCTGTCTTGCAATCATCTGCTATCACCGCCGACTCATTCGACTCCTTCTCCGATGACTCCGAGAAGTTGGATATCATAAGAAGAAGGAAAGTAGGGAGGAGCAGATAGGTTCAGAGCCATGGTGGAGGAGAGGAGAAGGAAAATACTTGATCAGAACTTGAGGTAGAAAACTTGTGACGTTGATAGCGTGAGGGAGGAAGAGGGTGGAAAAGATCTTCTCCTCCGACTCTACACTTGAGGTGGATATCATATTTTGGTTTCTGTATTTTGGCTCCAGCTCCATTTGCATTAATCTACGGTACGACATGGTGATCAGGACATAGTCCCTGCAGCCATTCGACTAGCGAGGCAGAAACTATATAGCCGTAGATAAAGTTGACTGTTCTCCGACTTCGGCAATAATGATACGACAACCTATCACTATATCTTATATAGTAGTAGATGACGTCTTAGTATTACATTATGTGAGTTCATCTTGATTCTGTTATATTCTTCAGATACTACATACGATAAGAACATATACTACACCATATGTATAGAAAATAGATGATTCACACTAATGTATGCTAGAATGAATTTTGGGTTGTGTTCTGAGCCATTCCTTCCCATACTTGGCAGTTAAGTTGTGGACCATTATGTTGGACATTGTTGTTACAAATTTTTATATATCTGTGTTGATTGATGAGATTGTGTTTCAAACGTGTTCGTGATTGTGTGTATCTGTGTTGTTTGATACTATGTTCGTGATACGCACCGTTGTTGCTGTAACAAATGGTGTGGGGGATGCTGCAAATGCTGCAGGAAATGCTGCAGGGAATACTGCAAATGCTGTATTTTTTTTTAATATTAGCGACGTTCAGCGATGATTACCGATGGTCAGCGACGAAAGAAACGTCGCTAATTACGTCGCTAACTGTAAGTAAAATTGTCGCTGATCGTCGGTAAACGTCGGTAACGTAGCGACGTAGGAAAGTCGCAGAACGTCGCCATATCGCTTTCATACCAGGTCAGCATCGATGCGAGAGAGAGTCGCTCAACGTCGCTAGTTTACCTCGGTATATTATGACGTTTTATGTCGCTGGCAGTCGCTATATTAGCGACGTTGACAGGTCGCTACAGCTCGTCGCAATAGCGACGTATGGCGACGTTTCCTTGTTTAGCGACTAGGTTAATCCCGACTACTTGAAAACGTCGCTAATGACGTCGCTAATAGTAATTAGCGACGTAATTTTCCTTTTTAGCGACGTCTTTACGCGTCGCTGAATTGACAGATTTTAGTAGTGACAGAATATAGTTTTAAGTAATAAATACGATTTTTATAATTTATTGATGATTAGTAATAGATTTTATTATAGATAATTCTGACCACTAAGTTGTGTGGTAGATCTTTGTAACAAATCATGTTAATTAAACTATTAAACTTTGTTTTGTTTGATTATTGGTAATTAAAATCTACTTTGAGGGTTATTTATTAATTAACTATGATTTTGAATATTATGTTTTATTTTATTGACATTGTTACTTTTAGTTAACTACATAATGTGGTTTGATTAATTATATTATTAGTTAATTTTGATAATTTTTACTGCTTAATTAATTGGTTATAGTGATTCCAGTGATTAGTTATGATCGTTTATTAACTAATCATGTAATTAGTTGGGAATAACCAATTCAGTTAGTAATGCTATTCTACACCCCCAGATCTGTTTTTATTTACCAACAGTGCCACTGTCCTTGGCTTGGGGAACACCCCACAATTTATTATAAATAATATATTTTGGCACAGTTCTCAATACTGTTACACTGACACACTGTCAGCATACCTTCCAATGACCACTGTACACTCTCCACTGATGCTGCCGTCGCCATGGCCGATCGCCGATCGTTGCCGCAAGTTCGTTGGACCTCCATCGTGTCTGGACTGCATCTCGACTGTCGAACCTTCTTCTTGAAGCCAAACCACCGGAAGCCCTCGCCGTGAGACTCCACCATCGGATCTGGAGTTATCCGTCGTCGTAGCTGGATCTTGCCTTAACCACCCGATCTAGCCGTCAAGGGTCGTCGGGTCCGCCTTGGTTCACTAGCCACCGGAGCTGCTGCGTTCGTGTTTGTCTTCAACCTCCCTCCCGAGCTCCTTCTCAATCTGGCGGAACGAGGACCCTGTTGACCAGATCTGGTCGTGTCTCTACCGCACTCCACCTTGACCTTCACCATCTTCTATGGCGCCGACTTCATCTTTGGCTGTTGGGTTCTACCGAGGCCGACGTATCCTCCGCGACCGCCTCTCGAAACCACTCGCCATGACTGGATATGCATAAGCTATCACCACCCGTAGCGTCGCCAGATCTGCCGGGACCCGCCGTATTGGATCCCGTCGCCGCTGAGCCTCGTGAGCTTCTTCTTCTTCTTTCTTCTTCTCACATCGTTCCTCTTGCTGGGAACCAAAGTAAGTAAGAAAGAGAGGCTCTCAAATGCTTTCTCTCTCTTGTTTTCCTTGATTCCCCAAATCCAATCAATCTCAGGGTGTCTCTTCGAAACCCGAGAAGCAATGTTGACGTAGCTGGCCATGGAAAAACTTGAAGGGTCTCTTGACCTTTCAAATTTTGAAGGGTCAATTACATGGCATGGGAATGGATTTGTTTTTTTTTTTTGTTGGCAAAAGTGAGGAATACAGTAGCAGATCTGTGTATTACACTTTAGATATTAGTAAACCATGACAGGATATGTAGCATTATAAATACTACTATATTTTAAGTATACTCTTTTAGTGTATACATATATATTTATATATATTGGATTTATCTGATTATTTCCTTACTAAAATTAATGTTATTATTATGTCATTATTATTAATATAGCAACTATTTTCAAGGTTACTCAAAAAGGACTTGCCAAAATTATTTTACAAAACAAATTTAGCTTGTTAATATATGTTGTATTAACTAATATTGTTTTATTCTATATAAATTCCTAACTTGATGTGATATGCTAAGTATTTATAAATATTGCTAGTGATATTTTATAATGATTTATGTTAAAATATAGTTAAGGTATTTTATAGGTATTTATCTGAAAAAGCTATAGTATATATTTTCTAAAATTATTGATAGCTACTATATAAATAGCTAGTATATGGATAGTAGTAATGTTGAGCTAAATAACATTATTCAAAACCTAACGAACTTGTACCAAAAATCTAGGTGGACATTCAGATTCATGCTCGGACTTCCAAAGCAAGGCAAGTACACCGACTCGAGCTTTTACTTTATTTTTGTCTTACATTCATGTGCCATGTTCTCATATCGGACACGTGATACACACGATTACATCGTCCTTGTTCGTCATTGCATTGTGAGTCATTGTTATTACGGGATTAGAGGAAATATTAACTAGTGTGTGACCACACCCAACCTAGGTATTGTGAATAGCCTAATCGTACACCTCACGTACGATTAAGCCTAACCTTGTAGAATTGATTGATTGTGGATTGTGGTCCTTAGCCGGTCACACATTAGGTTAATATTTCAAAGGTCACACTTGCATTGACTGTCGTGTTCATTGATTGATGTGTTCATTGTCGTGTGTATATCAATTTTCATGTTCATTGTTTCCATCCTTGTACTTCAGTTTCATATTCCACTTCTGGTACCGTAGTATCACATTTATTTCTCGTACTCTGGTTTCACCTTGTATTCTATATTCAGATTACATTGTATATTATTTTTTGTTGGGGTTGTGCTTTGCTCTTTTCCTGATAGGATACGTTGCAGGTGAGCTTGAGGCCATTGATGGGGACATCATGGAGATTGTAAGATTTACTTCATTGCTTTTATTTTTTCTGGACATTGTATATTTTGAGATATCATTATTGTATTTTATTTTACCGGATCTGTCTCCGGATAACTTTGTAGAAAAGACTTGGATTATATGGTGATCTTGTATTGGACGTTTCTATAGATGCTGTGTTGATTATACTACCCTATACCTTGGAGTTTTCCTTAGTATTATACAGCTTACTGCGTTGTGTCTTCCAATGTAGGCTGGGCGTGTCCGATTCGTGTTCGATTATTCGGGAGCGGGTCGTGACAGCTTTCCATAGTTTTGTGTTTGTATCTTTCGCCATTAGACACCATCTTGTATCTGAACCTTTGCCTAGGACTTGCAAGATCATGACTGGGAGTGGTATTATCCTAGTCAGTGATGTTTGCAAGGATCGGAGAGTTATTTTGGGAGGCCGAGAGCTGGATGTGTGTTTGCTCATAATGCTACTACGAGTTATAAAATTATATTCAGGATGGACTGGTTGAGTAGACACCATGCCAGTATAGATTATCATGGAGGCAGAGTACTTTTCAGATCACTAGAAAAGCCAGAGTTCGAATTTACCAGAGGAGAGACAGAGCAGAGCAGCAAAGTTTACTGTGGAGCTTTAGTAGAGGAGCAGAGTGTGCCACATCCATTGATAGCTGAGTTCATGGATGTATTTCTGGAGGAGTTGCCAGGGTTACCTCCGGACGGAGATGTGGAGTTCTCTATAGATTTGGTGCCAGACGCAGAACCGATATCTCAGCACGTCTATAGAGTTAACAACAACGAGCTAGTAGAATTGAAGAAGCAAGTGGATGAGTTGCAAGACAAAGGCTTCATCAGATCAAGTTCTTCACCGTAGTGTACACCGGTGCTCTTTGTACAGAAGAAGGATGGGTCGATACGGATGTGTATCGACTACAGGGCTCTCAACAACCTCACCAACAAGAACAAATACCCACTGTCGAGGATCGATGATTTGTTCGATCAGTTAAGCGGAGCGAAGGTATTTTCCAAGATTGATCTGAGGTCAAGTTATCACCAGGTGAAGGTGAAGAAGGAGGATGTTCCGAAGACAGCATTTTGGACCCGGTATGGCCAGTTTGAGTTTATGGTGATGCCGTTTGGGTTAACCAATGCCCCGACAGTATTCATGAATCTGATTTACAAGGTGTTCCGTCAGTATCTAGACAAGTTTGTGGTAGTTTTTATTGATGATATCATGGTGTATTCGAAGACCCCAGAGGAGCATAAGGAGCATTTGAGAGTAGTTCTGGAGACTCTCATAAAGAAGGAGGTTTACGGCAAGCTTTCGAAGTGTGAGTTCCTCCTTGATCGGGTTGAGTTCCTATGTCATATTGTGATCAGAGAGGGGATCTCAGTCGACCCGAAGAAGATCACAGCAGTTGAGGCGTGGACCGCTCCGAATTCAGTTGCAGAGATCAGGAGCTTCCTGGGATTGGCAGGCTACTACCGGTGGTTTATTCAGGATTTTTCCCGAATTGTAGAGCCGTTGACTAGGCTGACCCGGAAGGACATAGAGTTTGTCCGGTCAGAGGAGTGTCAGGTCGCCTTTGATGAATTGAAAAAGAGGTTGACGACAGCTCCAATTTTGACATTGCCATCAGGGACAGGTGTATTCACGATCTATAGTGACTCCTCATGGAAGGGTCTGGGTTGTGTCTTACAGCAGAATGGGAAGGTGATTGCTTTTGCTTCCAGGCAGTTACATCCACATGAGAAGAACTACCCTACCCACGACTTGGAGTTGGCAGCGGTTATCTTCGCTCTTAAGTTGTAGAAACGCTATCTATACGAAAAGGATGTAGAGATATTCACGGACCACAAAATCTTAAAGTATGTGTTTACCCAAAAAGAGCTGAACATGAGGCAGAGGAGATGGATGGAGTTGATGAAGGACTTCGACATCTTGTTGCAGTACAATCCAGGGAAGGCTAACGTGGTTGCCGACGCCTTGATCAGGTATCCAGTAGCCATGTGTTTGACGGCAGACCATCATTTGCTAGCAGATCTTGAGAGCTTGGAGATTAAGGTGATAGTGCCAGGAGTTGAGATACAGTTGTGGGGACTGCAGATTCAGTCGGACTTGATGGATAAGATCAAGTCGACTCAGTTTGATGACGTAGCTTTACGGAGTATTCGAAAAAGAGAACAGGTTCGAGCAAGACTTCTAGACGAGTTTGTTATTGCAGAGGATGGAGCGTTGAGGCACGGTTCTAGACTGTGTATGCCTAGTAGAGAGCTTCGAGAGCAGAATATACAGGAGGCTCACCGCTCTCAGTATTCTATGCATCCAAGTGCCAACAAGATGTATAAAGACCTGAAGGAACATGTTTGGTGGTATGGCATGAAGCGGGAGGTAGCACATTTTGTAGCCAGTTGCTTAGTTTGCCAGCAGGTAAAGGCAGAGAGGCAGGGGCCAGGAGGATTGTTGTAGCCATTGCCCATTTCGAAATAAAAATAGAAGAAAATCATTATCGATTTTATTTCAGGATTACCGCGTATACTTGGAAGAAAAGATACGAATTGGTTCATCGTAGACAGGTTGACCAAATCAGCCCATTTTTTGTCATTCAAGGTGGGTTTGTCTACAGAAACACTAGCAGATATGTACATGAGGCAGATAGTCAGGCTGTATGGAGTTCCCGTAAGTATAGTCTCGGATCGGGACAGTCGCTTCACTTTCCACTTCTGGCGGAGTCTGCAGGCTAGCTTGGGCACTCAGCTCAAGTTTAGTACCGCTTACCACCCTCAGACAGACGGGCAGTCGAAGAGGACTATCCAGACTATCGAGGAAATGCTATGCACTTATGTTATGGATTTTGGAGGCTCATGGGAGGATCACTTGCACTTGGTTGAGTTTGCCTAAAACAATAGCTTTCAGGCCAGTATTGAGATATCACCATTCAAGGCGCTGTACGGGCGGAGATGTCGTCCTCCCTTATCTTGGGATGAAGTTAGAGAGAGAGATTTATTGGGACCTGAGATGGTTGTGGATGCAACCGAGAAAGTGAAGCTCATTAGAGATCGACTTCGCATGGCGCAGGACAGACAGTGACGTTGGGCCGATAGCCACCGGAGACGTTTGGAGTTTGAGGTACATCTTAGATTTTAGGATTATGTTAGTTTATTTTTGTAAATCTTTTTTGTTCATAATTGATTGTTATAGTTAAGTGTGAGACCTTGTTTGTGCTAGGTTGGAGATCTGGTGTTCCTGAGGATATCTACGACACGAGGCACTATTCGCTTTGGTGGAGTTGGGAAGCTTAGCCTGCGTTTCATCGAACCTTTCATCATTCACGAGAGAGTCGGTGTTGTGGCTTACAAGCTAGACTTGCTACCTGCACTAAAGGGAGTTCATAACGTATTCCATGTGTCGCAGTTAAGACGGTACGTGGCGGATCCCAATCACGTACTAGATCACTCCGAGATCGAGGTGGGCCCTACTCTCAGCTATCCAGAGCAGCCTGTGGAGATTTTGGATTGTCATGAGAAGGTATTACGAAACTAGAATATTTCTTTGGCTCGTGTTGCATGGAGACATCACTCTCTATGTGAGTCAACCTGGGAGAGGGTGGATGAGATGTACGAGCGAAACCCTTATCTTTTTGAGCCTTGAGGTATGATTTTTCTTTCCTTCTCAATTCTATTCTAGTTTCATCTTTCAATTTTGGAGGGTAGATTTGTCACTACCACTTTCTAGAATAAAGGTATTTTGGTAATTTATATAATTTTGATTATTTTAATATAATTTAATTAATGTGTTAAGTTAGTGTCATATTTTGGTTTAACCTTAGAACTACATTGACTAGATATTAATCAAGACCATAGAAACTTAATTAGTGAGATTAGACATGATAGTTAAACTCTAATTTATCTAGAATATCATATAGAGTCTATTAATTGACTTAAACCATAAGCTAGTTGGGCCTTTTTCTTAAAGGGCTTTAAAAAACAAATAGGAAGGCCTTTAGACAATTGTACCTAAATCAAACCTTATAGAACACCTATTGTCGGCTACCTAGGTCTTTCTATCTTGCTATTAATAGCAACATCTGTCACGACCCGTACCCACTGTGAGGGTACGAGAATGTAACAGCGCCCAGCCTACGCCGCAGTGTCGGTGGTAGAACGTTGTTCTAGGTCATGAACTATAACTAACATAATATGAATACTCTCCATAAGGAGGCCAACACAGAGGTCCAACTCAATCACAATCTAGAGGTAGAATATGGCACGATAAAATAAATAAAGAAATCCTCAACTAAGGTACAACAGAAATGAAATAACATAAGTTAACTACTACCAGTCTCAACATCTCTAGAATATACAACTCTAAAAATAGGGTCAACAACTAAACATGAAAAGGAAACAATCTAGACTATCTAAACTATGCAATGGTATCATCCTCAGCAGCTGCCTGAACCTCCCCAGGGGTCCAGGTCGCGAGTGTCATCTAGGCAAGCTCCAAAGTAAGGGGTGCAGGGTTCCTCATCATTCTCTGTAAAATTTTCAATAGGAGCGAGCACAGTACATCTCAACAGTTTATAGCAGGTTAGAAAATATAATCATGCAGTAAAGTAAGATATAGATACTGAAGGAAATGCAGTATGTAAATAGAGGGAGAACTGTAATAGAAATATCTAGCATAAGTAAAGAGCTACCAGTGACTAGTGATTTAGAGTACAAAGTCGACATGTGAACGGCTTGATTTGTACATGGCTATACTAAAGAGGCGTACATGGCTATTCTATTTTGGAATTGTTCACATGGCTATTTATACTCCCCCGTACCCCCAATTAATACACAAGGATCCAACCAGGTTATGTTATGATTCTATGTAACAGCCCCCGAAGGGTGGTAAGCCCCCAAAGGGTGATATGCCCCCAAAGGGTGATAAGCCCCCAAAGGGTGATAAGCCCCCGAAGGGTGGTACATAGTAGTCCCATAAATAGGATTTCTGAGAAATCCAATGAATGGGATAAGGATTCAAAGAAGACTCTGTGATCATATGAGTATATGTCACAAGTGATCAAAGAACCAAAGAAGCATAGTGATACGCCATGTAAGTGAAACGCACAGAACATAGAGTACCCTGATGCTCCCTGAAGGGATAACATCTCAAGAAGGGATCCATATAGTACTAATCTGTGTGACCAACGTGACAGTATCAAGTAAAGTAGTTTAATGCAGAAAATAATTCTAAGTAGGATATGAAACGATCAGAGAATGTACTCGCCTGGTATCTGAATAGCTGTGAAAACGTATTGTTCGAGATGAGGTACCTGGCTCCTAGTTAGAGCAACACAAGTCACAACAAGTCCATAATGGTAATAAGATGCACTACAATGCGTTTTACATGAATCTAGGTCAATCTAGACCAAAGTCAACTCTTGGTTAACTCTGGTCAACCCTAGAAGTCAAACTAGGTCAACCAAGTCAAACCTAAGTCAAACTAGTCTATATTAGGCTAACAAGGCTATTCTAAGTCTAACAAGACTACACTATCTATTCTAGGCTCACTAGCTAAGTAGATACAACCATAGGCCATAGGCTAATAGACTAGGCCATGGGCCAATAGGCAATACCATGCTTAAATATCCTACAAAACATCTATACACCTAACATATATATATATATATATATATATATATATATATATATATATATATATATATATATATATATATATAATATGTAATAAACATAGATGTCATTATATACTCTAATATAGGAATACACATATAGGCTATCTATGATATATCCCACATATATATAGGATACATATATACATATATCTATACCATCTAAAATAGAAGTACACCTAAACATACATACACCTATTATCTATATATGCACATTATACAAATATATACATGTACATATATATTGGGATAGGAAGGGTATATGGTGTCCAGGTGTATGTGAAGGATGACATGAGTGTGTGTGTGTGCTCCTGAAACAGTGTAGGGAAGGACATGGCAGTGGTGGGTGTGTGACTTGAGAGTGTCACAGAATTTGGGATTAAAAAGTGATACATGTGTTAGGCTAAAACAGTGAGTGAGAAGACTGAATTCAGTGAAGCTAATAAGGCAATGTGGCATGGCAACTTGTGTGTGTGTATTCAGATAAATGGTATGTGACAATGAAACATTAGTGTGTGTGGCAAATCAGTCAATCAATTTATTCTCAGGTAATGGGAATAACTGGGAAATAATCTCAGGTTTATACATATTTCGAAAACCACACATTAGTTCAAAATCCTATTCTCAGGTTATTAGTATTTGAACGAAGGAATCAGTCCAGGCTATTCTAAACAGCACCCAAACTCAGTTCAGGATAACAGTAATACACACCAACAGTTTACAGTTCAGGAATTTAAGAAATTAAACTAAACATTTAAAATAGTTAAGTAAGAAGAAAAGAACTAACAATCAAATAAGGAAAGGAAATCAGAAATCAGTGAGATTCTCAAATCTAGGAACTCCTGTAACAGTTCCATAAGTGAAATCAAACTCATGATACTAACACATTTAATAAGAGAATGGAAATTCAATTCATAAACTCAGGTAATGGGGAAAACTGGAAAAACAGTGAGGAAGGAATGGAAGAAAATGACAGTCATATGAACTTAATAAATCAATATAAACATTCAATTTCAGTTATCAGGAATAATCCCAGGTTTCAAAGAATTTCCAGGAAATGGGAATGCAACATATTAATCAACATTCAAAAACTCAGAAGATTAGAGAAGGAATAACAGGAATCAATTCTCAGTTCAAAACAACCAACCCCCAATTCATATCAGTTCAGTTAAAGGGAAATCCATTTCAGGTTAATATGAAGAGAATCTCCGGAATTCAATAGCCAATTCAAACAGGAAGGGAAATCAATTCAAAAATGATTTAAGGAACCAATCTCAGGTTTTGCATAGGAAAACCAATTTAGTTTATAAAACACATTCAGGTATTGACAGTTCAGTATTTCGAAATCAACCCAATGCTTAAATCCTCATTCCTAATTCCAAAAGCCTATATTTGAATGTAAAAACTTAGATAACATGTATTACAATATGTGGGAAACATAATTTAGTGAGGAACATCATTACACAGGAAATTAAAAGGGTTTGGAAAATTTTAGAACTAAGTATCAGAGCCTAGTATCAGCCATATGCAATCCAAACCCCATTCGAAACCAATTATTCCATCAAAACTTATTCCATTGTGAAGCATAGATTATATAGCATTTAATTTATCAACTAAAACATGAATTAAAACTAATTAAAACGAAATAAAACAGGGAACAAAACTTATACTGTTACACGTACACAGTGCATAACACGTGCACAGACAATATCGTGTCCGACACGACACGAGGGGTCGAACCACTTGGGGGACCCCGTGTCAGCCGTGGACATAGCATGTGAGTCGAATCTCGTGGGTCGAAACACTGTGTGCACAGAGCAGTACCGCCCGAGTAGCAGGGCATGCCACCTGCCCGCGTGTGCGTGTGCACGACCGCATGTACCTGTCCGAAAACCGACAGGACACAACATGAAAACATGTTCAGAACACAAGAAATGCACAAGCGAGATTAAATCCTAATTTCCTATTCAAACACAATCCTAAAATTAGGTCAAAATGCCCTTTCAGGCATTTCACCAAACACCTACACACATGGGTTGATACGTGTCCGATACGGACACGAAATAGACTCAAATTTTAGGGGTAGCTATTCCTACAGCTAGGTTAGGGCTAGGGCATCCTAGAAATGCAATTAAACAAAAATTACATGAAGTAGATTGAAATATACCTGTTGATGAGCAAAGGGTCAAAATCCCCAAATAGAAAGGGTCCCTCAAGCCACCAAACTCCCACACATTATTTCTTTCCTGCAAATACTCATTACCAACAGCAAGTAGACTAAAATTAGGTCATATTGCAATTGGTTTGGAGGAAAATGGAGTTGAAATGGATTTTCTATGATTTTAGAAAGATGGAGACTCACCTCTTCCAAAATAGCAAATAATTCCTAAGGAGGCTAGCCCTAATTTCTAGGAGGGGATTAAATAGGGGGGAAGGATCAATGTGGCTGCCATGGGATGATTAGGGTTAGGGTTGGTTCATGGTGTGGGCCTATGGGCTATAAGTTTCAAGTCATTAGTCATGACTTACGAAATCATAAGCCATTCTAGCCTAATAAGTTCCTAATCTCTCCAAACAAGTTTCAATGAGTTAAACCTCACTAACTTAGGTCAAACCAAGGTTACTTAACCTAACCAATTGGTCATAACCTAGGTTAATCTCTAGATTAGTCTCCTAGTCAACACTAGTCAAAGTCAACTATAGGCCCAAAATCAATTATACTTAAAATCCCTAAAAATCATTAATAATCATATTAATTCTAATAAACCTAAATAATACATAATAATTCCAAATAATTCCCAAAATTACAAAAACGACTAAAATACCCCTTAATCTAGAAATGATAAATGAAATACCCTAATCACATAGCTAGGCTCTAGGGTTACACTAGCAAGACACCAAATCATAACTCATAATTTTAAAAAAGTTTTTAAAATGATTAAAAAATCAATAAAAATCATATAAAATTTTAAATACCATAAATAAATAAATTAAAATATAAAATTTTAAAATTACCCTCATCTGGAAAAACTGGGTGTTATAACATCTCCTTTCTTCTTTCCCCTTTTCATTAGAAACCATAACCCCAATTTGTGTTCTTTTCCAAATTACCTCCATCTCCCAAATTAAGTCCAAATTTCCTCAAATGAATTGCAAACTCTTATCCTTGAAGAAAGGAAGCCTCTATTGGTAGCTTGGGAGCATTTAGAGCAATTTGGCCATTGGAGCTTGGTGGAGATTAGATCTTAGATTTATTTCTTGAGAATCCATCTCTCAAGTGGTAAGAGCCCTCTAAATCCTCTCATTTCCTATTCCTTAGTGTAGATTCATTCATTTAGGGTCCCCATTGCATTAGGAATGGTTTGGGTTAAGTTTGGATTCATTTAGAGTGCATATCACGAGAGTATCATAAACGCACATCAAGTGTTTGATGAATTGACTATTAGGGCTATTGATGCTTAATTTTCAGTTATAACTTAGCTTTTTTATTGTTTATATGTTGAGTATCACTGTGGGGTATTATCTAGATATTTAGAGTTGGATTGGATAAGTTATTTGAATAAGGGGCTTAGGTTCATGATGTGTTCACTGTTTTGTAGTCTGCCATGTCCTATCTTTGCTCACTGTCCTATTGAATGGACTTGGGGATATAATACCATGTATATAGCAATGTCATGTTCTATTGTGTCACGATCCGCACCCGCTTTTCGGATACGAGACGTGTCCAAGCCAGCCTACGCCGCAGAGTCGGCGGTAGAACGCTGTCAAGCCCGCAAGAAATAAATGCTCAAATAACTAATTTCTCTGTTGGCTTAAAACCTAAAATCCCAATCGGCTGGCCCACAAACATTTAATTAGAATTAATAATTAGGTCCAATTTCCAAGCCTAGTAGCCCATACAAATACATACTTATATGTAGATTGTAGAGTAATAATAAGTAACTAATACAATACTGTCCTCGATTTTTGTAAGGAATAAAGTAATATTCATACTAATTAATAGTAGTGCTCTGTTGCACTCGGTTCTTTCAAGGGAAGAGTGAGTATGAGGCAAGAGAAAAATTATTAAAGAGAGAGAGAAAAATCTGTGAATGATAGGCCATTACCAAAAGGGGGGTTTAAGCTCTTGGGGGGTGGCGACGCGGAGGACGCCGGGTTCGTCGAGGAAGCGTCATCGGCGGCGCTGCAGGGCGGAAGATGACGCCGGGACACGCACGCGGAGGCGTGGGCACGAGGATGTTGGCGGCCGCGGATCTCTCCCGACGTTGGGCGGAGGAAGCTCGGGAACACAGCGGTCGGCGGAGATCTAGATGTCGGCGACTTCATAACGCTGGCGTAGCGGCTTTGCCACACCGGCGTAGTCCTGGCGGCGACTGGTCTGCACGGTGAAGGGTGATCGGCCATGGTGATTCGAGAGAGGGGCGAAGCTCCCTAGAGCCCGACGGAGACTGGCGCGCAGGTAGGGCGACGCGGGTCTCGTCGAGACTCGGCCACGCCCGGCGGCGGTTCGAGGACCGACTCGACGAAAAGGCTTCGACGGAGGTGGTTGACCGCGCACGGCGTCGGGCTCGCCAGAGGTCGGACGGTTCTAGGCCGGAGGGGCGCCTGCGGCTGCGCTAGCCGGGCAGAGCGGGAGTGCGGTCGGGATCGGAGGGAGCCGGTGTCAGGCAGCCCGCGAAGGAAAGCACCAGCGAGGGCGCCAAATCGGCCGTGCATCGCTGCTGTGCATAGCCACGACGGCTCTCGTTGACGTTCGGCTTTGGGAGCGCGGGACTAGGGAGGAGAAGACGGCATCTTGGAGCGGCACACGGAAGACGTTGTCGGTATGTTTCCCTGGATCAATGCGGGATCAGTGGATCTCGCGGAGGGGTCGGCTGGGATGGGGTGAGTTGGGAATTGTGGTGGTATCTGTGGTGTCCGTTATATCGGTCTGCGATAAGGCCGACGGCTGGAGACGGTGAAGTGGATGATGATGGTGGTAATAGCAGAAGTATTGGGTGGTCGAGGTGACCCTATCGGTGGTGGGGTGACCCGCAGTGATGGAGAGTTTGGAGGGCTTTGCACACAGAGGTGGTATGGCCGTTCCTTCCTCTTATATGGAGGAGGGGTCATATGGAGGAGGGGTCAATAATATTGGGGAAGCAATATTTATTGACAATCACTCCTAGAATTTAGATGAGATTGCATTATCTTAATAAGATTCGATTTATTCAAACTAAAGCGTTGTTGGTTTTGTTAATAGTTAACATAAAGAAGATATCTAAATTATGCTTAATCTTGTTATATGGAAGAGGTGTTATAATCGGTTGTCCTATAAGAATAGGAAGGTGGCTCCATTCAAATCTAACCATATAGCATATGAGATCTTTTCCAAATATCAGTCTTCGCATTTATGTACAAGATTTGATATTCTCAATAATCTAAATACCTTTTGAAGTCGAATAATTGATTACCACAATAAGTTTTAAATAATAATTTAAGTCGATTTTATAAAATTAAATATCAACGTATCGATAGAAATAATTCAAAGGTATATTTTCGTTAATAAATACGATTCTTATCTAAAATATTTCAGCTATGAAGTAAGATTGAATTTAATGATATAGCTAAAATGAATATAATACTTGATTATCTTAGTAATTCAATTCGGTTTACCAAGGATGATTAAAAGAAAAGATCTTTATAAATATAAAATGAAAATAATTGTTAATAGGAAATTGATAGTTTAAATGTATATAAAGTAAAATCAAATAGAATATAGGTTTACAATCTCTCCGTTGATTCAATTATAAAAGCAAAATATTTGTTTTCCTCTTTTAACTCGAAAAAGAATCTTTAAAATTAAAAACAGATAAATAGTAAAAATAAAATTTGGGAAGTGGGCTTACAAATCTACCCACCTTAAAAATAAATTCGTCCTCGAATTTAGGAATGTCGAGTATAGATAGGCTGAAGGAGAGGTAACAACATGAATTTTAGTAAGATCGATATTGACCGATAGGATAAAATCAAGGGTGACCAACTTGCTTAATAAGATTTTCGATCAAAAGAAATAGTGATCAAGTATTGGCCACGGGAGGATGAAAGTGGAGAAGTACCTAGATATGGTTTGGTGCCGGAGTCTTAGGCTACGGTATTGAATCAAGAGGTCCTAAATGTTCAAGAAATTGATCATCCTAAGGACATTTCACTAATCGAAGACCCTACCCACCTTAGAAATAAATTCTCTCCGAAATTTCGAATAGCACAATTAGTCATGATCAAGAAATGATATGATCGCTGATCAAATGAATTAGGTCGTGAATAAAAGTTGAAAAAAAATTTTAAAAAATACTATGTGGCACGATTAGCTACCCTAGGAATTGTATAGGCGTGATCAATGGTCAAAATTTTAGGCTGATGCTAAACATGGAAAAATTACTTAGATAAATTTAAGAAGTAGTCGCGATCGAGGCTACTCATGCAAATCATCTAAGCATGATTAAAATTAAAAGTTAGCACGAGCATGAACATGACTAAAATAGTCGTGGTCATAATAGGATAGGGATATGACATTAGCAATAATTGAGTTGTCGTTTAGGCATGATTATGAGCTCAAAATCAAGAAGGTACACGAATTGACATGATCGAGATATAATCAAATAGTCTAGCTCGATCAAAAGTCGTAAGGATGATCCAATTTAAAATCGTCTTAGCACGATCAATTATGTAGGCATAATCCTAGAATCATAATCTAGATGTGATCGTAAGTGGAAGGAATTCAAAAATAAGTCTATGCTTAGGAAAAATGACCATAAAGATAAGGGATATAAAAGGATAAAATTAAATAATAATAAAATGATTTAAGTAAGTGAATTGCAGGCCATGAAATCAGTAGCCTTATGTCAAGGAGGACGTAGTCTTCATAATATTCGAAAATCGTATGTATATATAAAGTCATTTTACCGGGAATTTATGCCTCGCCAGTGTACACTTGGCTGCAGTAAACCTTGGTTTCATGACTCAGCTATGACACGATATCGAATATTTTATTATCTTTGTCCAACATTGACATAACAACTCAAGGAGCAAATAGGACAATTAAGACATAGTTTTAATAGGATTCGACAACCTATGTTACTTGAAATTACTTCAACTTAGGGTTCATGCCACGCCAGTGCGCTGCTAGCTACAGTGAACCCATAGTCTCGATAATTCAAATAACTGATGACAGTGTGCTGATGTCCTGTCATCGCAAGTCATCAAAAAATTATTCCAACTATATCTCCAAGAATATCAAAGGAGTTCAAAATATCATACAAGTTGATAAAGATAGAAAAGTATAAGTACCTGTTCTTCATGTATAAGGTCAGCTTCTTGAAAAGAAAAACAATTGATTAGGAAGGATAATGATCAAAGTCAAAATAAGTAAAAATCTTATAGATCCTTATTTCATGGATATTCAATATTCGACGATTGAGAGAGAACTTTTGAATCCGAAAACTTAACTCAAAATTAATAGACAATTGAGTGAGAAGTTATTTTAAAAAAATAATTCCTTAGGTCCAAGAAAAAGAATATAAGTGTTACGAACTTATGATATGGCGATGTTTAGAAAATACATAAGATAAAGTGGTACAAATGATCATGATTAGGGAGAAAATGACCGAAGGCAAAAGAAATATAAACTTAAATTTATATTCCTCTAATATTCAAGATCGAGAAGGAAAATGTAAAAGCACAATGTCTACCTATTATGAATATATTTATACACAAGTATATATGCATAGTCTAAGTAGATCCCAAAAATTCTAAAATATCATTCTAAGGGAAGGTTATCCTACTTCCAAGAAAATATAAATTTAAATAGCAAGTATACATATATTATATTCAATATGTAATTTATAGAAATTATTCACAAGACCAAAATGGACTACCAAGAAGAAAACCCGCCCGTGATGCAGGACACAGTATATGGTTCCAGCCCCGCGTGTTCGTGTCCCCGTGTGGACACGACACGACACCAAAATTAGGAAATAATAACAAAAATTATTAAGCAAGCCCTAGAGCTAAGATTCCATTCAAAAACATTTCAAAAATCAGAACAAAATGTTGGTTGAGGTATTACATCAAACACCTAGCCTATCAAATGGATACGTGTCCGATACGGACACGAAACTGACACGAATTGTGCCCAAATTCTAGGGACATCTAGGAGACTCCTAGATCTAGCCCTAAATGCAAAGAAAACAAAATTTTAAATCAATTTTAAGGGTTTTACTCATATGTGCAAAAATCTTGGAAAAGCTTCAAATGGGGGATTCCTCATCTTGATGGCAAAAGCTCCAAATTGACCCAAAGCTGGGATTAAACCCCAAAATAGGAAAATAAGAGAGTATTAGGTTCTAATGCAAGAAACTAGGATTAAAAAGGAATAAAAATGGATTTATGGGAATTTTTGGAATGGGGAAGAATGTCATTCTTTTCTCCAAGTGTTGGAATGATAAAAAGAGACAAGCCCTAATGAATAAGTGTTTATATAGGGTGGGGATCCCTATGTGGCTGGTCATAAAGGAAGGAATTAGGGTTAGGGTTTCCTAAATTGGCCCATGGACTTAAGTTATGATTAATCAAGTCATGAAGTCATAAGCCATTTCATGAAACCATAAGCCATGACTTAAATTTCACTAAACCAAATCCGCTCATTCTAAAATTAGTTTCTAATGACTAAAAGTAGGTTAACCTAAGTTAGACTAGGGTCACCATGGCTAGGGTTAGCTTCTAGGCTAGTTCACTAGGTCTCAACAAGTCAAGTCAACCTAAAATCACCAATTCAATAAATCATCAAAAATTCAAATAAGTCAAAATGACCAAATTATCCCTAGGCTAAAAATAATTATTAAAACATTCTAATGACATGGTTAGGCTCTAGATCTTGCATTCACTAGGGTTTCACTGACAGCACATCAAAATCTCAAGTCATGACTTAAAACAGCTTTTTAAATAGTTTAAAAATAAATAAAAATCACCAAAAATTATAATGTAAAATAAATATAAATATTAATAATTATAATTCCAAAATTTCAAAAAAATACCCTCATCTGGAAAACTGGGTGTTACAATCCTACCCCCCTTAGAAAAATTTCGTCCTCGAAATTAAAATGATCGCACCCCTTCTAGGTCAAGCCCAAACAATCAAGGTCAAGAGATAATCATGCAACATAATATTACTGGTCATGATATCACGGTCTTGATCAGGGTCACTATATTATCTATCACAGCACAAAACATCCTGTCAGGTACTAATGGAATCACACAACAAGATGGAAAGAAGAACAGGAAGACAGACCTGCTAACCCGTCACATGTAGCGTCAGTCTACTCGACTGTCAGCGCAAAAGCCCTGTCCCACTGGGGTATATCCCTCCGATGGTATGGGGCACGGTGCTGCGCTACAGGTGGCCTAGCTCCCTCAAAAGGAAGTACAAAGGGACAGTTTACCATCCTATATGAAACTGGTAAGGACAACTAGGAATTAATTATGAAGGGCTACCATTCCAAGATGATCAAAATCGAAAGTTTAAGGCACGAGTGTCAATAGCATTGAAATCCAATAATACAATATATAAAAGAGGATTTAGTCCCGGCACGATCTAAGTTGATCATATAACGAAGTTTGGGTAAGATGGAGAACGAGGCCATTGAAGTCTGAGCACAAGTATCCAAGATTTGATATCCTTGTCACAATTGAATTAATTCAATTGAATAAGATCCCAAACACTGGATGATAAGGAGGATGACCCGGTCGACTGGTCACGATCAAAGAATTAGAATTTAAAGGATGATGCAAGGATATAGGAATAAGTCAATTTTCTCCTTTGGATAGGGAACTAAACGTGATACCTTGGGTTGACCTATCATGTACAGTGCCTTTTCTTCTGAAATATGTGAAAGGCAAAACAATAAAGAGTTCAAGGACGATGCTATTAAGTACAATACATGGTTCATGGGCGATAGAAATAATCCAAAAGAGAAATGCCAAAGCTGTCGTGGATGAGACTCTAGGGCAAATTTAATTATGTCTCCCTTCATGTAGAATAATATATGAAAAGCGAACCAAAGTGCAATAGGTTGATCAGACCATCATGCACCGATTCTGATTAGACAATATGTTAGTGGGTGCCGGCCCTCAATAAAATATGTCATGATCAAGCTCGAAAAGATCAGCTTGCAAAACTGGTGCTAAATTAGCCACATTAGATAGACAAAATATAAGTAAGGATAATGATGAAGGAAGTCAATAGCCTAAGATCCTTTAAACATTAATGAGTGAGGGTGAATCAAAACAAGAGGAAAAAGACTTTCAATTCGAAGTTCATAATGAGATTCTCATGGGTCGTCCAGGAATCTCTCAAGTAGTCCTAATTGTGATTGAGTACCTCTCCGTTAAAGCCTATCTCTCAATCCTATCGCAGGCTCGCAGCAATACAACTAAGTCGCCGTACTACCACGATATCGCACTAACGCGACTCTCGACCTGCATGGGCCACCACTAAAAACATGTCACGACCCGCACCCATTGTGAGGGTACGAGTACGTAACAGCGCCCAGCCTACGCCGCAGTGTCGGCAGTAGAACGCTGTTCTAAGTCTCTAACTAACCATCAACTCATGAAGTATATAATGTACTCATCATGATCAACTCCGAACGGAGGACAAGTATAAGATATGGTGTAACTCAATCACAGTCTAAGCACAATAAGATAACACAGAAATATAACTAAAAAATTGAAGACAACAATAACTACTAAAATAATAACATCTCGAACAATCTCAAATACATCTCAAGTCTCAATTCTATACAAAAAGCTCTAAATGAAAACAGATGCCAGTCTACTAAACTAAATCCCGATCACTCCTGAGTGTCGGAGCCAAAGGTAGCTAACCCGTCTCCTGGTCCGTAATATGTAGGGCATGTGTCCTCAGGGCAAACATCTGTAAAATTTTTAACAGGTCCAGTCAGGACAGGAACGAGCACAATCTCATCTAGAAAACCCAAGTAAATGATAGAGAACTATACAGCAGTTATAGACAGTTGTATTGATGAATATGGCAGTTTATGTTCAGGTGATGGTAAGAAAGACAGATAAAGTGCGAAGGAAGAAAATAACTAAACAAGAGAAGAATCATAGCAATGAAGACTGTAAAATAGAACTAGCTGAACCAGGGTAATATGATATAAAGTCCAGACAGCAATGTAGACAAGTGTAACTCCAATGTAAGTCCAATACAAGATGAATCTAATACAAGATGAATCCAGTAAGGGACGATTCCAGTTATAGTGATCAATGATTCCAGGGTGAGTCCAGCCTATACTCTAACAGTGTGTTTTAAAATACCGAAATCGACATGTAAACGGCTGTAGGTAATACGGCACATCACACACCTGGCCGGGTGTGAGATGGCTATCATTCCAGTAGATTCCAGTTAGGAGATTCCAGATTGGGGTATATCTACATGTCTTACTCAAGTATTTCCCTTTCCAGCAAGTGAATCAAAAATCCGACACAACGATTCAAGATGAGTCCAGCCAAAATATAATAATACCAGTAAATGATTCCAGTAAATGATTCCAGTAGGTGATTCCAGTAATAGAAGCCAGAATGATGATACCAGTAATAGAGGCCAGAAAATAAATGTGTGTCGTATACATGAATCCAGAATATCCATACGTGTTGTAACAGAGAATCGCATACAACTAACTAGAATTGAAGTACAGTAATTTACAAGTAAATGAGAGAACTATCAGAGAATGTACTCGCCTGCTTCTCTAAAAAGAGTAGTGTAATATCAGATGCCTGCACCGGAGTCACAATGTCCTAAACAGAGTAATATGGGTTATGACATGTTCAATATAAGGAAAATAAAAGCTACAATACAAACTATATGATTTCTAGGTCAAACTAGGTCAAAGTCAACTCTAAGTCAAACCTGGTCAACTGTCTAGGTCAAACTAGGTCCAGGTCAACTTGGTCAACTCTGGGTCAACCCAAGTCAACTACACCAGTCAACTAGGTCAATTGGTCACATCTAGACTCAATGTTGACTTTGGTCAACTCCAGTCAACTACACTAGTCAACTAGGTCAACTAGGCCACTCCTAAGTCAAACAAGTCTCACTAAGCCTAGCCAAGCCTAGTCTAGCACTCACACACAATCACAAAGCTAACACAAGATACCAACACAAAATACATATATACATATATGCACACAATGTATATAATTATTCATATAGGCTATTGCCTAGCATTCAAGGTAGGGTACAAGTCATATATGCATATACAATGGGTGAGTGGGGATGTCTCATTTATAGCATACAAGGTATGTAGTGTATACATCTATATAAGGGGGTAACATGCATTCATATATCCCAATACTACCTACTTGCATACATATGTGCACTTAATTTATGAATTAACATGTATGAATGCATAGTATAGCTATGCATATAGAGGGTGTAGTGTGTTGTCAAGCAAGGGGAGTAAAAAGGGTTCAAGGGCATATGCCTGTGTGTGCTAGTGTGGTAATATACACATGTGTGTGTAGTGTCTAATGATGTGTGTATGTGTAATGTCAATAGCTTAGGTGTGTTCACAAGGGTGCAGGAAATGTGTGTGAAACAAGGTGCTCTCAGGGACTTAGAGTGTGTGTGCTACACCAGGGAAAATCAGTGTCTTAGTGAAGGGGGTAACCATGTGTGTGAGGGTTTGTATCAGGGTGTGTGTGTGTGTGTCCTGAAAACAAGAGTGCGTTAGGATGATACATAGCTAGCTAATAGGGTGTCAAGGAGTGTATAAGGCTCTGTTCTCAGGTTATGGGTGTGTGTGAGTGTCACAGGAGTGAAGTTAATGTGTCAAAAGTGGCACATGCTTGTGTGTGTGTGTGAACAATTGTGTTCTCTGTGACAGTGAACAAATGGAGGCTGTGTCAATGACAGTTGCCAAATGTTCAGTTAACAGGGAATCCAAATGACAGTTCCAGAAATATTCCCAATCCCATGACCAAAATCCATCTAGCAGTAACTTACACACCTATAACTAAAACTTAACATGACAAATCAAATTGAAATTTCAAAACTGAAAAAAGACATAAGGCTGAACAATGGGGACTTAGGAACATTGGCAATTCCCACATAGTAGTAACTAATATATGTGCTCATGATCTGACATATAATTAACACCAAGATTTCAGTTAAATAGGATTTAAAAAGAAAACAGGAATTCAACCAACATTCCTCAGTTAATCATGAATCGACATGAAGCCTTTAACTGACAGTCTACCCACATCAATAATCCCATTCATTGAGTGAAAACCTAAACTAACATGCTAATCCCACTTAACATTAACTAATAAACATGTGGGTAAATTAATATAGCAATTAATCAGCAATTAGAATCGGTATTAGAAGAGAAACTAAAATCAGAATTTAAAAGACTACATGTATCAGTCACATATCATTCCACCTTCAACAAGTAATTCAAAATCTCATTCAAAGAGCAAAACCCAATTCTAACATGTAAAACCCAACTAGTAGTATCTATTACATATGCAGGAATCAAATATGATGAATTAAAATACCATTTAAATCAGGTTAAACTGAAATCAATTCAGGATTTTCGAAAATGCACATGGTATCTGTCACGCCCCGATCCGGGAAATTGCTCGTCCTCGCTGGGGCATGATGCCGCACGAGCCTGGAGTTGTGCTCGTGCAAGGCGAGATAACGGTTCACATAGTGATTATCTCAAATTCGTAACATAAGCAGCGGAAGGAAACAAAGAATACAACAAGAATCTCTTTTATTAATAATGAACTGAAGGTTACAAGGCTCTAAATAGCCCAACTTAATATGCCAATTGGCTACAACGCTCATGATCTCTCTAGCTCACAAAGGATTACATTGTTCCATACATTATGCCTCTTTATAGCCACCAAGTAGTCCTCGGCCGAACATCTCCATGTCGCAAGTCCGAACGCCTATGCGGTAGCTCCTCTTGAACGCCAATGACTCCATGCCTCGGCACGTCCAAGCCAAGCTCCGCCCCGAGCCGATCATAACATGAGCCTGCACATAAACTAGTGGAGGATTAGTGCTTTCGTCCTCGCTTCGCACTGATCAAGACCCGCTCGCACCCAAACCAAACACTTAATCATTTAGTAAGCATGCAACTTAATTGGTGATCTTTTTATTTAGCCTTAGTAATTGGTTTCATAGCAATACTTAAACATAGCACATTATCATAAATGTGTCCCATGCCGTGTTCCTGCAGCAGATACAGTTAGCCATAATATGAACATAACATAGAGTTTCGTGCTCATCCTTGTCCCGTTGCTTCAGCCTGCACTGGTTAGAACTTACGTAAGAAACCATATAATTCACGTAACGTTTCAATCATAAGCTGAGACAATGCATAAGGGTCGCAGGCCCTGCGCCTGCACCCAACTCTCAACTCAACCCACCGGCCCTATCTATATGAAGGTCACGGTGTTTCGCACCGTAATGGACTTGGCATCTCTTATGTGTAAGCCTACAATCGCTTCGATACGGGTTGCTAGCCCAGTATCCGAAGGATCCCAAACTTACGAATATCATAGCTTATCACAGCACTGGACGGTCGCAATCCGTCCGAATAATGTGCACCATAAATACCATACATAATTCCCTCCTAGGCAGAACGGTCCCGGCGCCCTGGCGTAACCGTTCGAGGGAAGCCGTACCCGTGCACGGGCCATCCGAGTCCATTGACCATGCAATACGTACCATAGCATACAAGTCATATCGTTCCAACCAATCCTCCGTTCCATAAACATAGTCTCGTCCCATAAACAGTTTCCCGTGCCATAAACATATTCGCATCTCATAAACATAATCCACCATTTATATGGGGAGCTCCGTCGGCGTTATACCCCAACACATCCATATTGATGCATGACGCCCAACGGCTTAGACATCTCGTACTTGTATTCAACGCGTACCATTCGTAAGTTATTCTCATAGCATAATTTCGTAGTTACTTAGTCTTTTCGTAGCATAAGTGCCCGAGGGTACGCTCAGCACCGTAATCAATGTTCTACGCCTAGTGTTCAATGTTCTCGGAGCCGTGCACATGATGCACATCTCAATATCGTCTTTCAATATTCTACCATCATTGCCCTATCGCGACCCGTACACTTGATGTACGTCGCTTCAATTGTTCAATGTTCTACCTTAGTGTTCAACGCATACTTAGACCTTTCGTCGCCGAGCCACGCTCGCTAACT
This sequence comes from Iris pallida, assembly GCA_029216955.1. Classification (NCBI taxonomy): domain Eukaryota; kingdom Viridiplantae; phylum Streptophyta; class Magnoliopsida; order Asparagales; family Iridaceae; genus Iris; species Iris pallida. Next base: position 3,205,565 of record JANAVB010010800.1, read on the forward strand.
CGATAACATATTACGTATATTTGATATCTCTTATTAGACGTGAAGGAATAGGGAGAGAGAGTCAAGAACCCGCCCACCTTAAGTCGATACGCCTTGCCGTTTTGCTGAGTTGAAGCGTCTCGCTTCCATAACTCGATCGCATAGCTAACTCCCTGACTTAGCCATTCCTTTGAACTACTCGGTTGATTTGGCCTATCGCGCCTATGCCACAATCCGTTGCAAGGCCACGATTTGGTTTCGCGGATACTTCATTGCATAAGGCAAAATGCCGACCTCTTATCGTCCAGCGTAAAAGCATAGCCAGCACACCAGATCAACTAAAATCAGCACTTGCTCAACGGGACTTATCTTTTGCATCGATTCGATTCACAAATTCCAATCGACTCAAAGCTTACCTTTGGCCAACGTAACACTTGCATCGATTCGCATCGATACCTCATCGGGTCTACGCAACTCTTCGAGTCAATGACTCATCATAATGCACCGTGCGGAGCGGGGCATTACATAATATACCTCTCAAAATCAGGTTCGTCCTCGAACCGAAACCAACACTTAATCCGAGTGTCTCGCTAGATCGTTTCACGATCTCGTGCTACTACCGTTGGAATCATACAACTTAGATTGGATCATACACATATTTTAGGCGTCCCACCAATATATGTATTTCAGCCAAGCTTAGTTGTAGGATATCGAAACAACTAACAAGCTCAACTTAAATCCTCAAGCACCAATCAGTCCGTACTCGACTTAGTCGTATCTTAGCGCCTATTCCCAAAATACTCCTCTTATGTGTATTCCATAACACGCGATCATCTTCCCAACATCTTGCGCATAACTTAACTCGAAACTATTAGTTCGATCTCATAAGTTTCTCGTCGGCCACCTAACATTCGTATTGCATCGAGTCATTGTGCATCCGATCACAATAATTCTCTGCAATGCCTACTCGCCCAACCGTTTCCTATCTCTCACATAAATCAAGTCTTTCATTCAATCATTCATAACATTTGGTCTTAACGACATGGACTAAGTCCACATGTCTCTATTTTCTTTGCCTACCATTGCACTAAGTCTCGCACACAACTATTCCAACGTGATCCACGTTCTCAAACCGTATACGTATCGCGTATGGGGCTACCCCCGCTAGGTAACTTATCCAGACATCGTGCTTAATCTCTTCCGACACAAGAGGTCAACTTGAGTCTACGATTCTCAAAGGCAACAATCTTTCCGACCCAAGGTCTCTTACGATACGTCCATCTCCTATTCTCGACCGAATACGAATTCTTTACTCAATTCTTAAATCAATCCCGACCAGTTCGTTTCGTAATATTGATGGTGCGCTCAACACACATAGCCTAACCGTTACTCAAACAGATCTACGAAACAACTCTTAGGGTCGTTCTACTTTCCGTCGCTCTCGTGCATTGCAGAATCCTGGCAATCGCCTTACCGCATCACTACGCTAAGTACGTTCCTCAACATCTATTCGATCCAACATAACTTTCATGACCATATCGATTCTAGTACTCGCTAACTTCGGAATCATGATACTCACTCGCTTAGACTTATCCTCAATATGCACTACATCATTCCTCATCCTCGACAAGATTTCTTGTTCGACTTCTTTAGGGTCATCCTATGGGACTTCAACATTCATTTGATTTGGCGGTCAAGTCTTCTAGGGTCATCTGTCCCGAAACTACGCTCGATAATTGAAGATCATCAACGAGGGACAGTTACAACGAACCATGCTATATCCTATCGCGGAGCCAAATCAATTCTCGACAATTCCTATGGAACTTTACCCGATCCGACATAATTTACTCATCCACAATTCATCTACCCCCGCGCAACTGATGTGTCGTTGCTACTCAAATGACTCATGCGCTTGCGCCCCGTTACTACTCGAATCACTCATGCATTACCGTCGACTATCTCTGCTAGTCACATGACATCTACTCGCCTCAAATCCGAGCTTACCTATTCGTAGTCATAGTCCGACACATTCCGTACTCATTAAAACCATCCTCGAATAACTTTCGCATCAAACCACAAATCTAAATTCAATTTGCCACGCCTTGCAAGTTCGATCATCCCCGCTGGATGAATCACCATACCAGCGCTCACGCGAAACGATCGTCCTAACTCGACGTGCCGCATGTGCGATGCTGGAGTTGCACTCGCATAAGACAAGAATGTCAACATAGTGGTTATCCACGAATCAATCCAGACACTTTCGATTTCATCCGAGTAACATCCGTCCACTCTTAAATTTTTCTGAAGCACTCCTACTATTATCATCTCAATTGCCATAACTTAACTTGCATCTTATTCATCCAATAACAATGTTCAACATAATTTTCCTTCATTCGACCAGAGTATCCCCGAGTTATTGCACATCGTCTTTGATACGCCTCAATACCATCGTCGATATGCATAACTTGAACATCTTCCTTTCTCATAAGCTCAAACTCGTTGCAATCACTGTCATTATCCGAACTCGAATACGAATCAAGTCTTGCACACTTCAAGATTCATTTCGTTATAACTACTTAACATCGTCGCGACACAATTTCAAATTCACATATCCATTCTCATATCCCTAACTCGCACTTCCAAATCGTGCTACCGACTCCTCGCACTAACTTGAATTCGTTCGAACGATTCCTTCATACTTACTCAATTCATTCCGAAAGGTTTTCGTACCGACTTAACTCAACTCGACCGAGTCAACTATTTCCTCGACGCAATATTTCTTTCGCTATGCTCCGTCTACCGTTCGACTTACACTTAACGAATCCTCGTCAGACGTATCCTCTATAGGTACGACTTCGCACATAATCGTTCAACTCAATTCATCGAGGCATACTCGCATCGACTTTTATCGAGTCATTTCCATTCGAGTCTCGGTACTACTCCGTCCGTTGTGGACAAACCTATCATAACCGATAAAATCATCTCGACGCGATCTATCGTAAGTCACCAAGCGGCTTAACATAACTATCGCTAAGTGGTATTCCATATACCACTCAGAATCGAGTCTATCTTTATCGATACAATACTTCGCCATACTGATCGCATAATTGGTATTACATGTACCACTCGAAATCAAGTTAATACTTGACATCACATTCCGCATAGGTTCGACATCTATTTTCCAATCAACTATCCCGTATGGCGATCCTTCCGATCCCAGCTCTAGCGTTAGCTCAAGTTGACACACATTCAATCTAACCATATCTTAGCGATCATATCGATCACGCCCGCAACATTCGCTTATTCAAAGCTCAACGCGACATTCGGCCAACATACATGTTCGCCTACTCAACTCAACTTAGCGACCAACTCGACTCGTACTACCGCATCCGCGATCTTTCAATCTCACTCATTGCAACTCGTGCAACAATTCACTCTCGATACTTAAGGTTATCGCTCAATCCCGTGCAACATATCGCTATCCATCCGTATAGCCATACAACACGTATCCTACCATGCCGACTCGTTGCACTGATGCAACGAACGATTTATGACTTGCTGCACTCCGTGCAACCAACAACACATAACCATTCGCATAGCCACGTAATACGCATAGTCTCACATATCGATCCGTTGTACTTCGTGCAACCAACTACACATAACTCCTCGCACTTCGTACGACCGACAATACATAACTCCTCGTATTTCGTGCGATCAACAGTACGCATATCATTTAACTTCATGCAACCAACATCACCATATTTGTTGCACTTCGTGCAATCAACGACTCACAACTTTCTTGCACTTCGAAAAAAACCATAAACTCATAACCCGTTGCACTTCGTGCAACCAACATTCTCCGATGGCACCCGGAGATAGCGTGATAGTCACGACATACTTGTGGCAGACGTACGCACTTAATATAGACTTATTGTATGGAACATCCAATATAGCGTCGAGCAGATCCATGAGCCATGCGGTTGCGAAAACAACTTAGAGTCAACTGAATTCGATAGCGAAGCAACTGAGGGTCAAAGAGATTCATGCACGGTCCAAAGGATGGAACTGCTCTGATACCAACTTGTCACGCCCCGATCCGGGAAATCGCTCGTCCTCGCTGGGCCGGTTTAATGGGCCGGTTTAACCTATATAAACCGAACCCTTTATTTCCATATTCGGTTTTCGGTTCGGTTCACAAACCGAAACCAAAAACCGTGAACCGAACCGAAAAGTAGATTTTTTACAAAACCAAAACCGAACCTACTTCAAAAAAAACCGAACCGAACATCAAAATCGGTTCGGTTCGGTTCGGTTTACGGTTTTAAACCGTTTTTTGCTCACCCCTACCTCATCGTAGTGTCATACTACTGTAGCATGAGGTAACCGCCTCTTTGTAGTGCCAAACTACCCAGCATGAAGCCTTAGACTTCCTTGCGGTGTTACACCGCAACGACATGGCTTGCAAGGCCGAGGCTTTATCCCTAACCGGGTACCTCATCGTGGTGTCGTGCCACTGTAACATGAGGAACTCCTCCTCTTTGTAGTGCTGACTACATCCCTCTTTATTTTAACGTACAGCATTAGGCTAACTGCCTATTTGCGGTGCTACGCCGCTGTGACTTGGCCTGAAAAACCGAGGCTTTATCCTATTCCTGGGCAGCACCCCACATATAGGAACCTCATTATGGAGTCGCCCCACTGTAGCATGGAGTTTCACTCCTTGTAGTGCTGCTCTACCGTGCTTCCTGTAAAGCACACCAGGCATTCACTCTGCCTGAGAACTCATTAAGGCAATTAAGCCAACCTTCCCACAAGAACCGTTTTTCGCAGAAAACAACAGTAGACAACAGTGGTCGTAGGTCCGTAACCTCTCCATGCACATTAGAACATGTACCCACCGTTCCTGATATTCTTCCAGTTAATGGTCCTCTCTTGAACCAAAAGCTAGATGCCTAGTAGATAAATCTTTGAACTAATAGCATAAAACTTTATGGTAGGAATACAATAACTAATATCAGAATGCCTTCAAGCCCATTTTACAAGCTGTATCATCGACCAGCTGGCGCTTGAGGCCCTTGGTGAACGGATCCGCCAGGTTCTCCTGACTCCGAACATCAATAACTGCAATTACACCTCTCTTAATAAGATCGTGTACTGCCCTGTGCTTTAACCGCACAGTCCTCTTCTTTCCGTTGAAAAGATCATTTGATGCCACCGCCGCAGTCGCCTGGTTGTCGCAGTATATCGGTATTGCCGGTATTTGCGCCCCAACCATTGGAAGATCATACATGAGCTCCCGAAGCCATTCTGCTTCCTCGACTGCAGTATCAAGTGCAAAGAACTCAGATTCCATGGATGACCGCGAGAGCATAGTCTGCTTCTTCGATTTCCACGATATAGCAGCTCCACCCATTGTGAAAATATATCCACATGTGGACCTCTCGCTCTCCAAATCTGAGCACCAGCTGGCATCACTGAAGCCTTCCACTACCTGCGGATCTCCGCTATAGTACAGTACATATGTCTGAGTCTTCTTGAGATATCTCAAAACCCGTTTCACAGCTTTCCAGTGTTCAACACCTGGGTTGCTCGTAAAACGACTCAGCATTCCCACGGCGAAAGCTATGTCAGGCCTTGTAGCAGTAGTAGCATACATCAAACTTCCGATTACGCTTGCATACTCCAGTTGCCTGACGCTTTCCCCTGAATTAGGCTTCAGCTTCAGATCACACATGTACGGCGTATCGATCCCTGGAAGATCCTGATACCCATAACGAGTGATTATTTTCTCAATATAATGAGACTGTGACAGCGCTAGTCCAGTGTCTGTCCGGATGATCTTGATCCCTAAGATCACATCAGCTTCCCCCAAGTCCTTCATACTGAACTTGCTCGAGATGAACCTCTTTGTCTCCGTGACACAGCTCATATCCGTACCTAGGATGAGCATGTCGTCCACATACAAACAAACGATCACACATCTTCCATCAGCGAACTTGGTGTAAACACATTTGTCCGTCTCGCTGACCATGTAGCCATTTGACCTTATAACCTTGTCAAATTTCTCATGCCACTTCTTGGGAGCCTGTTTAAGACCGTACAAAGATTTTATCAACTTGCAAACTTTGTCTTCAAGACCCTTGACGACAAATCCCTCTGGCTGTTGCATGTAAATCTCTTCGGTCAGCTCGCCATTTAGGAAAGCCGTATTCACATCCATCTGATGTATCACCATCTTATGTATTGCTGCAAGAGCAATCAACATCCTGATAGTGGTCATCCGGGCAACTGGAGCATACGTGTCAAAATAGTCAATCCCCTGCTTCTGAGAAAACCCCTTAGCTACCAACCTAGCCTTGAACTTGTCAATAGTTCCATCTGCTTTCATCTTCTTCTTGAAGATCCATTTGCATCCGATGGGTTTCACTCCTTCAGGAAGATCAACCAACACCCAAGTGTTATTTGAGATGATGGAATCAATTTCATTGTCAATCGCCTCCTTCCAGAAAACCGCGTCTCTGGTCTTCATCGCCTCATCATAGGTAAGCGGATCTGCTTCCACATGATAGGTGACAAAGTCACTTCCGAAGTCCTTCGGTCTCCTCACACGCTTAGCTGATGGCTCAGCTTGTTCTGGTTCAACCGTTGTTTCAACAACATCATCTTCTTGGACCACATCTTCATTGAAGACTTCAGTTTCCTGCGCACCCTCATTGTTCTCCGGTACATCCGCAAGATCAATATTCTTGTGCCTTGCAAATTTGTCTTCAAAATATTCTGCGTCGCGAGATTCAATGATATGATTTGACTCAATATCAAGAAATCTCCGAGCATCACTCTTCTCGGCATACCCCAAGAAGATCGTCTTTGTAGTCCTTGTCCCAAGCTTCTGAATCTTCAGATCTGGAAGCTTGACATATGCCAGACACCCCCACACTCGAATGACATTCAAGTTAGGTCTGACCTTGAACCAGAGTTCAAGAGGAGTAACGTCTGAAGTTGCATGAGGCACTCTATTTAGAATAAAAGTGGCCGTCAATGCAGCTTCACCCTAGTAGCACTTAGGAAGGCCAGCAGTCAACAACATTGAGTTAATCATTTCTGTTAACGTTCTGTTCTTCCTCTCTGCTACTCCGTTTGATTGAGGAGAGTACGGAGCCGTAGTCTCATTGACAATTCCATGTTCTTTGCAGACCGATGCGAATTCATGAGACCTGTACTCCCCACCTCGATCACTTCTTATTCTTTTGAGTTGTTGTCCAGTCTGCCGCTCAGCCTCAGCTCTAAACTCCTTGAACTTCTCGAATGCTTCGTCTTTAGCCTTCAGCAAATAGACGAACGCATACTCTGAGAAGTCATCGATGAAGGTTATAAAATACTTCATCCCGGCCTTTGTAGAGAACTGTTTGAAGTCACAGATATCTGAGTGTACTAACTCCAGAAGATTTGTACTTCGATTAACCCTAGAAAAGGGTTTCCTTGTGATCTTAGTTTGAGCACAAACTTCACATTTCTCTACCTTACCCCAACATTTGGAGATAAGCCCTAGACTAGACATTCTGTTAATTCGTTTAGAATGAACATGTCCTAGTCTATTATGCCACAACTCATAAGTATAAGCAGAATGAGTGATTGTATTAACAACATTGAACTGATTTACAAGCTGAATCTTGAACATTCCTTCGGTATAATAAGCTTTCCCGAAATATGTTCCCTTGATAGACATCACCATCTGGCCAACATTGATGTCCATCCTGAGACCTGCGTTGCAGAGTAGGCCTCCTGAGATCAGGTTCTTGGCGATAGCAGGTACGTGCTTCACGCCTTGAAGCGTCAGAGACTTCCCCGAAGTCAGCTTCAACACCACCGTCCCGATCCCGAGCACTTCAGCTTGTGCCTGGTTCGCCACCATAACCACATCAGATGCAGGGGTGTAGGTGGTGAACCACTCCTTGCTGGAACAAACATGGCAGGTGGCTCCAGTGTCTACCCACCAGTCAGCATCAGTTCCTACCGCATCAACCTGCGCAATCATAGCAACAACATCAGTGATCATAGATACCTTACTATGTTCTACTTGCTCCGATTGCTTGGTTTTTGCTTTGCACTCATTCTTAAAGTGGCCCTTCTTGCCACACTTGAAGCAAGACATTTGAGACTTTGGCTTCTTCTTCTTGATAGAAGTTCCCTTGACTTTTAGATTGTCAGGGTCCTTCTTCTTGCTGTGGGAAGCCGCCTGCTTTCCCCTTGGTTCCTTGGTATGAACCATATTGGCGTTAGCCAATTGCTTGGACAGTGCGTCCACCTTCAGTTGACCCCGCATCTGGTCCTCAACATAGATTTCCTGCAGAAGATCTTCAAGGGTGATCTCCAGTTTCTTCCTATGCATATTTGCATAGAACTTGCTCCACCCAGCGGGGAGCTTTGAGACAATCCCTCCAACAACAAACTTGTCGGGGAGGGGCATCGCCTCGTCTTCCAGCTTCTGTCGCAGTTTCAGGAACTCCTTCACCTGCGGCAGCATTGACTTTTCGTCCTCAAAGAACCACTTGTGATATTTTTCAACCATAAATATTTTACTGCGATTCTTGTCTTCTTCGTAGAGTTTTTCTAGAGACTCCCATGTCTCTAGCGATATTTTTCTTAGAATAGGATTCTGCAAGGGAATCTTCCATAGCATTCAGGATTAGCAGCCTGCAAATACTATTTTCCCTTCTCCATTTTGCTTGCAGTTTAGTAGCCGCGGTGATAGCGGCAGCAGATCCAACATCTGGAACAGTAGGTTCTTCCTCCAGAAGCACGTAATCTACGTCTTTGAGTTGAAGGGTGAGATATACCTTCCTCTTCCAGACTTGGTAATGTTCCCCATCAAACTTTTCTAACTTACAAAAGTCAGAATTGAAGAGTGAAACATTAACGTTTTCCATCGTAGCGATAAAGCTTTGAGATTGTTATTGCTGGGGCACAATTTTTTCGATGGAAAACTGAAATATCGTAACAATTGTACAAACAATCGTTATTACGTAACACTTCACAGAAGGTACATAGTAAAATCCCACAAGTGCTACTCTTCACAGAAAGTGCACAGAACGTAACACTTCACAGAAGGTACGTAAGAGAGATTCCACAAGTGCTACCCTTCACAGAAGGTGCACAAACAGAATTCTGATAATATCAACGCAAACACTTCACCGAATGTGCGTTAATAGAATCCAGACAGAACCAACAAAGAAGATGACTGGCGAAGATGAAATAACTCCTGCTGGGGTGAATGATCACCGTTGCTCAAAGCTTTATTCGCCCCACACGAATAGCTTCCAGGAACCAGCAAGTTCGTCGGAGAACTTGGAACACTATGCTCTTCTGACTCCTCGGATGAACTTGAACTCCTGTGCAAAACGTAACGCTGGTACAATTCCTCTCTTCTCTCTCACAGTCTCTAAGCACTTGTAAACTTTCTGTCTACTACTTGTGTATTAGTTATAACCTGTGAGAGAGAAGGAGGAGGCCTTATATAAGCCCCTGCAACAACTGCCAGGTTAGCACAATGTTAGGGACGTGGTAGTAACCACCCCGAACATGGAGCAACCGCTCAGAACATGCTAGGACACGTTCTGCTGGAAGTTGTGCCACCAGCGTAATTTGCACTTTACGCACACAGCCCCTTTACGCACACTACACACTCTACGCACACTGCGTACGCTGCGTACACTGCGCACTCTACGCACGCTGCGTACGCTGCGCACACTGCGCGTACTGGGCGTACTGGACGTACTGGGTTGCGTACTGGGCTGCGTAACTGGGCCAGCGTAACTAGGCTCGCGTAACGGGCCGCGCAACGTGGTCGCGCAAGTGGCTCGCGCAACGAGCGCAACTTAAGTGCACTATGCGCCTAGCGACGATGCTGACGTGCTAAGTGCAAAGTGCGCCTACAAAACGCCACATTACGCCTCATGAGCCCGAGTCCGAGCCCGAGCCCGAGCCGGAGTCCGAGTCCGAGTCCGACTCCGAGTCCGAGTCGCTAAGCCCCTACGGGGCTTAGCTCCTATGGAAATAAATTTTCTAAGAGCAAAAAGCATGAATGCTTTAATTGTTAATTTTAGCCTTTTTCCCATTTAGAAAATAATCCCACATGGCACACCCATGTGCACCTCCACACCTCATGTGCATCTCTTAAACTAGCAAAGCTAATATATAGAGATACAGCCTATTTGATTTTTCCGATGTGGGACTATTACAAAAAGGAAAGCCAAAAACCCAACAGTCTTTGCCGTGTCCGTGTCCGCCTCCGCCGGGCTCGGGTCCCTGGCGCTGGCCCGGTGCCTGCACACCTACGTCGAGAAGGCCGGGTTCGGAGGCCGCGTCTCCGTCCGGAACTTCCTGGCGCTGGCCCGGTGCCTGCACGCCTACGTCAAGAAGGTCGGGTTCGTGTCTGTGCCATTATGGCACGGGTTATCCACTTATACAAAGTACAAACCATTCATAGATTCTAGAAACAAAGCAGCATTGGTGTCTGACACTCTGACTCACCGATTCATAATCAAATTATGCAGCATAGATATTCTTAACCCTTAATCCAAAACCCAACCTTGCTGATTCACATATAACCCTATATAGCATTTGATTAAATAGACAACATGTCACATTCATACCCAACCTTGACGAAGTTACATATATGGGATTTGATTAAATAGATGACTAGTAACATCTCATAATAATCATCTAACCTAAATCCTAATTTCTCTCTTAAAGCACATTGTGCTTGGTCTCTCTTCTATATGTTTATGACTTTATGAAACCTTTAAGTTTACATAATAGAAAGGGATAGGAATCTACTTCAGAAAATGAGTGTTTCCTTAGGAGAATGAGACCCCAAACCACTTTAGCAATGAAGCCAGAGATGTAAGTTGCAACAAAAACAAAGAGTAGTTTTTTTAGCTAACGCTAAATGCCAAAAACTATGAATAATACCTTTGCTTAATTGTCCCACATAACTCAAAACAATCATGAACCTTGCACCCTTGCAGTCTCTTGGATTGTAAGGACTGTCTTGTTTGGAACGTAATATGGTCTGCAAGAAATATTATACTGTTAGCTCCCTGTCATAAACAAAGGATTTGTAAATAGTAATTTATCCTCTTCAACGGTGTAAAATATTTCCTAAAAGGTAATGGGGGAAACCTGAACATAGGCCCAAAATCTCCATCTCCTTAAGCTAACAATGTTTGATGCAGTCTCCTTATGCTAGACGTTGTTTTACAATACTAAATAGAGCAAAAGTAGCAGTAACTTGTACCCATAGCCAACCCAAGGAAAAAATATTATAGTATCGTATCAAACCATATCTAAGATGAAGAAAAATGAACTATAGTACTATACTAAATCAAAAAATGCAGCATACTACCAAACTCAATTTATCAAAAAAATTAAATGCACCAAAAACAACTAAGATGCAACCCAACAAGCAAACCAAACTGGCAACCCAAGCTAGCAACAACATCAAAGCTAGTAGGCATCGTCAACTAACCAAACCCATCAAACTGCCAAAAATTCCATATCCATGGGAGCAAAGCAACTAATTCAAAGACAAAGAGTATCGGGTGTACAATATTATTATCCAGGTAAGCAAAGCAACAAAATCAAATTACAGCAACCAACTAATTATAGCTAAAAAGTAAGAACCAAACAACTAGACTTATAGCAGTAACGAAAGCTAGCAGCAACTCAGGAAGCAGTATCAGTATCATAAACCCACAAGAGAAGAAAAAATTAAAGCAAAGAAGACTTGTAATAATAGTATAAGCATCAAGATTTATCAGTACTTTATAAAGTGTAGTATCTACATCTCCTGTCACGTAAAGAGAAACCATCATAAAAATTTATTAAATGTATTTTCTATCCTGTTGAAAACAGACCATCAAAATGCAGCAAACCAAGTGTAGTATCGGTTTACTGTAAGTCTGGTAAAAAAAACCCAAGTGAAGCTGTAGTAGGCTAATAAGTGAGTGGTAAAGTGGGGCTCTGGCTCTCCTCTTTCGCTATATTTGGCTCACAATACTATGTATCAAGTGTAGTATCTATACTATCTAGTAGCAGTAAAATACTTCATTGCTTGCCCCACTATAAGTACTCGAATTATGTTAAAGACTTGGGCCATGTTGGGCAATTACTATCAGTATAGGCATATCTTTCAACATTGTACAAAGACATAATAAGCCATATAGAATCCACTATTCATAAGGTTTCCGATTTTTTGAAATTTCAACTTACGTGTAACACAATTGTTTGTTAGATTCTGAAGCCATCAGCGCAGAAATTATTTTCATCCCACAGGACATGGTAACATGTGGGCCGACTTGCTCCCTGTGACAAAATAGCAACTAGACATATAACTTGTACAAGAAAAGAAGACAATGAACATAAGAAGATACTTAGGTGCAACAGCAGCAAAAGATACAGACTTCACAAAATAAACAATAAACAAAACTCAAGTAACACAGAGAAAAAAGTTATAATTGGGCGGAAAAAGTATACAAAAATTTGCATAATCAAACAGTAGAATAGCTGAAGATGACCCATACAATCCATGATGCTGGTGCTGAACGGGTAAGTAACTAAAAAAGGTTGGATCCTTTGTGTGATTAGATAACAATTACACAAGTCATGTAGTAACTTTTGCTTGAAATTTCTTTCCATTATTAAAAAAATCTGGTCTCTAAAAACACATACATATAAGTATATTACATGATCAAATCCAAGAAGAATCAACTCCAGGCTACCTAACCGAGCAAAACCCTGACAATAGTATGGACTTTTGAAATAAAACTTGTAATAACAATGTGCACACTGAACAGCTTGTAAACTTTATGAATAGTACTGCCAACATGGTGTCATTTTTTTAATTTTTGTGATCAGTGTGGTTTTAACTAGAGTGTCCATGCAACATGTTGTTGCTTGAAGAAACTCTGGTTTGAGGAAGGCCATTATTGCTCCCTTTAATTAATAGTTTGTGCCTGCAAACAAGAACCACTATTAATATATAGTCATATGGGTTTACATTAGATTAGACTTACTAAGCAACTACCTTGAGAATTGTTCTCATTTTATGCGTTGTTGGTGATTTGTTGTGCCTAATATCGCACAGATTTAACTACCATGAGGACATCTTCCACATCAATGAAGATGAACTTATTGGCTAACCGTCTTGTCATGATTAATATCGCACAGATTGAACTACCTGAGGACATCTTCCCCATCAATGAAGATGAACTTATTGCCTAACCGTCCTGTCATGACGAAAGTAAGACCACCTGCAATTAATGAAGTCTTGAAGATTGGCCCATACTTCACCACCCTCATCTCCATCCACTCTCGCCCTCGGTCCTCAAACTGAGCCTTGTTGAAGCTCCAAGACTCTCATGCAATGCCAGCCATTCTTCTATTGATGACATTAAAGTGATCGAGTTCAGCGTTTCCTCGACCTACAATTAAAGACTCTCAATCCAAGCCCGACTCGGTCCAGCATTTCCTCAAACACCACAAGTTCACCGCCCCCTAGATCACCACCCTCATCACCAACTACAGCTCCCCATCCTCTTCGGAGATCCTGACCGGACAATGGAGCCCAACCTTTGCGCCATCCGCGACATGGCTCCGATGACCCCGACCTCAGCTAGCTCGTCGTCTGCAACCCTTCCTATGCAAACACCACAGGTTCACCGGCCCCCAGATCACCACCCACATCACCAACTACAGCCCCCTATCCTCTATGAAGCTCCTGACCAGATCATGTATACCAACCTTCGTGCCATCCGCGACATGGGCTACGATGACCCCCCGACCTTCGCATGCACGTCATATGCAACCCCTCCTCTGCAAACACCATGGCTTTACCGGCCTCCAGATCACCACCCTTATCACCAACTACAGCGCCCCTCATCCTCTTTGGCGACCTGACCGGTCCATGGAGCCCAAACTCTATGCTGTCCGCAGGCTCATCGTCTACAACACCTAGGCCCTCCACAGCTTCTCCGTCTTCCCCATCGAGTTCTAGAGTACCTTCCTCAATTGCGACATGCAGAGGCTCCTATAGTCTTCATTATGAGCCACAGCCTCATCGCCCACGACGTCCAAAGATACCATTTTGGTCAATTGGTGGTGGCCCCACCACCGCCAACATAGACACGACCACCACCATCATCATCACCATTACCACTACCACTCCCTCTTCTCTAACCAAAACCCATGTACATATGGAGAAGAAAAGAAAAAAATTAAAAGAAAAGATTTTAGAAGAAGAGAATTACCTTAATTAGGGTTCCAAGGGTTACAGCTAGAGCACGAGCGGAAAGGGGAGGGCGTAGCGGGAGCACTAGGGGGAGGGGGAGGGGGAGGGGGAGGGGGGAGGAGGGGGAGCGGAAGGGGGAGGGGGCGGGGGGAGCGGGGGTTTTGTGAGTAGAAGTTTTGGAGAGAAAAGTTTTGATGAGAGGGTCAGCTGGAGAGGGCACACAAATTTGGGTAAAATTGGAGCCAAAATTTTCGACCAAATTTGGATGTTAAACAACAGTCAAATCCAAACTTACTAGCGAGATAGATTTTGATATTAAACGACGGTTTAATCTTACACGGCTTCAAAATGACTCAAAAATGAGCTATCTAAGTTGTTATTATATTACGGTCCATTTTATTTCTAAAAAAATAAATTATATAATTTTTTTAAAAAAAGTTTAAATTTGTCAACATGGAGAATCGAACTCAACCAAAAATGAAAAATATCTCACACTTTAGCCACTTGAGTTAGAAGAAATATTTGAATATAATTAGATAATATTTTTATTATGTGTCAGTATACGTGCAAAGCACGTGCATTTACTAGTAGTTTTAATTCTTCGTTGTTGGACAACTCTAACTGTCGCAAATCGTCCATTTTAGCGTAGTATTTTACATAAATTCCATAACAACGACATGTTTTTGTGTGCAGTATTTTATGTGTAAAAAAAATTATTTCTGACCAAAACTTTCACAATTAGAACCCTAACTCCACCCCTAACATGCCAATATTTTATTTTGTACTAACTGCGTGCTAAAATAGGATGGAACTATGTTTTTGTCACAAAAAATACTAAATTCCAGAACTGGAATTCAGTGCCAGAACGTGACTATGTATAATATTTTATGTACGAATTTTTCTCTAACTCGTAGGAAACTTTTATCCCATGATTATCACCCAAAATCCATCCTAGGAAATATTTTATATCATTGTTTTATATTCTAACATAGGCGTTCTAGACGGTTCATTTCAGCGTGTACGTTGATGTTAGAAAATGTCAATTTTACCTTCGAACATATGTCATGACACGTGTTGGATTATATTTTGTTTTGTACTCTTTAGTAACATATTTTAACATGTTATAATGATGTATTATTAGTTAGAAACCTATAGGATAGTTCACATAGGGTTGATACTTTCAAAATGGTAAGTTGTAGACGTTGTCGTTCACTAGAACACATGTAGACAGCCTGACAAGTTGTACGATTGAACGTAGCTAAACCTATCTATTTTTATATGTCATATTTCATGTGTTAGAATGATTGGGATTAATATTAATATGATTTACGATATTAGTTGCTTAGTTGGCGACTTGAGACTATAACCATTACAGTGTCACACCCATTTGACGCTTGTGTTTGGAATTGTGTATGGGACATTAGTTGTATTGTTAAGACCAGTTATATAAGTGTTACACTAATATCACATGTTTAATAGTATGATAGAAACCATGATAATCTTGATTTACATTTTACCCTTAGGTTAACAAGTTGCTAGATGACCAGAATACTATACTAATTTTTTTTACTTGTGAATCATAGTCTACCTTATGTATAAATAGAAATAATATTGTGTAAGTATATCAAACTCTAGTATAGATAATGATCTTATATTATATATATATATATATATATATATATATATATATATATATATATATATATATATATATATATATATATATCTTGGACACTAATTCAGACTCTGAATTATTATTTCAAGTTCAGGAGCAAAGGCAAGTACATTCACTAATTGTTTTCAGTATATGATAGTTTCTATAATACATGTTTTAGTAATATTTATTTGGTTCTTGGCACGTATGTTATATAGATTGATAATGCATGGATTTCTAATCAAGAGATATTGCATTTCATGTTATTGTTGTACCGTGATCATTATGCTTGTGTTTAGTCCATGTATTGTGATTTATGTGTTGCAACGTGGCATGATTTGGATCCATTTATATTAGTTGGGCCGAAGTAGTAATAGTTGATATGTGATCAATACCTTTAGATTCATGTGGTGTATTTATGTGGATAGTTAATTATACACTCATGACATAATTTGGATCCATTTATATTAGTTGGGGTGGGAGTAGTACTAGTTGATATGTGATCAATACATTTAGATTCATGTGGTATATTCCTGTGGATAGTTAATCATACACTCACGTATGAATAGCCGGATCTTATACTCCCTGTTGTACCTAAGCCGGTCACATAACAAGTAGTATTTCAAAATACCTAAAAATAATAGGCATTTACCATGTTATCTTGATTTTCAATTTTCTTGTTTACTGGCATGATTCTAGTTGTACTTATTTTACTATATAGGTCATATATGATTCTCAGTTGTCTTCTTTTATTATTTATTACATTTACTATATTCCTATTTTATAGTCTTTGTCATTTACCTGGAACTGCTTTCATTGATTGTACTTTGCCCCAATCCTGACTGGATATTAATATTTTAAGAGTTGACCTTGAGGACTGGCGACCCACTTATTACGGGGCCCAGGAGGGTTTACCTGAGTCCGCTCCTGTCTTTCCAGAGGGCCATACGAAGGTTACTACTGAGGTTCCAGATGACACCACATAATATTGTTAGACTAGATTTGTTATTATCGAATTTGTCTCCGATTAATTTACATTTGGTATATATATATATATATATATATATATATATATATTGCCTTTTGGTTTAGACTTGTGACTCCATGTCCTTCTGGAATATTTATTTGTTTATTATCTTTATCTACCTTTAGTGTCTGTGATTGAGTATTTTATTGTTACATTTCACTCATTTATATTGCTTGAGTTGTTGGATGTTAGTTTAGACAGCGATCTACCGCCGACTCTACAGTGTATGCTGAACGTATCATGACTCATGCCAAATCTTCCGGGTGTGGGTCATGACAAATTTGAGATATATACCTATTGGAAGATGGATTCATAATTCCAAGCCAAATAGACATGATTCGGACACGAACTCGTAGAAATTAGCCTCCTCTTCTAGTACTCCTAGCCACCAAGCTCCTAGGCTCCTCCGAATGATGAAAATGAAGAGAATTGGAGTATAATTGAGAGGAATTTGTGGAGGGATTGATCAATTTAGGGAAGAACACCAAATTAGGATGAAATGGCATAAAATAAAATGAAGAGAAAGAGACTCTCCTCTCGTTAATGGCCGGCCATGCTAGGCTATTCCATGCCAATGCAAGATGTCTAATATGCCCCTCTAAGCTTGTCATGAAGGCTAATTAATGAATGGAAGTTTCTAATCCTATTTTGATTAATAGACTAATCTTGATTTAATAAATGGAATGGCTAATTGGGTCTAATTGGGCTTAGTCCAAAGTGTTGGTCCAAGTGTCATGTCATTCTAATTGTTAGGCTCTAGTGTCATTTCTAGTCTAACTGGTCCACTAATACATGTCTAATAAATAGGCTAGCCCACTAACCATAATAATTAACAGTATAATAAATAAATAACTATGCACAATAATATAATATAAATTGACAAAATTACCCTATTTGGAAAAGTGGTAGTGACAAGCCTAGCCCCCTTAAAATAATTTCGTCCCCAAAATTAAAAGACGAAATTAGCACAAAAAAAGATCAATACCTCAAGGCTCGAAGAAATAAGGGTATCGCTCGTGCATGTCATCATCTCTCTCCCACGTAGACCCACCCGAAAAGTGATGCCTCTATACAACACGAACCAAGGGAATAACCTGGTTCCAGTGCACCTTCTTTCGACGATCCAGAATCTTAACTGGATGCTCTGGATACCTGAGAGTCGGGCCCACCTCTCTCTCGGAGTAGTCTAATACGTGACTAGGATCCGCCATATACCGTCTCAGCTGCGACACGAAACACGTTATGAACTCCATCTAGTGTAGGCGACAAGTCTAGCCGGTAGGCACTACATCGACCTCTCAAGGATACTGAAAGGTCCGATGAACAACGGACTAAGTGTCACTACCACATTTTAGTTTGAGGGTATTTTGGTCATTTTGAAATTTTGAATTTAATTTAAATTATTTGAGTGATGGTTGTTATTTTTTACTTTTGCTAGTTGTGGCTTTAGAGACTAACCTAGATGTTAACTTTGACTTTGGTGACTTGGTTAGCATGGTGTGGACCCTAGTCTAACTTAAGTCGACCCAAGTTGACTTGTTTTGGACTGAGTTGCATAGAGAGATTAGGTTCTTTAGGTGTTTGAACTAATGGCTAAGGGTTTGAACCATTTAACATCTAAACTTGGCCCAAGCCTACTAGCCATCAACCCTAACCCTAATTTCCCCCTAAGTGGCCGGCCTAGGGATTCCCCCACCCCTATTTAATATCTCTTGAATCATTCTTGTCTCTTTTTACACCACTTCTAATTTTGGCAAGAAAGATGTATATTGTCCATTCTTCAACCCTTCATAATTTCTTCATTCCTATTCCTTTTTAACTCTAGTCTTTTGTATTGGGATCTATTTAACCCCTATTTACTGTTGGTGGTGAGAAATCTCAGCATGTGTGCAATTTGGAGCTTGAGAGTTGCAAGAAGGATCCTTCTATTTGGAGCTTTTTCTTGAGTTTGACACTCAATAGGTAAACCACTCAAACCACCTCCATTTTTTGATTTCTTTGCATGGATGCATAGATCTAGGTGTCCCCTAGCTGTAGAGTGAGTCTTTTGTGAATTCGTGTCAATTTGGTGTCCGTATCGGACACGTATCATAGGTTGTGTGTATGTGTTTGATGAAATGCCACAATGAGTTTTTCTTTGATATTTTTGAAATATTTTTGAACTAATTTGTTGATTTATATGTGTACAATGTTTTCCCCTATGACTGAGTTAATTTTCGAGCCGTGTCTGTTTCACTTAACAAAATGCCTAAAATTGGCTTTTGAAAGAAAACGAGAAAAAGTACAAAAGTACAAATTATTTCTGGAAAGTATTGCTATGGAAGTCTGATCTGAGAGCGATCACTTTGTTCCTTGGACCACACGATGATGATGAAGAAAACTGCTTGAAGAAGATGAACAATCGGAATAACTAAGTCACCAAAAAGGTATCGACACAACGGCACTGATGGCACAGTCGAATGCTTTCATGCTTTGCTTCACCCTGTTCTTGAGAAAAAGTTAAAAAAATGCTTCTGGGAATATCACTCTGAAAGTATAAGTTTTCTTAGAATCTCCTCTTCTGTATCTCTCATGATGATGTCTGTGTCAAAAATAAGTCTATTTATAGACTAGACCCTCTGTGCGTAAAAAGCAACAAAGTTGGGTCTCTATGCAAGTAACTGTCACCCACGATTAAAATTCAACCTTTACGCGTGATGACACGTGTCCCATGTAAAGTTTTGATCTCTACGCATGGTGACACGTGTCCCACTACTTCAACAAATGGGAAAAGCACGTACACATGTTTCTCGATAAGTGTGGCATGAAAGCCACGTAAGCAGAACACGTTCTCATGTAGCCAGAAAAGATTGGGCGTAAAAATGACCCAAAATATACTTCCTGCGTAAAGTAGCAGACTGGGCGTAAAATAACCCAAAATATACTTCCTGCGTAAAGTGGCTGAAAAGTAGCCTTGAGCGTATAATTAGCTCAAATAAACTCTATGCGCATAAAAGACTTGAGCGTAAAAACTCGAATAACTTTCATGCGTAAAAGAAAAAGTCTCTTGAGCGTAAAGTAGCCCATCTGCACACTAAACGACAAGTGTTGGGTTTGATAAAAAAATCTTCTCGGCTTTTGTGCAATATTCTGTCAGAAAATCATACTGTCAGATCGATATCACGCGCATTAAATGCATTGTCTGACAGCCTGTCCCTCGCGTAAAAGCTGAGAATGGCTCTCGCGTAAAGGAGCTCGCGTAGAATTTTGAATCTGGCTCAATAGAGTCTTTTAATGAGTCTTGTGTAGAGTCTGTCTTTGCGTAAAGTCCTTAACTTCTTTGACTTGGCTTATGAAGTATTTTTTACGCTCCTACAAGAACCCCTTCAAAGTTTTTAATTTTTTTCAAAATTTGAAATACTTTGAACAGAAGCGTAAAATCCGGGATATTCAATAATCCGCATAGAATTCGGGATACCCAACGGTCATCTGCGTAGAGTTCGAGATACTCAACAGTCTGCGTAAAATTCGAGATATCCAACAGTCAGCGTAAATTCTGGGAATTTGAAACGATTTCAAAAATTCTCTATAAATAGAGACTTGCCGATAGAGAGAGAACTTTACTCATTCTCGTAATCTCGATCTTTCTTTACTCACTTCTTCTTCATCCTCTCAGTTCGAATCAATGGCCCCCAAGAGCAAAACCACCGCCGGCGCTAAGGGCAAGAAGCCCGCCGCTGCTTCTTCGACGGCTGATCGCGTAAAATCCGGGATATTCAATAATCCGCGTAGAATTCGGGATACCCAACGGTCATCTGCGTAGAGTTCGAGATACTCAACAGTCTGCGTAAAATTCGAGATATCCAACAGTCAGCGTAAATTCTGGGAATTTGAAACGATTTCAAAAATTCTCTATAAATAGAGACTTGCCGATAGAGAGAGAACTTTACTCATTCTCGTAATCTCGATCTTTCTTTACTCACTTCTTCTTCATCCTCTCAGTTCGAATCAATGGCCCCCAAGAGCAAAACCACCGCCGGCGCTAAGGGCAAGAAGCCCGCCGCTGCTTCTTCGACGGCTGATCGTGCAGAAACCACCATCCCATCATCGGTGGCGCCCCGAAAGACCAACCCCGTTGTGGCTCTGGCCATGAAAGGTAGAACACTACCTAATTCGGTCGTGAGTTCGCCGGAGAAGAAGATGACTCGAACCTTAAAATTCACGCCCACGTTTATACGTGTCAGCGTAAAAATTGAAATAACAAAATACGCCCACGTTATACGTGTCAGCGTAAAAAAAATAAAAACATACGCCCACGTCTATACGTGCCAGCGTAAATTTCAAAATACGCTCACGTCAATACATACCAGCGTAAAAATCAAAATAGGCTCGCGTCTATACGTGCTAGCATAAAAATTAAAATACGCTCACGTCTATATGTGCCAGTGTAAAATCACAAGTGTCACGCCCCAGTACCGAAATACGAAGACGGACTAGGCCAGCTACTACATATGAGGTATATAAACGTCATACGGCGATCGTGGCTGTCAAGAGGCAAGGGGGTGCATGCTACAATCAAGTCTCCTATGGTCTCACAGAGCATCTAGGTCTCAATCAATCAAACAAGAAGCACTAAATAATGATCATATAAGATAAAGCAGTAAGGCGTCCCCGACGCATCATCAAAATGATCATGGGGATCTAGCTTTATAAGTTAGCTAGCCCAGAGAGTCATAGGTACATAATTGTATTCAGCTGCAGTCTGATTTAATTACAAATTATGCAAGACAAAATATCCAGATTAGCCGGCTAACAGGTGCCGGTGGCTAAACGCCAGAACATAAGTAAAGATACTAGAGTGGTGGAGAAGAAACCCACTCGAGTCCCCCGCCAGCCATGCTCCTAGTATGCACCATTGACGTCGGGGATGAAGTTTGGATCCTCAGGCGCTGCTACGAGATCTGGCCAAACAAAACCAGCGGGGTCAGCCCCGAATAGCAAGTACCACAAGAAAGCACAAAAGAGTGAGATAAAACCTAAGCATAAATTAATAATACTAGTAATAATAAAAGCTTCCGATCGTAACCTCGGTCCACAGCCTGTCCTAGCACGATAGCCCAACCCAACAACCAAACAAGGACATGGGTTGGACCATGCACCATGACAGTCCATGTCCCTCGGCTACTAACGGAAGTTACAAGGCACAGTCAAGTCATTTTTCAAGCGGCCATTCATTCATGCGGCTTTCTATATTTGACGGAGTTATCCCCGCGATAATGATTAAAAGGAATCCTCAGATCGTGTCAACCCAGCAGGGCTAGCCAAACCATAAGACATATAGCACATTGATTATGCACCGGTCCCCCGGAGGGCTACCGCGCTAAAACATATAACACATAGCTCGTAGGAGTCGGATATAGCCATCCGCTATAGGCGAGTGAAACCATATCCGTGGTGGCCAACCCGACACGTCAGGACTGGGCCTGGGGTGGCTAGTATGGCACGATCTCAGGATTCTTCCCACCCAATACATCTACCAAGTTAGTTGCCTAGTTAATCCCTAGGTTATCCTCGGAGTTCACATGTCGTGGTCTTATGCTCACTCCCCTAGATGTCGTACATTGTACGAGTACCCCAAGAAGTGATCCTTACTAGCTCATAGAATCATACGTATGTACCCCCTTCTTGGTGTAATGCGACACACAACACATACCACGTCATTGCTACTGACCAATCGCTATGTAAATGCTGAACTCTTGGAGGTACTGACAGGTATCACATAGGAACACGTAGCACATAGGATAGCACATCGATGCTCACATAGATTGTACCTTAGTACACACATAGGGTTATCCAGCATACGCATAGGAGTTAGATCAGGAATGAGGACCAAAATACAAGAGGAAATAGAATAAAAAAGTACTATGCACTTAGGGTATGAAGAGCTCGCTAGTCATGAAGATTCTTGAAGCCAAGACAAAGATCTACAACTTTCATGTTGGGAGTTGGAAGAAATTCTGGCCACAATTCAACCAAATAGGACTTAAAATAGCCAAAAACAGCCAAAATAGGCACTATGCAGCATTCTTATGCGGCTGGGCACTATGCGGCACTATGCAGCATTCTTATGCGGCTGGGTACTATACGGTACTATGTAGCATTCTTATGCAGTTGGATACTATGCGGTACTATGCAACATTCTTATGCGGTTGGATACTATACGGCACTATGCAACATTCTTATGCGGCTGGGCACTATGCGGCACTATTCATCGTCCCTGCCAAAACCAGGACAGATAATATAGAAAATATCCAAATATTATTTTGGCCATAACTTGCTCAAAACAAGTCAAAATCTAACTTTTCAAAGGTCAAAATTGTGTAGAATCAAATTTCCTACAACCTAGGACCATTAGTTTTCGAAAATAACCAAGTTTGTTAGATCAAAACCATGTAAATACATAAAATCCTAGTTTTAGAAACTTAGATCTATACCAAACTGGTCATTAAAATAAAAAACTCCAAGAACTAAACTTGTAGAGAATGAAGAGAAGAACAATATAGACAAATAATATCAAAGGAAAAATCTAAAATGAAAAAAATATATAAATCTCCACTTTTGAGCAAGTTGTACTTGCCTAAGGATGGTGGTTGAGGAAAATAAATGGAGGAGTGAATGAGGAGAGAGAATGAGGAAGAGAATATAAATAGGGGTTGGGTTGGCTTAAGAAAACCCTAACCTCTAAACATGCTCTAACCATTCCACTAATGACATGCTTAAAAACTACATGCAACCATTAAATAATAATAAATAAAATTATGCAGATGCTAAATATGGAATACCATGTACAGAATTCATGAAAGAATACATCTATCAGGATCGGGGAGTGACATCTCTATCCTCCTTAGAAAAATTCCGTCCTCGAAATTTCTGCCAAGACAAGATAGAGAAATTCGGGCAAGCAAGATACAATTACAATCTACACAGGTAACCTATCATTAGCAGTCATTGATAATATATTTCAAAATGGTGCAAAACATGCATTTAATCGGATTACCAAGGCATGAGGAGAAACATACCTTCTGAGTCGAACAAGTGCGGATACCGAGATCTAATCTCGTCCTCGCGCTCCCAGGTTGACTCTTTCGGAGAGTGATGGCCCCAAGCGACACGGACAAGGTTAATAGTCCGGTTCTTAAGCACCTTCTCTCGCCGGTCCAAAATAGACACGGGTTGTTCCTCGTAAGTTAGGTCGGTACCAACGACTAACTCCGAATGATCGAGGACATGATTCGGATCCGGGACATACCCACGCAACTGAGATACATGAAACACATCATGTACGCCATATAACGAGGGAGGAAGGGCAAGCCGATAAGCAACATCGCCTACCCGAGCGAGAATCTCAAATGGACCAACGAATCTCGGACTAAGCTTTCCTCGGGTTCCAAATCTAATGACACCCCGAGTAGGCGAAATCCGCAGAAATACTTGGTCACCAACGCCAAACTCTAGAGGCCTACGATGCTGATCTGCCCAGTGTCGGTGTCTGTCCTGCGCGACTCGAAGCCGCTCTCTGATCAACTTGACTGTCTCCACTGTCTGCGTGATCATCTCTGGTCCCAACAATTTTCATTCTCCCACATCGTCCCATGCCAGAGGGGACCTGCACTTCCTTTCGTATAATGCTTCAAACGGTGCCATCTGTATACTTGCCTGATAACTATTATTGTAAGAGAACTCTACTAAATGAAGATGATCTTTCCAAGTTCTGCCGAAGTCCAAAGTACAAGCCCGTAACATATCTTCCAAGGTCTGAATGGTTCTCTCTGATTGTCCGTCCGTCTACAGATGATAGGCTGTACTGAACCTCAACTTAGTACCCAAACTTTGATGCAAACTTCGCCAAAAGTGAGAGGTGAACCGTGTGTCTCGATCTGATACTATGCTGACTGGAACACCATGCTGCCTTACAATATGCTTCATATACATTTCTGCCAGCTGCTCAGTAGACTGTCCTACTCTGAAAGGAAGAAAATGAGCAACCTTCGTGAGCCGATCCACGATTACCCAAACTGCGTTTCGACCGGTCGGAGATCTAGGTAAACCGATCATAAAGTCCATCGTGATGTGATCCCACTTCCACTCCGGAATAGGAAGCGGCTGTAACAATCCTGCTGGTCTCTGCTGCTCTGCCTTCACTTGCTGACATACCAAACATTTGGATACAAACCTTGCTATCTCCCTCTTTATACCATTCCACCAAAAGTGTTGCTTTATATCTTGGTACATCTTTGTGCCTCCGGGATGAATGGAATAAGGAGAACTATGAGCCTCTTACATAACTTCTTGTCGAAGGTCTCTACCTGATACACAAAGACGGTTTTCGAACCTAAGTGTACCATCCTCATGGATTACTAACTCCTTCCTGAGACCTGACTCACACTCTGATCGAAGCTTCTGGATCCGCGGATCCTCTACCTGGGCTGCTCTGATCCTCTCTACTAAAGTAGACTGAATCTGTAAATTGGCCATAACTCCTGTATCTTGTGGCAAGATCACTTCAATTCCTATTTCCTGAAGGTCTTCCAAAATATGCCTCTACAAAGTTAAAATGAATGCACCACCTCTCCTGCTCAAGGCATCTGCTACCACGTTCGCCTTGCCTGGATGATACTGAAGATTTACATCAAAGTCCTTCAGTAACTCCAACCATCTTTTCTGTCTCATGTTCAGGTCCCTCTGGGTAAATACATACTTTAAGCTCTTATGATCAGTGTAAATCTCCACTCGATCCCCATATAAATAGTGCCTCCATAACTTAAGTGAGAACACAACTGCTGCTAATTCTAGGTCATGGGTCGGATAGTTCTTTTCATGGTCCCGAAGCTGTCGAGATGCATATGCTATCACCTTACCATGCTGCATCGATACACACCCAAGTCCCTTTCCGGATGCGTCACAATACACTGTAAACCCTTCCGATCCTACTGGAAGTGTCAAGATCGGGGTTGAGATTAATCTCTTCTTCAACTCTTCAAATGATGTCTGACATTCTGCTGACCAAACAAACTCTACATCTTTATGCGTCAAACGCGTCAAGGGTGCCGAAATCCTGGCAAAATCTGCCACAAACCTCCGATAATAACCTGCCAATCCCAAGAAACTACGCACTTCTGCTACCGTCTTCGGAACTGGCCAATTCTCTACTGCCTCAACCTTTTTCGGATCTACTGACACTCCTGCTCCAGAAATAATATGTCCCAGGAACGAAATACGATCCAACCAAAACTCACATTTACAAAGCTTCGCATAAAGTTGATGCTCCCTCAAGGTCTACAAAACTGTCCGAAGATGTTTCTCATGTTCTTCTTCACTACTGGAATAAACGAGGATGTCATCTATAAACACTACTACAAACTTATCCAAATAGGGTAGAAAGATACGGTTCATCAAGTCCATGAACACGGCTGGGACATTAGTCAGTCCAAATGGCATCACCAGAAACTCATAATGCCCATACCGCGATCTAAATGATGTCTTAGATATGTCCTGTTCCCGGACCCTCACTTGATAATATCCAGATCGAAGATCAATCTTAGAGAAGACGCAGGCCTTACTCAATTGATCAAATAAGTCATCAATCCTTGGTAATGGATACTTGTTCTTCACTGTCACTGCATTCAACTGCCGGTAATCAATGCACATTCGCGTCGATCCATCCTTCTTCGGTACTAAAATCACCGGTGCTGCCCAGGGTGATTCACTGTCTCGGATAAACTGCTTTGCCTTCAGTTCTTCTTCATGCTGGTGCAACTTGTCCAACTCTGACTGCGACATCCTGTAAACTCTGCCGACTTTAGGCTCCGTCCCAGGATTCAACTCAATGCAAAACTCCACATCCTTCACCGATGGTAAACCTGGAAGCTCATCTGGAAATACATCAAGAAACTCTCTGACCACTCTTGGAATCTGTTCCTGCTCTGCCAATGATTTTGCAACGATGCCCTTGGGTCGATCCTCCAATGATCGAACAAAGACGAACTCCTCAACGCCAGGTACATTAAATACTACCCTACCTCCCCGACAATCTATAGTCGCATAACTGTCTCTCAACCAGTCCATGCCTAGGACAACGTCAAAGTTGCCCATAGGGAACTCAATCAAAGATGCGGGCAATAATCGCCCACTCACTACGACCGGATACGCTAGGCACACTCTGCTAACTCCTACGAATCCATTACCAGTGAGTATATTCATCCTCTCTGGCAATGCCTCGAACTCCAATCCAATACGTGTCGCAAATCGTGCAGATATAAAAGAGTGGGTAGCCCCCGAATCAAACAATAATACTGCAGGAAATGAGGTAACAGAAATATTACCTGCAACCACGTCGCCTGAAGCTAGTGCATTCTCCAGCGATAAGGTGAAGGCCTGGCCCTGGCCTTGCTGAGCTCCCTGGTGCTGCCTTCCTCGACCATGCTGTTGCTGCAGCCTCTGCGGGCCTTCCTGGTTCTGCGCCTGGCGAAACATCTGAGCCTGTGTCGGTAGACGCTGGGCTAGCGGCCTTACGGCCAATGCTGGTCCTCGGTTCGGTGCTGCCCCCGGAGCTGGCAACGCCGGAAACTGCTGAACTGGCCCTCCTGGCCTCTGCATCATAGGACAATTGGCAATCCTGTGGTCTGGACTGCCACACCTCATGCACAATCTGTTAGCTGAACGACACACATCCCTAGTGTGCCCTCCCTTATCTCAGTAAGTACATCCAATGGGCACCCCCTGGCGCTGCTGCTGGTTCCTCTGCTGCTGATGCCGAGCTGGTGCTGTTATTTCTGATACCGCCGTCCTCCGCGGCGCTCCTGACTCATGAATACGGATGCCGGGTGCTGGTGCCGATGTTCGTTGCACTGCTCCTCCGTCCCTACTCTGGGGATGTGACCTTTTTTGGCCCCCCTGTCGTGTCACCAACCTTTGTTGGGTGAGTTCATGCCTCCGAGCAGCCGTTAAAACGACGTCAAAAGTCTGATAGTCGTACCCTTTTACTAGCTGTAGAATCTCCAAATGAAGTCCCTGCTGGAATCTCATAGCCTTCTCTGGCTCTGTAGCCACCATCGTTGGTGCAAACCGACTCAGTCTGCAGAACTCCGCTGTATATCCATCCACCGTCTTACCAGCCTGCTTGAGACTGATAAAGCTCTGTTGTAGCTCATACCGCGCTACCACGCCAAAGTACTTGGCCTTAAATCTGGTACTGAAGCTATCCCAAGGAACAGGACGCCTCATTCCAATCTCTTCCGATGCCCACCAGTCGCGGACGAGATCCTGAAGTAACAGTCTGACTTGGTCAACCTTCTCTTCTGTGGGAACTTTAGCTGCTGTCAATATGGCCTCAGTATCCTGAAGCCATGCATCCGCCGTGATGGCATCCTCCGTGCCGTCAAAATATCTCAGATTAAGCTGACAAAACCTCCCTGACGCTCCCGAATCATTTCTGACACTTCTCTCAAGGGCTAATTGTAACCCCTGATTCAACAGCATATTCTGTTCCTGCTGCTGGGTCTGCTGTTGCTGATGGGCTGCCACCTTACGCTGCTGAGTGGCCAGGAATCCCCGGATGACCTCCGGAAGTGCTGCAGCATCAGGTACTGTCGTCGCTGCCGGTACCGCCGGGGGTACGAGAGTTTCTAGAACCTGCGGTTCTACCGGCTCTGATATAACTTCCACTCGGATTTGGTCAGGAGAAGGCATTCTTTTCGGCTGCTGTCCCGTCGAGCCATGCTCTACTGGACGTTCCTCCATGTTGGCCTCACCAGCTACTGAGAACGAAGTACCCCTATAGAGTAAGATACATGATATCAAATGACAGGACGAGGAAGATTCGAGGATGCAATTCAAGTTATCAATCAAGGTGAGGAAATAGAAATTGAGGCAAGAGATTCAAATGGAACAAGTTTTGATTGAGACTCCTATAATAGTAACACCCCATAAGTCTGAAAATCAGACCTGCATGGGCCACCAATAAAACCTTATCACGCCCCAGTACCGAAATACGGAGACGGACTAGGCCAGCTACTCCATATGAGGTATATAAACGTCATACGGCGATCGTGGCTATCAAGAGGCAAGGGGGTGCATGCTACAATCAAGTCTCCTATGGTCTCACAGAGCATCTATGTCTCAATCAATCAAACAAGAAGTAGTAAATAATGATCATATAAGATAAAGCAGTAAGGCGTCCCCGACGCATCATCAAAATGATCATGGGGATCTAGCTTTATAAGTTAGCTAGCCCAGAGAGTCATAGGTACATAATTGTATTCAGCTGCAGTCTGATTTAATTACAAATTATGCAAGACAAAATATCCAGATTAGCCGGCTAATAGGTGCCGGTGGCTAAACGCCAGAACATAAGTAAAGATACTAGAGTGGTGGAGAAGAAACCCACTCGAGTCCCCCGCCAGCCATGCTCCTAGTATGCACCATTGACGTCGGGGAGGAAGTTTGGATCCACCGGCGCTGCTACGAGATCTGGCCAAACAAAACCAGCGGGGTCAGCCCCGAATAGCAAGTACCATAAGAAAGCACAAAAGAGTGAGATAAAACCTAAGCATAAATTAATAATACTAGTAATAATAAAAGCTTCCGATCGTAACCTCGGTCCACAGCCTGTCCTAGCACGATAGCCCAACCCAACAACCAAACAAGGACATGGGTTGGACCACGCACCATGACAGCCCATGTCCCTCGGCTACTAACGGAAGTTACAAGGCACAATCAAGTCATTTTTCAAGCGGCCATTCATTCATGCGGCTTTCTATATTTGGCGGAATTATCCACGCGATAATGATTAAAAGGAATCCTCAGATCGTGTCAACCCAGCAGGGCTAGCCAAACCATAAGACATATAGCACATTGATTATGCACCGGTCCCCCGGAGGGCTACCGCGCTAAAACATATAACACATAGCTCGTAGGAGTCGGATATAGCCATCCGCTATAGGCGAGTGAAACCATATCCGTGGTGGCCAACCCGACACGTCAGGACTGGGCCTGGGGTGGCTAGTATGGCACGATCTCAGGATTCTTCCCACCCAATGCATCTACCAAGTTAGTTGTCTAGTTAATCCCTAGGTTATCCTCGGAGTTCACATGTCGTGGTCTCATGCTCACTCCCCTAGATGTCGTACATTGTACGAGTACCCCAAGAAGTGATCCTTACTGGCTCATAGAGTCATACGTATGTACCCCCTTCTTGGTGTAATACGACACACAACACATACCACGTCATTGCTACTGACCAATCGCTATGTAAATGCTGGACTCTTGGAGGTACTGACAGGTATCACATAGGAACACGTAGCACATAGGATAGCATATCGATGCTCACATAGATTGTACCTTAGTACACACATAGGGTTATCCAGCATACGCATAGGAGTTAGATCAGGAATGAGGACCAAAACACAAGAGAAAATAGAACAAGAAAGTACTATGCACTTAGGGTATGAAGAGCTCGCTAGTCATGAAGATTCTTGAAGCCAAGACAAAGATCTACAACTTTCATGTTGGGAGTTGGGAGAAATTTTGGCCACAATTCAACCAAATAGGACTTAAAATAGCCAAAAACAGCCAAAATAGGCACTATGCAGCATTCTTATGCGGCTGGGCACTATGCGGCACTATGCAGCATTCTTATGCGGCTGGACATTATGCGGCACTATGCAGCATTCTTATGCGGTTGGACATTATGCGGCACTATGCAGCATTCTTATGCGGCTGGGCACTATGCGGCACTATGCAATATTCTTATGCGGCTGGGCACTATGCGGCACTATGCATGCGGCACTATTCATCGTCCCTGCCAAAACCAGGACAGATGACATAGAAAATATCCAAATATTATTTTGGCCATAACTTGCTCAAAACAAGTCGAAATCTAACTTTTCAAAGGTCAAAATTGTGTAGAATCAAATTTCCTACAACCTAGGACCATTAGTTTTCGAAAATAACCAAGTTTGTTAGATCAAAACCATGTAAATACATAAAATCCTAGTTTTAGAAACTTATATCTACACC
Source organism: Iris pallida (assembly GCA_029216955.1). Taxonomy (NCBI): domain Eukaryota; kingdom Viridiplantae; phylum Streptophyta; class Magnoliopsida; order Asparagales; family Iridaceae; genus Iris; species Iris pallida. Next base: position 3,236,567 of record JANAVB010010800.1, read on the forward strand.
AAACTGGTCATTAAAATAAAAAACTCTAAGAACTAAACTTGTAGAGAATGAAGAGAAGAACAATATAGACAAATAATATCAAAAGAAAAATCTAAAATGAAAAAATGTATAAATCTCCACTTTTGAGCAAGTTGTACTTGCCTAAGGATGGTGGTTGAGGAAAATAAATGGAGGAGTGAATGAGGTGAGAGAGAGTGAGGAAGAGAATATAAATAGGGGTTGGGTTGGCTTAAGAAAACCCTAACCTCTATACATGCTCTAACCATTCCACTAATGACATGCTTAAAAACTACATGCAACCATTAAATAATAATAAATAAAATTATGCAGATGCTAAATACGGGATACCATGTACAGAATTCATGAAAGAATACGTCTATCGGGATCGGGGAGTGACAACAAGTGAAAGACTTTGCGTAAAACAAAGAACTTTTACACTTTAAATTTTTTTTATCAACTTAATTTTCGCGCATAAGCGTAAAGTTTGCATAGTCAAGCTCTCTAGTACAGAGTCTTTAATCTTTATGCGTAAAATTCAGACTAAGTCATCTGCGTAAAAATTCAAATTAGATTTTTACTAACTTGATTTTTCCTTTTTTCTTTTGGCAGTGGACTTGCAAATTCATCCTCTTGCAGAAATATTCGGCTCACCAGTTGGTACGGTAGGCTCAAACTACTTGGAGAATTTGTCCCATGTAGAATTCCCTCAATCAAATCCACAATACCTTGAAGGGAGACAACAGCTAATAGCTGCTCAGGGGGACAAAATGTTGTTGTCAATGATAAATGGAGAATTGCTGGTATCGCTAGATGACCAACAATTTTTGAAGCCTGCCTTCATGTTTGGGGATGCTATAGATTTTCAATCACAAACACACCCCAAGAAGGAGGCTTGGGTGTTTAAGTTTGGAGAGAGGGCAATGTATCTCCCAGACATGGCCAGAGATTATCCCTTATCTGCATTCGTCTATGCTACTCATCCAAGACAGATGTATAGAAGCATGGAAAATACTAAAGAAAATGACTCATGCGGCCAAAGAACCCCATGCGGCTCAGAAAGTCCATGCGGCTCGAAGAGTCATGCGGCATAAGGGGCTATGCGATCCAAGACATCCCATACAGCTCAGAAAGACACGTGGCAGGACAGCCCTCTCCTTTGCCCTCTCGCATTAATTGTTTGACGGCTGACAACTCTGAAAAAGTGACAGCCCTGACACAGAAAAAAGTAATTATGACTCTGTCATAATGACGAATCTCTAGGGAGGAGAAAAGAGATCTCTGACACAAATTCCCCCGATAGCCATAAAAATGCCACGTGGCCTTGCCACGTGGGCGTTCGTATGCGGCTCACTTCTCATGCGGTTCAGAGTGAATCCGTCCTATGCAGCTCAGGCCGAGAAAGCCTCATGCGGCTCAAGTAAAAACTTCTCATGCGGTTCAAGAGGATCATCTCCATGCGGCTCAGGTGGATGTATCCCTATACGGCTCACAATGATTACCTCCCTGCGGTTCAAAGGCTCAAGGAAGGGCCACTACCCAGACAACCCTGACATGTGGCCTTAATCCTATGCGGTCCAAAGTCATATGCGGCTCACTCGTCATATGGTTCAGATTCCCCAGTGGCTCCTAGGACACGTGTCCTAGGGCGAGTAATTTCTCAGATTTACTACCATCAAAGATTGGGTCAAATCCCAATAATCTGGGACACGTGGCAAGAGAATAAATTTAATTTATTCGCAGACATCAGAAGATCATTATGAGGAAGATTTATTTCAATCAGCATTAACTGCTAATAGAATTTGGTGTAATATACATTCGATGGCTCGGATTCATCACAATCAAAACTGAACGACCTGGATTGACCATCTACGGACTGCTGCCATCTCCAAGAGCTAATCATTGGCAACCCTAATGATCACATCCTACTATTATAAATAGCAAGGTGCCATTCCCTTGAGAGGGGGATCAAAAAAAATACGCATATATAGAGAGACTCCCCAATAGTCAGAGATAAAATACACACAGAGAGAGAGAAGCCAGAAGAGCAACAGGAGAAGAGCAAGGAGAGCATTTCTTCAAAAACGCCAACCATCTTTTTACAAGGAGCCAATGTCGCATACCGATCGTCCAAGGAGTAAGACAGGGCTGCCGTCGCCTTCCCGAGCCTCTATCGTCACCCCCCAGAATCTAAAATAAACAATTGTACTTAGATTGCTGTACCTAGGTTTTCGTCCCTAGGCTTTCTTTGTACAAGCGAGTTTGTAACGTGAAGTAAAAGTCCGGTCCTCCGATAATTGTTCTGTTCTTTTATATTTCATGGCAAACACGATGGCAACTCTGCCGGGGACAAACTTCTCCACGGCTGAGGAGTTGGTGACGCAGTCGGATACAGCCAAACTTGGTTCCACTCAACAGAAGATGGTCGCCCGGTTCGACCAACAGGCGTTTGAAGAGATGCTCTTCGACAAGGGCGCTGGCCCGGTCCAGAAGCGAGCCCGCACAAAGAAGGCCCGCAAGGAGTGGAGACCCCGATCCTTCGTTCCTACTGAAGCTCTTGCGGAGATACCCTCTGTTGCTCAAGACGGCGAGAAAGACTCTCCTGCGGCCCCACTTCAGACCATAGACAACTCTGCTGTCCCCAAGTCCGGCAGAAGAAAACACTATGATGCTGGACTTGCAGGGGCAAAGAGGAACTTTATGCGATCAGAGACGCATAAGGATATTAGTCGCAGGAAGAAAACTCATGCGGCTACATCAGCCAGCCGCATGAAGAAAACTCATGCGGCCACAACTGTCTGCCGCATAACTTATGCGGCTACAGCTGCCAATCACATGGAAGAAACCCATGCGGCCAGGAAAGTCAATCGCTTGCAGAAAACCCATGCGGCCACAATTACCAACCATATGCGGCCAGCCTGCACGGTCGTGGCTCCTAGCCGTGCAAAAACAATTTATCCGACGATAGAAGACAACCACATGCAGACAATCTGCACGGTACCCAACCCTAGTCGCATAGCATCCATTCCACGCTTCTCTCGATCAGTCTTCGACCGTCTCTCATGCGGTCCTGACCCTGATGGTTCTCTGGATGATAAGCCAGACTCTGTGGTATTCAACTTGGACTACTCCTATTACGTACCCGCAAGTGCTAAAAGGAGGAAGTCTAGGGCAGCGCGGGCTCATCAGGCCCAGTCAGCTGTCCCAACCTCTGACTATCGGGGCATCCCGTTGATTATCACACGGGCCTCGGATGGGAAGTTGTATACAACCGCTCGAGTCCAGCCCCCGGCGACAAACGGACAGAGTGGTTCCTCTGACCTGCGGGAGGCGATCCTCCACAAACGCAAGGAAAAAGGAGGAGTGTCGGCGTGCAAAGAGTCCTCTCTTGGACATCGCTGCACCCAAATCATCGTCAACTGCTGTTGTAACAACGCGGCAGTGACGGAAGATCGGCCATCCGTCTTCCAAAGACTACAGCATCCGAGCTCAGAAGATGAGGTACCTCCTGTTGTCTCCTGCAATTCCGCTCAGAAGGTCCCCGCCGAAGGAAGAGGGAAAAAGACAAGCATCTCCAGTCCCAAGATATCAACCACTGCAGCTAAGAAACCGTCGTCTAAACGGCTGTCCTCTACCGGAATATTCCAACACACCCGTTCAAAGACAAAATCTGCTGCAATAGGGAATTCATCATCCATATCGCTAGGGGTCGTGGAAACTGGGGGTAGCACTCCTCCAAACATACACAACAATCCGATGTTTCAAGGAGCTGAGCCCGGGGAAACCACTCTCCCATTAGGTACAATAGACGCTGATGTCCCCGAGGATATCCATGGCTCTCAAGACGAAGCAAGCTCCGAGGCTGGGGATACCGTTCCCTCCGAGTCCGAGCCCGAAGAGAACATTACCACTTACCCTGATGACTTCTCGGTGCATGGGTATGACTCGGAGGGCACATCCTCCACCGTTCCTTCCATCACTCCTCATGTAAGGACGGTATTCATGACGGACAGCAACCAAGGTAGTTCCAGTGATCGCCAACGCATCGACACTTTGGAGGCCATACTGCACGCCTTGGTCAAGTCTGTAGACGAGATCAAAGCGGCTCTTCCTACTCTGCAGGGAGTGACACCGGGCCAAACAAGCGCGGGTCCCGCAATCAATATAGATTCAAATTCAGCGGCACCGAACCCGGGCAATAATCTTCCCGAAATAACGGCTCCTACCGCGACAGATGAGGCCCGAGAGATAAGAAGAGAGGTTCAGGAACTCCGAGCCATGTTCCACGCCCGAGAAAACTCTCAAGACCTCAGAATACGGTAACCATATCATGCTGAATAGAGGGATGTTCCGTTCCCACCAAGATATAAGCCGTTCAACATCAACCTATATGACGGCAAGACCTCAGCAAGTCGGTACATCACATATTTTGAGGTCACCACCGATCATCTGCCCCACGATGATGCTATCTTCACACGATTATTCATTGGGGCATTGGAAGGAGTCACCTTCGACTGGTATTGCAATCTGCCGGACAACTGCATCCACTCCTTCGTCGGCTTCAAGCGCATGTTCTTGGAGAGATTCTACGAGGTAGGGCAGGACGTAACCATGTCCACCCTCATGGACGTCATCCGAGGGGAGAAGGAGCTGACAAGGAACTACATTGAGCGGTTCCGCCAAACCGCCATAAAGCTGCCCTCCGGAAATCCAGATTCCTCTTTGATTGAAATTTGCCAAAAGAGACTGCTTCCAACGATCAGTCTCTGGATGGGCGAGAGTCAATTCAAGGACTGGAAGGCATTTATCATCAGTGCCACAAGTGCCGAAGAACGACTGAAGAATGCTCGCCAACTGGGATTGCACATCTCAGAAGGAGAAAGCAAGGGCAAGCGTCCCAACAACGATAATGGGGGTAGCCCCTCCAGCAATCGGGACAGCAAAGGAAAGCAGGCTATGGTGGCCGATACAACACAAAAACCTGAGCCGAAGCCCGTAGACAAACAATAGCCGTAAATCACTTACTCTTTCGAAGACAGTCACGTCAAGTCCATCTTGGACATGCTCATACAAGGGGATAGGATTCAGCTTCCTCCACCAAGACGGAAACCGCGGCCGACAGATATGGAGAATCCAAAGTACTGCCATTATCATCGCTTTGTCCATCATGCTACACACGATTGCTACCAGCTGAAACGGTACATCCAGAACCTCATCGATTCGAACGCTCTGGCCATCGATTTTGAAGAAGTAACCGTAGCGGCCAATATGGTGTCCGTACAATTCGACAGCTTCCCTCCGATGGAGACTCAAGACGGGGTGATCCCCGTCCTTCTGGCGACAATGAAGATTACCAATCTTCTACCTCCCCGAGATCAGGCTGCCGGTCTAGTACCCCTCACCACATCACAAGGGGAGGTCATGTGGATCCATCCAGACTTGGTGTCAGAAGTGACTCGGCCCACACCGTCTACCACTGACAAAAAGAAAAGTAGAAAAGTCAGGACCTGCCAAACAATCTTGGCAGACAACGAGGAAGCTACAGCCGTCGTCACACGGTCCGGAGCGCAATCCCAACCTGTGGTTGACAATCCAGCTGAAAATCATCAACCCACTACAACTGATGCTCCGGGACCGGCTCAGCCTTCGACGACCGACAAGCCTAGGACGAGGGAGACTCGCTTCGACAAATCCCTCCGAAAAGAAGCAGCCCAAGGGCTAGAGAGGCCCTACAACTTTGACATCTTAGCATAATTGGCTAACACACCGGCCAAGTTGTCACTATACGAACTCCTAAGGCTCTCCAAGGACGTTCGTATTGCATTAAGCGAAGCACTCCAAAATGCTGATGTCTATCTGGCTCAATCCAACCTCACCGGGGAGGACTCACCCGTGGATCTCCAAGAGAGTGCCTGCACGGGAGCGATGCCCAATATCGTCTTCACTCCGCAGGACATGCTCATCAAGACCAACCTACACGATCGTCCGCTATACTATATGGGGTACATCGGCGACGTGAAGGTGGATCGGATGCACATAGATCCTGGCTCTTCCATAAGCATCATCCCGAAGGGTCTGCTACATCATCTCCGTATCCCAATGCATCGCCTGACACCTACAAGCACCGCCATCAGCGGTTTCAATTCGGACAGGAGCTACCCTATTGGGAAGATTCGTCTGAAGTGTCAAATTGGTGACCTCCAATCCGAAGTCACCTGCTACGTCATAGATGCAGACACTTCTTATAACATCCTCCTGGGGCGCCCATGGATACACGATTATATGATCGTGCCTTCCATGCTATACCAGTGCTTCAAATATGTCAACAAACACGGCTTCGTGAAGACAGAATTTGCTGATATCGATCCCTTCAAAGGGGTCGAATCCTACTACTCGGACTCCTGCCTATACGAAAAGTAAAAAAGGTACCTTGATGAAGGAAATGAACAAGCTAGTACCAAAACGGCCACGGGATCAGAAGGACCCCTTACGATCCACCTCCAAGCTCGCAAACCAGGCAGGTCCGCACCCCTTACTGCCACTCTGCGGAAGGATGCGATCAGCCTCTCGTCGCAGGAGGAACAGATAATAATCTGGCTGCCGAGGTTCGGCCAAGTGCCGAGACCCACAACGGGGCCACTGACAATCAGACTGCCGAGAGTCGGTCAACCCCAAACGGAGAAGCTCAATCCCTCCGATAGACCACTGACGATACGCCTTCCCAAGAAGGGTCGTCACCCCGATGCAAGGTCTGACACTTCTAGCGAACCGGCCACTCCTCGCTCCACCTCAAGTGCCAAACTGGGGGTCGCTAGTCTGCCAACAACTCCACGCTCTGCTCCATCAACTGAACCACTGACAATCAAACTTCCCAGGTCGTCCTCTCAGTCTTCGTTCACACAGGGGGTAGCCGAAGAGGAACCGGAGCTAGCCAAGTATGTGGCTGCCCATACTGATGTCCCCTCCGCTGATGATGTAATCCCCCTAGAAAAGATACCTTACTTTATCAATAAAGGGCTATCTTTGAACTACACCGAGCTCAATAAGCTATGTACAATGTATGCTATGGAACACGGTATAGGCACTCACCTACACACACAAGTGACAAATGTGTACACCGCGATCCAGCTTACTCCAGTAGAAGATGCTTATCGAATAATCGAGGGAGGAGATCATCCGATCATCTTTGGCCGGACGAACAACCCGTATCCCCTCACCACAAAGGAAGCCGACCTCGGGTCAGACGCCGGGAGACTGCCTCTGTATCTCTATAGCCCTCAATCCAAATATCTCATGCAGAAACAGGGGTATCATCTGGAGATGACGTCGGGTTTGAACTACGGCACTGGACGACGATTACCTTTGAAGCCGCCAGTCCCGACGTGTAAACCACGGGATTACTATAACAAAACTCGATGCGGGCTAGGATATGTAACGCCCACTACGACCCCCGAGAGTTCAGATGAAGAATGCGACTGGCAGTCATATTCAACCGGGTCACCAACTTCTGACTCAGATACCAGCATCGGAGACGTGTTCAGACAAGTCTTGTCAGTCAATATGGCATTCGCCGACGCCTACGAGGAAGACGAAGACATCCCCGAAATCCTCGAGCTAGAGCCATGGGCCCAGCAATTGGATGCACAATGGGAAAAGCGGTTCGAACTGAGAGAACCTCCTACTGAAGATGAGGTTATACAAGTTGACCTCGGCAGCGAATCTTCTCTAAAACCGATTTTTGTCAGTAAAAGCCTAACAGACGAAGAACGGGAGTCGCTGCTAGAACTTGTCAGATAATACATTGATGTGTTCGCCTGGAGCTATGAAGACATGCCAGGGTTAAATCCCGACATTGCTCTTCACAAACTCAACATTCGGCCAGATGCAAAGCCAGTCAAGCAGCAACAACGACGCTTCCGTCCAGGCATCATGGACGCAATCGAAGCCGAAGTCAACAAACTGATAGCCAGCGGCTTCATTCGTGAGGAGCAACATCCCGATTGGGTCGCCAATATAGTACCCGTCCTCAAGAAAAATGGGAAGATTCGAATCTGTATCGACTTCCGTAATCTGAACGAGGCATGTCCCAAAGATGAATTTCCCCTTCCTATCACAGAAATCATGATTGACAATACCTGCGACTTCGAACGTATGTCATTTATGGATGGCTTCTCGGGGTACAACCAAATCAAAATGTCTCCTGATGACGAAAAGCATACATCATTCCGAACACCGATTGGCACATACTGCTACACAGTTATGCCTTTCGGTTTAAAGAATGCTGGCACCACATATCAAAGAGCCATGAGCATCATCTTCAGAGACCACTTACGCAAGACAGTGGAGTGCTATGTTGACGATATAGCCGTTAAGAGTCGTTGCAAGGGAGACCATCTGCAGGATCTGAGGACGGTATTCGACCTGATGCGAGCCCACAATTTGAAAATGAACCCTACAAAATCTTTCTTGGGGGTATCCAGCGGAAAGTTCTTGGGTTTCATTATCACCGCCCAGGGTATTCATGTAGACCCTGAGAAGACGAAGGCAATTATGGAGATGGGTCTCCCGAAAAATCTCCGCGAACTTAGAGGCCTTCAAGGGAGGCTAGCCTACATCAGAAGATTCATTTCTAACCTCTCCGGGCGATGTCGACCATTCACCCACCTCATGAAGAAAGGAGTCTCATTCGTATGGGACGAGGAATGCCAGCGTGCTTTCGACAGCATCAAGGAATATTTGTCAAATCCTCCAGTTTTGGTGGCCCCGGTTCCTGGAAAACCATTCCTGCTCTACGTACGAGCAATATAACACTCCCTCGGGGCTCTGTTGGCATAAAACAACGATGCAGGCCATGAGCAGGCCATATATTACCTCAGTCGAATGATGATTGGGCCATAACACCGATACACCGCTGTGGAGAAGGAATGCCTCGCCCTGGTGTTCGTCATTCAGAAAACGCAACACTATGTCACCGGACAAACGATACATATGATCTCACGAGTCAACCCTCTTAGAGTCCTTATGACTAAACCAGGGGCACTCAGCTCTCGACTCGCTACATGGACAATATTGCTGTCCCCATATCATATGATCTTCGTCCCATAAAAGGTAGTCAAAGGTCAAGCCCTGCCGGACTTCTTAGCAGCCCACCCAGGCTCGGAGTCCTCCAGAATATATGAAGAGATCCCAGATGAGGTCGCCAACTCACATGCAACCTCTCACGATAACATATGGCGAATGTTCTTCGACGGTGCTTCGAGGACCGGACCTAAAGGCAATATAGTCGTCGGGGTAGGGGTAGTGCTGGTCTCCCCTTCCGAATTGGTGATCAACTGCACTTATTCCCTCACAGAGCCCTGCTCTAACAATATGGCCGAGTACAACGCTCTGGTCATTGGCCTTCAACTTGCAAGAGAGCTGGGGGTAGAATACCTTAAAGCATACGGCGATTCCCAACTAATCGTCAATCAGATCCGGGACTCATACGAAGTCCGCCATGAAGACATGATCCCTTATCACCAAATTGCGATTGACATCATCTCGTCATTCGAAGGGTTCTTCATCGAACATGTCCCCAGACTCCGAAATATTGAAGCTGATGCCCTAGCTGGTCTTGCTGCTTCCCTAGTAGTTCCGAACTATGATCGCCAATCAGTGGATGTGATAGGCCATAAACTGGTCTGTCCCAAGAACAATGTGCAATTCGTGGCGAGTTATTCCGCACAGACGATCGATGATGCCCCAGATTGGAGACAACCATTCATCGACTTCGTCGTCTATGACATCCTGCCCGAGAACTCAAAGGAAGCCACCTCCATCAGACGGCGTTCTCTCAGATTCTTCTACGATATAGAGACAAAAATGCTGTATCGCCGTTCTTACGACGGATTACTGCTTTGGTGTCTGTCAAATGCTGAAGCTAAAGAAGCCGTACGAGAAGCTCATGACGGTATCTGCGGGGCCCACCAGCCCGGCCCAAAACTGTAAGACCGCCTTCGCCGAATGGGCTACTATTGGCCCACAATGGTGGCAGATACGATAGATTATGCTAGAAAATGCAAAGCCTGCCAAATTCACGCAGACTTCATTCACCAACCATCCGAGTTTCTACATCCGACAGTGGCATCCTGGCCATTCGAAGCATGGAGAATGGATATCATTGGTCCAATCACCCCATCTTCCTCCCGAGGACATCGTTTCATACTTGCGATCACTGATTACTTCTCCAAATAGACGGAAGCTGTCCCACTCGCAGAAGTTAAGACTTCAAACGTGATAAGCTTCCTTAAGCATCACGTCATCTACTGCTTTGGACTGCCCCGAAGGATCATCCATGATAGTGGTCCGTAATTTGCAAGCCACGTATTCTATCGGTTTTACGATAAGCACCGTATTCAGAATGCCGCTTCGACACCATACAACCCGGCAGCAAACGGGTTGGCAGAGGCATTCAACAAAACAATCATCAAACTACTCAAAAAGTTTGTCTCCTCCAATAAATACGACTGGAACGAGAAGCTCGGCAAATGCTTATGGGCTTATCGTACCACAGTTCGAACAGCTACCGGAAATACACCATTCTCCCTAGTGTACGGAAGTGAGGCAGTCCTCCCATTGGAGACTCAGATCCCCTCACTACGTGTCACCCTCACACATCAATTAACGACAAACGAAAACCACCATCGTCGGCTACAGGAATTGGAGGCACTAGATGAAAAGCGCCTCTTGGCTCAGCAACGAATTGAGCTATACCAAGCACGCATCTCTGGAGCCTTCAACAAGAAGGTCAAAATCAGAATGTTCCAGGTGGGCGATCTCGTCCTGGCAGTCCGGAGGCCGATGGTCATGACTCACAAGACCGCCGATAAATTCCAGCCAAAGTGGGAAGGCCCATTTATCATTGAGACAGTATTCTCCAACGGTGCTTACCGCCTCGCAAAACAAAACGGAGACTTGCTCATGTTGCCCGTCAACGGCAAGTTCCTGAAGAAATATTATGTCTAAATGACATTCTCTCCAGATTATCGAGTCATGTACCCGCTGGTACCGCTGAACTCACATCCACAACATTTCAGATTATCGAGTCGTGTACCAGCTGGTACCGCTGAACTCACATCCATAACATTTCAGATTATTGAGTCATGTACCCGCTGGTGCCGCTGAACTCACACTTTCTCAATATTCTAAATTACCGAGTTATGTACCCGCTGGTGCCTCTGAACTCACATTTCGATCACTCTTTCAGATAGTAAGTCACGTATGATTATACCTCTGAACTTTCTTCCTGGAAGAGATCCTTCCTCATGATCCACTACCCGCGCTCCCAGTGCACAAAGAGGGTAATCGATCCACAAAATTCCGAAACGGCCGTGTCCTCATTACCTCTGAGTCGTTTTTACTTCCACCAAAAAAAAACCACCCCCTCGCATGGAACTTCCACGTTCTCCTACCTCTGAGTCGTTCTATGTACCCCTTCTTCATTGAGCCCACTCCTGCCATGTCCTCATTACCTCTGAGTGGGAAGGCTCCATCGAAGAAACCTTCATGCTTGCCATGTCCACATTACCTCTGAGCAAGTATGTAGGTCCCCTTTTAACCTATTATTTGTACCCACAATCGGAGTACGACAAGGATAATAGGTCCACAAATGTCCTCTGTTGACCACAAATGTCCTCTGTGGACCATAAATGTCCTCTGTTGACCACAAATGTCCTCTGTTGACCATAAATGTCCTCTGTTGACCACAAATGTCCTCTGTTGACCACCAGTACCCTCCGTCGAGTTCACTCTTGCCATGTACTCATTACCTCTGAGTAGGAAGACTCTACGTTCTAATAACTTGCCATGTCCTCGTTACCTCTGGGCAAGTATGTCGGTTCCCCTTCATCCTATTATCCGTATCCTAAACCAGGGTACGCCAAGGATAATAGGCCCACAAATATCCTCAGCTAATTTTCTCAGCACAAACCTACCACCTCATCATGCCCCAGGAGCCCAGCTGCTCTACGGCATTCCTTTTCTCAATACCAAGAGCACCCATGACCACTTTACTATGGCTGCTTCAGGTATCCTGACCAAAACTTGTTATCTCTACCTAAAACCAAGGTACGCCATGGGTAACAGGTCCACAAATATATCCCCTATGCGGGGGAAAAACATCACAATAATATCACAGGCGCAGCAGGCAATACAAATGAAGGGTAGAATTGAAAGTACTCTTTATTTGAAGGAAGAAAAAGTATTACATATTTCGGGATCATGTCCCCTTCAGAAAGAGAGAAAACAGAAACAAAACAAAAAGAAAAGGCCGACTACATTTCAGCATTACTCAATTCTAGGAGGCAGTTTCTAACTGAGGTAGTCTCCCGTTCAATCCGTTGCCGAGCGCGACGCTCGGCCTCCTGGAGTAAATGCTCCTCATTGTCCAAGCCCAGGAGCGCCTGACAGTCATCTTCCAATTTCTTCAAGGCAGTCTCCAGGTCAGTCGAAGCTTGAGTAACCCTGTCAGCTTCTTGAACAATTAGTCCCCTGTCATTGCGGGTGGTCTCGAGTTCAGACCCCAAGAAAGTCAACTTCTTCTGAAGCGCAAGGATCTGCTCCCGCGTCTCAGTAATCTCACGAAAAACAGATTCCTTCCGAGCCGTGACATTTTTATTCGCGTAACTCAATTGATCATACCGGTCAGATAAGTCGCTGAGATCCTTCAGTATGGCCGGTCTGGTCCTATCCCGAGTAGCTCTAGTCCTCTCTATAACAGCGATAAGAGAATCTCGCTCCTCGTTTATAACAGCAGATAGATCAGCCTGCCACAGTACCCGAAGCTCGGCCACCAGCTGATCAGTCTCCAACAGTTTCGCCTCCAGAAGCGAAGCCACCCCTGCATCACCAGGAAGATCCCTAAGGATATTTACTTGACCCTGGACGTATTGTCGGGCCAAGGTGAAGGAGGTTCCCCTTTCCACAGCAGCCTCGATTCTCCTACTCAAATGACGATAAAAACTGGCAACCACGTCCTGTAACCCGTCGTCCAGAACTTCAGCAGAGGATGGCGTCAGGGAAAGCAGGGACGACAACGTCGGAAAAGTAACGCTAGAGCTTGCCACCGGAGAAACGGAGTCCGAGTAGAACGATGCATGAATAGCGGCCAACTCATCTTCCGCCGCCCGGAAAGCTTGGATACTCGGTAGGGCAGAAAGATCGATTCTCGGAGCCACCAGAGCAGAGGATGACGCAAGGACCATCGTTCCCTGTCCCGACTGCCCCGATGACTGGCCCGCTAAACTCGAGCCCCCAGAAGGCCCATCAAGACAAGTCGGACGGTGAGGAGGTACACCCTTCTCCACCAATGCCCCTTCGGTTGGGGGGGTCCCAACAACGTCCATCCTCGGCATCGGAGGGGTAGGATCTGTATGTCCAGAATAATAATCAATCGACGTAATCCGAAGGATGTGATGATAGAGCAGATAGGCTTCCTCACAGGTCAAGATTTGACTAATCTTACCAGGGGAGGGGCATGAAGGCTGCAGCTCATCCACAACTGGCGTGGTCCCCTCACCCGCGATCCCCGGGTTAAACCTAGTCACGTCCTCTGTCCCCGTCACCTTGAAGGGGGATACAGATTGATCTGCCTCATCTTGAAAAGAAACAGGCTCGCGGGAGTCCCTGTCATCCTGGGTCACCGCCTCGACATCTTGAAGCCCTTCTTCTTCTCCTGACACCTAAAAGAGAGAACGAAGACGATTAGAATTGAAGCTCGAAGGAAAGAAGGAAGAAGGAATCGAGTGAAGTTTTGTTACCTCTGATGCAGGGTTAACTTCTTCTCCACTTTCTTTTATGGCTAGCAGGCGGTGCCTAGTCGCAACCAGCTTTCGGGATCGAGAAACACCGCCAACAGGAGAAACTTGCCTGCTACGTTTCGGAGTAGGACCAGGCACAACGAAGGACTGATCCCCCAATGTCTCATTTGACGAAACAGGCGGTTGACCCACCTCTGCATCGGCCACTGGAAGGGTATAGTCATCTTTATCATGCTCGTTGCCTTCATCACCCTCCGCAGCGGAGTCCAAATCTGGTACTTCGGCTCTAGTCTTTCTCTTCTTGGCCCCTTGAGAGCCTTCCTCCAGACCGGTACCAATAATAAAACTGGTACCTGGGTTAAAACCGACCGGGGGTTTGTTCGCCATGACATGATACAAAGTCGCCATATACAAGATCTCCACGGACTCCTTAATAGCAGGGACCGAGAAAATGGTACGAGTATGGAATGAATCATAATATTGCCAAGCCCTGATACCATCAAGAAGGCTACCTTCATAACCCAGACAAGAACTGGGGCTATCCAGACAAAGTTGGCTGTTTCCAAACTGTCGGGCAAACCTGCTAGGCAGATAAGGCTCCAAAAAGACAGTATTACGATTACGATACGCCAGATGTACGGGACGAATGTTACGTAGCCATAGGAGCATCTGGCCATCCAGAAGCTGAGGGGGCACGATACCGTCAATATGTACAGCCTCTATGTCCCTGGCAGTAAAGCGAGGGACGGATACGAAAATATGATACTTATCTGCCCTCGCCAATGCCATCCGGCAAGCCCGCATGGTCTCACATTCCCAAGGCTCATCACGATAACGGAAGATAAATGCGTCATCATCAGTCACACCGTCTTCAGAGCCCGGCCTCATCAAAGACGGGTAATGTATCAGCAGCCACCCCATCAAATAATGATAGGGCAACTCAGTTCGTTCAAAATCCTTGATAACGTCACAAGCAATGACTTTGGATGTGAAGGTACGAAGGCCACGGTGTATGCTGTACCCCATGGCCGGGAGGAGAGCTAATCTGATTCGCAAAACTAACTTCACAGCCGGAAGGATGAAGTTACGACTAATTCTCTTAATAGAACCGGCTCCTCCCGAGACTACACAATTTCGTAGCCAGATCATCAAAAATCCCGCCAGAAGCGCTTTCTCGGATAGCTCTTGAGTATCCTGGTAAAAGTAACCGAAAGTGTCAGTCTTGCTCCCTAATCCGTTATTGGTAGTGGCCACTCTCTTAGCCGACGACATCAAGTCCTTAACCGCTTCCCGAGATCGAGGGCGACGAGAGGTGACTCGACCTGAGGCATCTGCCGGGAAGAGATAGTGCACCCAATCCTTGGTATAGGGATCATTCCCTTCCGAGTTACCATCCTTTCGGGTTATTTGATGGCACGTGTTATAATGGCATAATATCTCCTGGTAAAGAGCCACGAAGCCAGGATACCGTCGTTCCAAATCCTCGAGTTCCTTATTAGTGGGAGTATACGCTTCAAACGCTTCGTCCCCCCAAGGAAGCTTGGAGACTGCGTGCACCTCATGCAGCGCGAGTCCCATCTCTCCTACAGGTGTGTAAAAGGTCCCCGTACGGTAATTATACATTTCCAGCAGAGACATGAACAACTTCTTGTTTATGGACAAGCCATGACTGGTACCTCGGATAGCGTGGTAAAGGCCAATCTCGCACAAAAAGACCTCATACTTCTGCAAGATCCAAGTAGACAAATTAATCTACGAGGGAATAGGGTGTACGCAACCAGGGAACGTCAATCGACCAACGGGATAGGAGCCTTTCCGAGCAAGTTGATTTATAAAAGTATCGGCAGTAGAGAATGTAAAGTTAGGGCCCGCCACATTCAGGAAAGAACCTGGGACCAACCCCGTCATAGAACAACTAGTATGCACTTTGCCGGCAGTCACGGACTTCAGATTGTTATTATAATGGATGTTCCCCACAAACATTCCACTTATGGTAGGGGTTAAAGTCTCCCCCATCTTTCGGTCCAATGGGAGCATATTGAACCAAGATAATGGGAAGTGTCGCTCCATCTGGGGGATGCGGATCGCCATCCCGTTAAATACAAAATTCTAATCCTCCGACACCTCCAGAACATGATCGTTCCCCACGGTCAAGGCGTCTCCAAAAAAGAATGCATGCTTCAAGTACTCCCCTTTAAATTTCCCGGAGTTCATCATAGCATTAAGGAAATGGAAAGACTGATTCTTGATGGCATTCAATCTAGCCATAGGCTCATCGCTCGAAAACTGGTCCGTCATATGCTGAACAATATGGTCGTACCTATAGCCGAGAGCAGCTTGAACGCTACCCACCAAGAGTTCTCCAGCAGCGTTAACCGGTAGATTCACTGAAGAACAGACAGAGAAAAGTAAGTTAAACGGAGGGATGAAAAGAGCTGATTGGGTGCTTTCAAACCCCAGGCGGCTCATGAAAACATCCATGTGGCCCCATGAAGCTCTCATAAGTCTTATACGGCTCCAAAAAGCCTCATGCGGCTCGAGCTCAGAAGAACGCTTATACGGCTCCGTACAATAAAAGTCTATGCGGTTTAGCGTCACTTATGCGGCTTTGCCGACAAGGCGCGCATACAGACACGGTGGTTTTCTTATGCGGCTCGCAGCTCAGCCGTAGGGCGAACATGTGATTTACAAAGGCTTGTACATAAAGTATACGACGTAGCCATGGCAGTTGGGGTTCTTTAACTCATACATTGTCCTTACCAGTAATGGGGGGCGAACGTCGGGATTAACATCAGGTACGACGACCGGCGGAGTAGCAGCCGCAGCCGAGGCGGAAGTGGAGGCCGCCTTCCCGCCCTTTGCTGCCACGGTCTTCTTGGGAGCCATTAATTATCGAAGAGAGAAAGGGCAATCGAGATAGGGAAGGTCTGAGGAAGAAGAAAGAAAATAAAGAAGCCTTCTCTCTCTTCAAAACTCCTCCTATTTATAGGAAGATGGGAGAAGGAGGACACGTGGGCCAATGACCGACTCATAAAGAACGAAACCGACTCCTTGGGTTTCGTCTCCAAGATTCACCCAAGGCGTCAAATCCGAAAGATTTAATAAGCTGACCCTTGGGATTCCCCCCTATAAAGACGGCGTTGAAACGAATTTGAGGCAATTAAAGACCCACACACGTGGCGAGGAGCTATGCGGCTGAACAGTCCCCTGCGGCTGAACAGTCCCCTGCGGTTGAACCACCTGCGCGGCTGAACAACCTATGCGGCCAAGATCTCTATACGGTCAGGGTTTTATATGCGGCTAGAAGAACACAACCATGCTTCTTATTCAAAGTATTCCAATTTTGCAAATTGAAAACTTTGAAGGGGTCTTGTAGAAGCATGGAAACTACTAAAAAAAATAACTCATGCGGCCAAAGAACCCCATACGGCTCAGAAAGTCCATGTGGCTCGAAGAGTCATGCGGCATAAGGGGCTATGCGATCTAAGACATCCCATACAGCTCAGAAAGACACGTGGCAGGACAGCCCTCTCCTTTGCCCTCCCGCATTAATTGTTTGACGGCTGACAACTCTGAAAAAGTGACAGCCCTGATACAGAAAAAAGTAATTATGACTCTGTCATAATGACGAATCTTTAGGGAGGAGAAAAGAGATCTCTGACATAAATTCCCCCGAGAGCCATAAAAATGCCACGTGGCCTTGCCACGTGGGCATTCGTATGCGGCTCACTTCTCATACGGTTCAGAGTGAATCCGTCCTATGCGGCTCAGGCCGAGAAAGCCTCATGCGGCTCAAGTAAAAACTTCTCATACGGTTCAAGAGGATCATCTCCATGCGGCTCAGGTGGATGTATCCCTATGCGGCTCACAATGATTACCTCTCTGCGGTTCAAAGGCTCAAGGAAGGGCCACTACCCAGACAGCCCTGACATGTGGCCTTAACCCTATGTGGTCCAAAGTCATATGCGGCTCACTCGTCATATGGTTCAGATTTCCCAGTGGCTCCTAGGACACGTGTCCTAAGTCGAGTAATTTCTCAGATTTACTACCATCAAAGATTGGGTCAAATCCCAATAATCTGGGACACGTGGCAGGAGAATAAATTTAATTTATTCACAGACATCAGAAGATCATTATGAGGAAGATTTATTTCAATCAGCATTAACTGCTAATAGGATTTGGTGTAATCTACACTCGATGGCTCGGATTCATCACAATCAAAACTGAACGACCTGGATTGACCAATCTACGGGCTGCCGCCATCTCCAAAAGCTAATCATTGGCAACCCTAATGATCACATCCCACTATTATAAATAGCAAGGTATCATTCCCTTGAGAGGGGGATCAGAAAAAAATATGCATATACAGAGAGACTCCTCAATAGTCAGAGAGAAAATACACACACAGAGAGAGAGAAGCCAGAAGAGCAACATGAGGAGAGAAAGGAGAGCATTTCTTTAAAAACGCCAACCATCTTTTCACAAGGAGCCAAGGCCGCATACCGATCGTCCAAGGAGTAAGGCAGGGCTGCCGTCGCCTTCCCGAGCCTCTATCGTCACTCCCCAGAATCTAAAATAAACAATTGTACTTAGATTGCTGTACCTAGGTTTTCGTCCCTAGGCTTTCTTTGTACAAGCGAGTTTGTAACGTGAAGTAAAAGTCCGGTCCTCCGATAATTGTTCTGTTCTTTTATATTTCATGGCAAACAAGATGCTATGGAACCTGACTCCCAGCAGTCATGGTAGACCGGGAAGAATCATTTTCAAGAGGGATAGGGCCAACAAAATGGGCTACCACATCAGTACTCCTAGTAGTGGTGTCGTCCCTTTCTCCGATCTACTGCCTAGATTCATACCGAGCGAAGATTCAGCTCTGATCCAACCGGTGCAGACCCCAATGTTCATTAACAAGTTCATGAAGGCTTCAGTATTATATCCTCAGGCCAACCCTAGGCTCCAGGGTGGCTGACTCCTTATAATCAGAACTGGATCCAACTTAGTGCTTGGATTATGAAGAACTTCAAAATGGATCTGGAAGCCATTGGCCTTTATGAAGCGGTAGCCTCCACGAGGCAGGGTATACCAATGAACAGTAACATGTTCTTGGCTTTGTTGGAGTTGTATATTAGTTCAACATGAACTTTTGCAACCCCACTAGGTGTAACGCCCAGTCCCAAAATATTTAAGACTAGGTACGTATCCATGCCAGCTGCATACATACGAAGTATACTCCAATATATGGAAACCTCGTATGAATACATAAGCTATAAAATGCAGTAAACCAAGAGTAATCTAATCTCATCCACAAATGAAGAATAAAAGATATCATAAAATCAAATGTAATAAGTCTGTCTACAATACGTTGGGCGGAGACAAATCTACTACCAATAAGTAAGAAAAAATGTACATGGAAACAGAAATAATTTAGCGGGAGTAGCAAAGGAAGACCCAAGACACGTCATCTCCGAATGTATAGAGAAGACCGCGACCTCGACTAGAACACCTGCAATATCCCAGAAGCACAAACCTGGAGAGATAACCAGGTCCTCAGAGAGATGTAACAAGATACAGGAAGAACATGCCATAAATACTGAATACAAAATATGCCACAAAGAAAATAAGTGACAAGACAACAATAAGGTAATCTAACCGTACTACGGTGTTTATGCAGTTAAGAACAAACCTCCAACGCATGGGTATCTGGCTCAGTAGCAGTAACTCAGGTATGATCCCATCAGGATACTAGGGACCTTAAAGCATAACATTCCTCGATTGTCAGAGGCCAGCAGTATCAGTAATCTCAGGTATGGCCCCATTAGGATACTAGGGACCTCAAAGCATAACATTCCTCGATTGTCAGAGACCAGCAGTATCAGTAATAGGAAAGTGCATAAGGACTCATACGTTAAGGAACTGTTCTTCCCACCTAATGCCTAACAGAGTCACATCCATGTCTCATATACCTCTACTAACTGCTAAGTCTCCTAACATACCTCTATTAGCAGTTAGCCCTAACGCATGCACATGGGGGATCAACCCATACACAAGGACCTCTACATGCTACTCGTCTCACATATCCTCGTGGTATAACTGTGTCGAGGCATATGCAATACACTATAAACGGTAGTCCCCTAACTCTAGGTTCATATGCAATCAAAGGATAGTAACAAAGTAACGAATAATCACTGAGCATGTAGTAAATCAAGAATTATAATAACTGGAAATAATGAACAGTAATATGTAATAAAATGCAGACTGAATATAAACAGTATAATGGTAAGGTATCTTGCCTGATGTTATGTGCAAAAGAGAATAATCCAGTAGCTCGAAAGACAAATAAACGAAACAAAAAAGCTAAATCCCGCAGATGACTCCGGATGTTGCAACAAACATCACGAACGAGTTTGGAATATTAGATATGCCTAGGAAATGCCTTTCCAAAAGTTAAATTTTGGAACAGGGGCAAACTCGTAATTTCGGGTCAAAACGATGTCCGCCGTTGGACCCGTTTTGCACCAAAATGCGTGCCAATATCTACGGTTTCTAAAGTCGTCAAACTACATGTCTATGGATTTGTTTTGATGAGATGAACCCAACTGTATGTCCAATTTTGGATTCCGGTGGGTCGTGCACAAAATCGCCCATTGAGTAGGATTGTGGGCCCGCTAAAATGGCGTCCCGATCAACCTTCTCAGAATTGAACCAAACTTGGCTCACAGGACCAGAAAAATATTTTGAGTCCAATGGCGCAAGTTTTGTCGCGATTTGATGAGTGTACACAAAGTTGTGATTTAATTTGCAAATGGTCGATACAAGGGTATCTCGACGGATACGCACTGATTTTGTTGCGCATATGCAACGAAATCCGGTTCCGTCAGTTCCCACACGTCGACAACATCCATATGCGCCTTTCGATGCATATAGTGCGCGACCACGTCGCCCGGTTTGTCGGGACGCACGCCGTATCGGGTGTTTTTGTACTTTTTAAAAACAGAATTTACAATTTCTCGTAAAAATTTAGCAACGTGTAACTTTTTACACACTAGATGAAAAATGAATCCAGAAGGTGCATTACAATCTAGGTTATGTTGTCTTTGACTATCTTCAATTAGTTTCTACAAAATCCTATTGTACAGAAAGAAAAGTGGCCGACAAGTTGGTATTTTAAAACAGTTTTTAATATTCCAGAAAAGTGGTTTTTCTCCAACTTCACCTCGAATTTTCAAGCACGTTGGATGGCCATCTTGAAATCCACCTTGGGGATCTCGAAGAGGGTCATGTGGGCTTTCTACACAAATTTACGGATCTAAAATCAGATTAGAATTAAAGGAGAAATTTAATAGAGAAGTCAGGTACCTCGATATTAAAAACTGCCGTTTGTTGTGGGTGTTTGTTGTTGTCGTTTGTCGCTGTTTTTTATCGGGACGGGGTTGCAAGCTCGGACGAGGGAGGTGTGGTGCGAACTCCGAGGAGAGAGGAGGAGGCATGGTCGGGTGGAGAGGAGGTGGATAGAAATTTGGGTTTGGATTGTGTATTAATATATATATATATATATATATATATATATATATATATATATATATATATATATATATATATATATATATATATATATATATATATATATATATATAAGGTGGGGAGAAACATGATGTTGCTGTTGCTTCTTTTTTTTTAGGTTTTATTAGGGTTCGGCTTAGCGGAAAGGAGGGGGCGCGGCTATTAGGTTTGTAGCTGCTGCCGCCTTTTGTTCTCTTCTATTGTGGTCGGTTCCCACATGGTGGGGCTGACCACAATCCCTTTTTTTCAACAATCTTTTCTTTCTCTTATTCTTATATATATATATATATATATATATATATATATATATATATATATATATATATATATATATATATATATATATATATATATATATATATATATATATATATATATATAAATCTCCATAAAATCCAAATGAAAATTTTATATTATCTAGAATCTATTTTTGACATATTTGCATATATGTAAATTTAGTTTGACAAATAAAATAAAAACCAATAATAGTAACTTAACAATAATAAATATATTTATTTAATCATAACCGAAATAATATTAACAATAAATAAATATTAAAATAATTCAAATGGTGTCTTTGGTGGACTTATACTACGCCCCCTTATTCGGGTCCAAAAATTGTACAAAGTGTTGCACAATATTATTTAATAAAAAATACCAATAATAGTACAAATATTTAAATAATTAGAAATTGTACAAAAAATTCTAAAATAATTTAGGAAATATTCCTACGTACATAAAATATGTCTACATGGCCACCTTGGTCCCATCCCATGCCTACATGTGATTAAATTTGGTTCGGGCCCTGTTCGGGCTGAATTGGACAAACCAGGTCATCTAAAAATCAATATATAAAATAATATTTAATTAAAATAATTTAAATAAGTTCATTCACAACTTGGCCTGGTTTTCCTATTTTGGACAAAACTATGGCTAGGCCTCCGAAGGCATGGCTTGTTCACTAGTCAAGGCACACCGCTACGTCTTCCGTGCCAAAATTCATGGTTGTCTAGTGCTCCAAAACTCATCAATGGCTAAGGTCATTTTAAATAAAAAAAAAAAAATTATTAGTGGTTTTACATCCTACCCAACTTACAAGAATTTTGTCCTCGAAATTTAGGATTAATATGGTAGATAGGGTTGAGGGATATGAAGAGTTCATCAATGCCAAAATATAATTAAATTTTAGAGGAGGCGATAAAACGGCGTTCAACACCACCATGCAATAGAAAATTGTGGAGTCGATATACAAAAATATCATGATTATGGAATTGAATAAGGGTTGCTAGTGAAGGTAGCAAAATTTCAATAATCCAATTTGGAGAGTAATAAGGAATTGAGTAGATCAAAGAGAATAATTTAGACATTTGGGAGATGTGGTTCCTAGAGAGAAACTGGAGACTAATCGCCTCGATTGAGAGTTTGATTTAAGTGAATGATTAAAATCATTCTCGAGTGCTCAAGAATAATTGGAAGGACACGATAATAATTCTAGGGTTGAGAAAATGAAGAGTAGTTAAAGGCGAGGATATAGCCACATGAGTCGGTCGGTGGCTATCTACACTTGTGTATAAATAACTGATAGGGCAACTAAAGATGATATCTTGGGTCTATCTATCAAGTACCGTGTGTAGTCTTTCTAAAGTAAGTAAAGTCAACAACAATAAAGTGTTCAAAGACGATGCTATTGAGTATGAAATACGAGGTTCATAGGCGACGAAAATAATTCAAATGAGAGTTGTCAAAGCTGTCGCGGAAGAGACTCTATGGCAGGTTTAACTATGTCTCCATCCACGTAGAATAATACATAAAAAGCGAACCAAAGTGCAATAGGTTGATCAGACCATAATGCACCGGTTCTGATTAGACAATATGTTAGTGGGTGCACCCAATAAAATATGTAATGATCAAGCTTGATAACGAAATAAGCTTGCAAAATTGAAGCTACATTAGCAGCATGAGATAGTCAAAATATGAGCAAGGGAGGTACTGATGAAGGAGATTAAATAGTCCATGATCTTTTAAAATCTAATTTTTGCCCGAAGTTTGGGCCTGTGCAGTTGGCTTGGTTGACTAGCTAAGTTAAGGTCCTCTGAAATTTATAGTCTGAGCAAATTTATCAACATGGGTCACAAGGACAAAGGCTTTGTTGGGCCGTGAGGTATTCTATCCAACTTACAAGAGTTAAACTAGTAGTGTGATGGGACCATGGGTCAAGCAACCAAGATAAAGCACAAATTTAAGCATTTAAGGAATTAAGTAGAACAAAATCACATATCGGGTCGGAGAATTGAGTCGAGATTGAATTCCTATCTGTGGTCGAAAAATATATCGGTATCATGGTAAAAATTATAGTTTAGCCATTTTGACCATAAAGTCATATCCAGAAATAGAATACAAGGAGACATGTTTTAGTGGGACATGATATATCTACATGAAGGTGTGTCCGTCTAGGTCTTACATATGAAGTTTGTTGAAAGAAAAAGTCTAGTGCTGTACTCCAAATATCCAAGTTACGGTAAGGGACGCCAAAAGATCACAAATAGAAAGTGGGAGTTCACGAGGTGATAATTAATGCATAAAAATAAAGAAGATCAAGTTAAAGCATGAAATAAAATTAATTAAGAATCCAGTAAAATAATTTTAGGGATACAGTTCCAGAGAGAAGATAGTATCCTAAATGAATACAGTTAAGGAACGACCAATTCATTATTCAAATTGCAAAACGGTTAGTAGGTCACGAGGGAAGGTCGAGCGAGTCAATGCTAAGATACAGTCACCTAGTTTGGTAGACGACTAACAACACTTGTATATACTACTATCATGGTCATGAGTGACATGGCATTTAGTGTGGAGTACATCTATCTTATTAGAGCTATCTTGATGGCCTACCATTAAAATTTCAACTCAAGTTCCCTCCAAAAGTTTCAAAAATAAACCACCAAAATTTTTGTTCACTCCAAGCCGTTCAAATTCATCATAAAAAAAATTAAATCACTTTCATAAATCTCAAAGCAAATTTTTATCATGTTACTACTGACTTTTTTAAAATTTTACATTTTCAATCCAACCTTTAAACTCAAGAGTTCATAAATCATGACTCTTATATAAAATATCCATAATCAATCATAACTTTAAAACTCTACAAAAAATTTATAGCTCCCCAGATAAATTTTTTTAGCACATACAAAGCAATCTCAAAATTTTACCTCAATATTTTAATGTACTCGTCAATTATAACTTCTATTCATACTAAGTTATTCAAACATAATTACAACTTTTAAATAGTAACTTTATTTGATCAATCAAAACAACCTTATCACATTATTAATATATTTTTATTTTATTTCAAAATTTGTGATATTAGCAATCCAACATTAAACTAAATTTTCAAATAATCTTATCAGTCATAAAATTATTATTTTTAACGAAATTGATATCTAAATTCACAATTAAAAAAAAACAAAATCTAAAATAGATTTGTAAATCCTTAATCATAGGACAAAATTTAAAAATAAAGAAAAATTCTCAAAAATTGTTTTCATAACTTTCAAATATTTTAAACCAAAATTCACCATCATTACTTCCACTTAAAATTCAAAATTTACTAAACACGAAAATCGTAAGTTGTACAACTCAAATTTAAATAATTCCTACGACTATTTTTAAAAGCTAAGATCATTTTCAAACCAATTTATAACTGTTCAAAGGTGTATAACTATAATCCAATAAATCATACATATTACAACTCGAAATCAAATCAATTTTATATTTGTTCAAAGATGTATAGCTATAACCCCATAATTCATAAATATCAAAACTCAAAAATCCAATCAATTTCTTAAATCAATGGTATAAACAATCTAGCTATATTTTTTTTCCTTCCTGCAGTATCAATCCTATGGTGTTTACTATTTAGAAATCTCAAGATTAAAACTTCCTTGGTAATATCCTACTTTACAAATTACTAATCATTAAATCACACTTAAAAAAAACCTTTTTAACTCAATTAGAGTCTTAAATGTATTCCAATTGCCAATATGACCATTTTAGCCATGTGTTTGACCTATGAGCATATACTAGTGTAGTCATCTTCCTAGTTGACACTAAGCACGAAAATAAGAATCAACGGTAGAAAGTAATCAAGCAAGATACAATTCAAGGAAGTCGAATGAGAGTTCGAAATTTGAAGCCAAGGATAGAGGTCAAGCTGTATGGATGAGATTCCTAGATTCTAATCCTATGTTGTAGGCTCACATCGGTACAATAACGTAACCGAAGTGACAAAATTGACCTGCATGGGCCACCACAGTAATGCTCCAGTCCCAAAATACTTAGGACTAGGTACGTATCCATGCCAGCTGCATACATATGAAGTATACTCAATATATATGGAAATCTCGTATGAATACATAAGCTGTAAAATGCAGTAAACCAAGAGTAATCTAATCTCATCCACAAATGAAGAATAAAAGATATCATAAAATCAACTGTAATAAGTCTGTGTACAATACGTTGGGCGAAAATAAATCTACTACCAACAAGTAAGGAAAAATGTACATGGAAACAGAAATGATTTGGTGGAAGTAGCAAAGGAAGACCCAAGACACGTCATCTCTGAATGTATAGAGAAGATCGCGACCTCGACTAGAACACCTGCAATATCACAGAAGCACACACCTGGAGAGATAACTAGGTCCTCAGGGGGACGTAACAAGATACAGGAAGAACATGCCATAAATACTGAATACAAAATATGCCACAAAGAAAATAAGTGACAAGACAACAATAAGGTAATCTAACCGTACTACGGTGTTTATGCAATTAAGAACAAACCTCCAACGCATGGGTATCTGGCTCAGTAGCAGTAACTCAGGTATGATCCCATCAGGATACCATGGACCTCAAAGCATAACATTCCTCGAATGTCAGAGGCCAGCAGTATTAGTAATCTCAGGTATGGCCCCATCAGGATACCAGGGACCTCAAAGCATAACATTTCTCGAATGTCAGAGGCCAGCAGTATCAGTAATAAGAAAGTGCATAAGGACCCATACGTTAAGGAACTGTTCTTCCCACCCAATGCCTAACAGAGTCACATCTATGTCTCATATACCTCTGCTAACTGCTAAGTCTCCTAACATACCTCTATTAGCAGTTAGCCCTAACGCATGCACATGGGGGATCAGCCCATATGCAAGGACCTCTACATGCTACTCGTCTCACACATCTTCGTGGTACAACTGTGTCGAGGCATATGCAATAACTACAAACGGTAGTCCCCTAACTCTAGGTTCATATGCAATCAAAGGATAGTTACAAAGTAACTAATAATCACTGAGCATGTAGTAAATCAAGAACTGTAATAACTGAAAATAATAAAGAGTGATATGTAATAAAATACAGACTGAATGTAAACAATATAATGGTAAGGTATCTTGCCTGATGTTATGTGCAAAAGAGAATAATCCAGTAGCTCGAACAGACAAATAAACGAAGCAAGAAAAGCCAAATCCTGTAGATGACTCTGGATGCTACAACAAAACATCACGAACGAGTTTAGAATATAAGAAATGCCTCGGAAACGCCTTTCCAAAAGTTAAATTCTGGAACAGGGGCAAAATCATAATTTCGGGTCAATAAGATGTTCGCCATTGGACCCGCTTTGTACCAAAATGCGTGCCAATATCTACGCTTTAAAGTCGTCAAACTATATGTCTACAAATTTGTTTAGATGAGATGAACCCAACGGTATGTCCAATTTTGGATTCCGGTGGGCCGTGCACAAAATCGCCCATTGAATGGGATTGTGGGCCCGCTAAAATGGCGTCCCGATCAACCTTCTCAGAATTGAACCAAACTTGGCTCACAGGTCCAGAAAAATATTTTGAGTCCAATCGTGCTAGTTTTGTCGCGATTTGATGAGTGTATACAAAGTTGTGACTTAATTTGCAAAGGGTCGATACGGGGGTATCTCGACGGTTACGCACTGATTTCGTCGCGCATATGCAACAAAATTGGGTTTCGTCAGTTCCCACACGTCGACAACATCCATACGCACCTTTCGATGCATATAGTGCGCGACCACGTCGCCTGATTTATCGGGGCGCACGCCGTATCGGGTGTTTTTGTACTTTTTAAAAACAGAATTTACAATTTCTCGTAAAAATTTAGCAACGTGTAATTTTTTACACACTAGATGAAAAATGAATCCAGAAGGTGCATTACAATCTAGGTTATGTTGTCTTTGACTGTCTTCAATTAGTTTCTACAAAATCCTATTGTACAGAAAGAAAAGTGGCCGACAAGTTGGTATTTTAAAACAGTTTTTAATATTCCAGAAAAGTGGTTTTTCACCAACTTTGCCTCGAATTTTCGAGAACGTTGGATGGCCATGTTGAAATCCACCTGGGGGATCTCGAAGAGGGTCATGTGGGCTTTCTACATGAATTTACGGATCTAAAATTGGATTAGAATTGAAGGAGAAATTTAATGGAGAAGTCATGTACCTCGATATTAAAAACTGCCATTTGTTGTGGGTGTTTGTTGTTGTCGTTTGCCGCTGTTTTTTCTCGGGACGGGGTTGCGAGCTCTGACGAGGGAGGTGTGGGGAGAACGCCGAGGAGAGAGGCGGAGGCATGGTCGGGTGGAGAGAAGGTGGATAGAAATTTGGGTTTGGATTGTGTGTATGTATATTTATATATATATATATATATATATATATATATATATATATATATATATATATTTTTTTTATATATATATATATATATATATATATATATATATATATATATATATAAGGGGGGAGAAACATGATGTTGCTGTTGCTTCTTTTTTTTCTTTTAGGTTTTATTAGGGTTCGGCTTAGTGGAAAGGAGGGGGCGCGGCCATTAGGTTTGTAGTTGTTGCTGCCTTTTGTTCTCTTCTATTGTGGTAGGTTCCCACATGGTGGGGCCGACCACAATCCCTTTTTTTCAACAATCTTTTCTTTTCTTATTCTTATCTATATTTTTTTTTCTTATTCTTATATATATATATATATATATATATATATATATATATATATATATATATATATATATATATATATATATATATAAATATATATATATAAATCTCCATAAAATCTAAATAAAAATTTTATATTATCTAGAATCTATTTTTGACATATTTGCATATATGTAAATTGAGTTTGACAAATAAAGTAAAAACCAATAATAGTAACTTAACAATAATAAATATATTTATTTAATCATTACCAAAATAATATTAACAATAAATAAATATTAAAATAATTCAAATGGTGGCTTTGGTGGACTTATACTACACCCCCTTATCCGGGTCCAAAAATTGTACAAAGTGTTGCACAATATTATTTAATAAAAAATACCAATAATAGTACAAATATTTAAATAATTAAAAATTGCACATAAAATTTTAAAATAATTTAGGAAATATTCCTACGTACATAAAATATGTCTACATGGCCACCTTGGTCCCATCCCATGCCTACATAGGCTTAAATTTGGTTCGGGCCCTGTTCGGGATGAATTGGACATACCGGATCATCTAAAAATCAATATATAAAATAATATTTAATTAAAATAATTTAAATAAGTCCATTCACAACTTGGCATGGTTTTCCTATTTTGGACAAAACTATGGCTAGGCCTCCCATGGCATGGCTAGTTCACTAGTCAAGGCACACCGCTACGTCTTCCGTGCCAAAATTTTTGGTCGTCTAGTGCTCCAAAACTCATCAATGGCTAAGGTCATTTTAAATAAAAAAAAAAAATTATTAGTGGTTTTACACTAGGTGAGATGGGTTTTGCACTGCACAAGATGCAATTCATCTCTAAGCTGCCGATGGGTGAAGCTCCCTATGAAGAGTATGTTCCCTCCAACCGGGAACTAGCAGAGATCAGCGAGAAAAATCCTGACCTAGTCAAAGTGTATCAAGAATTAATGTGCCATTTTCTAATTTGCACCACTATGTATGAAAGTGGGTCGCATTTGGCATATACTAATAAATGGACAACCTATTTATTCTACCATGAGAATAGGATATCCAAGAACGACCAGGGGAGATTCCAAGAAAATAAGGCTCCAACCATCAACCCTTGTTCAATAATTCTTTCAGATTTCATCCATAATTTGATGATCGTACATAAGTCTTCGGACCAGTATCTGACCACTAAGACTGGAGACATCCCTGCGGAGACTGAAACCTTAAGCTACCTGAGGCATGGCAGTCAGAAGATTTCAAGGGAAGCCTTGCTGGCAGGCTTTCTTTCTCTGTGGCTGCGGAGATGGGTCGTGCCAGGAATTAGCGCAGCTGACAGAATTCACCGAAACGTATTGTGGCCGGCAGTATGTTTGGTGTTCAAGGCCAGAATCAACCTGCTATCGGCAATGGTGTGTTGAATAAATACAGGTTTGCGGACCTTTGGTGATGAACTAATCAACAATCCTCCTCATCGAAGAGATTTTCCTAGGGTAGAGATTCCCTATACTTATCTGATGGGCTGGCTATTGCATCATAACTGCAGTTTGTTGCCATCGAGCCCTGGAGATAATGCGGAGGTCTTCCTCCAGAAATTCAATAAAGCCACGTGGACTGCAACTACAGTGGCAGATACTCGAGCAGTACTAAACTACTTCCATGGATGGAACTTTTTCTGCACAAGACCACAAGTTTCAGCCGACTGCCTTGGTGTACAATTTGAAGATAGAGGGGAAGGAAGGACTTCATTACCTGTGCCAGTTTGCAAATGGCTAATGTGCATCAGATCCTCCTATCTGATTTATAGGAATGAAGACAACTGTGCGTTCAAACCATACCTACCCAGTCGGTTCGCTCGTCAGTTTGGATATGACCAACTTTACGTTGGTAATCCCTCCACCAGCTTATACCATTATGGGAAGTTAATTGATGGTACAAGAACATGGAGATACTTTAGCACTGCTTGTATCGGTACTAAATTTTGGGTATCAACTGCTACAAGTACAACCGAGCTACGAATACTTCATACGTATGCTCGCTTTTATGCAACCATTCGTTCCTTCGCACATGGCTATAATATGAAGGGGAGTCTTCGATGGCCCAAGGAAGGGAACGTCGAAGAACCAGTCAGGGTACCTTCAGACATACCCGATGACGCTACTGTTCCAGATAAGTATCTGGAAGTAATCCCTACGGAAGCTGGAGAAATAGCTGCAGGACCAATTATTATAAGCAAAACTCGGAAGCAGAAATCAGGTGCAGCTGTTACCCTCCCAGAGAAGAAAAAGAAGGTCACTGTCAAAGGGCCTTCTAGACAGAGAGCCGCTACTCCAGAGAGCGACATTCCATTCGAGGAGCCTCAACACATTACATCTTCTTCAGCTCATCCCGGAGAAGGATCTTCGGCATCCCAACCAGCAGCATCAATAGAAGCTGTGGGGCTCCTATCTCCTGGACTTCTCAGCTCATCACTTCATCTGACTTTGCCACAAAAGGCGAAAGCTATTGAGGATACCGTCACTACACATACTGTTGATCCAGAGCTCATCCCATCAGATGAACCGACTCTTGCCTTCGATGATGATGACTGGGATCAAGATTATGATAAACTTTTGGCACGTCCTGTACCTACTCCAGGTATATATAAATTACACAAAATCTATACAAAATTATGTATTATGATTTTGTATATTAACTTATTTTGCTTAATTTGTGTAGGTGTTATCATTACAGTAAAGCCTGTGGCTCCTCCTCCTCCTCAAGAAGCTATTTATGAAGAAAACATGGAATCTGAGAAAGAGAGTTCTTCTTCAGAAGAAGATACTGTCCAAGAGGAATGTTCTCCATCCACAGAGATACAACAAGAGCCTGCGGTAGAGGCTCAGCTAGAATTGTTTTCTCTTGCTGAAGATGGAGAAAAAGAACAAACTGCAGAAGAACCAACTGCAGAAGAAGAAGCAGCTGCTGCAGAAGAAACAGACTTCAATGAAGAAACAGTTATAGAAGAACCAATTACAACCGAAATACTTCCAAAGC
This sequence comes from Iris pallida, assembly GCA_029216955.1. Lineage (NCBI taxonomy): Eukaryota > Viridiplantae > Streptophyta > Magnoliopsida > Asparagales > Iridaceae > Iris > Iris pallida. The sequence continues at coordinate 3,267,962 of JANAVB010010800.1, forward strand.
TTGAAAAGCTGCTAGCCCATGAATGTGATAAAGATATGGTCAACTCATCAACTGAAGCTGGAGACGTTGTAATAGCACCTCCGTTATTGCTACTGATCCAGCACAAGTTCCTGAGAAGACAGTGTCTGAACCTGAATCAATCACTATAATCACCATTCCTCCCGCAACAATCACCGCCACTGAAACTCAAGAAGTTTCAACTCCAGAAACGGTTGGAGTAATAATCCAAAAAAGTGCTAAAGATATGGACTCTGAAGCTCCTGGGGATCAGTTAGCCATGGTAGCAGCATCAAAAATAGCTTTAACTCAACTTGCTACCAAGGCAACAACAATACCTACTCCTAGCCTTCAGAAGAGGGACTTGGTGGACATTGCCGCCACGCCGAGCTCAAATACAAAAATGAATCTCTTAGTTGAGATTCATACTGAAACTTTCTACAAAACCTTGGTGGCTCTGATCAAGATGGTCCTGAAGAAGGGCCTTAATTATGAAAGTTTGAAGGCTGCAATTGCTCTCACAATCAGGAATATTGCCATGTTCAATGACACTGAGAGAGCAATGGCGCTGGAAAAGGTAGTAGAGGGACTTGAACAGTCTATTAGAGAATATCTAAGGCTGTCAAGTAAAACTATTGAAAGTCTTATCCAAACAGAGTATGATGCTTTATCAGCTGAATATATCGCTCGGGAGACTACTTTCAATGAATCTCTCCAGAACTATAACAGCAAAGTTGCCAGAGAAAGAGCTTTATTGAATGAAACCAAACCTCTGCTGGAGATGCATAAAGAAGTCTATAAGACTTTAAACATGAGAATTCATCAGCAAGATGATAGAATTCGTAAAGTTGAGGCAGAGTTGGCTCGCTTGAAAGCTGAAAGGGAGCAGATAATTACGGATCAAGACCAACATTTAACGCAGAGCTCAATTTTGGAAGAGAAGGTTTTCGGTGTTGAAGCTGTCATTAAAACCCTTGATGATACCAAGGATAAAATGATAGCTACTTTTGCCGAATTCTCCCATCTTTGTACTCCAGAAGCTCGACGCACTATAGCTACTGCAAGTATGCTGAGCTCTCGTGAGAAGCGTCTAGCAGAGCTGCAAAAACTGCTCGAAGACGTATCTGCTCCGCCTTAGGCATTTTTTCATTTAATACAAAATTTTGTATTCTTCTATCTTTTTTCATTCTATAATATTTTTAAGGAATGAATGAAATATTTGTTTTGTGACCCTATTATTTATTTTGAATTTAAACAATATGTATGAGATAGAAAATACTTATCAGAGGTAATATGGATATGATAAGTCTTCTAAACTCAATAAATTATATCTATCCAGAGGTAATATGGACATGATAGATAATAAATCTTGTTTTCTTTTTAGAGTGTACAATACTATCAGAGGTAATATGAACGTGACAGATCATAACAACTTAAAGAAAAATAGATTAATATCTATTCAGAGGCAAAATGGACATGATAGATAAGAAAAGAAGTAGACTTAATATTTATTCAGAGGTCATAAGAATATGATAAATACTAGATCTATTTTTTTAATCAACTGGTAAGACAGAAGATCAAAATTCTCTTTTAGGAGACAAATAATCAGCTTAACCAAACATTGGTAGCAAGAGAATAAAGAAGAAATTCAGACATAATATTTCTTCAAGAATTTGCCATTAATTGGCATCATGAGCAAATCTCCATTAGGTTTCAACAACCTATAGGCACCATTAGAGAAGACTGTCTCGACTACATAAGGACCTTCCCATTTTGCTTAGAATTTTCCTTTGCTCTTATGAGTCATCACCATCGGTCGTCTTCGGACAGCTAGAACTAGCTCACCGACTTTGAATACCTTCTCTTTAACTTTACGATTGAAAGCTCGAGATATGCGGGCTTGATATAACTTGATGTGCTGTTGCGCTTGAAGACGCTTCTCGTATAGACCTTCAAGTTCTTGAAGTCTCAACCGATCATTATTCTCTGTAGTTAGCTTATTAGCAATAGCTATTCTAAGAGATGGAATCTGGATTTCCAGTGGAAGAACAGCCTCACATCCGTAAACCAGTGAGAATGGTGTAAAACCAGTAGGAGTTCGGACTGTTGTTCAATAAGCCCATAAACATTCTCCAAGTTTCTCATTCCAATCACGTTTATTAGAAGAGACGAACTTTTTGAGAAGTTTAATGACTGTCTTGTTGAAAGCTTTGGCCAAACCATTAGTAGCTGGATTATAAGCCGTAGAAGCCAGATTTTAGATTAATTCTTATCGCAGAATCGATAAAACGCCTGACTGGCAAATTGTGGTCCATTATCATGGATTATCCTTCGGGGAATCCTAAAACGATATATGACATGGTGTTTGATGAAGCTAACCACATTAGATATTTTCACTTTAACAAGGGGAACCGCTTTTGCCTATTTAGAAAAGTTATCGGTTATAGCCAGTATAAACCGATGTCCCTTGACAGAAGGAGGGTTAATCGGACCAATAATATCTATGTCCCAAGCTTCGAAGGGCCAAGAAGCTGCTGTAGGATGTAAGAATTCAGATGGTTGATGAATAAAATCGACATGAATCTGACATGCTTTACACCGTCTAGCATAATCCACAGTATCTGCTATCATGGAAGGCCAATAATATTCCATTCTTCGAATACGGTCCTGTAATTTTGGACCCGGTTGATGGGCACCGCAGACACCATAATGAGCTTCACGGAGTGTTTGCTTAGCTTCACCCTCAGAGAGACAACACAGCAAAAGTCCGTCATAAAAACGACGATATAACATATGCAAAGAAGAATCATAGTAGAATCGAAATGATCGTTTTTTGATTGATGCAGCTTCTTTTGGATCTTCATGTAAAATCCCATGAACCGCATAATCGATGAATGGACTTCTCCAATCTCTTTGCTGAGAACTTGATTCCGTAATATAACTCTGTTCGATATGCAAATTATTCTTGACACAGAATAAGTCCCGATCCAACAAAGTAATGGTATTTTGTCTTCTAATTGGAGCAGCTAAGTCTGCAGCTAAACTAGCAAGAGCATCAGCTTCCAAATTTTGAAAATGTGGTACAACTTCAATAAAGAATCCTTTGAATGAAAGGACAAATTCGATTACCACTTGATGATAGGGAATGAGGTCAGGATTTTTGACTTCATATGTCCCTCTGACCTGATTAACAATCAGTTGAAAATCTTCATAAGCTTCCAGGAACTCAATGTCCAACTGTTTTGCTACTTGAAGACCAATTAGCAGAGCATTATATTCTGCCACATTATTAGAACATGGTTCATTAAGGAAATAAGTACGGTATATGACCATTTTATCAGGAGAGACCAAGACGATTCCTACTCTTGAAACAATATTGCCTATAGGTCCAACCCACGATGCTCCATCAAAGTATAATTGCCAAATGTCCTCCCTCAAAGTTATGTTGTAATCTACGAATTTATCTGGAATGTCCTCATAAAGCTTAGATGTTTCAGGTATAGGGTGAGCTGCTGAAAAATCAGCTAATGCTTGACCCTTCACTGATTTTTGAGGTACATAAACCATATCATAAGGAGTAAGCAACATCGCCCAAGTGGCTAACCTGGAGTTAAGAATGCTCAACTTTCTCATCAATACCCGAATAGGATTTATTCTGGATATGACATGAATAGTTTGTCCTGACACATAATATCGTGTATTTTGAACAGCAAAAACCAAGGCCAGACATTCTTTCTCCACAGGAGTATACCTGTGTTCAGCTCCAACCATCATTCGGTTAAGATAATAAATTGCCAGTTCATGACCCTTATCGCTTTTCTGTGCAAGAAGAGCACCAAGAGAATGATCTAAGGCTCAAACAAATAGCAAAAATGGTCTTTCTCTACCATTGGAGGTACCAGAATAGCTAGATTTGTAAGATATTGCTTGATGTCATTGAAGGCTTTTTGACATACTTTATCCCAGACAAATGATACACCTTTCTTTAATAGCCAAGAGAAAGGTTGACATCTCCCAGAAAGATTGGATATAAATCTCATGATATAAGCAATGCGACCTTGGAAGCCACGAAGTTCTTTTAGATTGCATGGAGGACGTATTTCAAGAATTGCTTTAATTTTATTAGGATCAACATGGATACCTTGAGAAGTAATGACAAATCCCAAAAATTTGCCACTGGAAACCCCTAAGAAACACTTAGTAGGGTTCATCTTCAATTAATGTTGATGCATCAACTCAAATACTGTCTTTAAGTCTTGAATATGATCATCTTTTGATCGACTTTTGACAGCAATATCATCCACATAACATTCAACTGTTTTTCGTAGATGTTCTTAAAAAATATTGCTCATGGCCCGTTGATACGTAGCACCGGCATTTTTTAGACCAAACGGCATAATCGTATAGCAGTAAACTCCAAGGGGTGTACGAAAAGCGGTATGCTTTTCATCTCCTAGATGCATCTTAATTTGATTGTATCCTAAAAATCCATCCATAAAAGACATGCATTCAAAACCACATGTATTGTCTATCATGACATCGATAATCGGAAGTGGAAATTCGTCTTTTGGACAAGCTGCATTAAGATCCCTAAAATCTATGCAAACTCGGACTTTTCCATTCTTTTTTATAACAGGAATAATGTTGGCAACCTAGTCTGGGTGTTGTTCTTCACGAACAAAGCCACTATGATCAGCTTTTTGACTTCTGCTTCAATTGCATCCATCATATCTGGTCGAAAATGCCGCTGTTATTATTTTACAGACTTGGCATTAGAAAGAATATTGAGTTTATGAGTAGCTACTTTAGGATCTAGACCCGACATATCCTTATAACTCCATACAAAGATATCAATATATTCTTTAATCAGATGTACCAACTCTTATTTTTTATCGTCAGAAAGGTTTTTACTGATGAATATTGGCTTAGACGTAGTTCCGTCTCCAACGTCAATCTAGACAATTTTATCTTCTGTAGGTGGCTGTCGCTGTTCAAAATGAAGCTCCCATTGAGTGTCAATTTATTGTGCCCAATGGTCATTTTCAAATGGCTCAGATTCACCATCAGTTTGAACCATGTTGACTGAAAAGATGCACTCAGATTCAACATACTGGTTTCCTTCAGAATATGAGGATTGTAAAAAACTGGAAAAACATTCTTCTTCCATATCTTCTTTGTACATGTGGGATGTATCAGATTCGATGAACTGGATTTTTTCAGATTCTGAGGATTGTGACAAACTGGAAGAAAATTCTTCTTGTATATCTTTATTAAACATGTAGGATGGATCGTATCCCAACCCATGACGAGTTTTTTGGTAAAACGGATCACCACATAATGGTAATCGTCTACCTTTGCCTTGATTGAGATCTTGCATAGTCTTCAAATTATATCCCATATTTTAGATAATATTAAGAGATTGTTGACTATATTTGTCAATTCAGATTCTTCCTTTATCTTTCTCTCTGAGATCATCTGTCTGAGTAACAAGGATATTTCTAGCCAGACCAAACACAATTTGGCACTTGTTTTTCTTATCAGACGGAATCACAAAAAAGATTCTTCGTAACGTCTATAAGTTACACAAGCTTGTGATGATGAGGCTACAGGAAGAAGATATGGAGAAGATGTTAAGAACCTTTGAGCATAAGGTCCAACATCGACATGAGAAGAAATTTTTTTCCTTATAATTAATATATAAGGTTTTCTCTGTATTTATGTCATTTTTATGTTGATGACCTTGATTATCAGCAGATAAAGTTATTCTTTCAATAAATTTGACAACCATGTACTCCAAAAGGAAATCTCCATTAATATGGGAAAGTACAGAATGATCAATATTTACATCATTTATAAACTGACTACTACGCTTTGGATTGATCATTAACTGACTGTCATCCATCTTCTGCGTAGACTTGCCAAGGTTGATAATCAGTGGTTCTGGATCATTTGTACGAGAAGTACGTCCTTTGACTTGATTATGAGAGGTTGAACTTAGCTTTTGACTGGAATACTCACTGATTCCTCAGATGAAGCTCGAGTTCTTCCTTTAACCTTGATCACCAAAGGTTCATCATTGACAGGTTGAGGTTGGATTCGACCTTTGACTTTAATCTTCAAAGGTTGATCTTCCGGAGGATCTTCTAAAACAGATTGGTCTTCTGTAGACGATCGATCTTCAGCCATATCTGATATCTCCTTCACATGCTCCTGTTTGTAGAGTATTGAATCAGAGAAATAGGCTTCAACACCCTTAAAAGGATTGATATATGCAAATTCAGTCTTCACAATCCCTTGAGAATCCACGTACTTGAAGCATTGGTGGAGAGTTGAAGGCACAATATTATGCTCATGTATCCACGATCTTCCAAGGAGGATGTTGTAAGATACATCTGAGTTGATAACATAAAAGGTCGCCATAGTTCGAAGATCACCTATTTGAATCTTCAGACGAATCTTTCCCAATGGTTTACTCTTTCCAGAGTTGAAACCAACTATCATTGTACTAGTGTAAGTCAAATCACTAGTAGGAATCCTCAAGGGTCGTAGAATACTCTGAAGAATAATGCTAATAGAAGACCCAGGATCAATATAAATCCTGTCAATTTCAGTAGATTCAATATACCCTGTATAACACAGAGGCCTGTCGTGTTTATTATGCTTCAACAGCATATCTTCTTGTGTGAAGGTAATGTTAGGAATTGATTCCATCATACTATGACACTGTGGACACGACACCGGTATATTGTCAGGACTCTTGAGTTGAGCTAAGCATGAGTCTTCCTGTAGTAAAGCTTCGCTCAAAGTTTTTCGACTTTCTTTAGAAAGACGAAGCAGCTCAAAGATAGAAAGTCTAGCCGGAGTATTAGCTAATTGGGCTAGAATATCGAACTTGTAGGGTTTTATCACTACCCCTTGATTTAAAGTAGATTTTAATGGGACGTTAAAGCGTACTGCTTTCTGTTTCCCTGTCTCAACCATAGATGGTTTAGAAAGTCTTGCCTCTACAGGAATAAGAGATGGTCGAGCTGGTAGTGTTTCAGCAACGTCCTCTGCTTTTTTAGAAGTTCCCTCATAATCTTTGTGGTACTCTTTTCCAGATCTTGTACCAGCAAAGGTTTTCTCTTCTGACTTAGGAGAATGAAGTACCATATTACAGGTTTTAATCTTCTTTCCCTTAGTCTTCTTCTTGCGAGGATTTTTATGAGGGACTTCAAATCCCAATCCAACAGTGGATTTTTGACCTTAAATTTGTAAAAGAAGTCGCATTCCTTTATCATAGTTCAAGCCTTCCGTCTTTTGAAAGTCATAGCCCATTTTTTTGTGAGATGGACTGATTGTTGACTGTATATGTGAGTGGGTAGCAGACTTTCAATAGATGATTCAACAGTGGAAGAAGGAACTAAGACCTCTGTAGCCACAGGAGTAGGAGTACTCGGGACAGGAGGAAAAATCCATACATGAGCTTTCTCATAAGCAGCAAAGACTTGTTGTGCCCTGTGTAAGGGGACACTATTCATTGCTAACCATTGCCGATGAGTAAGTTTGAGTTTGGTAGGAGGAGCCAAACTTGGAGGGCATATATTCAAACCTCTCAATCTATCCTCCAAAGGAATACCATCCCAAAGATGATCCAAATCATCATAACAACATGAGAAATCATATTGCAGGTTTTGACTTTTCGACCTTTCTTAGATTTTGAAGTTTTACCTTCATCTTCCATTTCAGGTACTAAGTCAGGATGTACCCACATGATTTCACCATTTTTTAATGTGAGAGGCAATAATCCTTCACTTTGCTCTCTAGTAGGCGGGAGATTCACAATTTTTATTGTTACCTTTGGAATTGGGACAATCCCATCTGGAACTTGCTGTGGAGAAAAATCTCAAAATTAAAGAGAAATCATATTAGTTGTAACTGTATGCTCATCATTGGTTAAAGTGATGGCATTAGCATTTATCAACTCTTGGATTTTCTTCTTTAAAACATAGCAAGCCAATACTTGGGATTGTCAATCAGATTCACTTCATTAGGTCTTTTTGGCTATGGAATCTGGAGTTTGTCACTCTTTATAAGACTTTAAAATATCCATGTGATATCATTGTCATCAAAAGAGTATTTTTCTTTTGGTTTGGAAGACTCCGGATTATTTGGCGTCATTTTGGATTTTGAAAGATTAACCACTAGGGTTTCTTTCCCTTTTCCATTGCGATTGCCGAAATTATTACTTGAAGAGGCTTTCTTTCCTTTGTCTTCTGAGGCAAAGATTATCCCATGTTCACGAGCTAACCTACCATTGGTCTCGGTTGAAACTGCTGCTATAATGAACGAGGCCCAATTTGTGAATTCAGAGCCTGTAAAGACAGTAATGGTTGGTTGCAGATTCATTTTGCATGTATCAATCAATGCTGAATCTGGCATACCAGGAGGCATTTTCAAAGTTGCCTGTCGAAAATGTTCGATAAACGTCCGAGTATCTTCCTTCTCTTTTTGTTTGATTTCTATTAAGGAGGACATATTCATGTCCATGCCTCCTTCATAGAAACGGGAAAGAAACATTGCTTCAAACTCGTCAAAAGATGATATGCAATTGTCGGGTAGACTGTGATACCAGTCATATGCTGAACCCGTCAAACACCCTATAAAGACGGGTGAGAAGAGCATCATTCTTTTGTAGATGCACAATCATAATATCAAAATAATTGATATATTGACTAGGAGAAGCCTTTCCATCAAATAACACCATAGACTGTGGCTTGAATTTTGGAGGAAAAGGCACATCATTCCAATGAGGAGGATAAGGTTGCTTGATTCCTAACCACTGGAGCTGATCTTTGTGCTTCAGACTTCAAACTGTGCTTTTAGTTCACGCACTGCTTGAATAGCTTCACTAGTTTGAGGAAGCATATTTGATTGAATAGTTATTGGATGTACCGTAACCCCCACCGGAGGTGGTTCATCTTCTGGAATAAGAGGATCTGTAGATGCAGAATTTTAATTGACAGCAGGCTCTTGACTAAGATTATTCAAAGGTACATCAACCCCTTGACTATCTTGAGTTTGTGCTGCTACCTGCACCGGTATTACTACTGTCGGCTGAACAGTTTGCTGAGTCATTATTATTTGATGCATACTTTGCATCATGGCAAGCATGTCCTTCAGTGATTGCTCCACTGCGGAGAGACATTATTCTGTATTAGCAGTTGATGTCTCCGGTTCATCCCCGATAGCATAGGATTCAACCTCCCTTGAACATACAGAGGGATTGGTATAGAGGTATGAATCAACACTATCAGTTTATGACTCCAAAGACTGGGTACCCCCAGCTTCTGAATATGAAGATTGCAACTATCTTTGACTTCTTGAACGGGTATGCTGATATACCCCTTCAAAAGTATCAAGGAGTCGGTTGAACTGTTGTTGACTAGGAGTCTGGGACGAATTACGTCTTGGACGTCGTCCTCTATTGACATGAGATGCCATATTGACTGAAGCATAGGTCAACTCATGTTCTTGGTCATCAACTGATTGTTGAGGCACATTGTAGCTTAATCGGCCAAAAACTGACCGTTTAGAAGCCGAACAACAATATTTGATTACAATCTGGTGACACTCACAATGATAATTTTCTTTGGAGAGTATCACAGGAGATTTTCTATTTTTACGCTTTTGTACAAGCAACTCGCATAAATCAGAAGGAGTAGAAGGAGTCATCTTCTTTATTATATTTGGGACAGAGAAACGTTTAGTCCCTTGCGTATAAAGAATATTACTGGCTCCATTAGCAGAACCAAACTGTATATTTTTATGTGCCTAGAGTTGCGTGCGTAAATCCTAAGATTTTTGTGCACAAAGGACTCCATCAGCATTACGCGTAATCTGAAGGTTTGGTACCTTGCGTAAACCAGTATAAGAAGGTTGTTGGTGGAAAACTGAAGTTTTACCAATAATAGAATTCTTGTTTTTACGCTGCATGCGTGCAGGCAAATTCACTTTAGATGCAAAGGCATCATTGTGAACTTTATCTACCATGTCACTTACAGGAGATTTATCCTTGCGCATAGAGCACAAAACATAAACATCTGCCACGTCATAGACGAAAGATTTACCTTTACGCGTAGAGCGTAAAGCTTGGGTGTCTACCACATCACAGACGGAAGACTGATTTTTACGTGCAGAGCGTAAAACTTGGGTGTCTACCACGTCACAGACGGAAGACTGATTTTTATGCACAGAGCGTAAAACTTGGGAGTCTACCACGTCACAGACAGGAGACTAATTTTTATGCCTGGGGTGCATCACTGAAGTAGAGACTGCCTCGTCACAGACGGGAGCCTCTACAACAGGAGTGGGAAAGATTCCTTTGCGTTCAGAGATAGCAGGGAGATCCGAGGATGCTTTGGACATAGGAATCCAAACTTTTTGCGCCTTCCACGATTTTTGAACATTGGAGCAGCGAGTACTACCCTCAGTTCGGAGCATTTCTTCGTAAGTAGTCTGGTCGAAGTGAACAACCAGAGTCGTCTTTGTCGATCCGACCGACACATCATCATATTGAGAAATTACTTTCTCGTCAGAGGATAATGTCGTCCCTAGCAGAGTCGTCATTTTGTTTCACTTAATAAAATGCCTAAAATTGGCTTTTGAAAGAAAATGAGAAAAAGTACAAAAGTATAAATTGTTTCTGGGAAGTACTGTTATAGAAGTCTGATCCGAGATCAATCACTTTGTTAATCCTTGGACCACACGATGATGATGAAGAAAACTGCTTAAAGAAGATGAACAATCGAAAGAACTAAGTCACCAGAAAGGTATCGACACAACGGCACTGATGGCACAGTTGAATGCTTTCCTGCTTTGCTTCACCCTGTGTAATGCCTGTTGTTCGTATTACGTATTTGGAATACGTATACGTATTTTATCTTGTATTTGCATATTTTCTTGTTTAGCTCTCGGCTTGGTTTAACTCTCGGTTTGGGTTGGCTTGGTTCGGCCGGCCCAATGCTTGGTTCATCATGGGCCAAAGGTGGAACACCTTAGCCTATGCTTTTCCTTCATTTCCACCACAACCCCCCTACCTACCACCACCTTTGATATTTATTGCCATTTCTTCTTTTTCTCTCTCCATAATTCTCATTTACTTCTCCTTCCCCCACCATTACTCTTCTCCACCAACCAAGAACACCATAGGCAAGTGCAACTTGCTTCCACAAGAGAACTCCTTTTGATGGTTTCATTAGCTTCTCCTCATGATTCTAAACCACATTAGAACTTGTCATTTTCTATTTTGAGGCTTTATTTCTTGTAGATCTAGAGTTTTGTTACTTTTAGATTTTGGTGGTTTTGATCTATTAAACTCCTTTGTTTTCAAGTTTTGATGGTTCCATGTTGTAGAGCATTTCATTCTACCCAATTTTGACCTTTGGAAAGTTAGATTCGGACTTGTTTTGACCAAGATATGGACAATTGAAGCTTAGATTCAACTTTAGAGCTCTTGCTGTTCTTGCCATTTGGAGAAGACAGTGAACAGTGAGCTAGCTCTTTAGCTTACGCCACTGAGCTGTACGCTGCTGTTTAGCGAGCGTACGCTAGCCTTCGTACACTGCTGTTTAGCGAGCGTACGCTAGCCTTCGTACGCTGCTGTTTAGCGAGCGTACGCTAGCCTTCGTACGCTGCTCTTTAGCGAGCGTACGCTAGCCTTCGTACGCTGCTCTTTAGCGAGCGTACGCTAGCCTTCGTACGCTGCTGTTTAGCGAGCGTACGCTAGCTTTCGTATGCTGCTCTTTAGTGAGCGTACGCTCACCTTAATACGCTGCCTGTTGGCAGTGTGTCTTGAGCGTACGCTAGCTTGAGCGTACGCGTGCCTTGTATGCTAGCTTAAGCGAGCAAGGCATACGCTGGCCCTTTCGTACGCTAGCTCGAGCGTATGCAGTCTTGAGCGTACGCTAGCTTGAGCGTACGCTGACCTATAGCTTGAGCGTGCCCTTGTGTACGCTGACCCTTGCGTACGCTTCCCATTGGAAGTGTATGGATCCTTTGGTATGCAGTCCTGAGCGTACGCTAGCCTGAGCGTAGCCTGGCTTGAGCGTAGCCTGATTACCCTTGATCTTCTGTAGCCCTGTATATTGATATTTTATTAGATATTTAGCGTCTATTTTATATCCTTACGCCTTTTGTCCTGAACTTGATAATCATGAATTTACTTGATATGTTTGTAATTGATAATTGAGCATGACACGATAGTGACCCGTAGTGGTGCACTCCTGACATAATGACTTGACATGACCGGATAGTGGCCCGTCGTGGCGCACTCCTGACTCATACACTTGACATGATGACCTGACATGTTATATCTTGATAAGCTGTTGCGACGGCTACCTGACATGACATGACCTGTATAATAACATGGACACCGTGGGCGATTGTGCTTGTACAAATAAACCAGTCCTGTCTTACATCATGTCTAGGAAGGGAGCTCCTGAGTACCACGGTCAGGAGTACCTATTGAAATGGACTAAGGTTAGTAACTAGATTAACACATTAGTCATGAGAGATTTCCCAGCTACAGGCAATCCCGTTACCTGGGCGCGCCTGGGATCTGTAGCCTGCCGTCGAGTAGGGCACATTTCCAGCACACTGTCATGTGTTGCACCTTTCAAGCTACTTAAGGGTACATGCATTTCCTGGACGGTGTACCCACCTGAATTCAACCCCTAATTTCGACCTGGGTAACCTGGATGGACTGCAGGGCTTGTGGCTGTGGAATAATCTCACTGCATCTTGTTAGTAATTAGGCTTGTGACAACCCTAGTTAGTTAAAGTATTAAGCCATAATTCTTGCTTGGCCGTGATATGATTGAATGGAGTCTAACCTGTCTAGCCTTGTCCTGATCCTGTTCCAGACTACTGCATGACCAGAATGCTTGTATTTATTTTACCGATAAATGGTGAGAAACCAAGCTCCGTTCAGACGAAGGGTTACAACCCCGGTCCTTGTTTGGTTTACGGGTTGTAACCTGGCTATCTGAATAGTTCTATGGTTATCTCGTCGTATATCATCCTGGTATGTTTCCTTTTATTCCAGTCCTTATTTTATTTATATTTATATTCTTGTGCTGATTGTTGGTTTTAGTTCTTAAGTGAAGCCTCCTTTGTGGCACTTGCTCTTTCTGGGGTCTGACCCAGCTGGTTTTGTGTGGCCAGATTTCGGAGCAGCTCCAGAGGATCTACCGACCTTCCAGCCAGATGGTGGCCACTAGACGGAACCCTGGCAACGAGTGGGTTATTTTTGGCTCTCCCACTCTATTGTAAATATATTCTTTTGAGGCGTTTAGCCGACGAGCACCTGTTTAGCTCGGTTGCACTTTTACTTATTGTCTGCCTACGGGCTGTAACATGATTAACAGATCCTAGGGTTGATCATGTATGACTAAACTCTTGCTAGTCCTAACATTTTGTAACGACTAGCTTCATGATCAGCTGAATATGTAATATTTGGGACGCCTTATTATTGTATATTTAATGATCATACCTCTTGTAACTTTTACTTACTTGCTTGTGATTGAGACAATAGGCTGTTCATGACCATAGGAGACTGTTGGCTTGTAGTAAACCCTCATGTATCTAGACAGCCGTGACCATATAGCGAGATGGAATCCATTTCATATACGTAGCTGGCTATGTCTGCCCCCGCTCTCCAGTATTCTGGTTCTGGGGCGTGACACCCTGTTCTTGAGAAAAAGTTAAAAAAATGCTTCTGGGAATATCACTCTGAAAGTATGAGTTTTCTCAGAATCTTCTCTTCTGTATCTCTCCTGATGATGTCTGTGTTAAAAATAAGTCTATTTGTAGACTAGACCCTCTGTGCGTAAAAAGCAACAAAGTTGGGTCTCTACGCAAGTAACTGTCACCCACGATTAAAATTCAACCTTTATACGTGATGACACGTGTCCTATGTAGAGTTTTGATCTCTACGCATGGTGACACATGTCCCACTACTTCAACAAAATGGGAAAAGCACGTACACACGTTCCTCGATAAGTGTGGCATGAAAGCCACGTAAGCAGACCACGTTCTCATGTAGCCATAAAAGATTGGGCATAAAAATGACCCAAAATATACTTTCTGCATAAAGTAGCAGACTGGGCATAAAATAACCCAAAATATACTTCCTGCATATAGTGGCTGAAAATTAGCCTTGAGCGTATAATAAGCTCAAATAAACTCTACGCGCACAAAAGCCTTGAGCGTAAAAACTCGAATAACTTTCATGCGTAAAAGAAGCAGTCTCTTGAGCGTAAAGTAGCCCATCTACACACTAAACGACAAGTGTTGGATTTGATAAAAAAATCTTCTCGGCTTTTGCGCAATATTCTGTCAGAAAATCATACTGTCAGATCGATATCACGCACATTAAATGCATGGTCGGACAGCCTGTCCCTCGCGTAAAAGCTGAGAATGGCTCTCGCGTAAAGGAGCTCGCGTAGAATTTTGAATCTGGCTCAATAGAGTCTTTTAATGAGTCTTGCGTAGAGTCTGTCTTTGCGTAAATTCTTTAACTTCTTTGACTTGGCTTATGAAGTACTTTTTATGCTCCTACAGTGTCCGTGTCCAAACAGGACACGAACACGCTCGCAGCAAGTACGGGCAATACCCTGCTGCTCGAGGAGCTTTTTTCCTCATATAGGCCACGTGGGCAGCTGCCACTTGGCAGTGAGGTGGGGGCCATGACTGAAACGTCAGCCCCCAATCCTCGTGTCAAGTAGATTCGTGTCGGACATGATATTCCCCTTGCACTGATTTTACACACGTGCGTACACGAGCAGACACGTACTGATACCCATTTCGTGCACGGATACGAGGACACTTGGACATATACCAGGGTGCCTAACACTTAGCCCTATGTGTCACCTACCTGTGGATGTAAGCACGTGACACGAAGTGTCGTGTCCACGATGACACGAACTCACTGCACGATGTTCTGATACACATTGTGTACTGTGTGTGTTCAAATTAATTTGGACACGTTCGTGTCCACTTGGTAGGACACGAACACCCCACCTAGATACTGAAATTGGGCAAAAACTAAAAACTGAGTTCTTAGACTCGAATTTTGATTTGCTATGATAATGTTAATTGATAACATGACTGTTAAATGATGATTCATATTGTATGTATGGGTTTTATTTTGCTAGTTGGGTTGATTTCGAAGGTCTGATACTCTGAAACTAGGAAAAACTGAATGGGGTTTTACCCATATGTAATGTGTGTTGTTGAATGGGATATCATGGTATTTTTTTCCTGAGAACACCTATATTACACTATTGTATAAATCTAAGAACACATCCCACTTCCATCTATATTCACACACACACACACATATGTATCACTGTTTAACATATTCACACACACACACATATGTATCCTGTCACCCTACCACTACTGCACATACAAAATCTGAGAATAACACACTCCCATCTATCTATACACACACACACACACACACACATATATATCACTCCTAAAAAAACCTGTGAACACACACCTATATACTACTGCTGCACAAAAACCTGAAGCACACACACACCCTATGCAGATGACACACACACACACACCATGCCACCCTCACTATCACCACCTCTCTCTCACACACACACACACACACACACACACACACACACACACTCTTGTATTTACTCCTATACTAAAAACTAAAACTGAGAACACATGTGCACTGTTGACTAGAAATCTGAAAACCACACATACACACACACAACCTGTCACACACACCATACACCCTCTCACTCTCTATCTCTCTAATATATATATGTAATATATGTATGTTAATATAATATATGTATGTATATTGGTTGGTATATGAATACATATTAGCCTAGTATCCTAGTATACATTAGCCTATACATGATAGTCTATATATAAATTCCTATGTGTATGCCTATATACATTGAGTGTATATATGTACCTATATATGTAATGTGTATGATGACTTGTGTAGCTTTGAAATTGTGTGTGAGTGCTAGCCTAGGCTTTGGTTAGGCTTAGTGAGACTTGATTGGACTAGGATTGACCTAGTTGACCTAGTTTGACTAGTACATTGACTAGAGTTGACCAGAGTTGACCAAGAGTTGACTTTGGTCTAGATGACCTAGAAATCATATAGAATGCATTGTAATCTTCAATATTACCATTCTGGACATATTGTGACCTGTGTTGCTCTGTTTAGGACTTATCTACTCTGTCTGGACATATATATTCATAGGATACTCAGGATACCAGGCGAGTACATTCTCTAACCGTTTCATACTTGATAGGATTTACATTTATGCTCTAGATTACTTTACTTGATACTGTCACATTGTTAACACGGATTGGTACTATATGGATTCCTTCATGAGATGTTATCCCCCTCGGGAGCATCGGGTTACAGTATGTCATATGCGTTTCACTTTCATCATGTACTCTGGTGGTTTCACCATTCATGTGCACTCTTGTGATTCATGTACTCTAATGTTCACAGAGCTCCCATGTATACATTCACGTGCACCCATTTATGGGCCTTCATGTGATATCATGTGTAATAACATAACTTGTCTGGATCCTTGTGTATTGATTGGGGTACGGGAGAGTATAAATGTCATGTGAACAATTCCAAAGTAGTGTAATCATGTGCAAACTCTTTAGTATACTCATGTACAAATTTAAGCCGTTCATATGTCTATATTGTACTCTACATCACTAGCCATTGTTAGCTCTTTACTTATAGTAGATATTTCTTTACAGTCATCTCTTTTACTTCATATATTTCCCAGCATTTCATATATCTTACTCTATAGCATATTTACATATCATGTCATATTATGAACTGCGTGAGATGTATTGTGCTCGTTCCTGTCCTGACTGGACCTGTTGAAATATTACAGATGATATTGAGGAGTTCTATCCTACATACTATGGAGCAGGCCTAGATGACACCTGTGAGCTGGACTCCCAGGAGGACCCAGCCCTTGCAAAAGACATTACCCCATTAGTCTAGGCTAGTTAGCTAGACTAGTTATCTTACTTATTGTCTTGTCTTATTTTGGATACACTTTGTACTTATTTGGGGATTTTGTTATTCTGGATGTTGTGAAGATGCTAGCATAGACTCTTAGACTTCTTCTCTTATTATATTTCATTTGGCGACTTTCATATCTATCTATCTTATCGTACTTTCTACCTTAGCTGTGATTGAGTTTTATATTTCTATATTGTCCTCTATTCGGAGCATATACATTATACATGTACCTTATAATTGTTAGATATATGTGACCTAGGATATCATTCTACCATCGATACTGCGACGTAGGCTGAATGTACCCACTTCTCTTGCCCCTGTACTGGGTGCGGGTCGTTACACTAAGCTTCCCACCTCTACCAAAGCGAATCGTGTCTCATGTCGAAGAAATCCTCAGAAACATCAGATCGCCGACCTATCACAGAATAAAGTCTTAAAACTTAATCTATAACAAACAACCACAATCAATCGCAAACACCAAAATCTAAACTATACTTCAAACTCCAAAGGTCTCCGGTGGCTATCGGCCCAATGTCGATGTCTGTCCTGTGCCACCTGAAGTCTATCTCTAATGAACTTGACCTTTTCCGCACATCCACAACCATCTCTGGCCCTAACAAATCTCTTTCTCTAACATCAGCCTAAGACAAGGGAGTGCGACACCTTCGACTATATAGAGCCTCAAATGATGATATCTCTATACTGGCCTGGAAGCTGTTATTGTAAGCAAACTCTACCAGATAGAGATGGTCCTCCCAAGATACTCCAAAATCTAACATATATGTGCGAAGCATATCCTCGAGAGTCCGAATAGTGCTCTCTAACTTCTTATTCGTCTAAAGATGATATGCAGTATTGAACTTGAGCTGAGTGCCCAAGCTAGCCTACAAACTCCTCCAGAAGTGAGAAGTGAAATAACTATCCTGATCGGAGACTATGCTCACATGAACCCCATACAACATGATGATCTGCCTCACATACATCTCTGCCAGCTTTTACGTAGACAAACCCACTTTGAATGGCAAAAAGTAGGCCGCTTTGGTCAACTTGTCAACGATAACCCAAATCGCGTCTTTTCCTCCTAGAGATCGTGGAAGTTCGGACAACGATTTGGAGTCTAATTGATCCTCATCTAAGATTTAAATCAATCTGATATGATATCAATTATGATGTAATCCCAATTTTTTCTGTAAGAGATAGTTTAAACAAACCAATTGGGGTGGTCACATGCTTTCTGCACCTCTGGTGAGGACTAAGTACTGTTGTGCTTTTGGAGTGACGAGTAGACCATGCTCTGGAGACGATGGAGCCTCTGTGCTTTCAGGCGACGAGTGGACTTGGCTTCGAATGACGACGAGACTTCTGTGCATTTAGAGCAACGATGAAGCTGTATTTCGGAGCAACAGAGTCATTATGCTGTAGACGACGAGTAGACTTGTGCTTCAGGTTAGCGAGGTTACTGTGCTTTTAGAGCGACATGCTAACTTGTATTGGTTGCAGTTGGAGTTCCCAAGCCTCTTGTAGATAAGTGACTTAAGCTTCTGGATCGGAGCAGATGACTGCGCCGTGGGAATGGAGATGTGCATATCACCATCCTGCGCCTCATGTGGACGAATGTAAGTAGCTAGGCCTCTAAACTTTGAAGGTGTTAGTTTTGGAGGAAAGGGTATAACACCCTTGTGTGTCTGGGGTTGGCGCAGGCAAGTAGCTGTGCCTCTGGAGTGAAGACACTGGTTTCTGAATCAAAGAAAAGGGCGGGGCCTACCACCCTCTTGCTTTTGAGGTTGGCGCAGGCGAGTAGCTGCACCTCTGGCTTGAAGGCTTTGGCTTCTGAAGTAAAGAACGATAATACCCGCTCTTTAAGAACTTCCCTCTTAAATACCACCATAATATGGGGAATTTCAAGGGTCTAAGACTGACACTCGTCGTGCTGAGTCTTAGGTTCATCCTATTAATGCGGGAGTTTCTGACCGTCGGCCACGTGGGGTGCACTCTGGGCCATTTTCGATCCTATAAAAGGAAAAGTTCTCCTCTGAAGAGTCGTTGTCTTCTTCTTTGCATCCTTTACTACCATGCGAGATCCAAACTTAACTTCGAGCGGCGATCGGCCTTATATAAGTTGGCTGCTGGTTGAGGCTTTTTTCGTTCATAGAAACCATGTTCTTATAGAATAACTATATGTAAAAGGAGCCATTACTGCCCTTAAAGAGTATGTAAATGTCCTCCTTAGGGAGTTCAACTCTGGGTGACGTCTGAGGGATCTTCGAGGTCCTGACGACCTAGGTCATAGGTGGATAGCCAACCCGAAGAGCCACAGGTTTGTGCTATGTCCTTCCCATTCAGGGCTTCACGATCTGCTGTGCACTTTGAAGGCTCGGGCCAATGACTGCTTCAGGAAGCTGTTTGCTTTGGCCGAGTGGCTGATATGCTTCTGGGAGGCTGCACCCATAAAAAGATCAGAATACGCCTCGATGGAGGTCAATCTTCTGGCATGAAGAAGAAGGGTCGTGCTTTGACGAATACCAAATCCCTTGTAGATCCTTCTAGGCTCTGTCGAATCTGTACCAGATCCTTTGTAGACGAACAAAATTAGTCCTTTTTGTGTAGTCTCGATGTGTCTGTACTAGACTTTGGTAGACGTGGCACATAAGGGACTTCTTTCCATATCCTCTGTTTTGTCGTTTTAGCACTTGGGCTGAGCCTTTATATCATCTGCTCTGTGGCGAAGGGATGTCATCAGCTGAGATTTTTCATGCTTCTACAAACACCTGATTGTCATCGGAATGCAGACAACGATCGCCTGAAATGCACGCTCAAGGCTGCAGCCGCAGCAGTGGTGACAACAACAACTCTCCGCAAACCCAACTTCGTAGCAAGCTCTTGCGACGCGGTCGAGCATTTTGCGAACCGTCTTTTCTATTACATTGATAACCTATACGACTTTAATCTTCTTTAATTAGTTTGTTTTTAACCATACTAGATTGACTAGAAAATTAATGCAAACATTGGCGAAAAACTGTTCAAAACGAACAGAATATTAAGTTCCCAACCCTGTTTTGGAAGGGGAATATTCGTCGATTAATCGACTATTTTAGAAAACCACCCAAAACTTATTTTAGTCAGCCTAAACAACATTAAAATCCCTTTTGCAATTCATGATTTCATCAAGTCTGTGAAAAGTTATTCGTCTTTAAAAATCAATAAAAATATGTTTTTTGAAAACAAAATTTTAGAAAAAAATTCGATACGACGTGCGTCCCGACAAATTGGACGATGTGGTCGCAACCCATGAGCATCAAAAGACGCGTATGGATGTTGTCGATATGTGGGATTTGACAGAACTCGACTTCGTTGTGCGTGTGCGACAAAATCGAGGCACATCAGTCGAAATACCCAGTATCGGTATCTTTGTAAACTAGCCCATAACTTCGTGCACATTCGTCATCTCGAGATAAAACTTATGCCAACAGGACCGTGTCATTTTTCTGATAATGTATGCCAAATTTAGTCCGATTCTTAGCAGGTCGACCGGAACGTTATTTTGGCGGGCCCGTGACCCGATCCAACGGGCGAATTTGTGCACGGCCCACCGGAATCCAACTTTGGACATACTGTTGGGTTTGTAACGTCAAACCGGACCCGTAGATGTATAGTTTGATGACTTTAGAGACCGTAAATATTGGTACGCTTTTCGATATAAAGCGGGTCCAACGGCGGACATCATTTTGACCCAAAATTACCGTTTTGTCCTGTATTCAGAATTGGACTTATGGGTAGGCTATCCTAGCTAATTTGATTATTTTGAACATGGTGGTAATATCTGTTTCAGCTTTCAGAGACTGTTGTAAGAGTTTGACTTTTGTGGCTCGATGATTGATTGGATAATGTTGCTTCTACGTGCTAGCATTAGGCAAGTATACCTTATCTTTCTTTACAGTTATTTACATGCTTATTCTTTATTCAGTTTTCTCTTGTTGATTGTTGACAATTATTTTATAGTGCCCCGCTTCCGTTGGGGTGAAGCACTATGTAATAGGCTCGTGGCAAGTCATACATGGTCGGGAACATAGATGACTAGTCTGACTCAGCGACGAGTTTGGTATAGGAAAACCATGGCATCAACAAAATTGAGTTGGACAAATGATATGAGTACCGTTCCAACTAATGGATCGGCTACTACTGGAATAAGTCCTAGATGCAGTGGACTGTGTCTTGGCGAATGAACTCTAAAGAGAGCGACGCAACCGGTCTGTTGTTGGTTTTGTTGGTTTTCTTGGCTTTCTGAATGAATTGTTGCTTGGGTTTGATAAGTGTGCTTTTGTGTCGATTTCTGAATGCCTTTTTGGGAATTTCGAAGGAAGGATTCTAATTCGATGCTTGTACCATTGCAGGAGTTCGTGTAACTGACGCTTGACCGTCGTGAAGCGTTCTCCTACTCTCGGTACAATCTCTCTAGGTGGGTAGTTTTTCGGCCCCTTCTTTTCTACTCCTTCCTGCCAACAAAATTCTTAAAGTTCAATATTCAAATCGATGATGCTAACTGGATGTATGCTTTGCCACTAAGATCAAGAACTTAGGATAATTATATCAACTTAGAGAAAGTAACTCCGAATTGATAAGTTTTACACTAAAAAGAGAAAAGATAAAGTTCTAGAAAAGAGATAGAATTAATTCATGTTCTGCAAAACATAATGAAGAAACTTTGGTTGCAGTATATTACGCCTCGGAGGATTTGGTACCTACGGGATGCTAAATCAGAACGTACGGCTTCAGGAAAAAGAACTCTTGCACGAGTAGAAATGATTATGTGGTTTAATAATGTCTGCGCTATGCAATTTACTTCATATATATTAAACTGTTCATACAATCGCATGGTCATGGACGACTTATGCACAAGGTAGGCTTTCCTCGAAACGGTACCCAGGGCGCTGGGACCAAATCGACATAGGAGGAAATTATGGAATCGTGCTTCGGCACGAGGCATTGCAAGACTGTAGAAGCATGAAAAAGAACAGAAAAGTCCATGCGGCCCAAAACAGAGGGAGTCTCATGCGGTTCAAAGAATCTCTTAAAGCTTCATGCGGCTCAAGAGTCATTTAGAGCTTCATGCGGCTCAAAAGTCCTTCAGAGCCTCATGCTGCTCAGAAATCTCCAATAGCTCCATGCGGCTCGGGTAAAAGCCACATGGCCCTATGCGGTTCGCCTCTACAACTGGCCATCAAGCAGCATCCTCATTTAATGCTCTGACGTAACACGACAGCTCTGACACAAAGGTGAATTGACAGCTTTGACATAAAGCTGTAATGATGACTCTGACATAATGGCGCACTCCTAGGAAAACGAAGAAAATCTTTATAGCTGGCACGATCCACCAATTCCGAAGCTCCCTATGCGGCTACCATCCTTCATGCGACAGCCACTCCCATGCGGTTGCTACTCCCATGCGGCTCGGATAGTGGGGGCCCCCTCATACGGCTCCGATTTTGGAAAGCCACACCCATGCGGCTCTGACACGTGGCCACCCTTATTTGGCTCGGTTGGGGGCTACCCCCATGTGGCTGCTACTCCCATGCGGCTCGGATAATGGGGGCCACCCTCATGCGGCTCGGATTAAAGGACTTCCATACGGTTCAGATAAGGCCACCCTTATGTGGCTCTGACATGAGGCCACACTCATGCGGCCCAACTATGACAGTCCTCCATGCGGCTCGCAGTAGTTGGGACACGTGAAAGAAGTTGATCAAATCCCAACAATCCAGATTTATGGCAATCGACATAACAAGCAGTTGGGACACGTGGCAGGAGATTGACCAAGATTTATTCACTCGAATTTGCTGATATCAACAAATCATCACGATGCAGATTTGTTGCAATCAACATTAACTGCCCATGCAAATTTGTTGCAATCAACATTAATTGTCCATGCAGATTCGGTACAATCAACATTAACTGCCATATTTGTTACAATCAATATTGACGGCTCAGATTAATTTTCAACAAACAAGATCAAGGCAAATCGTAACCAATCCCTAACCGCCCACTTTTCAAGGAGCAATCATTGTAAACCCTACTTATCATACTCCACTCCTATAAATAGCAAGGTGCCATTCCCTTGCAAAAAAAGGAAGGACATGAGAGAGATAGAGACACGCACAAAAAGAGCGGCGGCGCCCAGAAGAATTCTTCCACACATCCTGAGAGCATTTCTTCATCAGAGCTAAGGCTACGTCCGATCGTCCAAGGAGTAAGGCAGAGTTGATAGCACTCTTCCGAGCCTCTACCGTTACCCTCCAGAAAAAATTAAACAATTGTACTTAGATTGCTGTACCTAGGTTTTCGTCCCTAGGCTTTTATTGTACGAGCGAGTTTGTGTTGTGAAGTAAAATTTTAGTCCTCCCATAAAACTGTTCTGTTCTTTCATAATCAATGGCAAACACGATGGCGACTCTGCTGGGGACTAACTTCTCCATGGCTGAGGAGCTGGTGACGCAATCAGACGCATCCAAGCTTGGCTCCACTCAACAGATGCTGGTCGTCCGCTTCGACCAACAAGCGTTTGAAGAAATGCTCTCCGACGGGAGTGCTGGCCCGGTCCAGAAGCGAGCCCGCACGAAGAAGGCTCGCAGGGAGTGGAGGCCCAAATTATTTGCTCCTCCCCAAGCTCTGGAGGAAATGCTCCCTGATACCCAAAATGACGGGAAAGACTCTCGTACGGCCCCACTTCAGACCATAGAGGACTCTGCTGTCCCCAAGTCCGGCAGAGAAAAACATTATGATGCTGGACTTGCAGGGGCAAAGAGGAACTCTGTGCGGTCCAAGAAGAAGTCGCATAAAGGCGCCAGCCACATGAAGACTCATGCGGCCAGCGCATACAGAAGGCTCATGCGGCTAAAAATTCCAGCCGTATGAAGGAGGCTCATGCGGCCACGACTGCCAGCCGCATGCAGACTGCTTATGCGGCCACCGCTTCTAGCCGCATACAGAAGGTTCATGCGGCTACACATGCCATCCGCATGCAGACAGCCTGCACGACCACCAATCCCAGCCGTATACCATCTGCTCCATGCGGCTCACGGTCAGTCTTTGATCGTCTCTCATGCGGTCCTAACCTTAGAGGCTCTCAGGAGGTTGTGCCAAACTCTGTGATGCACCACTTGGACTCTTTCTATTATGCACTCTCGGGTGCTAGAGGGAAGAAGTCTAGGACAGCACGGGCTCGTTAAGCTCAGTTAACTGCCCCAACTACTGACTATCAGCGCACCCTGCTGACTATTACGCGGGCCCCTGATGAAAAGTTGTATAAAACTATCCGTGTCCAGCATCGGCGGCCAACAAACGGGATAGTTATCAAGAATCTCCCAACAATGATCAGGGGCAAGTACTCGTACTACCCCCACATCAGAGAGAAGGCAGGATGCCAACACACTCATGTGCTCAGGACTCCCGGGCCCACAAAATGAGTGACTTGCGCAACGTGATTCTTCACAAATGCAAGAAAAGAGACGAAAACTTGGTGTGCAGAGAATCCTTTTGTGGACATCACTCTACTCAAGTCATTGTCAACTGCTGCTACAGCAAGGCGGCCAAACAAGAGGACCTGCGATCCGTATTCTAACGACTGCAACACCCAAGCTCAGAAGACGAAGCGTTTCTCGTCGCTTCCTACAATTCTGCTCAGAAGATCCCTGGCGGCGGGAAAGGAAAGAAAACAAAAGTCTCCAGCCAGAAAATCTCAACCAAGAAACTCTCTTCTAAGCGGTTGTCCACGACCGTTACATGAGAAGTTTTCCAAGGTACTCGCTCAAAGACAAAATCTGCCATACTTGGATATTCGTCGTCCACATTTCTGGGAGGCGCTGGAACCCAGGGTAGCACTCCTTCGAACATCCACGATAATACGGTGTTTCAAGGAGATAATCCAGGGGAAACAGTTCCCCCAACAGATGCAGCAGGTTCCGACGTCCCCGAGGACGTCCACAACTCTCAAGACGAGGCAAGCTCTGAAGCTGGGGGTACCACTCCTGAGTCTGAACCAGAGGAGAACATTCCCATATACCCTGACGACTTCTCTGTACAAGGGTATGACTCAGAGGGCACGTCCTCAACCGTTCCTTTCATCTCTCTTCATGTGAGGACGGTGTTCATGACGGACAGCAACCAAGATGGTCCCAGTGATCGTCAACGTATCGACACTCTAGAGGCCATACTGTATGCCTTGGTCAAGTTCGTGGACGAGATCAAAGCGGTCCTTCCAACTCTGCAAGGAAGGACGCCTGGCCAAACAAGCTTGGGTCCCACGATCAATGCGGACTCAAACTCGGTTGCACCAAACCCGGTCGACAATCCTCCGACAATATCGGCTCCCACTGCTGCAGACGAGGCTAGAAAGGCAAGACGAGAGGTCCAGGAGCTCCGGGCCATGTTCCACGCCCGAGAAACTTGCTAGGACCTCATGATACAACAACCGTATCCGGCTGCATGGAGAGATGTTCCCTTCCCACCAAGATATAAACCATTCAACATCAATCCATATGATGGAAAGACATCTGCAAGCAGATACATCACCTACTTCAAAGTCACAACCGAACTTCTGCCTCATGACGACGCCATCCTTACGCGGTTGTTTATTGGAGCATTGGAAGGGGTCGCCTTCGACTGGTTCTACAACTTGCCGGACAACTGCATCCATTCCTTCATCGATTTCAAACGTATGTTCCTGGAGAGGTTCTACGAAGTAGGGCAAGACGTGACGATGTCCACCCTCATGGATGTTGTTCAAGAAGAAAAGGAACTGACAAGGAACTATAACGATTTCACCAAACCGCGATGAAGTTACCTTCCGGTAACCCTAATTCCTTCCTGATTGAAATTTGCCAAAAGAGGCTGCTCCCCACAATCAGCCTCTGGATGGACGAGAGTCAATTCAAGGACTAGAAGACGTTCATCATCAGTGCCACTGGCACAGAAGACAAGTTGAAAAAAGCTCGCCAATTGGGACTGCACATCTCGGAGGAAGAGGACAAAGGTAAACGCCCTACTACCAACAACAACAACGACGGTAATTCCTCCAACAACCGAGACAATAAGGGCAAGCAGACTATGGTAGCCGACACAGCCCAGAAGCCTGAACCAAAGCCGGCAGAAAAGCAGTGGCCTCAGATGACTTACTCCTTCGATGATAGCCATGTCAAGTCCATCTTGGACATGCTCATACAAGGAGGTCGAATTCAGCTCCCTCCTCCAAGGCGTGAACCTCGTCCAGCAGAGATAGAGAGCCCCAAGTATTGCCACTACCATCACTATGTCCACTATACTACACAAGACTGCTACCAACTGAAGTGATACATCCAGCATCTCATCGATTCTAAGGCCCTGGCCATTGATTTCGAAGAGGTAACCGTAGCAGCCAACATGGTGTCAGTTCAGTTCGATAGCTTCCCTCCGACAAAGACTCAAGATGGAGTAGTGCCCGTCCCCAAAGCAAAGATGAAGGTCGCTAACCTTCCACCTCCCCGAGACCAGGCTGCTGGTCTAGTGCCCCTTACCACATCACGAGGGGAGGTCATGTGGGTCCATCCAGACTTAGTACCTAAAGTGACTCAGTCTGTACCACCCTCCACCAACAAGAAGAAGAGTGGAAAAGTCAAATTATGTCGCACAACCTCGACAGAGGTCAAAGAAGCTACGGCTGTTGTTATCCGATCCGGCGCACAAACTCAACCTCCATCGGGTAACTCGGCTGAAGATCATAAGCCGGCGACTGCTGATGCTCCAGGACCTTCTTAGCCTCCGACGACCGACAAGCCTAGGCCGAAGAAGACTCGCTTTGACAAACCGCTCCGAAGAGAGAAGCCTCATGGGCTGGAGAGGCCCTACAACTTTGACATCTTGGCACAATTGGCCAACACACCAGCCAAATTGTCGTTATACGATCTCCTGAGACTCTCCAAAGATGTTTGTGTTGCACTGAACGAGGCACTCCAGAATGCCGGAGCATATCTGGCTCAGTCCAATCTCACTGGGGAGAGCTTCCCTGCAGATCTCCAGGACAACGCTTGTACAGGCACAATGCCCAACATTGTCTTCACTCCACAGGATATGCTTATCAAGACCATCCTGCACGATTAACCTCTGTATTATACTGGGTACATTAGCGATATCAAGGTAGATCAGATGCATATTGACCCCGGTTCTTCTATAAGCATCATCCCGAAGAGCCTGCTACACCATCTGCATATTCCAATGCATCGCTTGACGCTGACAAGTACTGCCATTAGCGGTTTCAATTCAGGTAGAAGCTATCTGATCGGGAAGATTCGTCTGAAATGCCAAATCGGCGATCTTTAATCAGAAGTGACCTGTTATGTCATAGATACGGACACGTCCTACAATATTCTCCTGGGGCATCCTTGGATACATGATTACATGATTACATGATCGTGCCTTCCACACTACACCAGTGCTTCAAGTACGTCGATAAGCACGGCTTCGTGAGGACAAAATTTGCTGACATTGATCCCTTTAAAGGGGTCGAATCCTACTACTCCGACTCATGCTTGTACGAGAAGTCGAAAAGGCACCTTGTCGAAGAAGATACTCAAGCTCCAACTGAGGCGGCAACTGGATCGAAAGAACCTCTGACGATCCACCTCCAAGCCCGCAAACCTGGTAAAACTGTACCACTTACAGCCACTCTACGTAAAGATGCAATCAGCCTCTCTGCACAAGAGGGACAGATGATAATCCGACTGCCAAGGTCTGGCCAGGCGCTAAGACCCACGACAGAGCCACTAACAATCAGGCTGCCTAGAGCTAGCCAGCAACAAACAGAAGAGCTCAATCGCTCCATCAAGCCGATGACGATTCGCCTTTCCAGAATGAATCGACAGCCGAGCGCTAAGCAGGGGACTGCTAGCCAGCCCACAACTCCTTGTCTAGCTCCGAACACCAAACTGGGGGTCGCTAGTACGCCAACGACTCCGTGTTCTGCTCCACCTATGGATCCCCTGATGATTAAGCTGCCCAAGTCATCCTTCCAGTCTTCAGTGACACAGGGGGTGGCTGAAGAAGAGTCAGAGCTGGCCAAGTATGTGGCTGCTCACACCGATGTTCCATCCGCAGATGATGTAATCCTACTAGAAAAGATACCTTACTTCATCAATAAAGGGCTATCTTTAAACTACCTCGAGCTTAATAAGCTTTGTACAATGCATGCTATGGAACACGGTATAGGCACCCACCTACACATACATGTGACAAATGTCTACACCACAAACAAACTTACTCTAGTAGAAGACGCTGACCACATAGTCGAAGGAAAGGATCATCCAATCATCTTCGGCCGGAAGAATAATCCACAACCCTTCAGGATAGAAGAAGTCGATCTCGAACCCGACACCGGAAGACTTCCCCTTTATCTGTATAGTTCCCGATCCAAGTACCTCATACAAAAATAGGGGTATGATCTGAAAACTATGCCAGGCTTGAACTATGGCACTGGACGGCGATTATCCTTACAATTGTCGGTCCCGGCTGGAAAACCACATGATTACTATAACAAGACCAGATGTGGGCTAGGTTATGTTACACCTGCAACGACCCTTGAGAGCTCAGATGAGGAGTACGAATGGCACTCTCATTCGTATGGGTCACCCACTTCTGATTCAGACGTCAGCATTGGAGACATGCTCAGGCAAGTCTGGTCCGTCAATATGGCATTTGCTGACGCCTACGAAGAAGATGAAGACATTCCTGAACTTCTTGAGTTAGAGCCGTGGGCACAACAGCTAGATGCGCAATGGGAGAAGCGGTTCAAACAAAGAGAGCCTCCCACCGAAGATGAGGTTGTGTAAGTTGATCTCGGTGATGAATCCCCTCCGAAACCCATCTTCGTCAGCAAGAATCTGACAGACGAAGAGCGGGAATCGCTACTGCAACTCGTCAGAGAATACATCGACGTGTTCGCCTGGAGCTACGAAGACATGCCAGGATTGAATCCCGAGGTTGCACTTCACAAACTCAACATTAGTCCAGACGCAAAACCGGTCAAGCAACAGCAACGACGGTTCTGCCTCGACATCATGAATGCCATTAAAGCCGAGGTCAACAAACTGATAGCTAGCGGCTTCATCCATGAGGAACAAGATCCAGACTGGGTAGCCAATATAGTACCAGTCCTCAAAAAGAATAGAAAGATTCGAATCTGCATCGACTTCCGGAACCTGAATGAGGTGTGTCCTAAGGATGAATTCTCCCTCCCTATCACAGACATCATGATTGACAACACCTGCGGCTTCGAGCGTATGTCATTCATGGATGGTTTCTCGGGGTACAACCAAATCAAGATATTCCCTGATGACGAAAAGCATATATCATTCTGAACACCAATTGGTACATACTGCTACACAGTCATGCCTTTCGGTTTAAAGAATGCTGGCACCACCTATCAAAGAGCTATGAGCGTCATCTTTAGAGACCACTTACACAAGACAGTGGAATGCTACATCGACAACATTGTCGTCAAGAGCCGTTTAAGGAAGATCATCTACATGATCTGAGGACAGTTTTTGACCTGATGCAAGTGCACAACTTGAAGATGAATTCCACAAAATCCTTCTTGGGCGTATCCAGCAGAAAGTTCTTGGGTTTCATCATTACTTCCCAGGGTATCCACATAGACCCGAAAAACAAAGACAATCATGGAGATGGGTCCTCCGAGAAATCACTACGAACTCCGAGGCCTTCAAGGGAGGCTAGCTTACATCAGGAGGTTCATCTCTAACCTCTCCGGGCGATGTCAACCATTCACCCACCTCATGAAGAAGGGCATTTCATTCGTATGGGATGAATAATGCCAGCACGCCTTCGACATCATCAAAGAATATCTGATGAACCCTCCAATCCTGGTGGCCCCGGTCGCAGAAAAACTATTCCTGCTCTATGTGCGAGCAATGGAGCATTCTCTCGGTACTTTACTAGCACAAAATAATGATACAGGCCATGAGCAAGCTATATATTACCTCAGCCGAATAATGATGGGGCCGAAGCAACGATACACTGCCGTAGAGAAAGAGTACCTTGCTCTGGTCTTCGCCATTCAGAAGATGCGATACTACGTCACGGGACAAACCATCCATGTCGTATCAAGAGTCAACCCTCTCAGGATCCTCATGACTAAGCCAGGTGCACTCAGCTCTCGCCTCGCTACCTGGGCGATATTACTGTCTCCCTACCACATGATCTTCGTCCCGCAGAAGGCTGTTAAAGGTCATGCTCTGGCAGACTTTTTAGCAGCTCATCCAGGCTCGGAGTCAACCAGAATAGACAAAAAGATACCAGACGAGGTCGCCAATTCAAATAGGTCTCCCATGATGCCATCTGGCGAATGTTCTTCGACGGCGCTTCGAGAACTGGGCCTAAGGGCAACATCGTCGATGGAGTCAGAGTTGTACTGATTTCTCCCTCCGGGTGGTGATCAATCGGGCTTACTCCCTCATGGAGCCCTGTTCAAACAATGTGGCCGAGTACAATGCTTTGGTCATTGGCCTCTGACTTGTAAAGGAGCTGGGGGTAGAGTATCTTGAGGCATACGACGATTCACAGTTAATTAACAATCAGATCAGGGGTTCATACGAAGTTCGCCATGAAGATATGATCCCCTATCACCAAATAGCGATCGACATCATTTCGTCATTTGAAGGGTTCTTCATAGAACATGTTCCGACACGCCGAAACATTGAAGCCGATGCCTTAGCAGGACTGGCCGCTTCCCTAGCGGTCCCAAAATGTACTTATCATTTGGTGGATGGAATAGGCCATGAGTTGGTCTGTCCCAAGAACACTGCCCAATTTGCTGAAAGCTATTCCGCTCAGACGGTCGACGAAGCACCAGACTGGAGACAGCCATTTGTAGACTTCGTAGTCTATGGCATCTTGCCCGAGAATCCAAAGGAAGCCACTTCTATCAGAAGACGTTCCCTCAGATTCTTTTATAATACGGAGACGAAAATGCTGTATCGACGATCATACGATAGATTACTGCTTCGATGTCTGTCAAATACAGAAGCCAAAGAAGCTGAACGTGAAGCACATGACGGCTTCTGCGAGGCCCATCAGCCTGGCCCAAAACTACAAGATCGCCTTCGCCGAATGGGCTACTACTGGCCTACGATGGTAGCGGATGCGATAGACTACACAAAAAAGTGCAAGGCCTGTCAAGTCCACGCAGATTTCATTCACCAGCCATCCGAGTTTCTACATCCGATGGTGGCATCCTAGCCATTCAAAGCATGGGGAATGAACATCATTGGTCCAATCACTCCACCTTCATCTTGAGGGCACCGCTTTATACTCGCAATCACAGATTACTTCTCCAAATGGGCGGAGGCTATTCCGCTGGCAGAAGTGAAGACTTCAAACGTGATCAGCTTCCTCAAGCATCACGTCATCTATCGCTTCGGACTGCCCTAAAGGATCCTCCACGACAATGGTCCGCAATTCGCAAGCCATTCCTTCTATCGGTTCTGCGACAAACATCGAATCCAGAATGTTGCTTCAACACCGTACAACCCGACGACTAATGGTCTGGCTGAAGCATTCAACAAAACAATCATCAAGATTCTCACGAAGTTCGTGTCCTCAAACAAATGCGACTGGAATGAAAAGCTCGACGAATGCTTATGGGCCTACCGTACTACAGTCCGGACAGCCACTGGGAATACCCCGTTCTCTCTGGTCTACGGCAGTGTGGTAGTTCTTCCCTTGGAGACTCAAATCCCCTCGCTCCACGTCGCCCTCACTTATCGATTAACGACAGATGATAATTACAGTCATCGGCTACATAAGCTGGAGGCTTTAGATGAGAAGCGTCTGTTAGCTCAACAACGAATCGAGCTATACCAAGCACGTATCTTGGAAGCTTTTAACAAGAAGGTTAAAATCGGAACATTCCAAGTGGGCGATCTCGTTCTGGCAGTTCGGAGGCCGATGGTTATGACTCATAAAATTGTCGACAAATTCCAGCCAAAGTGGGAAGGCCCATTTATCATCTAGGTTGTATTCTCCCATAGAGCTTACCGCCTTGCAAAACAAAACGGAGACTTGCTCATGTTGTCCATCAACGGCAAGTTCCCGAAAAAGTATTATGTCTGAAATGACATCCTCCAAATCCCCGATGATTGAGTTATGTATCCTCTGGTACCGCTGAACTTACATTCGGACTCCAAATATCCCAGATTGTTGAGTTATGTACCCGCAGGTACCGCTGAACTTATACTCTGGTCACTCCAGATGAATCTATATCGTATCTTCTAGGTAGTAAGTCATGTATGATCATACCTCTGAACTTTTTTTCTAAAAGAGCTCCTTCCTCATGATCCACTACCCGTACTTTCAGTACATAAAAAGGGTAACAAATCCACAAATTTCCCGAAACAACCATGTCGATGTTACCTCTGAGTTGTTTTACTTCTATCAAAAACAAACCACCCCTCACGTAGAACTTCTACGTCCTCATTACCTCTGAGTAGGAAGGCTCCATTGAAGAAACCCTCCTCTTACCATGTCCTCATTACCTCTAAGTAAGTATGTTGGTTCTCTCTCTTCCTATTATCTGTATTCAAAACCAGGGTACGCCAAGGATAATAGGTCCACAAAAAGTCCCCCATTAGGGCAACTACTACAAGCAAAGAAGGGAGTGAATGTATTCTGTTTATTCAAAATCAGTTACATTCACATGACTATATTTCATGAGCAAGCCAAAAAAGTTCTCCATCGCTTCATTCGGACAAAAAGAAAAAGACTACATTGATGTCCAAAAGAAGCGAAACATAAACTACAGCTAAAGACAGACAGAAATAACAAGACAAAAGACAGACATTTATGGGAACCCTAGTTGTGGGGATGCATATACCATTCCCTCAACCATCTTGCATATAAAGGATCTATTTGATTAAGATTCTCGTCCGGGACAGGAGGGTCAGAACTTCCAGTACTACTACCCTCAGACTGGGGCTCCTCCTTTACAGCAGCTTCAATATTGGAAGTGTTTCCCTCCCCGATGGACGCCAGCTCTTCTTTTTGTTCCTCCATTTTGGGTTACCTCCTCCTTAACGAAAGAAGACTCTTATGTGATGAAAGGAGAGAGCATCTCCTCCCTCACAATGATCTCAGTCTTCGGCATGGATGCTGCAAGAATCAAAGATAAAAGAGTCAAGAGATGGCTAAAAAACATTTAACAGAGCTTATGCGGCTCTGTTTCGGTAGGTCCTTATACGGCTAAGTTTTAACGGAGTTCATACGGTACTGTTTTGATGGAGCTTATGCGGTTCTGCTTTGCGGGGCCTTATGCGGTCCAGTTCAGATGAGCTTATGCGGTTCTGCTTAGCGGAGCCTTATGCGGCCCAGTCCAGATGAGCTTATGCAGTTCGGCTTAGCGGGGCCTTATGTGGCACAGTTCAAAGGGGGGCATATGCGGTCCTGTTTGATGGGGCTTCATACGACTCAGTTCAGAAGGACTTATACGGTTCTGTTCGATGGGTCCTTATGCAGTTCAGTTTGCAAAGTGCTTATGTGGCCACTAGACGACTCTCATGCGACTCGGACATGGGGCATACCCCCATGCGGTTTAGACATGGGACGTACATATGGCACATACAATTTGAACAGTTCAATAAAAACGAAGAAGGCCCGTGCATAAAATATGCGACATAGCCATGATGGTTAGGTTCTGAGTTCATGCAACTTCTCCTAAAATCCTTACCAGCAATGGCAGGGTGAACGTCGGGATGAACTTCAGGCACCGCAGTCGACGTAGAAGCCACTTCTTTACCCTTCGTCGCAGCCTTGGAAGTCTTAGGGGCCATCGATGATCGAAGAAGAAGAAGAAGACGACAGCTAGGGTAAGAAAAGCTTGAACTGGAGAAGAGAGTAAAGAGTTTCTCTCTAAAAATTATCCTTATTTATAGGCGAACAAGGGGGGCCACGTGGACCGATGAAACGCTTCGGATTATGTGCAGCAGACAAAATCGACTCTCGAGATTTTATCCCCTCTCATGCAGGAGATTCATTAAGGCAAAAATCCAAATATTTAATAAATCGACTCTTGGGATTCACCCCAAAAGGCAGCTTTAAATCCAAAACAAATCAAGGGCAATTAAATAAGACACACACGTGGCAGAGAGGACAATATACGACCAGAACAGTCCATACGGCTAGAAAGTCCATGAGGCCAGGCAGTCCATGAGGCCAGGCAGTCCATGCGGCCAGGCAGTCCATGCGGCTAGGAAGTCCATGCGGCTAGGAAGTCCATACGACCAGAACATCCTATACGGCCAGAAGAGCTTATGTGGACATAGTCATGCTTCTTATTCAAGGTATTTCAATTTTACAAATTATAAACTTTGAAGGGGGTCTTGTAGAAGCATGAAAAAGAACATAAAAGTCTATACGGCCCAAAACAGAGGGAGTCTCATGCGGTTCAAAGAATCTCTTAAAGCTTCATGCGGCTCAAGAGTCCTTTAGAGCTTCATGCGGCTCAAAAGTCCTTCAGAGCCTCATACGGCTCAGAAATCCCCAATAGCTCCATGCGGCTCGGGTAAAAGCCATATGGCCCTATGCGGTTCGCCTCTACAGTTGGCCATCAAGCAGCGTCCTCATTTAATGCTCTAACGTAACACGGCAGCTCTGATATAAAGGTGAATTGACAGCTCTAATATAAAGCTGTAATGATGATTGACATAATGGTGCGCTCCTAGGAAAACGAAGAAAATCTTTATAGCTGGCACGATCCACCAATTTCGAAGCTCCCTATGTGGCTACCATCTTTCATGCGACAGCCACTCCCATGCGGCTGCTACTCCCACACGGCTCGGATCGTGGGGGCCACCCTCATGTGGCTCCGATTTTGGGAAGCCACACCCATGCGGCTCAGACACGTGGCCACCCTTATGCGGTTCGGTTGGGGGCTACCCCCTTGCGACTGCTACTTCCATGCGGCTCGGATCATGGGGGCCACCCTCATGCGGCTCGGATTAAAGGACTTCCATAAGGTTCAGATAAGGCCACCCTTATGCGGCTCTGACACGAGGCCACACTCATACGGCCCAACTATGACAGTCCTCCATGCGGCTCGCAGTAGTTGGGACATGTGGCAGGAATTAATCAAATCCCAATAATCCAGATTTATGGCAATCGGCATAACAGGCAGTTGGGTCACGTGGCAGGAGATTGACCAAGATTTATTTACTCGGATTTACTGATATCAACAAATCATCACGATACAGATTTGTTATAATCAACATTAACTGCCCATGCAGATTTATTGCAATCAACATTAATTGCCCATGCAGATTCGGTGCAATCAATATTAACTGCCCAGATTTGTTACAATTAATATTGACGGCCCAGATTAATTTCCAACAAATAAGATCAAGGCAAATCGTAACCAATCCCTAACCGTCCACTTTTCAAGGAACAATCATTGTAAACCCTACTTATCACACTCTACTCCTATAAATAGCAAGGTGCCATTCTCTTGCAAAAAAAAGGAGGACATGAGAGAGATAGAGACACGCACAAAGAGAGCGGTGGCGCCCAGAAGAATTCCCCCACACATCCCGAGAGCATTTCTTCATCAGAGCCAAGGCCACGTTCGATCGTCCAAGGAATAAGGTAGAGTTGATAGCACTCTCCCGAGCCTCTACCGTCACCCTCCAGAAAAAAATTAAACAATTATACTTAGATTGCTGTACCTAGGTTTTCTTCCCTAGGCTTTCTTTGTATGAGCAAGTTTGTGTTGTGAAGTAAAAGTCCAGTCCTCCCATAAAAGTGTTCTGTTCTTTTATAATTAATGGCAAACAGAGACCTCCAGTTAGGCTCACAACCTGGACTGGTAGGGCGCATCGCAATGCTACGTAATCGTCCTTCATGGTGTCGATATCACCAATGACCGTATATAAGGTAGATTGCATGCTCACCTATTATCTTGTGCAGGTGGTAAGTATTATGTTTATTTTATGTAGGAAATGAGCACGATTGTGGTAAGATAAGTTGAAATTAGTTATGTTGTTTACTGTTTAAAATGTGCCTTCGATATGAACTATAAATCATATAGTTCTAAATAGAAAGATCACTTCGTATGCTAGAATCCTTAATAAGCAGTGTCAGTTTAGAGTAGTGGTTTCGCCCCATCCACTAGCAAGTGTGCTAACCCCCAACTCCCCAGATGACGAGCGTGCTGCGGGAGCTCGAGACTAGACTGAAGCTGAAAAATGGGAGGCGGCTCGAAGCTCACATATTTTGAAGTATTTTGAAGCCCAATTCAGATCGAAGGCTTTTGTTCAAATATATAAAGGGGCATGAATGTATGGAACGACAAGGATTATTTTATGACAGCTTGTCGAGAGTTTTCTTTTGTATTTTCAAAGATGTAGCCTCAACAGCATATGTAATATAAAAATGACCTTGCACATACTTTACAAGTTTTATGAATGAAAAGCTAAATTTCTTCCTATTCTACTGTTTGCTATTGATTATCTAAGAACAGAACAGTTTTATGGGAGGATCGAACTTTGATTCAAAATTATAAACTCGCTCGTACAAAGAGAGCCTAGGAACAAAACCTAGGAAAAGCAATCTAAGTACAATTGTTTATTTGGATTCTAGAGGCGATGGTAGAGGCTCGGGAAAGTGCTATCAACTTTGCCTTACTCCTTGGACGATCGGACGCAACCTCGGCTCCGGCGAAGAAATGCTCTCTATATATCTTTGTTGCTCTGTGTGTGTGTACAAGGGAATAGCACCTTGCTATTATAAGAATTTATAATGAGTGGGGTATACAGCCACGTGGCCACATCCTAGTAACTGTGCCTTGAGAAGTGGGCAGTTGGGGATTGGTTAAGATTAATCCTTATCTGTTTGTTGCAATAAATCTGGGCTGTTATGTTGGTTGAAATAAATCTGAACTGCTATGAAATATTGGTTGTAATAAATCTGAGTTGTTAAGACTTAGTCAACTTCTGCCACGTGTCCCAACTGCCACTAGGTTACGAGCCGCATGAAAGACTGTCCCC
Source organism: Iris pallida (assembly GCA_029216955.1). Taxonomy (NCBI): domain Eukaryota; kingdom Viridiplantae; phylum Streptophyta; class Magnoliopsida; order Asparagales; family Iridaceae; genus Iris; species Iris pallida. The sequence goes on from JANAVB010010800.1 coordinate 3,305,102, forward strand.
CTGTCTGAGTCGCATGAGGGTGGCCTCACAACTGAGCCGCACGAGGATGGCCTCACAACTGAGCCGCATGAGGGTAGCCTCACAACCGAACCGCGTGAGGGTGGAATCACAACCGAGCCGCATGAGGATGGCCTCACAACCGAGCCACATGAGGATGGCCTCACAACCGAGCCGCATGAAATTCACTTAGGCGATCCGCATAGAGAACTTTATTGGGATTTATGAACTGTGTCAGCTAAAAGATTTTCTCTTCTTTCTATATTGTCCCTCTTCTTTATGTCAGAGCCATGTCAGAGTTGTCACTTTGTATCAGAGCATTAATGACCCGCTACATAGAGTAATGATGGCCAGCTGTATTAGGCCTATTTCGAATCGCATAAGGCAACATGGCCGTTCCTGAGCCGCATAAAACTATCTGAGCCGCATGAAGCTCTTTGAGTTGCATGAAGCTTTTATGGATTTTTGAGCCACATGAACCCCCCAGTTCTGAGCTGCATGGAGTTTCTGGGCCACATAAGATTTTATTATTCCTTTTTATGCTTCTATAAGATCCCCTTCAAAGTTTTTAATTTGCAAAATTGAAATACTTTGAATAAGAAGCATGGGTATGTCCGCATAAGCTCTTCATGCCGCATAGACTTCTCTAGCCGCATGGGATTATCTGGCCGCATATACTTTTCTGGCCGCATAGTCTTCTCTGGCCGCATAGGCTGGTCTTTGTGCCACATGGGCGTCTCATTAATTGCTCTTGATTTGTTTTTGATTTAAAGTCGTCTTTTAGATAGGATCCCAAGAGTCGGCATTAAATATTTATATTTGTCTTGATGATTCTGAGCATCATTTTTTGCATGAAAGGGGATAGAATCCCAAGGGTCGATTTTATCTTCTATGCAGCACTAAACCCGAAGCGTCTATCGGTTCACACGCCCTGGTTAGAGAAAAGTTCTTTACTCTCTGTGCTCTCTTCTTTCTTCAAACTTTCGTACCCTAGCCACCGTTCTTCTTCTCCTTCGACCATCAATGGCTTCCAAGACTTTCTCTAGTGCTGAGGCAAAAGACAAAGGAGTTGCCTCCTCGTCAGCGCCTCCAATTCACCCCGACGTTCATCCTTCCATTAACGGTAAGAATATTGGGAGAAAGCTGCATGGATTTAAACCCTAATCATAATGGCTATGTTGCATGTTTTATGCGCGGGCCTTTGGCATATAATGCTATCTTTGTCTTCGTTGTGCTGTATGGGCCTCGTGAACGTCTTATGTCTGAACCGCATGGGACATGCCTCATGTCCGAGCCGCATGAGAGTCGTCATGTTGCTGCCTAAGTACTTTATGAACCGGGCTGCATGAAGTCTCACTAAACAGAGCCGCATGAAATCTAATGAACTGGGCCGCATGAACCCCCGCCAAACAGAGCCGCATGAACTCTAATAAACTGGGCCGTATGAACCCCCGCCAAACAGAGCCGCATGAACTCTAATGAACTGAGCCACATGAACCCCCGCCAAACAGAGCTGCATAAGCTCTAATGAACTGGGTCGCATGGAGTCTCACCAAACAGAACCGCATGAGCTCTTATGAACTGGACCCCACCAAACAGAGCCGCATGAGCTCTTATGAACTGGGCCACATAAAGACCCATCTAATCAGAGCCGCATAAGCTCCTATAAACTGGGCCGCATAAAGACCCACTTAATCAGCGCCGCATAAGCTTCTTTAAGCTGGGCCGCATAAAGACCCACTTAATTAGAGCCGCATAAGCTCAAAACACACTAAGTGTTTTTTCCTCTGGCCATCTTCTGACTTCTTTCTTTTACCTTTTTCAGTGAAATTGCCAGTCAATCCTGCAGAAGAACATTTGGTAGGTCGTGCCCAATCTACTGTGGGTATGAGGTTCGACCACATAGTTGATTATGTGTCAAACCAGTTTCCCAAGGATGAACCCGAGGAGAGGCTGAGAGATATCAAGAACCAGTCCTTCTATTTTCTCACTGGCATGATGAACTCAGGGAAATTGGAGGACCAACACCTGAAACCTGCGTTTCTCTTCAGAGATAACCTGACTGTGAAGAACCCTAATGTTTTGGACATATCTGAAAGTCGGAGTTTTTCTTCTGATGGGATGGCGATCCACATCCCTCAGATGGAACGTCACTTCCCACTGTCGCGGTTCAATATGTTGCCAATGGACAGGAAGATGGGGGATTCCTTGACTCCGACCCGGCACGGAATATTTGTGGGTGATATCCACTATAACAGAAACTTGGGGTCGGTAGTCGCGACCAGGACACCGATCAGCTGCTATGTAATGGGGTTGGCCCCAACTAGTTTCTTAAATGTGTAGGGTTCCAACTTTAGGCTCTCTCAAGCTGACACTTTTATGAATCAGCTTGCTCAGAAGGGGTCCTACCCCATTGGTCGATTGGCGTTGCTGAATTGGATGAACCCCATCCCTTCGTGGACCAATTTGACCATGTAGATTTTACGGACATACGAGAATCTTCTGCATGAGATCGGCTTGTATCACGCCATTCGGGAAACCTGTTATGGTTTGCCCATAAACAAGAAGCTCTTCATGGCTCTTCTCGAAATGTACAACCGCAGAACGGGGACCTTTTTTACACCAGAAGGGGAGATGGAACTCGCTCTCCACGAGATGCGTGAAGTCTCTAGGCTGTCCTAGGGAAATAAAGTCTTCGAAGTGTACACTCCCACGAACAAAGAGTTTGAGGAGTTGGAGCAGAGGTTCCCGGGCTTTGTTGCTGTCTACCAGGAATTGTTGTGTCACCACAGCACGTGCCAGTAGATGTCGAAGAAAAAGAACGACAGCTCGGAAGGAAACCTTCCTCATACAAAGGCCTGGCTCACTTACCTTTTTAAGCTCGGCGCCTCAGGCCAGGTTTTTCCCCGAAGTCTTCGAACTCAGAAGGAGGTGCAGGAGCAGGTGTCGACCGCTAAAAGGGTAAGAACCACCGACGACAGATTCGGGAGTCAATCTGACTCTTTTGCTTATTTTTATCAAGACACTCAGCAGTTGTCCGAGAAGGCTCTTCTGGCAGGATTTCTGATGGTGTGACTACGGAATTGCGTAGTTTCGGGAGGGGCTGGCTCTATTGAGAGAATCAGCCGTAACTTTATCCTTCCTGCGATGAAGCTAGTCTTTGGGGCCAGATTAGCTCTCCTCCCTGCCATGGTATGCAGCATCCATCGCGGCCTCCGCGCTTTCTCGTCCAAAGTTATTGCCCGTGATACGGCGAAAGTCTTTGAGCGGATCTAGCTGCCTATCATTATCTGATGGGGTGGCTGTTGATGCACTGCCAGTCTTTGATGGGGCCTGGCCCAGAAGACGGTGTAACTGCGGATGATGCCTTCATCTTCCGGTATCGCCGTATGCCTTGGGAGTGCAGTACCATGCCAGCATGTCGAATGACGCTGGCGAGAGTGGACAGATACAATTTTTTTGTGTCTCTCCCTTTTTTTACAGATGAAGAAGTGAATGGTGTACATCTTAATGGTACTGGGCCCCCACCTCTTGTCTGATAAGATGCACCTCTGGTTGCAGAACATCCGTCCTGCACACTTGGTATATCGTAACATGCTGTCTTCTTGGAGCCTTACTTATCCAGTCGGTTCGCTTGATAGTTTAGGTACAGTCAGCTATTTTTGGACAATCCCAGCCCCTGCTTGGGTTTTGAGGGTAGTGTCCTCGATGGTATCAGGGCTTGGTACTACTATAATACGGTTCACACCCCTACCAGCTTCTCTATGCCTGATGTTAAGGAGCCAGGGCAGATTTTATACATGGCGGCTCTGTAGCATGTTATGGTGAACAAGCCCCCTACCGATTTTGACCCAAGTACCAGTTTCATAGTCGGTACTGGTTTGGAGCAGAAACCAAAAGGGTCCAAGACGAGGACGAAGCAGGAAAATGCAGTTGAGGTATCGGACTCAAAGTCCACCAATACGGACGAAGAGGATGACCCCGATGACCTGCCTCTTCCTCCCGTAGATGATGTGGTGGCTGATCAGCCCCCTATTGTGCCTGGTCCTTCGCGCAAGCGAAGTAGACGTGTAAAACCCCTAAATTTTCACTACGATTTTGAAAATTTATTTTTAGTATTGATTTCTGGTAATTATACGACGAGTGCGAGTATGTACACACGTGATATTTATTCATTTAGTTATTTTAGGTTTCATAAATATAGTAAATAGTTTTATTTCAAAATATATAAAGAGTAAATAATTTGTATATAAACATTTTTTTACAAATATTTAGTCAAATCTTTTATTTTCATAACTATAAAAATGATTTATACAAGTAGAAGTAATGCTTTAGAGAAATAATACTTTTATTCTATTTTACATGCAAGGTGCATGGAAATTATTTCCATACATATTTTGAGTTTCAAAAACTAATCGATAATATTATTTTTTTATTTGTAAAAATGTATTGTAAGTTATTTTCTATTAATATTTAAATACTTATTTTGAATTTTTGAAATTAATAATTATTATAATTTTAGTGTTCATAAAAATATTTTTTAAAATTTGTTGATTGGTATTTAAATTAATTATTATGAATTGTAAATACGAATGTATTTTTATAGATCCTATTTTTAATGTAAAGGTTATATTTAATTTGATTCGAATTTGGATTGAATTCACTTTAAAACTATTTAAATTAATATGCGATTCATCTATGGAGATTTTATATTAACCCTAGTCCTTATCCAACTGGGAATTCCCACATCCAATAAAAGGCAGGTACTTATCCATAAATTGCTACCATTCATAAATTCCACAACAAAATTTTTTCACCAAGTCCGTGCATCGTGTCGGTGTCCCTTTCCTCCATTATATATTTTCCTTTACATACCCTGTGCTCGACAACCCAGACACAATCCATTATAACCCTTTCCTGTGTCGGACAACCCCGATACGTACAGCCCAAAAGAATAACCTTAAACCAAGCAGCCCCAACAAGCCGCTGCCACCGCAGTACACCGCCACAACTCCTCTGCGCGTCACCCCTATTTCCACCTGCCGATCCCAAACTCCCCGCCAAACACCAACTGACCAGACACGGCCAAAGCCGCACCCCATCCCCACCATCGGCCAAAACCACCACCAGCACTTACGCCACCGCGGCAGCCCGACAACCCGAACAGCCCTGGCCAAACCCCGGCCGAACACACACCAGTGCCACCACTATACCTATCCACCGCCACAAAACAAATCCGACGACGGCGCCACCGCCACCGCGCTCAGTGCCACCACTCATCAAATCCAACCTATCATCACCACTAACCTTGTGAGCCGTTGATCCCCACCGGCAAACGTCCTCGCCGAGTCAGCCTTCCGCCGTCATGTGAGTTCCGCTTCCTATCGTGGGCGCACGCATCCTCCACCACCATCGTCTCTTCTACGATGCCCCGCCCTAGCGTTTGGCCGATCCACCAGGAAACCCTCTCGACCCTGATTCGCAGCCCCTTCAATCCCGCTCCTCCGCCCGGACTCCTCCGCTGTTCCGCGTCGACCGAAACCCCTAATTCCTCCGCCATCGTCGGCGTGGGCTATGCCTGTGGTTTGCCACCACCGCCCGGTGCCTGTTCGCCGCTGACCCTCCACTCTTCCGCCGCCTGGACGCCTAGTCGTCGCCTCCACGTGCGCGGAGCCGCCTCCGCTCCCTAGCGTCGGAGATCACGCGCCGCCGTGAGCTCCCCGCGGCTGGCTCCCTCCAGCTCCGGCGACAAGAGCCACCACCATCCCCTTTTTCCTCCGTCCCGCTCTCCCTCTCCCGTTCTCCCTCTGCTCTTCTCTCCATTCTCTGCCGCCTCCAGCCGCACGACGCATCGCTTCCTCTCCCGTACCGCCGGCGCCGCCCCTTGCCGAGCTTCTCCGATCACCCGCTCCTCTCTCCTGCTCACCCGCTCCCTCTTTCCTTTCCCCCTCGTTTTCCACTCCCTCTCCCCTCTATTCTCCTCACTCTCTCTCCCCCTCTCTTTTTGTTCTGTCTTCTTCTCATTTTTTTTACTTTTGGTTTTAAGGAATTTACTTTAGTTTTGTTAAAGAGTATTGCTGTGGTCTCTCTCCTTCGAGGGAAGAGAACAGCAGAGGTGTTGTCCTTGTTATTTTTTTTACTTTTTCCTGTAATACTTACTTTCGCTTTCCTTATTATTATTATTATTATTATATTTTATTGTTATTATTATTATTATATGTAGTAATATTATTATAAAAAAATATTAAGTTTTGTACCTACGTGTAATCTATATTTGTTTAGCCCTAAATTATTTACCTAGATTTTTAAGTATTTTTCAAAAAAATAATTTTTGACTAAGGAAATATAGTATCACCTAGAACCATATTTTTTTCCCAAACTTAGGATTTTATATTTTCAAGTAATTGACGAATTATTTTTTTTTATATAAAACTCTACCTTTTAAGTATTATAAAATATTTTACTAAGTAAATTTTAGTTTTCAACCTAAAACGATTTTTACTACTCATAAATATTTTGGTAATAAAATACAGTTTCAAGGTTATAAATATTTTTCTAAATTCGTAGTAGGATCAAATTCCTTCGATTATCGTCCAGTCCATGACCAACCCCATTATTCTCGTTCCCTCACCAATTCTTTACTTTCGTATGTCTATCCTAACAAATATCGTCCTAGATCCGATGGAACAGCCAATGCTATCATCATAAGCCCTTTGTATAGTTGTAACACCGAAGTCAGATTTCGTACAACTTTGATTATCGCAGCACACCAGGCGGCCTACCAGAAAAGTATCCCTTGCTAATTAACTGTCAAATTATTTATTTTCTGCATTATTTATTTTGTTTCATATTGTTATTTTTTTGTTATATACTGCGCGTCCAAGCCATACTTGGGTGCAAGCGACTCTATTAGTCGTTTTACTTTACTATATGCATGTTAACTTAGTGTTAGCGGACTACCTTCTTGTTGGAGGATATCCTTATATCTTCCTTGGGCCATGACACTCATACTACACAATTTGAGACATTTTGCTAGGGGCACGACTTATGGACCGGCCATCTCTAAAGTCGTGTGACGGTAGATTTTCATAACTGCTATGACTAGGATTTTAGAGACTCAAGCAGTTACAAAACTCGATGAGCCATGACCCTGCTGAACTGGCTGAGAGGTAGCAGTCCCCTCTACAGTATCTCCATGAATGGCACGCTGTAATCGCGTCTCCACCATCCTGAAGACAGATCAAACAAACAATTGCTGAGAATGAGTCAAAATAGCAAAGGAGGACAGCTATATTCAAGGAGAACAATATCAGCAAGAACTGAGTTGGTATGAATTTGATATGAGTTTTTCCTAGTGTGATTGAGTACCTTTAAAATATCCTAATCCTATTGCAGGCTGTAGTGATACTCTAGTTCGAATACCACTACATAAACTCGACCTGCATGGGCCACCACTAAAAACGTGTCACGACCCGCACCCACTGTGAGGGTACGAGAACGTAACAACGCCCAGCCTACGCCGCAGTGTCGGCGGTAGAACGCTGTCCTAGGTCAATCATCTAACAATATAAAGTTACCTGTACAGTATATACACTCCGAATGGAGGTGACATAACAATATACAGTCTCAATCACATCTAAGGCAGAATGATGAAAATAAAAGATAGATAGATACTAGAATAAAAGATCCACAGGTTACAATCAGAAAGAAGAGTCTAAGTGTCTACTGCCATACAAACTGAACATCCAACTCAATACAAGTCTCTAATACTGAAAATGAAAGAATATATACAATCAAATCTCAAAAGACAGAAATAGTAAAACCTAGACTAGGGAGCCTCAGTCTCTAAGCTAGTGGATCATGCTGGAAATCTGGGTCACACATGTCATCTATAGCTGTCCCATAGTAGGTGTCTATGCAGGCCTCCTCCTCATCCTCTGTAATATTTTCAACAGGTCCAGTCAGGACGGGAGCGAGCACAAAACATCTCACGCAGTTCATATCGAGTAAGGAAATATAAAGCATGCAATAGAGTAAAGTACATGAAACACTGAAAGAAGAAGATATATGAAAAACAGTAGAGATTTGATAACAGGAAATATCTAAATACGATAAGTAAGAACTGTAAGGAACATGTAATTTTAGAGTACAATCTGGTTATGTAAACGGGCTAGGAAAATACAATGGTAACTCCATTGTACGTGGGTGTACAATAGACATATACAATAGTTATATAATGTTGTACAATAGGATTTGAGTACATAACCAATTCTACTCCTCCTTCCCAATCAATACACAAGGATCTACTCCAGTTATGTTATCTTATACAATAGTGTACAATGTTATACAATGGATGTACAATGTTATACAATAGTGTACAATGGTCTATCCCTGGGGCTCATGTAATAATGAGAGTACAATATGCACAATGAGTATACAAGGATATGGGTATTCAATAAATATAATATGGAAGTGAAACGCACGTCACAATATGTATTTAGTGAATACAAGGGGATAACATCTCAAAAGAAGATCCATATAGTACCAATCCGTGATAACAGTCGTGTCAGCATCAAGTACAGTAATCTAGAGCAAGAATGTAAATCCATACAAGTATAAAACGGTCAGAGAATGTACTCGCCTGATAGCCTGAGTATCTGAAGAGAATATATTGTCCGAGGAGGGTGTCTGTCTCCTATAGAACAGTACAAGTCACAACAAGTCTAAAATGATAAATTGAAGCTCTACTATGCATTCTACATGAAACTAGGTCAATCTAGGCCAAAGTCAACTCTTGGTCAACTTGACTGGTCAAACTAGGTCAATTAGGTCAAGTCCTAGCCCAACAAGTCTACTAAGTCCTACTAGGCCTAACCAAGCCTAGTCTAGCAATCACACACCAATCACAAGGCTATACAAGCCTAGACAAACCATCACACATTTACCTTTAGGCTATGCCACTACACTATCTACATCATACCTCATTACTAGTCACACTAGGCTATATATATATATTACACTCACATATACATGTATATAGGGAAGCTATTAAGAACTAGATTACGATTCCATATCACACTACATATTACCTAGGTTGCATATATATGGATATATATACATATATTCATATATATACATAGAGGGGAATAGGTAATCAAGCAAATGGGTGTGTGTGCATGTGTCCAAGTGTATGTGTGTCATAAACATGAGTGTCAAGAAATGAAGGTGTGTGTGTGAATGTGAGCATGAACAGTGAATGGTGTGAGAGAGGATGAGAGTGTGTGTGAAACTTGAGTGATGTGAGGGTGAGTGAATAGTAAGAGAGGGGCTGTCCAATATGACAGGACCCTGTGTGTGTGTGTTCAAAGGGTATGTAGGGCTGTTGTTAGGAACAAACAAGGGCTGCTTTAGGGACAGCCAAGAGTGGTTTGTAGGGCATGAATTGGACTGGACTTAGGCTGAAATATGGATAGCTCTAAGGCTGAACAAGGGGGCTGCCTGGTGACAGGTTTTAGGATATTTTAGGGGCTAAACAAGGGGTGAAATAGGGTGGTTAGATGACTGAAATGTGGCTGTTAGGGACTGAATTTCAGGACTGGTTTGGGGCTGTCATCTAGGCTTGTGTGTGTGTGTAAAGAGTGTGCATAGGAGGGTGTACCTGTGTGCAGTGTTCCAGTAAAGGGAAGTGTCATAACAGTGTGTGTGAGGCAATGGCAGTAAAGGGTGTGAGAGTGATTAATGAACAGGGTGTTAAGGGAATGTGAGGTAAACCTGGAATCAGTTCCAGGTTTTTCAGAGTTTTGTGTGTGTGCATGTATTATGTGTAGACATGTGTGTGTAGGACTTGTGTGTGTCAAATAGTGAGAACACAGTGGCAGTAAAGGCAATTACATGTCTTAGGATATCAAAACATAAATTCAGACTTTGCATAAATCTCAGGTATCATGAAACATAGGTTTTAAGCTCTAAACAGTATGGAACTCAGGAAAAATGGATTTCAGTTATTCAAACACCCAAAAACTCAGTTGATGCATGAATTTAATCAAGAGTTCAACAACTCAGTTAAAAACTCAAAAACAGTCCTAAAACTGGGAATTCCAAATTTGAAACCAACACACCCCCATTTCAAACTCAAAACTCCACAAAACAAGTCCAAAATTTGCATACTAACAGATAGCTATTAGAAGAACATATTTGAGCCTTAAAAACATACAATTAAACATGTAGATTAGGTAAAAACTGATGCTAAACTCCATTCTCAAAATCTGGAAAAATTAGAATACAAGAACAGTTCACAGTTTTTTGGATAATAGGGAAATCGAGAAGTAATCATTAAAATTGATTTAAAACACTAAAACAGTGGTTGGTAATGAAAATATACATTGTGCACGTGCCATATGATAAGTTTGTGTCCACCCAAGTGACACAAACGTGTCCAATCCATTAAGAACACAAAACAGGAAACTGGACACAGTGTGGGAGACTAAGCCTCGTGTACGTGTGCACTCGTGTTGTGCACACGACACAGCACGTATTAAGCCACGTGCTCGAGTCCCCACCTAGTATAGGTCTAGGTGTCCATGCCTATGTGTCTGCACAGTGAGCTCGTGTTGCCGTGTCCGACTTATACACGCGTATCAGCGACAAGAAAACACAGTGCACAGAACAGTGCAATCCCAGTGCACGTCGAAAAACTCCCAAACCCGACCACGAATTGACACAAAATTTGGGGAGAGGGATGACAGAACATGCCCCAACAATCTTCCAAAATTTTGTGTCGAGACAATTCGTGTCGTGTCCAGAAAGAACCCCGAGGTGCAGGGGATTCCTGTTCCCACGCGCGCACGTGTCCAAGACGTGTGCACGCGTGTCCAAACGACACGACACGTGCATGAATCAATCCCAGTGCACAAGGAATGGATAAACGACACCAAAACACAAATTCCCAATCAAAAAGATTGCATGAATAAAATCGAAATGCCCTCAGTGGCATTTCGACAAACACCTTACTACAGTCATGATACGTGTCCAAATGGACACGAAACTTAGGATACCCGACACAAAACCTATATTGATGCTTAGGGGACTCCTAGGGCTCCCTAATGATGAAGACAAAACAAAATTTCATGGAGGGATGAGGAATTTACCTATTGTTGAACTTTCAAATAAAAACCCCTATTCAATGCTCTCCACTTGATGTCCCAATCCACCAATATCACCACAAACTGAAATGGATTATTAATGACAGCAAGAATAGATAGATTAGGATCTAATAGAAAAGATTTGAATAGAAAAGGAAGAGGAATGAAATTTTAGGGATTTATTGAATAGGAACAAACCTTTCCTTCTAGACTTGAGCTTTCCTAAGAAAGAGGCAACCCTAAACTAAGAGAGTATTGGGTGGTGTTCCCAAGGAGGATATGGTGGCTGGCCACTTAGCCTAGGGCTTAGGGTTTTGAAACTTGTCTTGGGCTTTGGGCCTAGTCGTTAAACAAATGACTTAAAAGTCACAAGTCATGGCTTGTGGTCAAATCTTTCTAATTCAAAACTCAATATCCTTAATTGTTTCCACTAACTAGAGTATGGTTGACCTAACTTAACCTAGGATCTCATATCTAGTCAAGTCCAACTTAACTAGGGTTAGGTCACAAAGTCAAAGCTAGTCAAAGTCAACCTAGTCAACCTTCAATCAAACAATTCCAAAATAAATTCTAAAAATTCCCAAAAATTCCAATAAATCCTAAAATGACCAAAATATCCTCTAGGCTAAAATGTACTAATCAAACATCCTAATCACAATGACTAGGCTCTATGTCAACAGTCTAAGGCTACACTAGTCAATGCACCAAAATCATAAGTCATGATTTAAATAGTTTAAAAATGATTAAAATTTACCAAAAATCATATTATTAAATAAATATCATAATTAAATAAATTAAAATACAAAATTTCAAAATTACCCTCATTTTAGAAAACTGGGTGTTATAAGTCTACCCACCTTAGAAAAATTTCGTCCTCGAAATTAAAATGGTAGTAGTCCTTCTAGGTCAAACACCCCACAATCAGAGTCTCAAACATACCGTCAGATAATCATATGCGTCTGTCCAAAACTATGATACTCAGAATCTCCGTCATGCCAGTGAGCAAGGCTACGATAATCACAGAGTCCTCAACTATGGTACATACCTCTAGAACTATGGTATTTAAAATTTTTGCATTACCGCGCGCTTGGCAGCGAAAACCTTAAATTCCTACACCCAAGAAATACATCCATAGTCCGACTATATGTCCTCACTATGCCTGCTAGCATGACCCTAGAGAATTCTAAAATCTCATAATCGAGGCGACCTAGCCCATACGACTTATCTCAGAAGAAAATTAAATCATAATGAAGCACCAGATCGAAACTTATCAACAATGAAGAAATAGATAGGAACAGATGGAATTGAATTTTCAAGGCAGGAATCGCAGAATTGAATCAAAAGAACGAAACCTGCAACTAGATCTCCAACGGCCTGAGCATCCTCGGCTGTCATGGCGAAAGCTCGCCCTGGCTGGCCTCCCCTGGCCTGCTGCTGATGCTGGACGAACCTCTGCTGCTGAGTCTGCAATGGTGGTCCCCTCTGCTGCCCTGCCGGAGCTCTAGCTCCTGGTGCTACCTGAGCCAATGGTGTCGGGTTCTTGGGACACTCTCTACACTGATGCTCCACTGATCCGCATAGTAAACATATACCCAGCCTCTTCCTACAGTCGTCTCACCCATGGCCTTGCTTCTTGCAGAAGTTGCACACAATATTCTGCTGCTGCCTGGGTGCCTGCTGATACTGCACCTGTCTCTGTCCCTGATACTGAACATGCCTCTGCTACTGCTGCTGGAAATGGCCCATCGGCTGCTGATACTGCTGCTGAAACTCATGCTGAACGTGCGGCCTCTTGGCCGGTCCTCCGCTGCTGCTGCCCCCAACTGGGTCTCGCCCCCTCTTCAGCCTAAGCTCAAGATCATCCTCCGCCAATAAGGCTCCCGTCAAGATCTCCTCAAAAGTAGCATCTATGTTCCCTTTGGTCAGGGACTTGACCTCCTTGACCAGACCCTTCCGGAACCTCTGGGCCTTTGCCGTCTCGCTCAACCCCTCAACAAACCTGCCAAGACGGCCAAACTCTCCCGCATACTCCTCTACTGAGAGGCTCCCCTGGACCAAGCTCTCAAACTGCGTCTCCAAGGCTCTGACTGTTGAATCTGGGAAGAACTTCTTCTTGAAGAAGCCCCTGAACTACTCCCAAGTCTGCCCTGGTATCCCCATCCTGGGGTCCGACTGATACCAGATGCGAGCAAGATCTCGCATCCGGCTAGCTGCTGCCTCGATCTGAAGGTCTGCTGGGATACTGGCCAAGCGGAAGATCTCCTCCATATGCTCGATCCACTCGTCGGCATACAGGATCCCCTCTGTCCCCAAAAAGTCTCTGGGGCTCATCTTCTGAAACTGCTCGATCCCCGGTATCTTCGGCTACTGAACCACTGGTCGAGCTGCGGCTGTCGTGACGGCCAACTCCATGCCTCTGTCCTGCCGAGCCTGCTGTCGGTCCATGAACTGCTGGAAATACACGAACATCTGAGTTGCGTCCACATGTCCTAGAGGCGGTGGCGGCTGGAAAGGATCCTCTAGAATGACTGGGTCCTGCCTTCGAACTGGTGAAGGCATACCCTCAGCTACTGCTGCTGCTGAAGTCCCAATATGGGCAGAGGTGGCAGGAGCTGTAGCCTCCCGACCCTGCTGAACTGGCTGAGAGGTAGCAGTCCCCTCTACAGTATCTCCATGAATGGCACGCTGTAATCGCGTCTCCACCATCCTGAAGACAGATCAAACAAACAATTGCTGAGAATAAGTCAAAATAGCAAAGGAGGACAGTTATATTCAAGGAGAACAATATCAGCAAGAACTGAGATGGTATGAATTTGATATAAGTTTTTCCTAGTGTGATTGAGTACCTTTAAAATATCCTAATCCTATTGCAGGCTGTAGTGATACTCTAGTTCGAATACCACTACATAAACTCGACCTGCATGGGCCACCACTAAAAATGTGTCACGACCCGCACCCACTGTGAGGGTACGAGAACGTAACAACGTCCAGCCTACGCTGCAGTGTCGACGGTAGAACACTGTCCTAGGTCAATCATCTAACAATATAAAGGTACATGTGCAATATATACACTCCGAATGGAGGTAACATAACAATATACAGTCTCAATCACATCTAAGGCAGAATGACAAAAATAAAAGATAGATAGATACTAGAATAAAAGATCCACAAGATACAATCAAAGAGAAGAGTCTAAGTGTCTACTGCCATACAAACTGAACATCCAACTCAATACAAGTCTCTAATACTAAAAATGAAAGAATATATACAATCAGATCTCAAAAGACAGAAATAGTAAAACCTAGACTAGGGAGCCTCAGTCTCTAAGCTAGTGGATCATGCTGGAAATCTGGGTCACATATGTCATCTACAGCTGTCCCATAGTAGGTGTCTATGCAGGCCTCCTCCTCATCCTCTGTAATATTTTCAACAGGTCCAGTCAGGATGGGAGCGAGCACAAAACATCTCACGCAGTTCATATCGAGTTAGGAAATATAAAGCATGCAATAGAGTAAAGTACATGAAACGCTGAAAGAAGAAGATATATGAAAAACAGTAGAGATTTGATAACAGGAAATATCTAAATACGATAAGTAAGAACTGTAAGGAATATATGATTTTAGAGTACAATCTGGTTATGTAAACGGGCTAGGAAAATGCAATGGTAACTCCATTGTACGTGGGTGTACAATAGACATAAACAATAGTTATACAATGTTGTACAATAGGATTTGAGTACATAACCAATTCTACTCCCCCTCCCCAATCAATACACAAGGATCTACTCCAGTTACGTTATCTTATACAATAGTGTACAATGTTATACAATGGATGTACAATGTTATACAATAGTGTACAATGGTCTATCCCTGGGGCTCATGTGATAATGAGAGTACAATATGCACAATGAGTATACACGGATATGGGTATTCAATAAATACAATATGGAAGTGAAACGCACGTCACAATATATATTTAGTGAATACAAGGGGATAACATCTCAAAAGAAGATCCATATAGTACTAATCCGTGATAACAGTCGTGTCAGCATCAAGTACAGTAATCTAGAGCAAGAATATAAATCCATACAAGTATGAAACGGTCAGAGAATGTACTCGCCTAATAGCCTGAGTGTCTGAAGAGAATATACTGTCCGAGGAGGGGTGTCTGTCTCCTATATAACAGTACAAGTCACAACAAGTCTAAAATGATAAAATGAAGCTCTACTATGCATTCTACATAAAACTAGGTCAATCTAGGCCAAAGTCAACTCTTGGTCAACTTGACTGGTCAAACTAGGTCAATTAGGTCAAGTCCTAGCCCAACAAGTCTACTAAGTCCCACTAGGCCTAACCAAGCCTAGTCTAGCAATCACACACCAATCACAAGGCTATACAAGCCTAGACAAACCATCACACATTTACCTTTAGGCTATGCCACTACACTATCTACATCATACCTCATTACTAGTCACACTAGGCTATATATATATATTACACTCACATATACATGTATTTAGGGAAGCTATTAAGAACTAGATTACAATTCCATATCACACTATATATTACCTAGGTTGCATATATATAGATATATATAAATATATTCATATATATACATAGAGGGGAATAGGTAATCAAGTAAATGGGTGTGTATGCATGTGTCCAAGTGTATGTGTCATAAACATGAGTGTCAAGAAATAAAGGTGTGTGTGTGTGAATGTGAGCATGAACAGTGAATGGTGTGAGAGAGGATGAGAGTGTGTGTGAAACTTGAGTGATGTGAGGGTAAGTGAATAGTGAGAGAGGGGCTGTCCAATATGACAGGACCCTGTGTGTGTGTGTTCAAAGGGTATGTAGGGCTGTTGTTAGGAACAAACAAGGGCTGTTTTAGGGATAGCCAAGAGTGGTTTGTAGGGCATGAATTGGACTGGACTTAGGCTGAAATGTGGATAGCTCTAAGGCTGAACAAGGGGGCTGTCTGGTGACAGGTTTTAGAATATTTTAGGGGCTGAACAAGGGGTGAAATAGGGTGGTTAGATGACTGAAATGTGGCTGTTAGGGACTGAATTTCAGGACTGGTTTGGGGCTGTCATCTAGGCTTGTATGTGTGTGTAAAGAGTGTGCATAGGAGGGTGTACCTGTGTGCAGTGTTCCAGTGAAGGGAAGTGTCATAACAGTGTGTGTGAGGCAATGGCAGTAAAGGGTGTGAGAGTGATTAATGAACAGGGTGTTAAGGGAATGTGAGGTAAACCTGGAATCAGTCCCAGGTTTTCCAGAGTTTTGTGTGTGTGCATGTATTATGTGTAGACATGTGTGTAGGACTTGTGTGTGTCAAATAGTCAGAACACAGTGGCAGTAAAGGCAATTACATGTCTTAGGATATCAAAACATAAATTCAGACTTTGCATAAATCTCAGGTATCATGAAACATAGGTTTTAAGCTCTAAACAGTATAGAACTCAGGAAAAATGGATTTCAGTTATTCAAACACCCAAAAACTCAGTTGATGCATGAATTTAATTAAGAGTTCAACAACTCAGTTAAAAACTCAAAAACAGTCCTAAAACTGGGAATTCCAAATTTGAAACCAACACACCCCCATTTCAAACTCAAAACTCCACAAAACAAGTCCAAAATTTGTATACTAACAGATAGCTATTAGGAGAATAGATTTGAGCCTTAAAAACATGCAATTAAACATGTAGATTAGGTAAAAACTGATGCTAAACTCCATTCTCAAAATCTGGAAAAATTAGAATACAAGAACAGTTCACAGTTTTTTGGATAATAGGGAAATCGAGAAGTAATCATTAAAATTGATTTAAAACACTAAAACAGTGGTTGGTAATGAAAATATACATTGTGTACGTGCCATATGATAAGTTTGTGTCCACCCAAGTGACACAAACGTGTCCAATCCATTAAGAACACAAAACAGGAAACTGGATACAGTGTGGGAGACTAAGCCTCGTGCACGTGTGCACGCGTGTTGTGCACATGACACAGTACGTGTTAGGCCACGTGCTCGAGTCCCCACCTAGTATAGGTCCAGGTGTCCATGCCAATGTGTCTGCACAGTGAGCTCGTGTCGCCGTGTCCGACTTATACACGCGTATCAGCGACAAGAAAACACAGTGCACAGAACAGTGCAATCCCAGTGCACGTCGAAAAACTCCCAAACCCGACCACGAATTGACACAAAATTTGGGGAGAGGGATGACAGAACATGCCCCAACAATCTCCCAAAATTTTGTGTCGAGACAATTTGTGTCGTGTCCAGAAAGAACCCCGAGGTGCAGGGAATTCCTGTTCCCACGCGCGCGCGTGTCCAAGACGTGTGCACGCGTGTCCAAACGACACGACACGTGCACAAATCAATCCCAGTGCATAAGGAATGGATAAACGACACCAAAACACAAATTCCTAATCAAAAATATTGCATGAATAAAATTGAAATGCCCTCAGTGGCATTTCGACAAACACCTTACTACAGTCATGATACGTGTCCAAATAGACACGAAACTTAGGATACCCGACACAAAACCTATACTGATGCTTAGGGGACTCCTAGGGCTCCCTAATGATGAAGACAAAACAAAATTTCATGGAGGGATGAGGAATTTACCTATTGTTGAACTTTCAAATAAAAACCCCTATTTAATGCTCTCCACTTGATGTCCCAATCCACCAATATCACCACAAACTGAAATGGATTATTAATGACAGCAAGAATAGATAGATTAGGATCTAATAGAAAAGATTTGAATGGAAAAGGAAGAGGAATGGAATTTTAGGGATTTATTGAATAGGAACAAACCTTTCCTTCTAGACTTGAGCTTTCCTAAGAAAAAGGCAACCCTAAACTAAGAGAGTATTTATAGGGTGGTATTCCCAAGGAGGATATGGTGGCTGGCCACTTAGCCTAGGGCTTAGGGTTTTGAAACTTGTCTTGGGCTTTGGGCCTAGTCGTTAAACAAATGACTTAAAAGTCACAAGTCATGGCTTGTGGTCAAATCTTTCTAATTCAAAACTCAATATCCTTAATTGTTTTCACTAACTAGAGTATGGTTGACCTAACTTAACCTAGGATCTCATATCTAGTCAAGTCCAACTTAACTAGGGTTAGGTCACAAAGTCAAAGCTAGTCAAAGTCAACCTAGTCAACCTTCAATCAAACAATTCCAAAATAAATTCTAAAAATTCCCAAAAATTCCAATAAATCCTAAAATGACCAAAATATCCTCTAGGCTAAAATGTACTAATCAAACATCCTAATCACAATGACTAGGCTCTATGTCAACAGTCTAAGGCTACACTAGTCAATGCACCAAAATCATAAGTCATGATTTAAATAGTTTAAAAATGATTAAAAATTACCAAAAATTATATTATTAAATAAATATCATAATTAAATAAATTAAAATACAAAATTTCAAAATTACCCTTATTTTAGAAAACTGGGTGTTACAGTATACATACAAGACCCCTGTACTTCGTATGTATACAGCTGGCATGTCTACGTTCCTAGTCCTACGTATATTGGGACTGGGGTGTTACAAGACGTGAATCCACTGTTGGCGGTATAACTTACTCTCGAAAGCGGGTCGCTGTCAAGCCCCACGGGCCAGTCATTCGGGAGAGAAGCGAGGATGTTGATGCTGTTTCGGAGGTGATTCGAATTACAACCATCTTTTCTTAGCTCTTCTTTTCTATATTGTGATCTAATCGTTCTCCTTTTATTTGTAGGCATCAGGAGGAGTGGACTCTCGAGAGCCGGCTACTGTCTCTGAAGTCGACCCGGCTCTAGCCACATTAATTAGTGATATGAGTGCCGAGATTATCTCCGCCAGGGTTCTTCCAGCGACGGTTGAGGTTCCTCCAGTTGCCGACGTATCAACCCAGGACGACGTGGGCTTATTGAACCCATCCCCAAAGTTGTTGAATCCTAGTCGGGCGATGCTGACCCAATTGTGTCTACCTCCGGGGCGGCTGGGGCAGAGGAACTTACGGCATTTGGCTCCGATGTCGCTGGAGAAGAGGACACGGTGGCTGTGAGTGAGCCTCCACCTCAGCAAGCCTCCCCTGGTAAGCTGAGTCAAGTCTTGACTAGTGAGGAGGTTCATTTGCTCTATCTTCACATCCTTCGGGTTAAGCTGATCGATGGTTGCTTCGGACATACAGGTCATGTTCCTTCACCGATGGCGATGGACATCGTCGAGGAAGAAGTCACCGGAGGGGATCGGGTGGAAGAAAGTATGCCTCCTCCTCCTTCAACTCCTATCGAGTGGCCTTCTGCTGGTTCGAGTTCGGAAGATCAGACAGTGGAACGGCCGGGACAAGAAGAAATGGTCCCTGCGCCCTCCTTGATCCATATGGCTCCAGAGGTTGACCTTTCCGCCCTGCGAAGTCTCCAGATCCTTCGGAAGGCGGAGGAGGAGTTGGCCGCTATTCAAGCGTCCTATCGCTCGGAACTTGTTTCCCTAGTAACAAGGGCATCAAGTTTCGGTGCATCTTCTTCAACCCTGCCAACTACTCTTCCTTTGACGCCGTCTTCTTCGGAAGTTCTGGATGAATCGTCAAAGGACATGGTTGACTGTTTCTACCGCCACCTGAAGCGAGGGATTGAGGCTGCTGTGGAGAGGGGAACATCCTTTACACTGGCCCGTCAATGTGCGCGTGGACAGATTGAGCTTCTCAGAACCCTCTCCGGTGGGGCAGGGATAGTCGAGCTTCTGGAGCCAAAGTTACTAGAAGCTGATCAGCTGGTGGCTCAGTATCGAGTACTGCAGCAAGTTGATCTGTCTTCAACAATAGATCAGGAGTGTGCCTTCCTTTTAACTGCCATGGAAAAGGTAAGGACGGTACGGGAGACGTCCAAGCCCACTCTGATGAAGGAACTCCGAGATTTATTGCTGAAGTATGATCAATTGAGCCGCAGCGGAGAGGAATGCATCGCTCGCCAAAATGGCAATTTTGGGACGTTGTGTGTTATCCAACAATGACGGAGTAAAGCTGTCGTTGATGTTTTAACGGATTAAAACCGTCGTTTAACATCAGATCCCTTTTACTTAAATAATATATTTGGCTTTGACGGAGTAAAACCGTCGTTTGCATTAAAAATTATGTTAAAAAATTAGCTCCTAAATTTTTTCATACCTGCTCCTTTTCCAAAACCGTAAAACTCCTCTCCCGAAGCCCGCGCCCACGAAATTTTTTCTTCTTCCCTATCGTGTAACTTTTTGACTTTTCTTCTCACCCTCAAAATCCTCTCACCCTCAAAACCGCAGGAACCCTCCTCCCAAACCAGGCGCACGTGGGAGACCCTTCCCAAACCAGGCGGATGCAGGAGACCCTTCCCAAACCCTACGAACCGCTGCCGAACCCTTCCAAATCATAAGGTAATTCTTTCGATGTTCTGGTTTATTTGTTTTCTACCATTTGTTTTCTAGGGTTTATTTGCTAGGGTTTGTTCTGGTTTATTATCTAGGGTTTATTTTCTTTATGTAGCAAATCCTCCAATTTTAGGATTTGCTAGGGTTTAACCTTTTTTGTAGAGATTTATAGTTTCCAATCCTCTGTTACTCTGAAATTAGCCACAATTTCTGAGTCTTTTTGTCTCTAGGAATCAAAGGAATCTCCTTGACAACAACAAATTGCTTTAACCCAAATATCTATTTGAATCATTTTCTTTCATTCAACTGTGTCAAGAGTCATTTCCTAGACTACAAGAGGGAAAAAAACTCTTAAGGGGGAAATGGATATGCATTCATACTTCTCTGAGAGTCTGAGGGTCACAATATGAGCCAAAGGTCTATAATGGAATCCCAAATATTAAATGTTTGTAGCTAAAAAAAGGGCGGCCCATGCCATGAGGTTCCCTCTTATGCAAGGTCCGGGGAGGGTCAAGATGACTGGAACCGCATCCTCCAGGATTTAGTTTTTTGTATCTCCATATAATTGTTTTGCATATTATTTGTATAGCACAAGTACTGAAATCTGTTCCAAGTTTTGATTGAAAATCTTGGTTGGTATTATGCCTTAGATGTAAACTATTCCCTATAAGCAATCATCTTTCCCATTGGTCTAAAATCTTACCCAGTATTGGAGAAATTTTGAAGGATTCTCTTGGGTTGCGTGTTTTTGAATTGTGTAACTAGGTAGGTGTTCCTTCCTAATATCCAACTGGCCTTTCACACTATTGTAACTCCAAAGGCTTCTGAAAGCATTTTTTTGCCTTATCAGTGCTTGCTCTTGATTTCTAAGATTTTGGGCAGTCCCTCCATTGCATATAATTTTATCGGGTAATGAAGTCAGCAGTAGCACAAACAAGGTGGCATTCGATATCTATTTGACATTTGATCATTAGTTTATAAAGGCCGTTCAATCATTCCATGGAGCTTGCTCAATTCAGAGTCATGTCCTATAACTGGTGATTTGGGGACGCTTGCATGATGATAATAATGCTGATGCTATAGATATGAATATAAAAAAATAACTACATGGTCGTGACCGCTGTCATGGAATGCCATGTACTACTAAAAGGACACTAAATTTTAATGAGCTTTATATCTTATTGGTAACTTTATGAGTTGCTGGCTAAGTTTTGCGAAAGCTCCAAGCTAAACAGTTTTGTCATAGGGAGTATATGTTTGAGAAAGTTACTAAAATCTGCAAAGTTTTCCTTCTTCTTAATGTTACAGATAAACTAATGGTAGCATATTGGATCTGTGCAGGGCATGTATGACACCCTGTAATCAAGAAACTTTTTCATATTATACCATGTATAGGAAAAGTGAGTCCTTTCTTTTATGTTACCAAACAAAATGACAGACATGTTTTATACTTAGTTTTTACTAATGTGCAACACATTCAACTTGATTATCTGTTTGTGGTAGAAATTTTACATTACTTATAGCTACTTTATGTAAGTATGCATGCTAACTAGAAAAGTTTCCTATATGTGATGTATGATGCATCTTGTGTCAGATTGCACATTGGCAGGCAAGCTGAGATAAACCCTGATGCAAATTCACATTTCAGTTGATAAACGCTCGCAGGCAAGCTAAGGTAAACCCTGCTGCAGTTACACATTTTAGTTGATAAACCAAATGTTCCACTGGAACCTTGGTAATTTTTCACCGAAAACTTGGTAATTTATATAGCTTGAAAGGTTTGATATTTAACTATGAAATTGCTAATTGCATTCAATTCAAGTACTAAATCCTTCTACATTATTAATCTATCACTGATATTTATGCACATTTGTTGACTAATTGGATATATGTAGATGTCTTGTGCACACCCAAGTAAGGATTGGATGGATGCACCTAAATTGTCAGTCGAATATCTCAAAGTTGTCGCATCATTCATTAAGTTCACAAAAGATACTCTGGAAGGAAATGATTGGTATCTTTGTCCATGCGATAAATGTCGTAATTATAATAGAGGTAAAAAAAAGTCTAAAGGTTATAGCTGAGCATTTGGTTTGTAATGGAGTTGACAAGTCATATAGAACTTGGGTTAATCATGGAGAACTTTCTGGAAGTGTTGTCAACGTTCAGGTTCTTAGTTCACCATCAGCTAATGACCGTGCTGAAGATGCATTCCCGAGAATGGCGGACATGTTCCATGACACATTCGGACGAGTTCTAAACAACATCAAAGAAGACATATGGAAAAGTGTTAAAGTGAGTAAATTTGGTTTGAGTTAAGATATTTGGTTTTTTTCAAGTATAAATTTTCTATAGATGTCTCTTTTTCATTTTAATCCTATTGTTGCATCTACTTTTACTTTATTATACTTTTTCTTTACTTGTTCATTTGCTTTGTTAACTATGTTACACTGGTTGTTTTTGTTTTTGTATCTTTATGTCGTGCGGTAATCAATAAGAAAAGGAAGCTATTAAAATGGTCATGCTATATCTGCCGCTTTACAACTGTAGGTAGGATGAGTATGTACTAACTGTGAGTAGATGGCAGAATCAACCATATAGAATCGCCCATGTGTGCCAAGTAAACTTAATCTTAAATAGTCAAGATCTATAGGATATCTTTTGGTAGGAGAAAGATCAAGTTAACAAACTACATAAACAGTTTGAGCGCATATTTTTGGGACAAGCTATCTCCTTTTTATTTTGGTTTCAGACCGAAAAGGTCATCTGATTTTAGATATTAAGTTCTTTCCTGCAAAATTCATATTGATCTTAAGATGTTTGGTGATCATTTTGCAATTGCTTAACTTTTGACCTAACCATTGTGTTGGAGAGGTGCCAAATTCTGGTTCCGATACTCAGAGAGTTGTCTCCAAATTTATTGCAATTATAAGCCTTTTACGACGATCAAGTGCCCTGTACACGCTACTTGTTAGGGAAAGTCATTCTCAAGTTCTTAAGATTGAAGATATCAAGTGCTAGGTTGTATGACCCACCTATCTTTTCATACCAAGACATGTCTGAGTGACCCATTGACCATGAATTCTGTTACAGTTGCCGATGTTCCTCCAGCTCCATCTGGAACCACCCCACAGAAAGCAACTATATTTGGATGGTGCAGCTTCGAGAGTATCTGTGCCTCCCTCAAGAAATCTTTGGTCTGCAGAAATAACCATATGATTAAAATGTATCTGTTATTGAATTACGTCATGTATGTACAGTATTTTGATATAAATGTTGAGGCATATGATCATGGATATTAAAAATTGATCAAGATGGTGCAATCAGGTAATCAGGCAATATTTAAAGAAAGAACATGGGCAAGGCAAGTTGGTACTAGTCTAGACAGAGTAAGTGACTCTAATCGTGAAACATTTTGCAAGTCAAGTTTTCTTTATGGGCTTAAAAAGATGTTCCAAATGACATATGATCCAAGATGGTGCAATCAGGTAAATCGACCCCTACATTTTATTCCAAAAGCATCATTGCCATAAAGGACCTCAGACCGTGTAAAAGTTTCTGATGCATATTAGTGGTCTTTAACATTAACCTTGAGTATATTAGGTTTTGTGGTACTCAGAATATGTTTCATGCCAGTAAAGGATTCATACTGATAGCAGAAATGAATGAAACGTCCAAATCCCCTTGAAGTGTCAGACATTGAAAAATTTTCTAGCTCTAAAGTAACTTAGAGGCCCTACAAGAATGCTTGTAGAGAAGACTACTAATCCATAATCCTAACAGACAAACTCTATCCAATCTTTGAGCAAAGACAAGTTGTAGAGAGGCATGATTCCACATATTAGTTATATATAATAAGAATACTAAAATAATTTTCATGTGGAGTTATCGAATGGTCTGGTCTTGGAGTTTGCTCTAGTGTTAATAACAATCCAGTAAGCATTACACCTTGCATATTGAGTGAAAAGATGAGAAGAAGGTAAATATTAGAATATTTGATGGGAACTTAGGAAGAAAGTGATACTCAGCGAGTTGTCTCCAAAATTTATATGACTATTGTCTTTATAGCACACAACAATATGGAAAATTTTATCGCTACGTCTACTGTGAATTGATGCAAGAAAAGAGAGAGCGGCATTAGTATGGAAAGCTAATTAATGACATAATAAATAGTGAAGCAAATGTGTTTAGATTTTTTTCCAGCAATGATCCATTACAAAGTATAGTTCAAGGGGAAATAAAAACTTACTTGGGACAATTGAGGTTACATGGAAACCAACATTAACATCAATCCCAGAATTGTGTTTTGCAGCATATAAAGCTAAAACTGCCTGAAGTTTTGAAAATCAGATCCCAGGATATCAATACATGAAGCATAAGTCAATACATAAAATTACTAGTTACCAAAAAAGTCATAATAATAGTAGAGAGATCTCATGATAACTATGCAGTCATGCCGCTTTGTCGTTCCATTTGTTAGGAAAATACAGTGTCTGATACTAAAGATAGTTAGAAATATGTTGGCAATTTTATGGATTGTTGGTTTATTGATTTTCATATTTGTTTATAATTTCATACAGGTTCATATTGTTGGTTAAATGCAAATACAATTACTCCATCGGTAACAAAAGAATCATAGTTTAAGAATTAGTCGGTTATCTAAAAAGTGATAAATTGATTTTCTGCACTGTAACTTTGAGTGTGCATGTTTCTGGAACTAGTTTTCATTCAATAGTTCTAAGTGTAGTTCTTTACTTTAGAATATTGACGAAGGGAGACTGAAAATGAAAGCACACTGTCCGATAGTAACTGATCTAGCCCTAAAAAAGAAGGCAACTAGAGTTCTCATGTGCTATAATCCAATGTGACTCCGAATTGGCTTGCATATTATTTTTGGTGGTGAATCGTTGCTTAATGAAGGAGGAAAATCATGCGAAGACGATCCATTTATGAAAATGATTATAGAGAATCAGTTTTTTTCCCATATGGACATTGCAAGGGGTTATGCTTACAATAAGTTGGTCGAGGGCCTATATAGGCCAGGGTACTTTGAAGCCCTGGGAAATATCATACTGAAGAGATTTCTATTGATAGTAATCTTTCTTGACAAAGCAAAATGTGAGAGCTCATTGCCGATTGAATATGGAATTGATGGCATAGATGGTGGCACTCCTCTATTATTCAGCCGTAACTCTCATATCAAATCGAGTCGGCAAGCTATTCATGGTAATCATTAGAATTTTGTTACATTTTGTTTTGTCTTAGATCCTGGGTATGATTATTCCTCAATATAAATCCTAAGGTTGCTACCATCTTTTTATGCTACAGAGTTCTTATCAGACTCAATGCACGGAGAGGGTGATCTTCTTGCACATCTTGCAATTCTTGGTTGTAAAGTACATTACTAACAGGTATAAGGTTTTGTAATGTTACTCGACATCTCTGTATATAACTGTATATTTTTCATACAATTAGATACTTTATTGTATTATCATTCTTTGGAGACATTTTTAGGCTGTGTTTGATTGGGCTTTTTTTCCATGGAAAATATTTCTAATTACTTTCTCTTCTTCTGAAAATTGTTTAGGTGTTGGGCCAGGATGGTAAGGGTTATGTACATGGAATGGGTCAAGGTGTTTCAAAGATGGAGATTCGTGCTTCAGCTGCAAGTCGGGAGATTGCTCGTAGAGAAAAGGAAAAAAATGATGCTTTGCTAAATCGGATGGAGAATCTTGAACAAACAGTAGCTTCCCTACAGGCTGCAAGATATAACACTCCTAGATCAAGTCAATCTTCATCAGAGTTCCACACTCCTAGTCCTTCTCAGGTGAGTAGAGCTAAATTGTCACCTCTTAATTGCTTCTTGTTCTTGTTGTCTTCGTCCATGCTTAACTATTGGATGTAATGGACATGTCGGTTGTCAATTATCCAAACTTACTTGTAATGATGCCAGCAGTATTACGAATATCCCAGCACAATATGTATGGGTCCTAGGAGCAATATAATAATAATAATAATTGGAGTCAATTTTCACATTCCATGCAATACTTTTTAGACTGCATCACTAGATGCTGTTAAGTGAAATAAGAAATGAGTCAAATGACCCTTGACAAGGGGCACCACTTGTCTTCAATGGAGTAATGATATGACTCTGTTTTATGATTACGAGGAAAAATTGAAACATCTAAATGAAGTTAAAGCATGTTTGTTTGCTCATAAGTCTCAACCTAAACATGAATAGTTCAAACATATAGCTTATTCTTCAACGTCCTATTTTGAAGCAAATTTCACTTAATTATAGTAGTCTGGGAGAGATCAGCTCAAAATAAAATCGCAACCTACATAACAAGGATAATGGCATGGTCAAAGTATTTCATCATGTTAGTCATGCTAATATCATACCTGCAGAAGAAAGACGAAGCTAATTCCTCTACCGACAGTCGAGAGGTCAAACTATTTTGTTCGTCATACTCCTATGCTACTTTCAATTTTTATGTGAATCAAAATGTACAATCATTCCCTAAAACTTATCATATACGAGATAAAACATATAGTACATTTATACAACATATATTTTAGTTTTTAATAGCTAAATTGTACTACCTAATCATATCATGCCTCAATATTTGCTTACTTCCAGACTGTTTTTTGTTTAAGTATCTTTAATAGCTACTGTTTCTATTGGCAAAAAACTTACTAGTAAAAAATTGTACATGTTCTTAGCCTTTGTACAATCTTTTACAACATTTTAGCGTTTTTGTACAGGTTCTTAGCTACTGTTGCAATACTTTAGCGTTTTTGTGTTACAAATAAAAATTACTACAGCAAACTTACAATAATTTTCTAAATAGTACAATCTTTTTGCTTCTAGCCATGTCGAAGGGTAAGCCTCGAACGAAATGGATAGGCTTGCCAAATGATAGCCTCCTATCTTGTACAGGTTCGTAGCCTTTGTATAGCAGTGTTGTTCTCTAGATTTTTTATGGGAAGTTCATGGGAAAATGACACTTTTTTTCTTTTTCTTTTTTCTTCTTTATTTGGTATTGACTATGAATGCTGCGGAGTTCGAAATATAGGTACCGAACGGCTGAAATGTTCTATTTCTGAGAATTTATGGTTCTTGAGAATGTAGGCTTTTTTGAGTTGCTATATTTTTTTGGGGAGAATGCTGCAATTTTATGTATCCTAAAAGTAGTTTATTTGCTTACTTCATTATGATGATGATTCATATATTGGTAGCTGGCTTACAATATAAAGGTTAAATCAAACTTGTAAATTAAGTCATTTTCTTCATGAATGCTTATTTCAAGGTTAAATCAAACTTGTTATGCAACTGTTCTTTACTTAGTAGTGATAATATCCCGGTCATGTTAACATGTCTTCAACTTAAACTGTGATGTAAGGAAATGATACTGCACTCAGTTTTGGTGAATTTTTTTGCTTCTCTATAAATTGAAGGTTTGATTATTTTGTAAAGCCTTCTATCACATTCTCGGAATGAAATAATTTGGTATGTCTATTGAGTTGAACTGGAAGGCTTATGTTGGACTTTGAGATGGTCATTGAATAAGAATTTCTGTACTACGATATATAGGGCTGTGAATTCTTTAATCTGACTTTACCATATTTGTAGATGATTTGCATGCCTCATCATAGTAAGTTACCAGTAAGAGAGTTCTCTGTACCATAACCTTTTTTTCGGACCAACATATTTCATCTATTTAACATATTAAACTTTTAGGATAATGTAGTACACATATGAGAGAAAACATTGGACAGTTAGTTGTATTCTTTGTACTGTAGTTATCCAGAAATGTATTTTGAATGTCTGAACCCTTGGCAACAGTTAGTTGTAACTTGGCCAGGACAATCTGTCTATGGAAGTTACTAATTCATTCCATTTGATATTTGAAATTTAATACACTATACTATAAAGTTATAAACTAAGTTTTGAGTCCTGTAAGAAAGAAAGAAAATGTATTTGTACATATTATTTATACTTCTCAATTTCTCTTGATACTGGTTCTGTACTTCTAATAAATTTTTTATTTTCTTATCTTGGAAACTAATGATCAAAATAAGCAATTTTGATGGCGTTCTAATTTGTAATTTACACTCTGGGTATCTGCAGCCGCCAAAAGTTAAAGCTTTCATTGATAGGGTGATTAAGAGCCCTTTACGTGATATAGCCATCCCTCTTTCAGGCTTTCACCGGGAGTATAATAAGGTACATATTTTTCCATGGTTCCCTCCTCTCTCTCAATCTTCCTCTGATTTCCTCTAGATTTACCAATCCTCCATCATGTTTTCCATCAAGAATTGCTTTAGGTTTTGTTGATTTGAGGATTTTGTTGATTTTAGGTTTTCTAAAGTATGTGGATCTAGATGGTATGCACAAAATATAAACTCTTGCCTAGTGCATGTTTAAATTGAAGGAACAATAAGAAAGTATTTGTTAAGTAAAGGGTTTGTTGCATGGACACAGATTCGACACGGCACTTTTTAGACACAGGGACAAGGATCATAATATAGACTATATATATAGTTATGCAGAGAAGGATCTGGCATAAGATGTTATGCATTATATATATAGATGACGATGTGATGATGGTTATCTGTTGTTTAGATGCTGCTGGTGGTGGTAGTGGTGGTGGTGGTTTTTCTGTTTTCCCTTTCGCTATGACTGTGTGGATAGGTACATGGGTGTTATGCATTTGGTTAGAAGTATTTTAGCTTGTCCATTTTCTCGGTTATATATTATATTTCCCTTTGTCTTCACTCTGCTTTATGTATACATTAATATACATTGCATTCAGGCATGAGAACATAAGAAGACTTCCCACTTGTACCTGGAAATTTTGAGACCCCCTCTTGTTTGGCTTATATGAGTAGGTAGCGTAGTTGGATTTTTGTTTGATGTTTCTATGAAGTTTAGGATTTGTACAACAAGCAGTAATTGTCAGATACAAGGAATAATTTGTCGAAAATTGTATGTTCAAAGAAAAATGACATGTTTATTTTGGGACAAACAACATACTCATTTTGGGGTCAAAAGAGAATCTCTGGTTTGAGGAATTCATCTCTGGCTGTAGCAAATGAATACTACTGACAGAATTATTACTGTTGTTTTGTGTATTTGGCAACGAAAGTATAGTTGGAACCTTATATATCTAGCAGTAAAGATCTTCTTCTATCTGATACTATTTTAGAAGAGGAGTTGTTTCCCAAACACACAGTTATGCAGATTTTGAGAGTGATGCAGATTATTCTGGAAAATTGCCACAATAAGAGT
Source organism: Iris pallida (assembly GCA_029216955.1). Taxonomy (NCBI): domain Eukaryota; kingdom Viridiplantae; phylum Streptophyta; class Magnoliopsida; order Asparagales; family Iridaceae; genus Iris; species Iris pallida. Next base: position 3,334,923 of record JANAVB010010800.1, read on the forward strand.
TCATTCAATGGCCTAGAGGTATGTTGAACATCAATAAAGTGTGGCATCTTTTTTGTTTATTTAAGGAAATTTCTTAATAAAGAAAAAAAATCTGATTTAATCTTGTGTGTGCAATTGTGTGGTCGCGAATAAGAGAAACCAATATGAAGAATTGTCCGTGTTCCCAGCAGACGTAGAGAATGAATGTGATGGATCACAATATCGAGTTGGTTCAACACTTCATTTTGAATTTAATGTGCCTGCTTCACACAGTTCTGTGGAATCTAGGAAGAGAAGCAAATCCTCCAACTTATGTGTCATACACATTCCTGAGTTTCACCTGTATAAGGAAGATGACTTGATTATTTTGAAGGAGTGTGTTGATCAATTCAATGTACCTGTAGATCATAGGTTCTCATTGCTGACAAGGATTAGGTATGCCCATGTATTCCGATCTCCAAGAACTAAGTTATTGTAAGCTAGCAACATTGGGGTTTCATTTTGATTTTGATGGAATATTGCTATGTAAAGTCTATACATTTATTACTTAATATAATTTGATTAAGTTTCTTTTATTGTTAATGATTGTAGATGTTTATATGAAATTCTAGTTTTAGATTTATTTTAGTTTTATATAGAGGATGAACATGCTTATATAATTTTGATATGGATGAATTGAGATTTTTTTTTAATTCTGTTTCTAGAAAAATGACAGACCTTTACCGTTGAAAAGAAAAAGACAATAGCTAATCAATTCACAGATTATTTGATAGTTTTGGTCTGTTGTTTTTTTTGACAGATAATAACTATCATTTTTTCCAGCTAGGAAACGACGGTATAAAACTGTCGTTTATATTTTGGGACGCGCTAGTAACGACGGATACTCTGACAGATCAAAACTGTCATTTATCGTAATTTACGACAGTTTTGGTCTGTCGAAAAATGTATGTTTTGGCGTAGTGTCGGGAAGAGGCCGCCTCTCGTGGGGTAGCCGAGACCAAGGAGCAGATCCTCCAGCTTCAGAGAAAACTGGTTTCTTTGGAGTCTGAGCTGCAGGCTCCCGTGACGACAAGGAGCTAATTTTCTGGGAGACCGACAAGGTCGCCCGAGCCTCAGATGCCTTGGAGCAAGCCCTGAAGAAACTTGAAATGGTTGGCAGGCTCATGCGTATCTGGAGGATGCAGAGAAGCTGACGCAAGAGGCTGAGCGTCGGGCCACCCTGATAATTGGGCGGTCGACGTCCAAACTGAAAGACCGGCTTCGAGAATTATGTGTCGCCGAACCATGATCGGCTTTTACCTTTCTTTATTTATGTTTCTTCATCTTTTTGACAGGGACGTGGTCCCAGAAAATGTAGTACTTTTGATTTAAATAAATGACTTTGTTTGTATCATCTTTTATCTGTCGTGCTTTTACTGCATCTTAGATATTATGTGTGTTTGCCCCATTGGAGGACTTTCTGTGGACCTATTACCCTTGGCATACCTTGGTTTTAGGTGCGGATAATAAGTTTGATAGGGATATCTAGAACAACTTTGCGGTAAGGTGGATATGGAAGTTCTTAGTATCGGGCGAAGGAATGCCATGGAACAGCTGGGTTCCAGAGGCATGAGATTGTGAGAAAAGAGGCGCGTGTACTGGAAAACTTAGTATAATATTTGTGGTCAACTGTGGACATTTGTGGTCAACTGCGGACATTTGTGGTAAAGTGTGGACATTTGTGGGCCTATTATCCTTGGCGTACCCTGGGGTTTTTTTTTCGGGTACGGATAATAAGTCGAGAGAAAACCGACATACTTACTCAGTAGTAATATGGACGTGGTAAACATGAGGGTTTTACAATGGAGTCTTCCTACTCAGAGGTAATGAGGACATGGTATGAGTGTACTCTACGAAGGGTACATAGAACAACTCAGAGGTAATATGGACGTAGAAGTTCTACGTAAGGGGTGGTTTGTTTTTGATGGAAGTGAAACAACTCAGAGGTGACATCGACGTGGCTGTTTTAGAAATTTTTTGGACCTGTTACCCTTTTTTTATGCACTGAAAGCGCGGGTAATAGATCATGAGAAAAATAATGTTTTAGGCAGGAAGTTCAGAGGTATGATTATACATGACTTACTATCCATAAGATGTGATATAGATTCATTTGGAGTGACCAGAGTGTAAGTTCAGCGGTACCTAAGGGTACATAACTCAACAATCTGGTTGATTCGGCGGATGTCGTTTAGACATAATATTTCTTCAGAAACTTGCCATTGATGGGCATCATAAGCAAGTCTTCGTTTTGCTTTGCGAGACGGTATGCACCATTGGAGAATACTGCCTCGATGATAAATGGTCCCTCCCACTTTAGTTGGAACTTGCCGGCGGTTTTGTGAGTCATAACCATCAGCCTCCGAACTGCCAAAACGAGGTCGCCCACTTGGAATGTTCTGAGTTTAACCTTCTTGGTGAAGGCTCCAGAGATGCGAGCTTGATAAAGCTGGATTCGTTGTTGAGCTAACAGGCACTTTTCATCTAAGGCCTCCAACTCTTGTAGCCGACGACGGTAATTATCATCCGTCGTCAATCGGTAAGTGAGGGCGACACGGAGCGAGGGGATTTGAGTCTCTAGCAGGAGAACTGCCTCGCTTCTATACACTAAAGAGAATGGTGTGTTTCCAATAGCCGTCCGAACTGTAGTACGGTACGCCCATAAGCATTTGCTAAGCTTTTCATTCTAGTCGCGTTTGTTTGAGGACACGAACTCCTTGAGGAGCTTGATTATAGTTTTGTTGAATGCTTCCACCGAACCATTAGCCGCTGGGTTATAGGGTGTTGATGCAACATTCTGGATCCGATATTTGTCGCAAAACCGATAGAAGGCGTGGGTTGCAAACTGCTGACCATTGTCATGGATGATCCTTCGGGGTAGCCCAAAACGATAGATGACGTGATGTTTGAGGAAGCTGATCACATTTGATGTCTTTACTTCTGCAAGCGGGACAGCTTCCGCCCACTTGGAGAAGTAATCCGTAATTGCCAGTATGGAATGGTGTCCTCTGGGCGAAGGTAGAGTGATTGGACCAATGATGTCAAATCCCTACGCTCAAATGGCCAGGATACCACCGTCGGATGTAGGAATTCAAACGGTTGATGTATGAAATCTGCATGGACCTGACAGGCTTTGCACTTTCTTTTATAGTCTATCGCATCTGCCACCATCGTAGGCCAGTAATAACCCATCCGGCGAAGGCGGTCTTGCAGCTTCGGACCAGGTTGATAGGCCCCACAAATGCCGTCGTGAGCTTTGCGTACTGCTTCTTTGGCTTCTGTATTTGACAAACACCAAAGCAGTAGTCCATCGTAAGATTGCTGATACAACATCTTTGTCTCTGTATCGTAGAAGAATCTGAGCGAACGTCTCATAATAGAAGTGGTTTCTTTTAGGTTCTCCGGCAAGATGCCATAGACTGCAAAGTCAATAAATGGGAGCCTCCAATCCTGTGTGTCATCGGCCGTCAGGGCATAATAACTCTCGACAAATTAGATGTTGTTATTCGGACAGGCCAATTCATGGCCTATTACATCCACCAAGTGGTGAGTATGATTTGTAACCGCCAGAGAAGCTGTCAGTCCTGCTAAGACGTCGGCTTCAATGTTCCGGAGTCTGGGAACATATTCTATGAAGAATCCTTTCAAGGATGTGATGATGGTGATTGCTATCTGATGATAGGGGATCATGTCTTCATGGCGAACTTCATATGAACCCCAGATCTGATTGATGATTAACTGTGAATCGCCATATGCTTCCAGGTACTCTATCCCCAGCTCCTTCGCGAGTTGGATGCCGATAACCAAGACGTTCTACTCGGCTATGTTGTTTGAGAAGGATTCTGTAAGGGAATATGCCCAGTTGATCACTAAGCCAGAGGGAGAAATCAGTACCACTCCGACTCCACTGACGATGTTGCCCTTGGGCCCGGTTCTCGAAGCACCGTCGAAGAACATTCGCCAGACGGTATCATGGGAAGCCATGTTTGAGTTGGAGACTTCGTCCGGGATCTCTTCATATATTCTTGTTGACTCCGAGCTTGGATGAGCTGCTAAAAAGTCTGCCAGAGCTTGACCTTTAACAGCCTTTTGCGGGACGAAGATCATGTGGTAGGAAGACAGTAATATCGCCCAGGTAGCAAGGCGAGAGCTGAGCGCACCTGGCTTGGTCATGAGAACCCTGAGGGGGTTAACTCGAGATATAACATGGATGGTTTGTCCTGTAACATAGTGTCGCATCTTCTGGATAGCGAACACCAAAGCAAGACATTCCTTTTCCACGACGGTGTATCTATGCTCAGGTCCTATCATCATTCGGCTGAGATAATAGATGGCTTGTTCATGCCCTGCATCATTGTTCTGTGCTAGTAGAGCACCGAGGGAATGCTCTATCGCTCGTACGTAAAGCAAGAACGGCTTTCCAGCAACCGGGGCTACCAGGACTGGAGGGTTTGACAAATATTCCTTAATATTGTCGAAGGTGCGTTGGCATTCTTCATCCCATACGAAGGAGACGCCCTTCTTTATGTGGTGGGTGAATGGTTGACACCGCCCAGAGAGGTTAGAGATAAACCTCCTGATGTAGGCTAGTCTCCCTTGAAGGCCTCTGAGTTCTCGAAGATTTCTCGGGAGACCCATCTCTATGATTACCTTCGTCTTTTCAGGGTCTATATGGATTCCCTGGGCCGTAATGATAAAACCCAAGAACTTTCTGCTAGATACGTCCAAGAAGGATTTGGTGGGATTCATCTTCAAGTTGTGCGCTCGTATCAGGTCGAAGACTGTCCTCAAATCGTGCAGGTGATCTCCCTTATAGCGGCTTTTGACGGCGATGTCGTCGATGTAACACTCCACGATCTTACGCAAGTGATCTCTGAAGATGACGCTCATAGCTCGTTGATAGGTGGCACCGGCATTCTTTAAACCAAAGGGCATGACTGTGTAACAGTACACACCAATCGGCGTTCGAAATGATGTATGCTTTTCATCATCAGGAAACATCTTGATTTAGTTGTATCCTGAGAAGCCATCCATAAATGACATGCGCTCAAAGCCACATATGTTGTCAATCAATATGTCCGTAATAGGAAGAGGGAACTCATCCGTAGGATATGCTTCGTTCAGATTTCTAAAGTCGATGCAAATTTGGATCTTTCTATTTTTCTTGAGGACCGGTACTATGTTGGCGACCCAGTCTGGATGTTGTTCCTCCCGGATGAATCCGTTGGCTATCAGTTTGTTTACCTCAACTTTGATAGAATTTATGATATCTGGGCAGAATCGTCGTTGCTGCTGCTTGACAGGCTTTGCGTCCGGATGAATGTTGAGCTTATTGAGTGCAACCTCGGGGTTTAGTCCTGGCATGTCTTCATAGCTCCAGGCGAACACATCATGTATTCTATGACGAGTTGTAAAAGTGCCTCCTGCTCTTCGTCCGTCAGGCTTTTGCTGAGGAAGATTGGTTTTGGAGAGATTCATCGCCGAGGTCAACTTGCATGACCTCATCTTCGGTAGGAGGATCTCTCTGTTCGAAATGCTTCTTCCACTGCGCATCTAGCTATTGAACCCAAGGCTCTAACTCGAAAAGCTCGGGTACATCTTCGTCTTCTTTATAGACGTCAACAAATGCCATATTGACAGACAAAACTTGCCTGAATATTTCCTCGATGCTGACATCTGAATCAGAAGTGGGTGATCCAATCGAATGTGAATGCCAGTCACATTTCTCATCTGAGCTTTCAAGAGTTATTGCAGGTGTAACATAGCATAGACCACGTCTGGTCTTGTTGTAGTAATCTCGTGGTTTTCCAACCGGGACTGGCAATTGTATGGGTAATCGCCGGCTAGTGCCGTAGTTCAAGCCTGGCCTAGCCTCCATATCGTACCCCTGTTTTTGCATGAGGTACTTAGATCGGGAGCTATACAGATAAAGGGACAATCTTCCGGTGTCGGACTCGAGATCAACTTCTTCTATCCTGAATGGCTGTGGATCATTCTTTCGGCCGAAGATGATTGGATGATCTTCTCCCTCTACTATGAAACAAGCGTCTTCCACATGAGTGAGTTGGTTCGTGGTATAGACGTTTGTCACTTGTGTGTGTAGGTTGGTGCCTATACCGTATTCCATAGCATACATTATACAAAGCTTATTAAGCTCGAGGTAGTTCAAAGATAGCCCTTTATTGATGAAGTAAGGTATCTTTTCAGGTAGAATTACATCGTCAGCAGAAGGAACATCAGTATGAGCAGCCACATACTTGGCTAGCTCTAACTCCTCTTCGGCCACCCCCTGTATTAATGAAGACTGGAAGGACGACCTTGGCAGCTTAATCATCAGGGGATCCACTGGTGGTGCTGAACGTGGAGTCGTTGGCGCACTAGCGACCCCCGACTTAGTGTTTGGTGTTGGACGGGGAGTTGTTGGCTCACTAGCAGTCCCCGGCTTAGCGTTCGGCTGTCGACTTGTCCTGGGAAGACGAATCGTCATTGGCTTAACAGAAGGATTGGACTTTTCTGTTTGTTGTTGACCGGCTCTAGGGAGACTGATTGTCAGCAGCTCCGTAGTGGATCTCGGCGCTTGGCCAGACCTCGGCAGTCAGATTTTCATCTGCTTCTTTTGTGCAGTGAGCACCGGAAGACCAGTTGCTTCTCTACGCAGAGTGGCTGTAAGAGGTGCAGTCCTGCCTGGTTTGCGGGGTTGGAGATGGATTCTCAAGGGTTCTTCAGGCCCCGTAATGGCCTCCGTCTGCTCTTGAATATCATCCTTGACCAGGTGCCTCTTTGATTTCTCGTACAAGCAAGAATCCGAATAATAAGATTCGACCCCTTTGAAGGGATCGATGTCGGTAAATTCCGTCCTCACGAAGCCGTGCTTGTCGACGTAATCATGTATCCACGGACGGCCCAGAAGAATATTGTAGGAGGTGTCTGCATCGATGACATAGCAGGTTACTTTCGACTGAAGGACATCAATTTGGCACTTCAGGCGAATCTTTCCAATAGGATAGCTTCTTCCGGAATTGAAATCGCTGATGGCGATACTGGTAGGAGTCAGCCGATGCATAGGGATGCGCAGATGGTGTAGCAAGCTCTTCGAAATAATGCTGATCGAAGAACCGGGATCAATATGCATTCGATCCACCTTGATGTCACCGACGTATCCAGTATAATACAGAGGGGGATCGTGCAGGTTGGTCTTGATAAGCATATCCTGCGAAGTGAAGACAATATTGGGCATTGCTCCTGTACAAGCGCTGTCCTGGAGATCCGCCGACGAGCTCTCCCCGGTGAGATTGTCCTAAGCCAGATATGCGTCGGCATTCTGGAGTGCTTCGCTCAGTACGATGAGAACATCTTTGGAGAGTCTCAGGAGCTCATATAATGATAATTTGGCTGGTGTGTTGGCCATTTGTGCCAAAATATCAAAATTATAGGGCTTCTCCAGCCCGCGAGGTACGTCTTTCCAGAGCAACTTGTCAAAGTGGGTCTCCTTTGGCTTAGGCTTATCGACCGACGGAGGCTGAGAAGGTCCTGGGGCATCAGTAGTGGCTGGCTGACGTTCTTCACCTGAGTTACCCCGCATGGGTTGAGTTTGTGCACCAGACCGGGTAAGGACGGCTGTGGCTTCTTCGACGTCGGTTGAGATTGTGCGACAGGACTTGACTTTTCCGCCCTCATTTTTGCCAGTAGAGGGTGATGCTGGCTGTGTTACTTCAGATACTAAGTCCGGGTGGACCCACATGATCTCCCCTCGTGATATGGTGAGGGGTACCAGCCCAGCAGCCTGGTTTCGGGGAGGTGGAAGATTAGCGACCTCCATTTTTGCCCAGGGGATAAGTACTATGCCGTCTTGGGTCCTCGTTGATGGAAAGCTGCCGAATTGGACTGATACCATATTGGCAGCGACCGTCACCTCCTCGAAATCAATGGCCAGGGACTTGGAGTCGATGAGGTTCTGGATATACCGCTTCAATTAGAAGCAGTCTTGTGTAGCATGGTGGACGTAGCGATGGTAATGACAGTACTTGGGGCTCTCCATCTCTGCAGGTCGAGGTTTATGCCTTGGCGGAGGGAGCTGAATTCTGTCTCCTTGTAAGAGCATGTGAAAGATAGGCCTGACATGACTGTCCTCGAAGGAGTAAGTCATCTGCGGCCACTGCTTTTCTGCTTGCTTTGGTTTAGGCTTTGGGGCTGTGTCGGCCACCATAGCCTGTTTGTCCTTGTTGTCTCGGTTGTTGGAGGAATTACTGCCGTTGTTGTTGTTGTTGGCATTAGGGCGTTTGCCCTTGTCCTTTCCCTCCGAGATGTGCAATCCCAGTTGGCGAGCGTTCTTCAACTTGTCTTCTGAACTGGTGGCGCTGATGATGAAAGTCTTCCAGTCCTTAAATTGACTTTTGCTAATCTAGAGGCTGATTGTGGGGAGCAGCCTCTTTTGGCAAAGTTTAATCAAGGAAGAGTCTGGATTACCGGTGTCACCCTCATTTCTCGTATTTTCTCGTATTTCGTATTTATACTCGTATCTGGATATTGGCATGTATTTTTATTTTTCTCAACTCATGGAATTTCAGTATTTCTCGTATTTTGGGTTTTGGCATGGCTCGGATTTAATTGGGTTGGTTTGGTTTAATGTGTATTGGAACACCTTAGCCTATGCTCCACCCTCAACACACCACATCCCACCCTCATTAAAACTTCACCAACTTTTTCTCTCTCCTCATAAACCTCCATTAATTTTCTTCTTCTCCTTCCTCTACACAACACTCTTCTCCTTCCTCTACACAACACCAACCCATAGGCAAGTGCCCCTTGCCACCACATGAGAACCCTATTTTATTTGTCCATTTGCTAGAGTAGGACATGGTGATCAACATTAGAACATGGCATTTTGTGATTTGGAGTCTCCATTGTTCTAGATCTAAGTTTTCCCTATTTTTGGTTTTATATGGTTTTGATCTATTTAAGTTAGATTTTTATGGGTTTTGATGTTTCCATGTGGAAGAGAATTCAATTTCACCCCAGATGGAACTTTGGAAATCCGGATTTAGAGTTCGGATGGCCAAGTTGTGATGATTTGAAGTTTTAGGAACCATTGGAGCCTCTTCTCAGCCATGGAGAAGAAGACCCTGCGGGCGTGCTTTTGTGCGTACGCAGCTCCCTGCGGGCGTGCTTTTGCGCGTACGCAGCTCCCCTGCTGGCGTGCTTTTACGCGTACGCAGCTCCCCTGCATGCGTGCCCTTGTGCGTACGCAGCTCCCCTGCGTGCGTGCTCTTGTGCGTACGCTGCTCCCCTGCGTGCGTGCTCTTGTGCGTACGTAGCTCCCCTGTGTGCGTGCTCTTGTATGTATGCAGCTCCCCTGCGTGCGTGCTCTTGTGCGTATGCTGCTCCCCTGCGTGCATGCTCTTGTGCGTACGCTGCTCCCCTGCGTGCGTGCCCTTATGCGTACGCAGCTCCCCTGCGTGCGTGCTCTTGTGCGTACGCTGCTCCCCTGCGTGCGTGCTCTTGTGCGTACACAGCTCCCCTGTGTGCGTGCTCTTGTACGTACGCTGCTCCCCTGACCCCTTGCTTAACCCATTGGCTCTTAGAGTATTGGTTTTATTTTTCGACTTGGTTTCTCTTTTGTGGATTGGGTTTTTCCTGAGATCTGTTCAACACAGCACGACTATCTTGACCCGACACGGCCTAACACGGTTTTCTAGTAATTGTTTATGACTAGTACGGTTCTCAGAATTTTCTGTGGATTATGATCCTGGCATTCTCTGATCTCCTTGCTAGTGATCCAGTGGGGTGCACACCTATCTTGTAACTTGTAATTAATCCTTGTGACTTGATAACTTGATAGTGGCCGTAGCGGCGCACTCCTAACTTGTAGCATGACTTGATAACTTAATGCTGTTGCGACGGCTAACTTAACTTGACCTGCCTTGACACCGTGGGTAGTTCTTTCTTGCTTGCTTGTTAAATCCACTTGTCCTGTCTTGCATCATGTCTAGGACGGGACTCCTGAGTACCACGGTCAGGGGTACCTACCAAAATGGATTAATGTTAATAACTAGAATAACACAGTAGTCATGAAGAGATGACACAGCTACAGGCAATCCCGTTACCTGGGCGCTCTTGGGATCTGTAGCCTGCCGTCGAGTAGGACACATTTCCAGCACACTGTCATGTGTTGCACCTTCTAAGTCACTTAAGGGTACATGCGTTTCCTGGACGATGTACCCACCAGAATTCAACCCCTAATTTTCGACCTGGGTAACCTGGATGGTTCGCAGGGCTTGTGGCTATGGAATAATCTCACTGCATCTTGTTAGTAATTAGGCCTGTGATAACCCTAGTTAGTTAAAGTAGTAAGCCGTAGTATCTGCTTGGCCGTGATTGATTGAATGAGGTATAGCCAGTCTAGCCATGTCTTGACCCAGTATAAGATTGCTTTCTGTCTTGATTTCTTACATTATTATCTTGCCGATAAATGGTGGAAAACCAAGTTCTGTTCAGATGAAGGGTTACAACCCCGGTCCTTGTTTGGTTTACGGGTTGTAACCTGGCTATCGGAATAGTTCCATGGTTATCTCGTCGTATATCATCCTGACATATTTTCGTAAATTCTAGTTTTAATATTAGATTTTCTTGTGCTAATTGCTGGCTTTGTTCTTATTTCGTGGCCCCCTTGTGGCACTTGCTCTTTCTGGGGTTGACCCAGCTGGTTTTGTGTGGCCAGATTTCGGAGCAGCTCCCGAGGATCTACCAAGCTTCCAGCCCAATGGTGACAACTAGACGAAACTCGGGCCTAGAGTGGGTTTTCCTTTTGTCTTGCCCACTTCATTGTAAAACTATTCTTTTGAGACGTTTAGCCGACGAGCACCTGTTAGCTCGATGCACTTTTACTTATTGTCTGCCTACGGGCTGTAAACATGATTAACAAATCCTAGGGTTGATCATGTACGACTAAACTCTTGCTAGTCCTAACATTTTGTAACGACTAGCTTCATGATCAGCTGAATATGTAATATTTGGGATGCCTTATTATTGTATATTTAATGATCATACATCTTGCGACCTTACTTACTTGCTTGTGATTGAGACATTAGGCTTGTTCATGACCATAAGAGACTGTTGGCTTGTAGCAAACCCTCATATATCTAGACAGTCGTGACCGTATATTGAGGTGGTTTCCATTTCAATATACGTAGCTGGCTATGTCTGCCCCCGCTCTCCAGTATTCTGGTTCTGAGACGTGACAACCGGAGGGCAACTTCATCGCGGTTTGGCGAAACCGCTTAATATAGTTCCTTGTCAGCTCCTTCTCGCCTTGAACAACGTCCATGAGGGTTGACATTGTGACATCCTGTCCTACCTCATAGAACCTCTCCAAGAATATATGTTTGAAGCGGCGAAGGAATGAATGCAGTTGTCTGGCATGTTGCGGTACCAATCGAATGCGACTCCCTCTAATGCCCCAATGAACAACCGAGTAAGGATGGCGTCGTCATGCAGTAGATGATCTGTTGTGACCTCAAATTAGATCACGTATCTGCTTGTAGAGGTCTTGCCATCTTATGGATTAATGTTGAATGGCTTGTATCGAGGAGGGAAGGGGACATCTCTCCATGCAGCAGGATACGGCTGTCGTATCCTGAGGTCCTGAAAGTTTTTTCGGGTGTGAAACATTGCCCGAAGCTCTTGGACCTCTCTTCTTGCCTCCCTAGCCTCGTCTGCAGCAGTGGGAGCCGACATCCCGGGTAGATTGTCACCCGGGGTTGGTGTAGTTGTGTTTGAGTCCGCATTGACGGCGGGACCCAAGCATGTTTGGCCAGGCATCCTTCCTTGGAGAGTCGGCAGGGCTTCCTTAATCTCGTTTACTAACTTGACCAGTGTATGAATTATGGCCTCAAGAGTGTCGAGGTGATGTCGATCGCTGGGACCGTCTTGGTCATTCTCAGTCATAAATACTGTTCTCACACGGAAAATAGTGGAAGGAACTGTGGAGGATGTGCTCTCTGAATATACCCCCGAATGGAGAAGTCGTCGGGATATGTAGGAATGTTCTCCTCCAGTTCAGACTCGGAGGAAGTGTTACCCCGGCATAGGAGGTTGCTTCATCTTGGCACCCATGGAAATTTCTAGGGCGTCGGGTTTTGTTGCATCTGTGGGGGAAATTGTCTCCTCTGGTTCATCTTCTTGGAACACCGGATTGTCGTGGATGTTCCGGGGAGTGCTACCCCCAGGGATGTGGATGACGAACCTCCAAGTGTTGAAGATTTCGTCTTCGAGCGGGTACCTTGATAAACTCCTCCTGTGGTGGTTGTAGACAACCGCTTAGAGGAGAGTTTCTTAGCTGCGCTAGTAGAGATCGTCGGGCTGGAAACATTTGCTTTCTTCCCTTCTTTGCTGGTAGGGACCTTCCGAGCAGAATTACAGGAGGCGAAAGGAAGCGCCTCGTCTCCCGAGCTTTGTTCTGGCCGCTGCAGTTGTTGGAAGATGGACTGCCGGCCCTCTTGTACTGCTGTCTTATTGCAGCAGCAATTGACAATAACTTGGGTGCAGTGATGTCCATGGAAGGTCTCTCTGCACACCAAACTTTCTTCTCTTTTCTTGCGCCTGTGAAGGATCACATCATGCAAGTCAAGTGTATCTCGAACAACCTTTACACTCGTTTTGTGGGCCCGGGAGTCCCGAGCACACGAGTGTATTGGTATCATGTTTGCTCCCTGACGTGGGGGTAGTAAAAGTACTTATCCCTGATCATTATTGGGAGACTCTTGAGAACCACCCTGTCCGTTAGCCGCCGGGGACTGGACATGGGTAGTTTTGTACAAATTTTCATCAGAGGCCCGCATAACAGTTAGCGGGACTCTTTGATGGTCAGAGGTTGGGACAGCTAACTGAGCTCGACGAGCTCGCGCTGTCCTAGACTTCTTCGCTCTAGCACCCGAAGGCGCATAGTAGGAAGAGTCCAAGTTGTGCCGCACAGAGTCTGGTACATCCTCAAAGGAGCTTCTGAGTTCAGGACTGCATGAGAGCCGGTCAAAGACTGAACCTGAGCCGCATAGGGTGATGGCCTGCGGCTGGGCTTGGCTGCCGCATAAGCATACTGTATGCGGCTGGAAGTTGTGAGGGCCGCATGAACCTTCTGTATGCGGCTAGAATTTATGGCCGCACGAGGCTTCTGTATGCGGCTAGAATAAGGCTTCTGTATGCGGCTGGAATGAGGCTTCTGTATGCGGCTGGAGCTTGTGGCCGCATGAGCCTTCTCCATGCGGCTAAGATTGGTGGCCGCATGAGCCTTCATGCGGCGGGCGCCCTTATACGGCTTCCGCAAAGAGTTCCCTTTTGCTTCCGCAAGTCCAGCATCGTAGTATTTTCCTCTGCCAGACTTGGGGACAAGATGGTCCTCTATGGCCTAAAGTGGGGCCATATGTGAGTCTTCTCTGCCGTCTTGGGCAGCAGAGAACACTTCTTCCAGAGCTTGGGGAGGATCAGCAGTCTTGGGCCTCCACTCCATACGGGCCTTCTTCGTGCCGGCTCGCCTCTGGACCGGGCTGGCGCTCCCGTCGGAGAGCATCTCTTCAAACGCTTGCTGGTCGAAGTGAACAACCAGCATTTGTTGCGTGGAGCCGAGCTTGGCTGCGTCCGATTGCATCACAAACTTCTCAGCAGTGGGGAAGTTCCTCCCCAGCAGAGTCGCCATCATGTTTGCCATTGATTATCTAAGAACAGAACAGTTTTATAGGAGGACCGAACTTTGATTCACAATTACAAACTCGCTTGTACAAAGAGAGCCTCGGAACAAAAACTAGAAAAAGCAATCTAAGTACAATTATTTAATTTGGATTCTGGAGGGGTGACGGTAGAGGCTCGGGAAAGTGCTATCAACTCTGCCTTACTCCTTGGACGATCGGACGCAACCTCGGCTCCGGCGAAGAAATACTCTCTATATGTCTCTGTTGCTCTATGTGTGTGTAGAAGGGAATAGCACCTTGCTATTTATAAGAATTTGTGATGAGTGGGGTGTACAGCCACGTGGCCACATCCTAGTAACTGCGCCTTGAGAAGTGGGCAGTTGGGGATTGGTTAAGATTAATCCTTATCTGTTTGTTGTAATAAATCTGGGCTATTATGTTGGTTGAAATAAATTTGAACTGCTATGATCTATTGGTTGCAATAAATCTGAGTTGTTAAGACTTAGTCAACTTCTGCCACGTGTCCCAACTGCCACTAGGTTGCGAGCCGCATGAAGGACTATCCTCCTGTCTGAGCCGCATGAGGGTGGCGTCACAACCGAGCTGCATAAGGGTGGCCTCACAATCGAGCCGCATGAGGGTGGCCTCACAACCGAGCCGCATGAGGATGGCCTCACAACCGAGCCGCATGAAGTTCACTCAGGCGATCCGCATAAAGAACTTTATTAGGATTTGTGAACCGTGTCAGCTAAAAGATTTTCTCTTCTTTCTATGCAGCACCTCTTCTTTATGTCAGAGCCATCATGTCAGAGCTGTCACTTTGTGTCAGAGCATTAATGGTCCGCTACACAGAGTAATGATGGCCAGCTATATTAGGCCTATTTCGAACCGCATAAGGCCACGTGGCCGTTCCTGAGCCGCATAAAACTATTTGAGCCGCATGAAGCTCTTTGAGTCGCATGAAGCTTTCAGGGATTTTTGAGCCGCATGAACTCCCCAGTTCTGAGCCGCATGGAGTTTATGGGCCGCATAAGGTTTTATTATTCTTTTCCATGCTTCTACATCTACGTCTTCAACTCTCTACACTGTTTAATTTTAACTCGTCGTCTAAAAAGAAGTTTCAAGTGCACATCCTTGGCTTGTACAAGTCCAATAAAGACATGTACGACATCACGTCCCGACTCGTGAGATCGATTTATCTCGAGTCAAGGCGATGATGACCGATTTGGCGAGTCAGGGCGTGACAAGTTGGTATCAGACCACGGTTCATACCTCGGACCTTTCGAAAACATTTTTCTTTTAGTTGTTGCTATAGTTTTTCAAAAAATTATGCTTTTCGATATATGCGCATGAAATAATCGTTCCATACAGATAATCCCGTAGATATTTTGAGAATACTAACGGGTTTGCTCAATTTTGTTGGAATGCCAAAGACAACGAGTGTCCCCGCTGTCAATGCCACGTTGATTAGCACGGATAGCACCGAAGACGCGACACCTAGTGAATCCGCTATAGAGCGATTATTACGCCTCATGGAAGTCCAACAGCGCCAGGCGGAGATGCCGCAACAACAACTACAAGCACAGATCCAGGCCCAAATCAGTGCCCAACAAAAGTAGATGGAGGCCCTGACCCGGATCGTAAGCACCATAGCGACGCAACAGAATTCGATAACCGTCGCGTCAGAAGAAGAAGTGCAACCAGTAACGACGAAGCATATGTTTTCCTCTTCTCTTCTCAAGGCACCAAATTCAAGAAGATGAACCCGCCTAACATTAACGGCCGAGCAGAGCTTGACAAAGTCATGGGGAGGCTAGTGAAGATTGAGGGCCTGTTCAATCTCCTCAGCATCAAGGGGGTGTGCAGCCTTGCAGCTAAACTTGAGGGCCTACGACTAGTGGGAGACGAATAAATAGGAGCTTTACGAAGCCAACCCCATTGCCAAGATCTCGTGGGAGACGTTCAAATTGGCCTTCCTCGAGCAGTACATTCCTCATGCTGTTCGTTGACAGAAGGAAGATGAATTCATGTCCTTGAAGCAAGAAAATATGTCAGTCGAAGATTACGATGCGAAGTTCGCAAAGCTTACGAAGTTTGCCCGGGCCTTCCTGCCGAACAAGGAAGCATGGTGTGAGTGAAGTACATGTAGGCAACTCTAGAGGGGGTGAATAGAGTTCTTGTGAAAATAATGATCAATTAAAAAATCAACTCTATTCAATCCCAACTAGTAAATAATAAATCAGAGTATAATGCGAAAATAAAGTGGAGATTAGAAAGCATACGCAGACAACAATTTTTAACCAGGTTTTCCTCGTGGAGGACTAGTCCAGGCCTGAGAACTCTAGCTCAGGATTGAAATCCACTATTTGTGAAATAGCTTTACAACCATGTTCCTTTACACAGAAGTGCACACCAACTTCTTGAAAATATCGTTGAGGCAAAACTTGGAATTTTTCAAGTGACTTCTTGAAGACTCTTGCACAAAACTTCTAATTGACTCGCACCGAGCACCTTGTAGGCTTGGAAAGTTTTGTGGCTAGTAGATGAGAAGAGTATGGCTCTTTGGGATGTATAGGCTATAAGAGAGAAGAGATGAGAAGATTGGATGGATTGAAATGGGAGAAAAGGGTGCCTATATATACTAGTCCTGGGAGGCAGAGTTCGGCCCGAACTTTGTCCAAAATTTAAAAATTATGGCCGTTGGACAACTTGCAATGAGCAATCCCTAAAAATCAGCTCATAGAAATTATGAGACAGAATTCGGCCCTAACTCTGTGTGAGGGCAGAGTTCGGCCCGAACTCTGCCTCCTTGGAGACAGAATGCTCATTTGAGCTATTGGGCTTTGGCAGTTTGGCTTTTTGTTTGTGGGACTTTTTGGTTATCTAGTCTATGGTTGAGGTACTCAGTACGACTCAACGTACAATAGCCTAGACTCAAATAAAATATAAAAATACAGACTTCCGAAGGCAAGTTCCAACAGTATTCGTCGAGCAGTCGTCGATGATGATTGTCCGACTTGATGTGTGTAAGTCATCTGTTTTGTAGCTTTGATGACAATGTATGTGTCGAGTTGGATCATATCAAATATCGATTTATTAATTATCAAGATTAGGTCAACTGCGATCCAGTTTGGGTCAACAATCTTCTCCATTTTGATAATTGACAAAATTGTGATATTTGCGTGTCACAACATTCATACATGGACACATATATTGCTCCCCCGTAGATGGACAATTCGGCTCCACCCGTAAATAGAGAAGTCCTTATACAAGTACTAGTCCAAACAATAGAGCACAAGTGTAGCACAATATAGCAAGTATTTCTCCATACATGGTTAAGCAAATATCACATATATCACATATATTTCTCCCCCTTTGACATTTAGCAAAATGAGGTAGAAGCTCCCCCGTAGGAAAATAACCATGTAATCACATAACCAAGCTCAAGTCCAACATAAGAGATAACTAGTAAACAATCCAAATAAAAGCCATCAAGCAGAATGTAGTACAAAGCATAGTGTTCAACTACATAATCACTGAATGAAAATAACAAAGTGCATAAACAAAAGACATCCTAAGCATCATAAAATGGACCAGGCCGTTATGGAGCACGGGAAGGTCCAGCAGAGTCCGATGGGTCGCTGGCAGAGCGACGAGGATCAACAAACGCCGTATCTGGATCCAAATACCTCATGACCTAGGCGTCATCAATACAATAACCTTCGCGAGAAGGGTCTCGTACCATGGGATAAGACACCGTAGGATGAGAGGCTAAGGAGTACTGGATGTCATGCAGAGTGTTGCTGATGGCTGACATCTACATGGTGGTACGATAGTCCATCTGAGTCCAGCGATCGTCCTCCAAGCGGAAACGATCACGCAGCATGGTCTGAATGGACTCAAGAGTAGCAGGTGGCTCGGGCGTAGGTTACCCAAGAGTAGGAGGATCAGCCTGAGCATCAGACTCGGAATGCTCTGACTCAGCAGGAAACTTAGCAGCTGCTAGAAGTCGCCATGCCTTAGACAGATAGGCAGGGACAGGAAGGAACTGGCACTCATCAAGAGGAACATTGAACGCACGAAAAATTATTGGCAAATATAGAGCGTAGACCAATGATCGAGGTTTCTTCCGTGCACTAATCATCCAGTCCATCATAGTGCACGGAAAGTTAAAAGGGACATGGAAGTGGAGATGATAAAGTGCAGAGATCTCAAGATAAGATACTTCATCGGTCGATCCCGCTTTGGGCAAGATCATAGAGAAAATGATACGATAAAGTTCATAGAAATATGGGTTAAGAAATTTAGCAAGTAATTTGCGTGGACGAGTGTTGGGAGTACACAAATCATCCTTGAAACTCTCAAGGGACGATCCATCGGGAAATTGAAACTTGCATGCATCGGCAAGTTTCTTCCAAGAATTGGGTTCCGGGATCTCGAGATGTCACGACCCGTACCCTAGAGTAAGGGCACGAGACGTGGGTACGTCCAGCCTACGCCGCAGTGTCGGCGATAGAACGCTGTCCTAGGTCAAATATCTAACAGTATAAAGGTATCTGTACAGTATATACACTCCGAATGGAAGTGATATAACAATATACAGCCTCAATCACATCTAAGGCAGAGT
The DNA here is from genome assembly GCA_029216955.1 of Iris pallida. Classification (NCBI taxonomy): domain Eukaryota; kingdom Viridiplantae; phylum Streptophyta; class Magnoliopsida; order Asparagales; family Iridaceae; genus Iris; species Iris pallida. The sequence goes on from JANAVB010010800.1 coordinate 3,353,244, forward strand.
AAAGATAGAAAGATAGATAGATAAATACTGAAATGAAAGATCCACAGAATACAATCAGAGAAGTCTAAGTGTCTAAATATATAACAAATCCAAATAATTCCAAATATCATAATACAGTCATCCAGAATGAAATATAAGGAAACATCCTAGTCTAGTGGAGTGTCGCCCACAGCTAAAGGATCTTGCTGCTGGTTTAAGTCTGTACTATCATCTAGGGTAGCCCCATAATAAGTGGGACAGCACGCCTCGTCCTCATCCTCTGTAATATTTCAACAAGTCTAGTCAGGACAGGAGCGAGCACAATACATCTCAATAAGTCATAGCAGGAAAGGAAATATAATCATGCTAGAGAATAAAATACAGGAAACTGAAGAATAGCATAATGTAAAGAGAGACTGTAAGTAAATATCTATGATATATAACAGAGAGACAGTGCTAGTGATTCAGAGTACAGGATAAACATGTGAATGGCTAGGGACTGATTCATGATTACACTACGGAATTGATTCATGATTACACTAATTGGAATTATCCACATGTTCATTTATACTCCCCCATCCCCAATCAATACACAAGGATCTAGTCAAGTTACGTTAAGATTCATGATTATACTACTTAACCCGTATAGGGTGATTCATGAATTGATTCGTGAAGGCTCGGTGATCATGAGAGTACATGAGTCACTAGCTGATTCTCGAAGATTCATGATAATAGAAGAAAGAGATACATGATATAAGTGAAACACACGAGACAAGAGTATCTGATGCTCCCGAGAGGGATAACATCTCATGAAAGGATCCATATAGTACTATTCTGTGTTACCAACGTGTCAGCATCAAGTAAGATAACCTAAAGCAGGAAATATAATCCTAAACAGGATATGAAATGATCAAAGAATGTACTCGCCTGGTATCCTGAATGTCCGAAGAGAATATACTGTCCGAGGAGTGGTGTCTGTCTCCTATAGAACAGTACAAGTCACTACATGTCTAAAATAAGAAAATAGACTGCTACAATACATCTACATGAAGTTTGGGGTCAATCTAGGCTAAAGTCAACCTTTGGTCAACTCTAGTCAACCATAACAGTCAAACTAGGTTAATTCTAGTCTAATTTGGTCAAACTAGGTCAAACAAGGTTAAACTTGGTCAAACTAGTCTAGGTTGGTCAACTCTAGGCTTAACCAGTCAATTTTAGGTCAACTAACTAAATACCATACAAGTCACCTAGCCTAGTGATACACAACTGTATCACACCACATGCCATAGGCCAACTACCTAGGCCATGTGCCAAACACAAATAGGCTAATGAAATTCCTACCTCATACCCCACTACACATTCACATAGGCTAGTATAACTATTACCCCACACACACACACACACACACACACACACACACACACACACACACACACACACACATATATATATATATATATATATATGTGTGTGTGTGTGTGTGTGTGTGTGTGTGTGTAAATGCACATACACATAGATTAAGAAATATATATATATATATATATATATATATATATATATATATATATATATATATATATATATATATATATATGTGTGTGTGTGTGTGTGTGTGTGTGTGTGTGTGTGTGTGGATATATATGTGTAGACATGTGTGTGTGAGATATTCTCATATGTGTGTGTCATGATACATATGTGTATGTGTATGCATAGCAATGTGAGTGAGTGAGTGTCATGTGTGGTGTGAAGGAAATTTCAGAAATATGTGTATGTGTGGTATAAATAGGGCAGTGTGTGTGTGTGTGCATTGTGAGTGTGAGGGAAATGTCAAAAACAGAAATATGTGTGTGTGTGTGTGTAAAGTGGAGGCAATGTGATTCATAGGACTGTGACATATGTGAGTTTGTGTGTGAGACATCATAGGACTGTGATAGTGAAACTGGAATTAGGTGTGTGTGTGTGTGTAACATGTGTGTATAAGAGTGTGAATTAGGGAGTTAATCTTAGGTTCAGGATTCTGTGTGTGTTAGTGTCTGTGAGGAAAAACAGGGAATAGGTTTCAGGATTTCCTGAAACAGTTGACAGTAAACCCACAACCCAACTTGTAAAAACCCAATACCATGATCCCTTTCAATAGCACAGATCAAAGTGAACTTGAACAACACTCATCAAACATGTAGGTAACTAATTTACTCATTGAATCATCAATAAAAACAGTAGTAAATCAATTAAAAAAAAACAGGAAACTGAATTCTTGCCCGTATCAGTGAAATCACAGTACTCATGGGAATATCGAAGAATTTGAATTCAAAAACCATCAGAATGACAAATAAAGGGTTGGAAATTTGTGTCACACATGTGAGGGTACTAGAGAGTGTTTTCGTGTCCAATAATTGGACACAAATTGTGTCTAAAATAACATATGAACACCACACCTGACAGTGCACAAATAATCGTCGTGCACGCGTGCACGCGCGTTTAACACGCGACACACGACACGACACGACTCGTGTTCGTGTCCAGAGGTGCGCCAAGGATAGGTCTAGGACTACGTCACCCTTAATCGAGTCCACGTGACACACAGACACGACACGACTCACGTGTCAGCCGTGCCTGTGCACGCGCACAGCCGCCCGTGCGCGATAGCGCACGGCCAGTGCGAGTGCGATAACTCCACGTGTACAGCACGAGATGCTCGCAAATTTTGGGAGCTAGGTGGCAGACATTGCGCCATGCTTCCCACAAAAATTCAGGACACGACATGTCCTATATCCTGAGATACAGGGCCCGAGATGCAGGACACGGCCTACGGGCTCGTGATGCGTGTCCAAGTGAAAATACACGACACAAATGGACACAAAATACCATACCACCTTTACAAATATTAATACAATCACCTAGATCAACAAATCTATGCAATTACTTTTCAAAAATATGAAAATCGATTCCTATGTGGCATTTCTACAAACACCTACAATACCAATACGATACGTGTCCGATACGGATACGAAATGGACACAAATTATGCCCAAATCTTGTGGACAGTTAGGTAACCCCTAAACCTAACCTTATATGGAAAAAATCAAGAAGAAAAAAGGGTTTAGATAGTTTACCTATTGAGTATCAAAACTCAAGAAAAACTTCAAAGAGGGGATTCCAAATGGCAACTCCAATTCTCCAAATGGCACACAAACTGAGGTGATCCTCAAAAATCAGTAAACAAACATAAATTAGATCCTATTGCAAAAGACTAGGGTTAAAAAAGAGTTAAAATGAAAAAAATAGGATTTTAGAGCAAAGGGAAAATACCTCTCCTCCAAAATTAGGGCAAACCTAAAAAGAGGCAAGAACACTATAAGAGATTACTTATAGGCAAGGGAAAACCCTAATAGTGGTTGCCATGGTTGGGTTAGGATTGGTTTTGGGCTTAAGTCATGGGCCTATGGCTTAATCACTAGTCTTTAAATTGGTAAGTCATAAGTCATTGCACTAGTCATGGACTAATTTCACTCAAACTAATCCTTCTTTCCTTAAACTAATTTCTAATGATTAAAAGTAGGTTAACTAGAGTTAGACTAGGGTCACCAACTAGGGTTAGCTTCTAGGCTAGTCTACAAGTCTCAACTAGTTTAAGTCAAAAATCAAACCACCAATTAATTAAATCATTAAATAATTCAAAGAGGCCAAATGACCAAAATACCCTCATGCTCAAAAGTAAAAAAATAATTATCGTAATGCCATGGTTAGGCTCTAGGTCAGACAGTCTCTCGGTTTACACTAGCAAGCATCAAAATCACAAGTCATGGTTTTAAATAATTTTTAAATAATAAAAAATTACCAAAAATTCATATAATGATTTAAATATCATTAATAAAAGTTTAAAATTACAAAATTTCAAAATTACCCTCATTTAGAAAACTGGGTGTTACACGAGATATTCTGCAAGTTCAAAATCATCAAAAGTGATGTCGATTACGGCGACACGAGAATAGATTCGTGTGTCGTCAAAGGTGAGATTACAGTAAAACATTTGGATAGCATTCAAATATATAAGAGATGATTTAGTAACTAACTCATCTAGACAAAGATCATGGAACAATGAGTCATATCTAAAAAATATTATAAAATTGATAGGATGACCCGCATATACACTCCTTGAACGAAAGTCATTGAACCATTCATTGGAAGCCTCCAATGAAACAAAAATTTGTTCATTGAATGTGTTAGGGTCATGAGGTGGTGGAGGATTAAAAAGTGAATGAATTGGAGGAGCAGGAGGATTGGATGATGAAGCATCTTCACTCCTTCTCTTGCCACTTCCAAAAAGTTTAGGAGCCATGGAGAATTTGAAATAATTGACAAGGAAATAGAGAGGAATAGGAAAATATACCTCACAAATATGAGAAAATATGGAAGAGATCTCCCCAAAAGCTTGAAATCTTGAGTTTGGGAAGAAGAAGAGCCCTAAAAGTGGAGTTTCTAGGGTTAGGGTTTGAGAATTTTGTGTTTGAAGGAAGGTAGAAGAAGAATAAAGTGAAGAGAGAGAGGGTGTTTTTCGGGTTTAAAGGGTTTAGGAGCAGCCAAGCGGGTGAAATCTGGACCGTTGGATCAAATCAATGGATAGATGAGCATCAGGGAAGGTTCTGTGACTAGGGACGCAGAGTTCGGCTCGAACTTTGCCTCCATGGGCACAGAACATAGGACAGTTGAAAAAATGGCTAAGTGTTGGTTCAAAAAGAATAAAATTTGAAAGTTTGAAAATTGGCAGATGTTTGAAAAAATAGAATTTAGAAAATGTGAATTAACTAAGTTATAAATGAAATTAAATTATATAATAAACAAGGATTTATGACAACGACCATTACGATGAAACTGCCATGGGGTAGCTGTAGGGGCTAGATCTCGGCTAGCGGTAGTCCGAAGACTAGTGCACCGAGTCGCTTAGGCTTTTACGCCTTGTTGTCAGAATGACCCTTTCGGCTTGTACCCATAGCAAATCACCATAACGATATATGTCATAATCATTATTTATGCAGGCCAATTTATTTAATAATTATTTTATCCAAAATTCCTAATTCACGACAAAGAAAATTGAAGCGCTCTTCGGCAAGTGGTTTGGTAAAGAAGTCTGCTAGCTGATGTTCAGTGTCTATGAATTCTAAATTAATCGTGCCATGTTGTTGATAATCACACAAAAAGTGATGTCTAATCTCTATGTGTTTAGTACGTGAGTGACAAACAGGGTTCTTGGTCAGATTAATGGTACTAGTGTTATCGCAGAAAATAGGTATGTGCTTGAAACATAAGTTGTAGTCTTCAAGGGTTTGCCGCATCCACAGAATCTGTGCACAACAACGACCAGCTTCTATGTATTCAGCTTCTGTTGTGGATAGTGCGACAGAGTTCTACTTCTTGCTAAACTATGAGACTAACGCCTTTTCTAGCAAATGGTACCTGCCACTGGTACTCTTACGGTCGACTTTACATCCCGCAAAATTAGTATCGGAATATCCAATTAAATCGAAGGAAGTGGTTTTGGGATACCACAAACCTACCGTAATAGTTCCTTTAAGGTATCTAAAGATACGCTTAACTGCGGTTATGTGTGATTCCTTAGGATTGGCTTGGTATCTAGCATATAAGCAAACATTGAACATAATGTCGGGGCGACTAGCAGTTAAATATAATAAATTACCAATTATACCTCGATACTTACGTTGATCGACCGGTTTGCCGCTTTCATCAGGTTCCAGCTTTGTGGTAGTAGCCATAAGGGTGTTGATAGGTTTGATGCTATCAAGCTCAAACTTCATCAGCATGTCCTTGACATATTTTGATTGACTGATAAAGATGCCTTGTGAGAGTTGTTTGATTTGCAATCCAAGGAAGTAGTTGAGCTCCCCCATCATGCTCATCTCGAACTCATCCTGCATACACTTGGCAAATTCCTTGCATAGACCCTCATTAGTAGATCCAAAAATAATGTCATCAACATATATTTGAACTAAAAGAATTGTGTCATCAAGAGATTTTATAAACAGTGTAGTGTCCACTTTCCCTTTTGAAAAACCTTTATCTAGTAAGAAAGTACTCAGACGATCATACCAAGCTCGAGGAGCTTGTTTAAGGCCATAGAGAGCTTTCCTAAGTTTAAAAATATGGTCAGGAAATTTGTAATTTTAAAACCAGGTGGTTGTTTGACAAAAACTTCTTCCTTAATAAAACCGTTTAGAAAAGCACTTTTCAGATCCATTTGGAAAAGTTTAAAGTTTTAAAAATTTGCAAATGTGCAAAGCATCCGAATGGATTCTAGTCGGGTAACAGGAGCATACATCTCATCATAATCGATTCCCTCCTCTTGATTGTATTATTGGGCTACGAGACGAGCTTTGTTGCGAGTGACTGAACCGTCCTCGTTTACTTTGTTACAAAAAAACCCATTTAGTGCCAATTATTGAGTGGCCAGTAGGTTTATGAACAAGTTCCCAAACTTGGCTTCTCTCAAATTGGTTGAGTTCTTCTTTCATTGCGAAAATCCAAAATTCATCATTAAAAGCTTCTAAAATGTTTTTCGGTTCTATTTGAGAAATAAATGCAGTGCTAGCTATATGTCTCTTATAGAGGATCGAGTAGTTATCCCTTTTGATATTTCACATATTACCAAGTCATTTGGATGAGAGGGAGTAAATTGGAACTTCTTTGGTAATTCCTTTGGAGAGCTGGTTTCAGATGTTGCATTTATTGATGTCGAAGTATATGGTTCATCATCGTTATTGGGAATAACAGCTGTACTATTATCCTTATCAAAAGTTATATTAGTAGACTCTTCAACAATCATGGAGCGCTTGTTGAACACTCTATATCCCTTACTCTTGGCCGCATAGGCAAGAAGAATACATTCATCAACTTTGGCATCAAATTTGCCTAAGTTGTCTTTAGTTTTCAGGATAAAACAACGACAACCCAACACTCTAAAATAAGAGACATTAGGAGTCCTACCAAACCAAAGCTCATAGGGTGTCTTCTTCGAGATGGTTCGAATCAACACCCTATTTAAAATATGGCATGCTGTGCTGACAGCTTCTGTCCAAAAGTATTTCGGAAGAGAGAATTGATTTAGCATAACTCTAGCCATATCGCCAAGAGTTCTATTCTTCTGCTCCACAATACCATTTTGTTGAGGAGTTCTAGGACACAAAAATTCATGACTAAAACCATTTGAATCACAAAAATTTTCAAAAACAGAATTTTTGAATTCACCACCATGATCACTTCGGATACGAGTAATCATGTAGCCTTTTTCGGTTTGGACCTTTTTAGCAAATACTTTGAAAACTGAAATAGTATCACTTTTGTTTGTAAGAAAAAAAACCCATGTAAATCTTGAAAAATAATCTATAATAACAAAAGCGTAGAGTTTTCCGCCAAGACTGGCTCCTCTACTAGGACCAAATAAGTCCATATAAAGTTTACAAAGGTTGGGTAGTACTTACAATGTTTATTGATTTAAATGAAGATTTGGTGGCCTTATTCTTTTCACATTCGGCACATACTGTATCTTTCTTGAATGTGATATCTGGCAGTCCTCTGACTAGCTTCTTGGTGGATAGTCTGGATATAGTATGCATGTTGACATGACCAAGACGCTGATGCCATAGGAGCTTTTCGTCTTTGTGAGCATAAAGGCATCTTCCTGCACTGTTAGTATCACTAAATAGATATAAAATATAAATTTTATCTTCCCTTATCCCCTCAAAAGTGATATCTCCAGTTGATCGATCATAGATAAAGTATTTAGATTTCCCAAAGTTAATATCATAACCGTGATCAGCAAGATGACTAATGCTGAGCAAGTTATGCTTTAACTCGGTCACTAAACAAACATCATTAATGATAGAAGAGGGAGGATAACCAAATTTACTGTTACCTATGATGTAGTCTTTAAGGTTATTGCCGAAGGAAACGTATCCTTCCTTTTTTATCAATAGTGTTGCGAATTGTTTTGCATTTTCAGTCATATAGCGCAAGCACCCACTATCGAGAATCCACTTGCTTCTAGTTGAGGAGGGAAGGTCCACCTACACTACGAGTAGATGTGACCTTTGGTACTTAGATTCTTTTGGGTCCTGAGAGGTTAGACTTTGGTACCCATACATATATATTTCTATCAACTAATCTCCTAATCCTACATTATGGAGAAATGTGTCCATGTAGGTTACAATATATGCATCTAGAATGTATGTTTATGCTAGGAGCATATTGATAGTGATGTCTATGAGTAGGGTGATGATAGCTATGTGCAGCAGTAGTATGAGTATGATGAATGTGTGTAGCAGTAGGGTAACTATAATGATCATAGTAACTGTGTGCAATAGCAGGGTAACTATAATAATTATAGTGACTGTGTGTAGTAGCATGATGATGATGTGTATGTGTCTTACGTGCTGTATATGAATAAATGTACATGAAAGCAAGATTTTATTTAGCACGTGGATTAGTGTTCTTTTGGTGACGTGCCTTTTTGTGTTGAGTTGGCACGTGTTTGTACGTGTTGTGACTATAAGACTGAACTTGCGGTTGTACAACCTGCTTGCCCAGTTTAATCTCTAATTTCTTAGAGACAGCATTCAACTCATCACATTTAGCAGTAAGACCGTGAATTCTACTTGTAGCAATTTTGAACTTTTTTTCTCTTTAGCAAGTTCTTTGTTTAGTGCCGTAATCTTAAGTGTTTGTTTCTCAATGATTGATTCGGCATCGTGTAAGCTTAATTTAAGCTTGGATACCTCTTCAGTGTTTTCTATGGGTGTAGTGTTTCTAACATCTTCTAGTAAACATGAAAGTCTATGGATCTCGGTTTCGTAGTCCTTGATCTTATCCTTTGCATATTTATATTTATTGGTTACCTTTTTGTGATCATCAAGTAGATCACCAAAGGCATCACCAAGTTCATCAAAAAAGAAATCATCATAAGAGTCTTTAACCTTTTCTGAAGTCGCCATTAGACAGACGTTAACCGTATTTTATGAAGAGTCTTCTTCCTCGTCTGAATCACTAGCCTCACTTTCATGCCAGATGCTAGTGTTGGCATACTTCCTTGTAGTAGGCTTCTTGTACGGCTTCTCGTATCTGCTTCCCTTTTTTGCTATGGGACAATCTTTCTTGACATGTCCCGTCCTTTTGCATCCGAAGCAGGTGGGTTCTTCCTTATCATCTCTTTGTTCTCTCTTCTTCTTGTTGAAGCATATAAACTTTTTGAAGTTTTAAACTAAGAGAGCTTGATCGTCACCTTCGGAGTCGTCATCATCAGTGTCTTCTGATCTGGTTCTTCGGCGATGAGCTCTCAATGCAATCTCCTTCTCTTTTGGAGCTAGTTCTTCGATGTCTTTTAGATCGAGCTCATGCATCATCAACTTGCCCATCAATGTTTCTAGTGACATTGTCGTGAGATTATTGCCTTTGATGATTGTCGTGACTTTGGGGTTCCAAACCTTTTGCAATCCTCGTAGCACTTTGCGTATCTTCTCATGGTTGGAATAATCTTTTCCAATAGAGGATAGCGGGTTGACGACATTGAGGAATTTGGTGAACATTTGAGTGATCATCTCATTGGGCTTTATTTTGAAAGCCTCATACTCCTGTGTCAGACGGCTGACTTTCGATTCTTTGACTTGCGTAGTCCCTTTATGAACGAGGTGGTGCATGTGGAGACCCTGTTGAATTCAGTCCTATCTATGGCACAGAAAAGAGCATTAATAGCCCTAGCGTCTAGACTTGCATGTTTCTTCTCCTGCTTAGTATACTTGTCGTAGGGTTTCTCGACGAGACTTCCCTTGACAGTTATTTTGGGATGTTTCTTGTAGCTATCAGTAACTACAGTCCACAGGTCAAAGTCTAGAGACTTAAGATAAAAACTCATTCTAGTCTTCCAATAAGTGTAGTTGGTCACATCAAATAAAGGTGGCCTATTTATGGATTAACCCTCACCATAGTTGGTAGAGATGGGTTGTGTGGTTGCCATGGATCAACTCTAGGATGTAAATCCTGTATCAAGAGAACATAGCTTTGATACCAATTAAAGTACGTGTAGGCAACTCTAGAGGGGGATGAATAGAGTTCCTGTGAAAATAATGATCAATTAAAAAAATCAACTCTATTCAATCCCAACTAGTAAATAATAAATCAGAGTATAATGCGAAAATAAAGTGGAGATTAGAAAGCATACGCAGACACAGCAATTTTTAACCTGGTTTTACTCGTGGAGGACTAGTCCAGGCCTGAGAACTCTAGCTCAGGATTGAAATTCACTATTTATGAAATAGCTTTACAACCATGTGCCTTTACACAGAAGAGCGCGCCAACTTCTTGAAAAGATCGATGAGGCAAAACTTGAAATTTTCCAAGTGACTTCTTGAAGACTCTTGCACAAAACTTCTAATTGACTCGCACCGAGCACCTTGTAGGCTTGGGAAGTTTTGTGGCTAGTAGATGAGAAGAGTATGGCTCTTTGGGATGTGGCTATAAGAGGGAAGAGATGAGAAGATTGGATGGATTGAAATGGGAGAAAAGGGTGCCTATATATATACTAGTCCTGGGAGGCAGAGTTCGGGCAGAACTCTGTCCAAAATTCAAAAATTATGGCCGTTGGACAACTTGCAATGAGCAATCCCTAAAAATTAGTTCTTGGAAATTAGGAGACAGAGTTCGGCCCGAACTCTATGTGGGGGTAGAGTTCGGCCCGAACTCTGCCTCCTTGGAGACAGAATGCTCAGTTGAGCTATTGGGCTTTGGCAGTTTGGCTTTTTGTTTGTGGGGCTTTTTGGTTATCTATTCTATGGTTTAGGTACTCAGTGTGACTCAACATACAATAGTCTAGACTCAAATAAAATATAAAAATATAGACTTCCGAAGACAAGTTCCAGCAGTATTCGTCGAGCAGTCGTCGATGATGATTGTCCGACTTGATGTGTGTAAGTCGTCTGTTTTGTAGCTTTGATGACAATATATGTGTCGAGTTGGATCATGTCAAATATTGATTTGTTAATTATCAAGATTAGGTTGACCGCGATCCAGTTTGGGTCAACAGTGAGCGCTTCTAACAAGGCCCGAATGACGATCTGCGTCTGGACGTCATGAACCAAAGGTGTCAGACTTACAGGAAGTCATACAATGTCGTCCTTGATAGCGAACGGATCTTTGGTCGAGCTTCGCAAAGGACCGGGTCAGGCGTCCGTAACAACTTCAACAAGCGTCCTCACGATACGGGAGGATCTTATGTGCCAAAGCGCCGGAACATGTTCGAGTATCGAGGGCCTCACCCCGGAGTACGGTGCCATCGATACGGTAAGATGGGACATCCGGCGGTCGATTGCCAAGGGGGATGCTTCAAGTGTGGCCAGCTAAGTCATACGGCAGCAGATTGTCGAATGGAGAGGGCGAACCAATATCCACCAAGGAACGTCCAAAATCAGAACAGGGCACCTCTCGTCCATGGAGCAAATATGGTACCCGTGAACCCACAAAATCGCCAAAGGAAGCAAGGTCGAGTCTATGCACTGAATCGGGACAAAGCATTGCGTCCGACACGGTTGTGACGGGTATATTACTCTATAAAAATATGCCTGCTAGAGTACTGTTTAATTCGGGTGCTACGCATAGTTTCATATTTGCCGACTTTGTAGAAGAGAATAAATTACCCATGCAATTTTTAGATATGAATCTTAGCGTTAGCACTCTATATGGAGTAGATGTGCCTGCCACTTGGGATGGTTACATCTGTATCAGAGGGAAAAATCTATCTTTGGAAGTTATCGTCCTCGACATCGAGGAGTTGATATAATCCTCGGCATGGATTGGTTGGGTGCATGCCACATAATGATCGAATGCGCGGAAAAGAGAGTTGTATTTTGCCTTCCTGGAAAAACCGAGTTATCCTATTCGTACGGAGCCGTGTCAAAGACGGCAATGGTGATGTCGGCAATTTTGGCAAGGGGTATATTGCATTCTGGTTGCAGCGGGTACCTAGCATCAGTTCGAGACACGAGAACGGAGATTGTAGACATGACACAGACTGAAGTCATGGCAGAATTTCCTGATGTGTTCCTAGACAAGTTGCCAGGGATGCCGCCGGATCGAGAGATAGAATTCAGCATCGACACCTTTTCGGATACTCGACCATTATCCAAAGCACCCTATTGAATGGCGCCGACAGAGCTGAAGGAACTGAAAGCACAAGTACAATAGTTGCTAGATTGCGGATATATTCGCCCTAGTGTCTCCCCGTGGGGTACTCTAGTGTTGTTTGTAAGGAAGAAGGATGGATCTATGCGGCTGTGCATCGACTATCGGAAACTTAACAAAGCCACAGTACGAAATAAGTACCCGTTGCCAAGGATAGACGATTTGTTTGACCAATTGCAAGTGACGACGGTATTTTCTAAGATTTATCTTTGCTCAGGCTACCATCAATTGAAGATAAAGTCCGAGGACGTGCCGAAGTCCACTTTCCGAACTCGATATGGTAACTACGAATTTCTAGTCATGCCCTTCAGTTTGACAAACGCTCCTGCCGCTTTCATGAATCTGATAAACCGGGTGTTTCTTCCATTCATAGATAAATTAGTCGTCGTATTCATCGACGACATTCTCATATATTCGAAAAGCAAGGACGAGCACGTGGAGCATTTGAAGATGGTACTATAAACTCTGCGTGGACACCAACTTTATGCCAAATTAAGTAAATACGAGTTCTGGATGAGCAGTATGACGTTCCTTAGGCACATTATTTCAGCTGAAGGCGTCATGGTTGTCACTCTCCGTTCCCGGAATGCGTATTTTTATACATGTACAGCTCATGTGTATTTATTTAGTATTTATCATGTATTATTCTGTAGTTAAATTCCTTTAAATTTAAATTTTCATGTTAATTAATTAGCTGCTCTTTAATTTTCATGCTAATTTATTTTTGCAATTTTATTACCTGTATTTTATTTGTTGCTTTAGTCTTATTGGGTTTCGGTTTGCTGAATCTCCTTAAACCCGGCCCATTAGCTCCTACCTACCACCATCTTCCTATTTAAAGCTTCCATCTCTTTCTCTCTCCTCATAACTTCATTCTCACCATTACTTCTTCTTCTTCCTCTCATTACTCTCTACCACCTACCAGCAGCAGGAGAAGGCAAGTGCAATCTTGCTTCTTGCTTGGAGAACCATTTTTGTGGTTCATTTCCCTTCCTCTCATGATTCTGAGAGAGATTAGTTCTTAACGTTTTTGATTTCTGTGGCTGGTTTCTCCTAGATCTAATTTATTATATTCTCGGTTGTCATGGGTTTTTGATCTCCCAACTTAGCGTGTATTTTTGGCACTGGAACGAAGGCTCCATAGGACTTGGAGTTTGGAAGATGTTTCACGCACACGTTCTTACGTGCTCGCGTAAACATCAGTCCAGTCACGCACACGTTCTTACGTGTCTACGTGTATTTTCAGTCACGTACACGTCTTTACGTGTCTGCGTGTATTTTTAGTCACGCTCGTGTTCTTACATGTTAACGTGTATTTTTAGTCACGCTAACGTTCCCATGAGCGTACGTGTATTTTTAGTCACGCTCGCATTTGAGTGCGTGAATTATTTGTCACGCTCGCGTTGTCTGCGTGTATTTGAGTCACGCTCCTGTCTTTGTACTGCGTGCGTGACTTTTCATGCTCATGTCCCTGAGCTTGCGTGCGTGACTTTTCACGATCACATTGTGTGTGACTTTTGGCGTGCTTGACTTTTCATCCTCACGCTGCGCGTGCGTGCGTGAATTATTTATCACGCTCATACGCTCACGTTGCTAGCACGTATCACTTGTCACGCAGCACTTGTCGCACCCACTGATCACGCTCACGCTTACCAGAGTGTACTACTTTTTATGCTCGCTCCTTCATGCCAGACTTGGCGTACTTTTCACGCATACGATTCTTGCGTGACTTTTGGACTTAGCTTAGACTTGTTAGCATGACTTCCTGACTTGGGGGTTTTATTTGTTCTATATTTTATTCATTTAATGTTGGCATGATAATTCCCTATTATATCCTTACGCCTTTTTGCATGAACCCGAAAATCTTAGCATGTTAATATTTTAATACCTATGGTTGTGTATTAGTGCCAAGTGTCTGGATTGGTATATGGATATCCAGTGAGACTGGAATTTGACCTTGAGAGTTATAGACTCAACCCTATTTAATGCTAATGACTTTCATGCCTTGTCACCATTAATGACGATGGTTATCTTGACTAATTTGATCATGTGTTCCTAGTTGGAACTAAGAGACTGGCTAGTCATCTTATTGAAATAAATGAATGAGACACGTTCATGTTATGAACTATTGCAATCGACTGGCTGATCCCGAAATATTGACATACATGCACATGCAGGCTTCAATCTATTTATTTATTTATTTATTTATTTATTTATTTTCTACAAAAGAAGCATGTGTACTTTATGGTCAAGGCATGATTACCGTGGTTAGATTTGATTGTTGCATTACGCTATGTAAGACCTGCAACCTAACCGTACTGGTATCGTTGTAGAGTTGTGCATATCGTACCCCATACGAAAGTACTCATTTGAATGACCATGATCCACGGCATGGGACTTCACTCAACGTAGAGACTATTAAGTTAAATAAAATAATGATGGCAAGGAGAGAATGGATTCCCGAGTTCTTACATGGTAGCCCCCTTGGGACTATTAAGTGCCCGACGGGCCGGCTGGTTCCCACTGATACTGTAAATCTGTCACACGGACAGGGAACGGTATCTGCTTATACTATTGTACATGCTATAACGGTGGGCGTCCCGTTGGGACTCGTCTAACTACATGATTGGCGCAATTGATTGATTGGATAGACTAGCCTTGCTTGCACATAGTAAGAACTGAGGAATCCCTATTTGCATAATTCCAGAATAACTTGGGACTCACAATAGCAAGCCGTAGTAGTTGATTGGCCGTTCAAGATGATTTGTTTGTGTACTGTACCTACTCTGTTGTCTAACTGAGATGATCAGAATGTCAGGACATGACGGGCCAACTTCTGTCCTTGTTTGGTTGGGAGGTTGGTTCGAAGTGTCGTGATGTTATGTGAATCCTAGTGGAAAGCAGAGATCTATTATTATATTCTTACTTACTGGTTTAGTCCTTCATATCGTTCTTCCTTGTGGTACTTGCTATTAGAGGTCTAACCTCTCTGGTTTTGCATGGCCAGATTTAGAGCCGGTTCCCGAGGATCCAGCGTACTTCTACCTCCAAGATGGTCAATACTAGAGGCATGATTGCAGGAGGACTCGAGTGGGTTCCTTACTTCACCGCTCGTTTTGTTATTTACTTTATACTTAGCCGTTTGGCACCGACATGTTAGTCGGATTGTCTTGTACTTACTTTTACATGATTGTAATTAATTCAGACTGTAACTGATAACAATTGTGTATACTTGCTATATCATCTGGCTATATTTTGTAAAGCCAGATCTCAAGAACATTTTGACTGAGCGTTTGGGATGCCTTACTGCTCTATCTTACATGTTCTCTATTACTGTTTCCTTGTTTAAATGATTGAGACAATAGATGTGAAATGACCATAGTAAGACCTTTATGTAGTATGCACCCCCTCGTCTGGTTAGACAGTATTGATCGTATTATACGGTATTCATCTACCCGTAATACGTAGCTGGCTGAGTCATTCCCCCGCTCTCCAGTATTCTGGTTCTGGGGCGTGACAATGGTAGACCCAAAGAAAATTGAAGCGATAGTTAAATGGAAGCGGCCTACCTCGGCAGGCGACATTCGAAGTTTTCTCGGCTTGGCAGGCTACTACCGAAGATTTGTGAAAGACTTTGCCAAGATTGCGTCACCTCTGACTCGCCTCACCCAAAAGGGAGTCACATTCTATTGGAATAATGACTGTGAATCTAGCTTTTAGGAGTTAAAGAAATGGCTCGTCTCAGCTCCAATCCTTGCACTTCCAGATGGACCAGAAGCATTTCAAATATTTAGCGATGCATCGCGAACTGGCTTGGGATGCATGTTTATGCAAAGGGATAAGGTGATTTTGTTTGCTTCGAGACAATCGAAGCAACATGAGAAGAATTACCTACGTATGATCTTGAGCTAGCGGCGATTGTGTTCGCATTGAAGCTATGGTGGCACTATCTTTATGGTGTGGCTTGTAGCATCTATACGTATCATAAAAGTCTAAAATATATCTTTACCCAACGGGACTTGAACTTACGGCAGTGGCATTGGCTCGAACTCATCAAAGACTATGATTTGACTATTGCGTACACGCCGGGTAAGGGAAACTTCGTAGCGGATGCGCTGAATATTTGTAAGATGCCTGGCTATCAACCATGACATACAACGAGACTTGGCAAAAATGGGTATCGAACTCCGAATTTGCTACCGTGGAGCACAATTGGCCTAATTGTACCTTGAGTCGAGATTGCACAATAAGATAAAGATCGCACAGGAGGACGACCCATTCCTGAAGAAGATACACGAGCTAATTTTGACAGGAAAGGCGGCCAACTTTGTGGTGGACGAGGGTGGAATGATGCAGATGAAGGGAAAAATATGCGTGCCAAACCATGCCAAACTTAGAAAAGAAATTCTGAAGGAGGCCCAATATGCGAAGTACTCGTTGCATTCCGGAAGCACCAAAATGTACAAGGACTTGCGCACGACCTTTTGGTGGCACGGCATAAAAAAAGACGTGGCAACTTTTGTGTCACAGTGTATGGCCTATCAACAAGTGAGGGCCGAGCACCAAAGACCAGATGGAAAGCTTCAAAACCTCGACATTCCAGTATGGAAGTGGAACGACATCTCTATGTATTTTATCATGGGCCTTCCGAAGATGTCGCAAAGAAATGATGCGATTTGGGTCATTGTCGATCGAATGACCAAATCCGCTCATTTCATCGCTATCAAAATATCATGGAGCGTCGATCGGTTAACTCAGATCTATATCGATGAGACGTCCGACTCCATGGGGTACCTGCCATAATCATTTCGGATAGAGATGGGTGACTCTTGTCACGTTTTTGGACGAGTCTGCAAACGACGATGGACACTAAGCTCAACCTTAGCTCCATGTACCACCCGTAAATCGATGGCCAGACAGAAAGGGTAAATTAGATCCTAAAGGATATGTTACGTCTGTGTACAATAGATTTAAAGACTAGTTGGGACATGCACTTACCGCTTATGGAGTTTGCGTACAACAACAGTTATCAATCAAGCATCCAGATGGCTCCCTACGAGGCACTTTACGAGAGAAAGTACCGATCTCCGATTTATTGGGACGAAGTCGGAGAGCGACAGGTGCTCGGGCCAGAACTAGTCGAACACGACGTTAAGAAGGTCTGCATGATTCGAGATAGGCTCCGTATTGCTCAGAGTCGATAGAAGAGTTATGCAGATACTCGTCGGCGACCGTTAGATTCTTGACTGGGGACCATGTGTTTCTGAAGGTGACACCGATGCAGGGCATCAAGCGATTTGGGGTAAAGGTAAACTGAGCCCGAGATTCGTAGGCCCCTTCGAGATTCTCGAAAGAGTGGCGACAGTTGCTTATCGGATTGCTACCTCCTGCCCTGGCTGAAGTGTACAACGTTTTCCACATCTTTCAACTTTAGAAGTACGTGCATGACCCAAGTCATGTGGTTAGCTTCGATCAGTTGGAGCTACGCGATGATCTATCATACTCGGAGGAGCCCGTACAAATTTTAGACTGTAAAGAAAAGATCCTGTGGAGCCGATCGATGTCCTTAGTTCGCGTACTCTGGCGTAACCATTCAGTTGAGTAGTCGACGTGGGAACTAGAGGCGAAAATGAAGGAGAAGTACCCTTCACTTTTTGCCGACGAAGGTCAGACCCTCATTCTTAAGTTTCGGGACAAAACTTTTTCTTAGTAGTATATTATGTAGTGCCCCACTCCCATTGGGGCGAAGCACTCTGTAATAGGCTCGTGGCAAGTCAGACATGGTCGAGAACATAGATGGCTAGTCTGACTCAGCGACGAGTTTGGTATACGAAACCATGGCATCAATAAAATCGATTTGGATGAATGATATGAGTACCGTTCCAACTAATGGATCGGCTACTGCTCGAATAAGTCCTAGATATAGTGGACTGTGTCTTGGTGAATGAACTCTGAAGAGAGCGACGCAATCGGTCTCTTGTTGGTTTTGTTGGTTTTCTTCGCTTTTTGAATGAATTATTGCTTGAGTTTGATAAGTGTGCTTTCGCGTCAATTTCTGAATGCGTCTTTGGGAATTTCGAAAGAAGGATTGAAGGAAGGATTCTAATTCGATGCTCGTGCCATTGCAGGAGTTCCTGTAACTGACGCTTGACCATCGCGAAGTGTTCTCCTACTTTCGGTGCAATCTCTCTAGGTGGGTGGTTCTTCGGCCCCTTCTTTTCTACTCCTTTCTGCCAACAAAATTTTAAAGTTCAACCTTCAAATCGATGATCCTAACTGGATGTATGCTTTGCCACTAAGATCAAGAACTTGGGATAATTATATCAACTTAGAGAAAGTAACTCCGAATTTATAAGTTTTACTCTAAAAAGAGAAAAGATAAAGTTCTAGGAAATAGATAGAATTAATTCATGTTCTGCAAAACATAATAAAGACACTTTGGTTGCGGTATATTACGCCTCGGAGAATTTGGTGCCTACGGGATGCTAAATCAGAACGTACGGCTTCGGAGAAAAGAACTCTTGCACGAGTAGAAATGATTATGTGGTTTAATAATGTTTGTGCTATACAATTTACTTCATATATATTAAACTATCCATACATTCGCATGGTCATGGACGACTTGTGCACAAGGTAAGCTTTCCTCGAAATGGTACACGGGGCGCTGGAACCGAATCGGCCTAGGAGGAAATTATGGAATCATGCTTCGGCATGAGGCATTACGAGACCTCCAGTTAGGCTCACAACCTGGACTGGTAGGGTACGTCGCAATGCTACGTAATCGTCTTTCATGGTATCGATATCACTAATGACCGCATATAAGGTAGATTGCATGCTCACCTATTGTCTTGTGCAGGTGGTAAGTATTATGTCTATTTTGTGCAGGAAAGGAGCACGGTCATAGTAAGATAAGTTGAAATTGGTTATGTTGTTTACTGTTTAAAATGTGCCTTCGATATGAACTGCAAATTATATAGTTCTAAATAGAAAGATCACTTCATATGCTAGAATCCTTAATAAGCAGCGTCGGTTTAGACGAGTGGGTTTGTCCCATCCACTCGCAAGTGTGCTAACCTCTGACTCCCAGGTGCCGAGTGCGCTATGGGAGCTCGAGATAGACTAAAGCTGAAGAACGGGAGGTGGCTCGATGCTCTCCTATTTTGAAGTATTTTGAAGCCCAATTCAGATCGAAGGCTTTTGTTCAAATATATAAAGGGGCATGAATGTATGGAACGACAAGGATTATTTCATGGCAGCTTGTCGAGAGTTTTCTTTTATGTTTTCAAAGATGTAGCCGCAACGACATATGTAATATAAAAATGACCTTCCACATACTTTGTAAGTTTTATGAATGAAAAGCTAAATTTCTTTCTATTCTATGTCGTCAACTTTCTGTACTGTTTAATTTCAACTTGTCGTCTAAAAAAAAGTTTCAAGTGCACATTCTTTCCTTGTACAAGTCCAATAAAGACATGTACGGCATCACGTTCCGACTCGTAAGAATGATTTATCTCGAGTCAAGGTGATGACAACCGATTTGGCAAGTCGGGACATGATAAGTTTTTTTTAGATTATATATATACTAGTTTAGTGTCCTCATTGATATATATAGTCATTGTTCACAATTATTCTTGTAGTTCATATAGGATCTGTTCTCACCTGTACTTGATTGAGTCGTATCGTAGAAGGAGTGTGTTATAATTGAACTACTATTTTTTATTTTTAGTTCCTCAACCTGCGAGTCCACACTAGGGATGAGGGTTGATTTCTTGAACTAACCTGCGAGTCCATACTAAGGGTGAGGGTTAGTTATTTGCTCAAACCTGCGAGTCTACACTAGGGACAAGGGTTTATTCCTTGAATATAACCTGTGAGTCCACACTAGGGGCGAGGATTTGAGTATCCGTTTGATTTCTTGTCATGTGTTTATGTTTCCTTTCCAGCAGTTCATTTATGCGTAGTTGTTCTCAAATTCAAGTTTCATAGTTGCTTAGTCCTTTCCTATTTATATCCTAGTTTTTCTTATGCATGACATATTATTAGATAGGCATATTTTATGTATCTTGATAGTCTCCTGAGGAACTAATGATCTCTTCAGGTAGTTGATCGCATGGAGTTAGTTAGCTGTTCATGATGGTAGCTGATTACTTCAGACTCAGGTATCTTTCGTGATTACATATTTATATTTGTTATTTGCACTCTGCTTGTTAGCCTAGTTTTATAGACTCATGTTATTTCTTTGGAGTCTAATCGGACATATATGCTAGTGGGCTGCAGACCATGTGAGACTCGTCTCACGGTATCGATATTTATATACGGATACATATTTTTGTACTGTATTTCGTATTTTTGTACATATATGCTAGTGGGCTGTAGACCAACTTATAGATTTTTTCCTTGATCGGCATACCGCCAGTATACCAGTGTATACCGACGGCATGCCTGTCACTCCTATTTTCCGTTATACGTATTTTCAGTATACGTGTACGAGATTTTGACATTTGTCAGGTGACCCGTGTTTTGACTTGTCTTTCTTAGTCTTGTCTTGGTTTAATCTTGACTTGGTTTAATTTTATTTGGTTCAACTTGGCATGGCTTGGAATGGCTTGGCTCGGTTTGGTTTTAGATGAGAGGGTTGGTATATAAACCTATTTCTCTCTCTCTTCCTTCATTACTTTATTTATTTCTTCATCTTCTTCTTCATTTACTCCTCCCCCAATCCTAGACAAGTACATCTTGCCAAATCTTGAATAATGTTATTTTTGTTTGTTCTATTCTCTTTCTTTCATGATTCTAATCATCTTTAGAACTTGGAGTTTTCGGTTTTGATGGTTATATTTTTGTGGATCTAAGTTTTAAGCTTTTTCTTGTTTTTCTTGTTTTTGATCTCTAAAAACTTTGTATTTCCATAAACTAGTAGTTCCATGTTGTAGAGAATTTAATTTCATGCAGTTTTGGCTTTTATTTCGCTTGATTTCGAGTTCGGGTGAGGAAGTTATGGTCATGGCAAGTTTTTAGAACTTCTATAACTGAACTTGCTATTTGGGGACGACGAACCCCATGCGTCGGGATTTCCATGTGCCAGAATTCCTATGCACCGAAACCCCCATTCGCCCGGAGGCCATGCGTCGTAAAGTCCCGACAACGCATCATTTGACTCCGAGCATGTCATGTGTGTAGGTTCCCTATACACATGTACTGAAGACGCAACGTGAGTTTTCCCATGCGCGGATGTGTCGAAATTCTCATGTGTTGATGTGCAGGAATTCTCATGCACGGATGTACAAGAATTTCCCATATGCGGATGTGCAAGAATTTTTTATGCGCGGATGTGCAGGAATTTTCCATGCGCGGATGTGCAAGAATTCCCATGCGCCAAATTTGTCCAAAATTGTCCATGCGCCGGAATTGCTATTTTTGGCTATTTTTGTATGTTTAAGCTGTTTTATAACTAAAATTTTAAAAAACTCAAAACATGAAAGTTATAGATCTTTGTCTTGGCTTCAAGAATCTTCTTGTTTCACCTTAATTGGAGTTCATATGTGATTGATAATTTCGATCTTAGTTTTGATCTTTTGGCATATTTTCTGTACTTGGCTGTTTTGATATTTTATTCGACTGTAATAAATTCTTAACATGATTAGATGATCTCGTATAGTTAGAGAATAATTGTACACCCTATATACACTTGACACTAGCACACGTACTCACTTTTATTCCTTCTCACATGCCATGACAAGTCTTTTCTTTCGATTCTTTCTTATATGCTATGATATGTATTGCCATGCCTTTTCGGATCTATTGTACTTTACAGTGTATGCCATATGAATTTGTTTGTTGTGGTCTGTCGTGCCGCACTCTTGACACATGTCTTCTTTGCTTACTAGATAGTGGCCAGTCGTGGCGTACTCATGTTACATGTCTTCTTTGCTTACTAGATAGTAGCCCGTTTTGGCGCACTCATGTTACATAGCTTCTTTGCTTACTAGATAATGGCCCGTCGTGGCGCACTCATGTAACATGTCTTCTTTGCTTACTAGATAGTGACCCGTCGTGGTGCACTCTTGTACATATCTTTCCTTGCTTACATGATAGTGGCCTGTCTTGGCGTACTCCCTATTTTCTCTATAGTGGCTCGTCGTAGCGCACTCCTAGCTTCCAGCTTATTATATTTTCTTGTTGTGTCTTGTTATAGTACACATTCTTACTTTCGTCCAGTCTTGCATATCATGTCTAGGATGGATTCTGTGGAATGTCACACCCAGAATCCAATAAGAAAATGTTAAGGACTAAACAACTAGCTTGATTACCAAGATGCATTGGGAATAAAGAATTTTTCGGTTGCCTGCAAGCCCTTTGTCCCGGCCCAACCTGAATGGATTTGGAGCTATCTGTCATGATGAGCACACTTTTAGCGCACCATCGAGTGTTGCATCTTTTATATGTTTTAGGGTACATTTGTCTCCTGGGCGATGTACCCACTATTAGATTTTAGGGTACATTTGTCTCCTGGGCGATGTACCCACTATTAGATCTTAGGATACATTTGTCTCCTAGACGATGTACCCACTATTAGATCTTAGGATACATTTGTCTCCCGGGCGATGTATCCACTATTACTTTCTTTTCCTTTTTAGCCTGGGCAAGTCAGGTAGTCTGCAAGGCAGGTAACTGGATCGGATTTCTCAAAAGTGCATATGTTAGTAATTAGGATTGTGATAACCCTAGTTAGCTAATGTATAAAGTCGTACTCATTGCTTGGCCGTGATTGTTGTATGGAGTCCAGTCTAGTCTAGTTTTGTCTAGGCAGTGTCTGTATTTGTTTATTTTAGTACATTATTGTTCACGCTTTACTTTTGTCGATAAATGATTAGAAACTAAGTTCTGTTCAGGAGAAGGATTACAGTCCCAATCCTTGTTTGGTTTACGGGTTAGAACCTGGGTTCCGGATTAGTTTCCAAGTCATCTAGTCATTTGTCGTCCTATTTAGTACTCACACGCCATACATGATCCCTGTGCTATACAATGATTAGAGACTAAGTTTTGTTCAGAAGAAGGGTTACAACCCCGGTCCTTGTTTGGTTTACGGGTTGTAACTTGGCTTCCGGAATAGTTCCTAAGTCATCTTATCATTGTCATTCTATGTAGTTCTCATGTGCTCTTATGTCCTAGTTATCTCACATGCTCACATGTTCAGTTATCTCACAAGCTATACATGATCCCCATGCTAAGTCACCATGCTATCATGACCCGGCTATCTCACATGCTTACATGACTAATTGATTTCACATATTCTCGAGCTTTCGTTTACTTAACATGGCTACACGTTACACTATGTCACATGTTAATTACTTTACGTCACATGATGTTTTACTTATTGTCTTTTCTATTCTCGAGATGAGTGCATTGGTAGTGCACGAGTCTCGATTTGTATTTACTTATTTATGTCTCTATCCATTGCTATGTTAGTTATTGCTGGTTTTAGTTCATAACTTTGGCTTCCTTTATGGTACTTGCTATTGGGGGTCTGACCCCACTGGTTTTGTTTGGCCAGATTGATAAAGGAGCCCATAGGATCTTCCGTATCGTTTACTCGACGGTGACCATCCGGACACCAGAGTACTATAGTGGGTTTCTTATTTTATTCTCCCACTTATTATGTACATTATTCTTTTGTGACTTTTAGCCTCCGAGCACATGTTTAGCTCGTATTTTGGTTCTTGACATTTAGCCTACCTAAACATGATGTACGTATTCTAGACTATAGCTAGAGCTTATCATGTGTGACTATTACTTTTGCTAGTTCTCTATTTTGTATGACTGGCTTTATGATCATCCATGTACATATGGTTTGGGACGCTTTACTATTGTATGTCTGATGATCATACTTCTTGTACTTTGTATATTTGTATGTGATTGAGATACCTAGGATTGTTTGACCTAGGATTAACTGATGGCTTGTATAGTAACCCCCATGTCTTGACAGCTTATACATTATTTCAGAGTACTGGAGTACTTTGGTATTACGTAGCTTGTCTGGTCTGTCCCCACTTGCCAGTATTCTGGTTCTGGGGTGTGATAGACCACGAACCATATTGTTCCTTCTTGATATTTATTATTTATGTGGATTGAGATATAGTTTTGTCTTGCCATGATTAGGCCTATTACCATAGTCTAGATAGCTTAATATATGAAAAGCGAACCAAAGTGCACCAGGTTGATCAGACCATCATGCACCAGTTCTGATTAGACAATATGTTTGTGGAGGCCTCCAATAAAATAATGTCCTTGATCAAGCTCGATAAATGGATAAGCTTGCAAAACTGGGATAAAATAGCGGCATTAGTCAAGCTAGTTCAAAAATAAGCATGCGAGAGAATAATGCAAGAAAATATAAATATTTCAAGTTTATTAAGAATCTAAGTCTTGTCCGGTGTTTGTGCCTATATAGGCGTCTTACTATCTTCTTGGTTAAGGTCAATGGGAACGTTAGGTCGTGAGTCAATCTACCCAACTTAGAAGAGTTAAGCTAGCAGTTTGATGGGATAATGGGTCAACTTATTAATCTCTATCACAGACAAAGGAAGAATAAGAATTTTGGTAGAAAGAGTCAAGCAAGATGCAAATCAAGTGGTCGAGCGAGAGTTCGAAAATAAAGGAAAGGAAGGAAGCCAAGTGTGTGGATGAGATTCTAGACTCTAATCCTATAATGCAGGCCCGCTCAGTACAATAACGTAACCGAAAAGGCTAACTTGACCTGCATGGGCCACCACAAAAACATCTAACGCACCAGTCCCAAAATACTTAGGACCAAGTACGTAGACATGCCAGCTGTATACATACGAAGCATACTCCAATGTATGGATCCTCGTATTTATACATAAGCTATAAAATGCAGTAACCATGAAACTAATCTCATCCATAAACCAATATATCATAAAATCAACTTATAAATGTCATTTGTACAAAAAGTTGGGCGGAAACAAAGCCACTACCAACAAAAAGAGAGAAATACATAGCAACTATGGAAGAGTCGAGCGAAGCAAAAGACGATCCAAAAGCTAGCATCGCGAAGGTAGATTGTAAACTATGTCCTTGGCTAGAGCACCTGTAAAAATCACAAACACACCTAGAGAAATCATCAGGTCCTCAGAGGGACGTAACAAGATACAGGAAGAACTTGCTAATATGAACTATCAAAATAATAAAATAATATACAAAAGACTAACCTAGACACAAATATGCAAAAGAGATTCTAACCGTCTAATATGCAATTTAGAGGACAACTTTCTTGCGCATGAGTGGGATTTAGGCTATAAGTACGTAACTGGCATCCAGTCATACGTATCCGACCGTAACGTCCAAAACGTCAGAGGGTATCTGCAAATATATCACGCCATAGTTCCTTTCGAAAACTATGGTTTAACTGTTTGGCTTCCCATATGCACTAGTGACTGTCCTCTCCCAATATTTCCCACACTGACCAAGTCATGTCCATAACCTGTCCAGTTTTGTAACTGTTCGAGTCTCTATATCTTAATCGTAGCAGTTACAATCATCTATCCGACACACGACTATAGATATGGCCAATCAATATGCAAGTCGTACCCCTAGCAAACTGTCTCAAGTCGTGTAGTGTGTGTGGCATGGCCAAGGAAGATATAAGGATATCCCATAATAAGAAGGTAGTCCCCTAAAACGAAGTCAACATACATCAAATAAAATAAACAACGAAAATGACTAATAGAGTCGCTTGCACCCAAGTTTGGCTTGGACGCACAGTTTATAACAAAGGAAACTAACAAAGTAAATAAATGCTGAAAATAAATAATATGACAGTAAATATAGCAAGGTATACTTGCCTGGTATTACGCTCGATGTGGTACGATGATCAAGATGTCAAGTTTTGTCCAATAGCCGAGGTCCATGCGAATAAGGCCTGAATTCGCGAGAAAATAGGAACGTGTGAGTAGTCGTGGTCAATGACGTAAATGGAAGGGAGTTTGGGTAGAAAGAAACATATTCTATTTTTGGAATTTATTTATAACCATGAAATCTGTATTTTGTTAGTCAAAATATTTATTGATAAATATTTTAACATATCAAAAACTATTTTATAGTGAAAAGAAATTTTAAATAACTTTTTGAAAATCTAAGAAATCGTCTTAGGCAAAAATTAAGTTTATCTAAATGAATTTTTAGGTAGGAATATATATATATATATATATATATATATATATATATATATATATATATATATATATATATATATATATATATATATATATATAAAGGATGAGATTGGGGAACGGGCTGCTGGGTGCGCCTCTCATCGCCGTCGGGTGGATGGCCTGGCCGGCCGGCCTCCTCGGCCCGGCCCCAGGTTCACCCCCTCGCGGAGGCCCCTATCGCTGCCCCGGCGGCCCAGTCTGGCCGCCTCCCCTGTGGGGGGGCATCCCCATCGCCGGCGCCCCCTCGCCGTGGAGAGGCCCCTCCCTCGCCGTCCTACTCCCGCCGTAGAGTTTCCCCCTCCCCCCTCCCACAGCGGCGCCGTCCTCGGAGACACCGTGCTCGGCGCCGGAAGACCTCTCCTCCTTTGGGTACGCCAGCTACGCACGGCCTCCCTTGCTCGGCGCCCCCCGCCGCGTCTCTCGATGTGCCGCCCCTGCTCCGGCTGTGCCCGCCTCCCTTCCCCTGGTGAGGGCCCCCACGTCCGCCTCGTCCCTCTCCCCCGGCGGAGCTAGGTCAGCCCTTCCGCCGCCGTCTGCTGCTCTTTCAGGCGTGCTCCCCACCGCTCCGTCTCCCCCTCCGCCCTTCGCTCCTCTCGCCACGCCCCTGTAGTGGCCCCCTCTATCTTCCCCCCCCGGTTCTCCAGTCGTCGGCGACCTTCCCCCCTTGCGGTTGGCGACCACCCCCCGGGAGCTCCCCTGTCCTCGCTCCCCGCATCGTGGCACTCGACGAGCTTGGCATCCCCGCCGCCGTTCCCGTCTCAACCCACCGCCTCGGCTTCTCCCAGCGTCGGCGGCCCCATTCGCACCGGCAGGTGATGACTCCGCTCTGCTCGGACGGCTGACTTCCCCTCGCGCCGGCCGAGTTTCCACCACCCCACTCCCCTCTCCCCTCTCCCCACCCCCCCTCCTTAGATCCCTGTGTTCGCCCTCCGGAGCCCAACGCGGGGATGGTCTCCTTCGCCGGCGACTTCCCCGGCATCCCCCAGTCGCCGGCGCCGTCGGCAGCCTCAGGGCCTTCTCTCCACACCCCGGCCGGCGCCCGGCCCCCCGCCCCCCTTCGCCGGAGCCCCTGGCTCGCCAATATCCCCCCACCGGACTCTCCCTCACCTTGGGCTGCGCGCCCGCCTTGGACAGCGCGCCAACCTCGTGCAGTACGCCCTTTGGGAAGTGGGCCTCCCCCCTCGGGCCCAGTGCAACTGCCACCCCCACCTAGGTCGCAGTGCCCCCCGCCGCTTAGTGTTTTCGAAATTCGAAATTCAAAATTTGAATATTTTCTTATTTCGGTTTTCGTTTTTTCCTAAAAAAAATCCATCAATCATGGTTATGACGTGGCGTGTTAGGAACTATGTTTAGGGTTCCTCCCTAATTTTGTAGGAACCGGGCTATCTCCCGATTCCAACCTATCTCTTCTATTTTCAATGAAGGCCTTAGCCATTGATTAAAAAAAAAATTATATATATATATATATATATATATATATATATATATATTAGAAAAAGAACTAGAAATCCTTGTAGTTAAATTTTTGGAAAAATTATATACTATATATTTTTAAGTAATAACATATTATCACTAATTGGTACTAATAGTACAATAATACAATAATAATAATAATGTCTTAAAGTTTTCTGTATATATTTATCAAATAAATATTATATATTGTATACCAACTATCTTACCAATAAAATAAATTAAACATAACAAAACATAACTGATATGAAATCAATAGCATAAAAATAACATACACCCTCTATACTGTATATATTAATAATTATATATACAAAAATTTGACAGCACATAAGTGTTGTTCTCAACTTACCAAAAACTATAAGGGAAGAGAGAGAAAAATTAGAGGGGGTGAATGAAAGGAAGGAGTGGGAAGAAGAGGATAGGAAGCTTACCGATCGGCACATGTGGCACGCAAGCAAACGACGGAGAGAGGGGCCTCGCGCTCCCGGAGAGGCGCGGAAGGGAGGATAAGGCACGGAAGGAAGGTTCAATAGGACGGAGGAGTTCGAACCGGCGGCTGTCGGCGCGTGCGAAATTCCCCACCGCGGTCGTCGTACAGAACGCGTCGACGGAAAGACGCCGGGACGCAGCCGGACACGAGGGAGACGACGAACGCGGGCGTGCTCCAGATCTAGAGGTTGCGCTCGGCCCGGCAGTCTCGTGGAGATCCGGCGCAGCTGCGCCGAGGAGGAGTCCGGGGCGGGCGTAGCGAGGTCACTGAGAGGAGACGGCGCGGGGGAGGAACACTGGAGGCGGGAGATGCCGGGACGCGACGCTCCGACGGAGGCACAGGCAGGTGAGGGTGGGGTCCCCTTTTTTTTTCTTTTTTCTGGACGTTGGTTGGTGGACGAGTGCCTCGGTGGAGGTGGTGGTGACGAATTTGGTTGGGTTATGGTGGCGATGGTGGCTGTTGTGATGT
Organism: Iris pallida; assembly: GCA_029216955.1. NCBI lineage: Eukaryota > Viridiplantae > Streptophyta > Magnoliopsida > Asparagales > Iridaceae > Iris > Iris pallida. Next base: position 3,382,122 of record JANAVB010010800.1, read on the forward strand.
CGAGATGTGTAAAACCAATTTCTTTTCTTAAAAAAACTATTTCCCACCCACACACCCGGTCAATCCCCTACCTCTCCCCCACGTTCCCATAACTTCTTCCTAAAATTACTCCCCTCACATCACTCCCTACCACAAATGGAACACCATCTTTCCTCTTATTTCTTTTGAATCCAACACTCATCCTCACCAGCACCATTCATTTTTTCCCTCTCCACAACACACACAAACACCACACACCTCTCACTTTCCCCTTCGATCCGTACCCACCTCCCAGACCACCGCCGTCTCTCGTCGACCCCGCGCCGACCGGCCAGCGCACCCCCGGCCTTCCCGTGCACCACAGTACGCACCAGCACTACCGCAGCACATTTCGTGCTTCCCGTGCACGTCGGTGCTCGTCCCCGGCGTAGCAGCCGCGCCGTCCAGGTCGCGCCCTTGCCCCAGCGGCTTCCCCCGCCGGCCCACGCCCTTGTGCCAGCAGCCGCACGTCCCGTCTCCCACGTGTCCGTGCGTTCCCACGCCGTACGCGCACTTCCACGTACGTATGCTCCTCCCGTGCGTTCGAGTCCGAGGCCTCCCCTCGGTACTCCGTCATCAACTAACCGGTGAACCCCTTTCGACCTTCTGTTTAATTCACAGAATGAAAAACCAATTCATGTCCGACCAGAATTGACAGAATAAAGCTCTGTCAATTCCGGATAGTTAGTTCCTATTTTGGATTATGTGTTTCTGTATTAGATTTCATTGGTCAATATGAAATGTCAGCTTAGTATTGCTAAGAATAATATATGTCGGCATAAATCATTAGATGTAATATATGTCGCGTTATAATGTTTATATATTAAAATAGTAAATTATTAGTTTTAATTAGGGTTATTTTGTATAAGGGTACCAAGTTTTTAATATAATTAGATTTTGGGTACTGAATTTGTCCGTTTTAGAGTTTGGGTACTCGAATTTTTTTAGTGACACATTTTAGTGACAAAAGTGGACTTTCAGTGACGAAATAAGACTTTTAACGACGAATGTTCATCACTAAAATATGTCACTAAAAAGTTACAGTACCCAAATTCTAAAACGGATAAACCCAGTACCCAAAGTCTAATTATATCAAAAACTTGGTACCCGTATACAAAATAACCCTTTTAATTATTAATTTTAAGATGATTATTAAACTTTTAACTACGTTTAATATAGAAATAACGTTATTTAGATTAGTGTGTTATTAATATCGTTGCCGTTAAATTTTAAGTAATAATGTACTAAATTAGTTTCAAAACGGTTTTATATCGAAAGTCTGGTTATTAATATAGGAATAGTAATTTTTTGAGCCAAAAGTCCATTTATTTAGCTTTTTTGGAAAAACTATTATTTATCCTACGAAGACGGTTTTACTAAAAAAAATTTAGGTAATAAATGTTCTCTGTAGAAATCTTTAGGTTATTCATATCATTAAAATGATTTTTCTCACTAATTACTAATATAAAATATTTTTCATAATTAATTTTTACTTTATTTTAGTACACTTTATCTTGTCAAGTAAAGTTAAGTAAAATTCCAAAGTTTCTGAAAACCTTAGACTAATATTATAAATTATGATTACCATAATTTTATGGCTTCTTAATAAATAAAATTATTTATTAAAATATTATTGTTGAATTTTGTAGATAAAATACTATTTAATATTTCCAAGTATTTTATTATTTACGAAAATCGCTTATTATCCACTAATAAGCTTAAGGGTGATATTTCTCGTATTTTACTAAAATAATCGTTTTACTAAGAAAAAAAATTGTTTTTATATATTAAATTATATGCGACTAAGTCATTAAATGATTATAGTCTTAGTTGTCTGAGATACTTTCTTAAAACTAAGCAAATATTTTTTTATTATTATAAACATTAGCGGTTAGTTAAAACTCTTGAATGACTTCTAAAATAGAGTATCGATTAATGTAGGTTCAGATACTCGGACTTTAACCCGAACACATTTCAGTCGTCACCAACAGCACCGGAGACACCAAGGCAAGTGCATACTTATCTAAACTCGTGTTTTAATTTAATAATTAATTTTATTGCATGATAGAGTACTGTATCGACACCTGACTCACAGGATCCCTTTCGGATCATACTGACTGTTTTACTGAATCATTGACTTGACTGCTTACTGAATCATTGACTCGGGGATTGGGGGAGTAACGTTAACACCTGTGGTCAAAGCTCCTTACTGAATCTGTCATGACCCATACCCTATTTAGGGGCACAAGAACGTAGGTACGTCCAGCCTACGTCGTAGTGTCGGCGGTAGAACGCTGTATAGGTCATCTATAATATTTAACATCTAACAACAAGATATATAAATCTGTCATCTCCGCACGAAGGTATAATATAATATCTCAACTCTATATCTCAATCACAAGTCTAGGGAAGATAGAGTACGATATGGGATAAGATAAAAAGGAAGAACTGAATATATAAGTAAAGTCATCACAACACACATATAGATATCCAACACAAATAAATACAAGTCCTGAATATAACTAAGTCTCAACTAACAATCGGAACAATCCGATACAAACAGAAAGCTATAAATACTAGACTAAACTAGGCACCCTCTACTGAGCTAGATGCTCATCATGCTCCTGAATGCCACCCTCATATGCCCCATAGAAGGTAGGGCAGTCATCGTCATCATCATCATGTAATATTTTTAACAGGTCCAGTCTGGACAGGAACGAACACAATACATCTCACGCAGTTCATATCATGTTAGAAAATATAAAGCATGCAAAAGAGTAAGATACATGGACTGTAAGGAAATATATATGAAAATGAGAGAGATTTGATAACTGGAAATATCTATATACATGATAAGTAAGAACTGTAAGTAACCTATGATTTAGAGCATGAGATGGTTATATAAACGGGTTAGGACAATGCAAGGGAACTCCATCATACGTGAGTGTACAATAGACATATACAATAGTTTATACAATATTTGTACAATGGGATTTGATTACATAACCATTTCCTACTCACCCTCCCCAATCAATACACAAGGATGCAATCCAGTTATGTTATCTTGTACAATAGTTTCTCCATGAAGCTCATGTAATCATGAGAGTACAAGATGAACAATGAGTATACATGAATAGGGGTATACAATAAATGCAATATGTTCATGAAACGCACATCACAATATGTATCTGCTGAACACGATATGGATAACATCGCAAGAGAAGATCCATATAGTACCAATTCGTGATAACAATCGTGCTAGTATCAAGTAAAGCAATCTGAGCAAGAATATAAGTCCTGACAAGTATGAAATAATCAAAAAATATACTCGTCTGTCACCCTTAATGATTGATATGAACAGATGTTCGAACTGGTGTCACAGAGTCCTATTTAGAGTAAAATGGGACTCAAATTGTAATAATAGAAATCTGTAATACAAACTACATATTTCTAAGTCAAACTAGGTCAAAGTCAAACTTGGTCAACTCTGGGTCAACCCAAGTTAACATCTAGTCAAACTAGGTCAACAACAAGGCTATCTTGGTCAACTGGTCAAACTTAGGCTAGCAAGGGTCAATGGCAACTATTGGTCAACTTTAGGGTTGGTCAACTAAGTCAATCTTAGTCAACTAAGTCAAACTCTAGTCAAGCTAGGTCAATTGGTCACACATAGACTCCATGTTGACTTTTGGTCAACTCTAGTCAAACTAGAAAGTCAAGTCAATTATCTAAGGCTTTGTTCAAACTGGTCAACATGCCATTGGGTCAAGGTCTAGGGTTTGGTCTACACTAACCATAGGCTAAGGTAACATAGATACTTAATAGGCTATACTAGATATGTATGTATATATCATATAAATACACTATATATATACACTAGAACTTATATCCCATCTAACCTCAGCCCATATCACATATAAATCCTCTTTCAAATTCATATATATAATCTCTAACACTTACCTATAACCTATGCATCTATATACATATGAGGTATAACTCTAACCTCTCCTAACAATCACCTATTTTTATATATAACTCAACTCACCATATAGTATCTATCTATATATATATATCCTCATCTACCAAAACCTCATAACTGAACTGAGAACACTCAAACATTTAACATCACAAGGCTAACCCAAAGGGGAAAACCCCTGCTGCTAGCATTGGCCAAGGCATGGCCAATGCTACATGACAATGAGCCATATCTTGGTGCTTGCCTGCAGGCAGCTAACTGATTGTTGCTGCTAGCATTCCCTCTCTTAATCATATACAACACTCAAGGATCTCTAAATTCTAAATACAAGTGAATCTCTCCTCAACTCTATTTACCTGAGAATCAAAATCCAAGGATCTCACTGCTCACTGTCAACCTAAATCACTCTCAGCCCTCTCAAGAAAACCTGAGAATCATCTCATAATCCAAATCCCCAAACCCATCTCACAGATATCTCTAACTTATATTATACAGAGATTTACATCAATACCTATATAAACAACATACATATATCCCTCTTAACTAATCGTAGCTCTCTCTCAATCCTCTATTTCACTGAAATATACTCACAGTCCTCAAACTTAAACTCATGAACCCCCAACCTGAGATTCATCCCTGAGAATCACACAACTGAAATCACTCACAATCATCTCTCCAAAAAGACAAAACTGAGAATCACATAAATATAGATAAAAGCATATATATAGATAACTATAAACTCAGATTAGATATATACCTACATAAGTACATTCATTCAGATTTTATAATATACATAAATATATATACATTCGAAACCCAAAAATCATGAAAACCAAATTGGAATACAAAACTAATCTTAGGTAATATGGATTAAAACTCATTTTTGAATTCCTGATTTGAATTAACATTATAAATTCATTTTCGAAAACACAACCAGTATGTATCAGAAAACCCAAGTTCGAACCCAAAAATCTATTTTGAAAACCAAACAACATTCAAATCAAAGGGGGAAATATATGACAACATGGGGGGGGGGGGTTCTGTTCGTGTCCATATAGTCGAGAATCTTGTCCAATTTACGTCCTAAAACCTGGTCGAACACAGTGTCAAAGACAGTGCAGTGCACTGTCTCGTACACGTGTGTCGAGCCACAAATGACACGACACACACAACCAAAAGTGTCATGCACGTGTCCACTGATAGTCTAGGTCTAGGGCTAGGGTTAGGGTAGCCTGACACGAGCCCAAGTGTCCTCGTGTCCACGCACGAAGTGCATATCAGAGGAGGAAATTTTCGTGCGTGCACAGTAGTCGAATCAGTGCGAGTGCAATAACGTGTCTGATACAACACGAGGTGTCATGAAACTTTAGGAGGTCAATTTCAGACATTGCCCCAATATCTACGTCATAAATCTCGTGTCCACGTGTCCTGTGTAGGTAGAACCCAGTGTCGAGCAGCAAGGCATGTGCGTAGTGTATCGTGCAGCGTGTCCGTATCGATTTTTGATACGAAAATGATACAAACTTGTGCTCAGTGCATGGGAAATCAATAACACACATATAGGGCTATACATACATGAAATCGGTTTTGAAAAAGGTGATTAAAATAGTGGCTTAGAAATTTCATTAAACACATTAAATAGGACACCGATACGTGTCCGATACGGACACGAAATGGATACTATTTTGCACCAAACTCACTCTACAGCTAGGGTATACCTATATGAATACAACTATGAAGAAAAATAAGGAATTCATTAGGGTTTAACAGGTTTTACCTATTGAGGGTGAAACCTCAATGTAAAGGCCTTGAAATGAGAGCTTCTCCAACTTGCAATGATCCCAAGCCTCCAAATCCTTGCTAGCTACTCACCAATGATATCATCTACTGTTGAGGAGTCCAATGCAATTTGTTTGGTCTAATTTGAAGGAGAAATAAGGATTTGGTAAAGAATTGGGGTAGAACACTATTAGGGCTTTATGTGTGTATTAAAAAAGAGACAAGAACTTTTGAAGGAGTGATTAAATAGGGGTATGGCCTCTTGATGGCTGTTGACAAAGGCTAGGGTTTTAGTTGAGTGTCTAAGGCTCTTCCACACAATTCTAGCTCAATCAAAGGCTAGAAACAAAACTAGGGTTACCTTTATTGATATCTAACCATAATATCTAGATATTTCTAATCTTGGCCCTTAGTAGGAAAGTTCTAATCATCATCTAATACTCATGACTAATCTAGATTAGGCTAAACTTCTAGGTCAAGTCTCAAATAATTAACTAGCACATATTTAATTAATATAATTTATAATTTCACAAAATTATCAAAATAACCAAAATACCCTTAGGCTAAAAAGTTGCAATTAGTCATCCTAATCACATGGTTAGTTCCCCATGGTCATGGTTAGTCTCTAGGTTATGCAGTCTCTAGGGTTGCACTAGCAAAATATCAAAATCTCAAGTTATGGTTTTAAATAGTTTTAAATTGATTAAAAATCACCATAAATCATATCATGATTTAAATATCATTATTAAAAGATTAAAATTTCAAAATTACCCTTATTTTAGAAACGGGTGCTACAGAATCACTGTGGATAGCGGAAGCCCAACTCACTTGGGCCGAAGCCGGGCCGTGTTCATTAGAACACTTACTGCCTCCAACCTTAGCCGGCCACATGCTGTTACGTGCTCTAAACACTACTGTAGCTAGATTGCATCATTCTATTTTTCAGAGTTTTTACTGCATAACTGTTTTATTATTATTATTTAGAAAATCATATTTCTATTATAAATTACTTCTTGTCTCGTCTTTTAATTATTGAATAAAGTGCTGGAATGGATTTGTGTGTCTTGCTCCCTCCTGACTGGAGACAACATTTTTAGGTGACTGCGAAGATGATGAACTGGCTTACACTTCCTATTATGGGTCCGACTTGGGTTCTGAGGACTTAGCTGAACCAGGACAGAGGAACCATGAGTCCTAGTTGTACCCTTTTTCTGATTAGTTCACTTTTCCTAAAGTTGTAATAAACAAACCTTTGTGATGTTGAATATTTTTGCTTGTCTTCATTTTTAATTCGACTTTAGTTATACTTCAGAATGTTTAATAAAATGTTTTATTTTTCATTTAGACATTTGTACTGCTTGTGTTCACTGCTTGATACAGCTTACTGCCGTCGTCTCACAACGGTACAGGCTGGACATGATCCGACTGGACCCATTATATTGGGGATCGGATCGTAACATGTTTTTAGTGGTGGCCCATGCAGGTCAGTTCTGTAAATTAGTCTGGTCAACTTAGTCTAGACTAACATGCAGTTCTGTAACTTGACCTAGGTTAGATGAGACTTTAGGAAAACAGATTATAGAAACAACTAGAATACTTAGATGATTTTCACCCTGTTACATCATAGGGCCGAAATTATATATAGTAATATATATATTTTTGCTTGCTTATAGATTTATTAGGCTCCCTTGTTTATGTGTGTACCCAAACCTTTCATAAGATGGCGAAAGGAAAGATGACTCGCTCAGGGCCTGCGGACGAAGAGGTCTCTTCCTCCGGGAATACACCTACCCAGGCTCAGTCAGACCCCTTTCCAGTATAGCCCAGTACCCGTCTTCGTGCTACACGGACTCCCTGTGCTGCATATACCTCCATCGTACATGCAACTGCACCGATTCCCCCGAGACCTATGCTCTCGATTGCTGACGCGAATCCTCTAGCTGCTCTACTAGTACGAGGTATGGTCACACCGCAAATATTTGTCGAAAGAAGCTGGGACACTGCCTTGCTTGTGGGTCTTCCACCCACCAAGTAAAGGACTGTCCAACCTCATTCATCAGGACTGGAGCTGGACCACAGAGAGGTCTATTACCTACCCAGCAGCAGCGCTACAACCAGCAGAGGACCGGACAAGCATTTGCCTTGGCCGTTGAGGAGCCAAAAACTGAAGGAGATGTTGTCACAGGTGCCATTTATTTACATTCGCACCCAGCTTTATGTCTATTTGATTCTGGAGCTTCGTATAGTTTTATATCTACAAAATTTGTTACTGCATACCATATAGATGTAAGGTGTAGTAAGATTATTTGTAGAGTTACGACCGGAAGGGGACTGATCCCCATCACAGAGACTTGTACCTGCCCCATCACCATTTTCGATCATACCTTTCTAGCACCCTTACTTGTTATGCCTCTCCCTAACTACGTTGTAGTCTTGGAAATGGATTGGCTAAGCAAGCAACACACCCTGATAGACTGTCATCAGGGTTGTGTTATCTTTAGTCCACATGGAGGACCTGAATTTGAAGTAGCTCGAGCACCAGAGAGTTTGGAGTGTGTCTCCAACATATCCATCATAGAAGCTTCAGACCCCTTCATCTCCTGATAGCGAAATTCTTAGATGTCTTTTCTGACAACTTACCTGGATTACCCCCTGATCAAGACGTAGAGTTCGCTATCGATCTTGTACCTGGCTCATCCTCTATTTCACAGAGAAGGTACAGAGTCAACCCGAAGGAGGCTAAGGAGATGAAGGATAACATAGATGAGCTGAAGGCCCAAGGATTTATCAGAGATAGAGCTTCGTCCTGGAGATCACCAATTTTGTTCATATCTAAGAAGGATGGAACCGTACGGATGTACATAGATTATCGGGCATTGAACAATATCACGATCAAGAACAAGTACCCTCTGCCCAGGATCGATGACCTTTTCGATCAGCTGAGCGGAGCTAAGGTTTTATCGAAGATCGACCTCAGGTCAGGATATCACCAGGTCATGGTTCGAGAGGCAAATATTCTGAAGACGGTATTCAACACCAAGTATGGACAATATGAATTCTTGGTCATGCCCTTCGGCCTTACTAATGCCCTAGCTGTGTTCATGAATCTCATGAACAAGGTCTTCCATGAGTACTTGTATCAGTTTGTTATCGTCTTCATTAATGACATTCTGATCTACTCAAAGACCCAAGAAGAGCATGAGAAGCACCTACAGATTGTCTTGAAGACTCTGAGGAAGGAGAAGCTATATGGTAAGCTTTCCAGTGTAAATTTTTCTTAGATAAAGTAGATTTTATTGGACATGTTATCACAGGAGAAGGGGTATCTATGGGCCCTAAGAAGATAGCAACAGTAGAATCTTGGACATCCTTCAGCTGAGTTGCAGAGATCAGAAGCTTCCTGGGCTTAGCATGATATTACAGGAAGCTCGTGAAGGACTTCGCGAGGATTGCGGAGTCAATGAGGAAGCTAACAAGGAAGAATGAAGAGTTTGTCTGGACTGAAGCGTGCTGGGCGTCATTCGAGGAACTGAAGAGAAGGTTGACAACTACACCTATCTTGACGCTACCATCCGGATCAGGTGAATTCTCTATACACAATGATGCTTCAGGCAAAGGATTGGGCTATGTGCTACAACAACATGGAAAGGTAATTGCCTATACTTCTCGGTAATTATGCAATCATGAGAAGAACTACCTGACGTATAACTTGGAGCTAGCAGCAGTCATCTTCGCCCTGAAGTCGTGGAAGCATTATCTCTATGGCGAGAAGGTAGACATATACACAGACCACAAGCACCTCAAATATGTCTTCACTCAGAAGGAGCTCAACATGCGCCAAAGGCGATGGCTGGAGCTTATGAAGGATTTTAACATCAATCTGTAGTACCACCCGGATAAGGCTAATGTCATCGCTGATGCACTTAACAGGTACCCGATGGCTATGTTCTTGACAAAGAACCGTCACTTGCTGGAAGACATGGAGAAGCTCGGTTTGGAGATCGTGATACCAGAGAAAATCATGCTGAAGCTTGGGAAAGAAGCAGTTGTACCAGGCGTGGACTCGCCTATGATGCAGCTTCAAGTGTAGTCCAGTCTGATCAGCAGAGTCAAGGAGACTCAATTCCAAGATGAGATACTACGAAAGTTAAGAGATCGAGTGCTAGCTGGAACACTAGAAGGATTTTCTATAGCTGGAGATGGAGCATTGAGGTACGGCACGAGACTTTGTGTACCTACTGGCGAACTTAGGAATAAGTTGATGAAGGAGGCGCACCAGTCGCAACATTCTATACATCCGGGAGCTAACAAGATGTAACACCCTGTTTTCTAAAATTGGGGATTTTTGAAATTTTATTATTTTTATTATTTATTAGTGGTATTTTAGTCATGGTATGATTTTCTGGTGATTTTAGTTAAGTTAAACCATTTCTAAAGTCATGCTAAGTCATGACTTATGACTTTGTGATTTTGGTTAGTATAACTTAGTGTAAATCCTAGTTTTTCTTAACCTAGAAGTTGCCATGACCATGTGAGCTTAGCCATAGGCTTAGAACACCAAATTAGTAATTTTTAGCCTAAAGGGTATTTTGGTAAATTTCTAGGAATTATTTGGAATTATTTAGATTTATGTGTTTTTATTATTGTTTAATTATTGTTAAGTGTCATGATAGTCCCTAACCAAGTTTGGCCTAATCTAGGGATTAGTCACTAACCTAGAATGCTAAGGGGATAGATATTTGCATAGGGTTAAGGTAGTATAAATATCTTAGAATGACTTTATAGGATATTTTGCTACAAACACTCAAAATATCAAGACCTTTTCACCAAAGTCCATGCCTTAGCCATGAAGGAAGGGCAAGGACACCCCTCCTTGCTATGGCCGACCATGGGGTACCCCCCCTAGCCCTACACCATCCTATATTAACCCATTGTATCATTCATGAACAATTTTACATGAAATTCAACCTAGAAAAATCCTATTTCTTCAAACCTACACAACTTGATCAATTTTGATCCAAATCACCTCTAGTTTCTTGCATTGGACTCCCCTACACTAGAGGGTACTAGTTAGGGCCTGCTATCAAGGAAATTGAAGGGCTTTGGGCATCACCAAGTGGAAGAACACCCCCCCTACTTGGGTGTTTTCTTAATTTTTTACCAAATAGGTAAATGTCCATAAACCATGTTAATATTATGTTTTCTCTTTATATTTGCATGCATCTAGGTACTAGGGTACTGTAGGACAATTTTGGTGAAGGTTTGAGTTGGTTTGGTGTCCGTATCGGACACGTATCCTGGACTAGGAAACTGTGTTTGTTGAAATGCCACAAAGAACTGGTTTTTATTAAAATGTGAAACAAAATATGTTTTTGGGTAGCCCTAGACACCTAGGTCACAACCCTAACCTACTGAGAGCATTATTGTGTCGTGTCCGTGTCAAATTAGACACGAACATACTGCACTGCACTGCACTGCACTGTACAGTGTGGCAGTATCCTGCTACCACACGGTTCGTGCGTACTGCACAGATCACGTCGACACACCAAAATTGGTGGACACGAGGGGGCAGTGTCTGCGCACATGCCCCCAAAATTTTAGGACACCTCGTGTCGTATCGAGGACACGAGGACACGTGCACTGGTCGTGCACTGTCGTGCACGTGCACAGTCCAGTCGAAAATTCGACTTAGACACGCGTGTCGTGTCGCATGGACACGACACTAGAGCGTCTCATAGTGACACCATCGTATAGCCCTTCATGTGGCGTACACGAGGACACGAGCACGTGGTGCGTCGTGTCCTGTGTCACGAGCACGGGGCTTGTGACAGCGTGCACGACGCTGTCGAAACTCGTGCGCATCAGTCGTGTTTTCACGACTGATACGGGGTTCGTTTTGTGTCTACGAGTGTCGTGGACACGTGTCAGGGTGTGGAACGTGTAGCCCTATATGTGGGCTACACGTGTGTGTGACCACGAGTGGTGTCGTGTCTCGTGGTGTGTCCACGAGACACGTGAACACGTGCACGACGCTGTGTACGTATTCGTATTTCCTAGCTTACCCGAGTGAGTTCTTTTATGTTTGGACACGTTGTGTCGTGTCGTTGTGCAGTATCAGGGACACTAGATACTAGAGGACACCTAGGGGCTCAGTTACCAACCCTTTGATTCGGGTCTTAGCTCGATTTGTAGGAGAAATTGGGTTTGCCTACTGTCAAGTGTACAGTGCAAATTTTTCCAGATTTTGTATTAATTCCCAGTTTTCAAAAGTGATTTTCAAATCTATTTTTGATATGTTTTATACATGTATATATGTATTTTTAGTGTATAAACATGTAGTATATAGGTATGTGTGAGTGAGGGTGAATTTTGAGGGTATTTGGGTGAGTGAATAGGTAGTTGTGATGTATATATACATATATATATATATGAATTGTGTGTGTGTGTATTTTCTGTGAGGGGGGGCAATTCCTGTTCTCAGGAAATCTGAGAACACCCCCCTCCTGTCCACTGTCCAGTTACCCCCATTTTCCCCTCTCTCTCACTGTCATGTTTTCCCTCTTTCACTTTATGTCTCTCTTTCTATGTCCCTCACTTTCCTCTTTTATATATGTGTAGTTATATATAGATATATATATATGTATATATATATTGATATATATATATATATATTTGTTTTAGGTCACATATATAGTGTATCATATGTATGTGGGTTTTTGGGTATGGTATATATGGTATTCCCATATAGGTATATAGATAGTAGATTGATGTGTATATATATATTTATAAATATAGATATATATATATATATGTATAACTTGCTAAGTCTAGGTTTATATAGAAACCTATAATCACTAGCCTATGGAACCCTAAGAATAGCCTATGGCCTAGGCTACTAGCCTATGGCTTGGGGGCTAACTCAATTTGACCTAAAGGCCCAAAACCCTACTAGTTAACCTTTGTTGACTAAAGGTTGACCAAAGTCAACCTTAGGTCAAACCTTGACCTAATTAACCTAGAATTGGCTAGGAATGACCTAAAACAAATAGTTTGACTAGTTTGACTAAAACCCTAACTATTTGACCATGTTTGACCTAATTACCTGACTGACTGGCCTTTGTTTGACCAATACCTTAGTTGGTCTAAGTTTGACCTAGACTTGATCCAGATTGATCATGTTGACTAGTATTTGACTTGTTTGACCTTGTTTGACCTTATTGACTTTGTTTGACTTCCTGTGACCTAGTTGACTATTAGAGTTGACCCAGAGTTGACTTTTGACCAGATTGACCTAGAATCATGTAGTATGCATTGTATACTTTATTTTTACCATTGTGGATACATTGTGACTTGTATTGCTCTGATTAGGAGCTATACACCTTTCCTCAGACAGTATATCTTCTTCAGACATTCAGTTATCAGGCGAGTACATTCTCTGACCGTTTCATATTTGCCAGGATTTATATTCTTGCTCTAGATTACTTTACTTGATGCTGACAAGATTGTTATCACGGATTGGTACTATATGGATCTTTTCATGAGATGTTATCCCCTCGGGAGCATCAGATACAGCATGTTTGTGCGTTTCACGAATCATCATGTATCTCTATGCTTTCATAGATTCACGAATCGCTTGTGACTCATGTACTCTCATGCTCACAGAGCCTCTCATGAATCTTCCATTTATGGGCTTATCATGAATCTTAATATAACTTGAACGGATCCTTGTGTATTGATTGGGGATGGGGGAGTGGAAATAGTCATGTGGATATTACCCCAGTAGCTGTAGTCATGAATCACTCCTAGCTGTAGTCATGAATCTCCTATGCTATTTCACATGTCTATATTTTACTCTGACTCACTAGACACTGCTAGTTCTCTATTATAGTAGATATTTTATTATAGTTATCTCTTTTGCTACATGTATCTTCTTTCAGCGTTTCCTGTATTTTACTCTATTGCATGCTTTATATTTCCTATCATACTATGCACTGCGTGAGATGTATTGTGCTCGTTTCTGTCCTGATTGGACCTGTTGAAAATATTACAGAGGATGAGAAGGAGGCCCTGGTGTCTACCTATTATGGAGCAGGACTAGATGACACTTATGTTGTGGACCCTCAGCAGGATCCACCTGCAGCTGAGGACGTTGCCCCAGTAGTCTAGATTAGTATAGCTAGACAGTCTTTCTATGTTATCTTTTTGTCTACCCTCTGAGTTGTATTTTGAGATGTTGAGATATGTAGACTCTTAGACTTATTGTATTATGAGTTGACATTCTGATGTTATGTTATCCTAGACACTTAGACTTATTTCATCTATTGTACTGTCTCTTTGAGTTACCATCTGTCTATCTATCTATCTTCCATTTCTCTACCTAGATGTGATTGAGATTATTTTCTGTTTGTCACCTCCATTCGGAGAGTATAAACTGTACAGGTACTTTATATTGTTAGATGATTAACCTAGGACAGCGTTCTACCGTCGATACTGTGGCGTAGGCTGGACGTACCCACTTCTCGTGCCCTGACTCTAGGGTGCGGGTCGTGACACGTTTTTAGTGGTGGCCCATGCAGGTCGAGTTTATGTAGTGGTATTCGAACTAGAGTATCACTACAGCCTGTGATAGGATTTAAGGAATAGGCTTAGAGAGAGTGGATACTCAATCACAATTAGGAAATTTTCATGGATTTAAATCTACTGACTATTGTTCAAATCTGTATAATCTATTTCATATTGTCCTTTGATACTATCATCCTTGTATCGTTATTGACTTCCTTATTGATCTGTCTTCAGGATGGTGGAGACACGATCACAGCGTCTCGGTCCAGGTGACACCACTGAGAGGTCTGCCACCTCTCGTCCAGCTCACCAGGACCCGGGGACCACAGCTCCCCTTACTCCAGCTCATGTGGGAGCTTCTACCACATTTGGGGGTGCACCTCTACTTATTCGGGGGACCATCCCAGCTACCCCAGACATGCCTCCCTCGCAGTTTTGTCAGCCACAGTTTCAGCAGCACCAGTAGGAGTACCAGCAGCAGATGCCATCTGGGTTTGTGGATGCTGCACAGATGTTTACATATTTCCAGCAGTTCCTAGAGTCGCAGCAGACCCAGCAGTAGCGTCAGACGACGGCATTTACCAGAGGCATTGATGAGGTCCATCAGCTGGCTAGAGTGACAATGGAGAGGTTGGCAGTCCAGCCACAGGGAGGATCAGGACAGCCGTAACAGCAGAGGATTCCGGGCATACAGGACTTCAAGAAGATGAACCCCAGGGACTTCTTAGGGACAGAGGGGATTCTTTATGCTGATGACTGGATAGAGCACATTAAGGAGATCTTTCGACTGGCAGAGATACCAGTCGGACTCCAGATAGAGGCAGCAGCCAGCCATATGCGGGATCTTGCCCGTACCTGGTATCAGACGGACCCGAGAGTAGGCACTCCAGGGCAGACATGGAGAGTTTTCAAGGAGCTCTTCAAGGGAAAGTTTTTCCCGGATCAGGCAGTCGGTGCTTTGGAGACCCAGTTCGAGAACCTGGTTCAGGGGAACCAGACTGTAGAGGAGTATTCCGGTGAGTTTTGTCGGTTGAGCAGGTTTGTAGAGGGCCTTAGCGAGACAGCGAAGGCGAGGAGGTTCAGGAAGGGCTTGGTCAAGGAGGTCAAGTCCTTGACCAAGAGTGACAGGAATGCCACCTTTGAGGAGATTCTGGCAGGAGCGATGGCAGCTGAGGATGATCTTAAGCTGAAGCTCAAGAGGGGCCGTGATACACAGGGAGCAGGCAGCAGTGGAGGTCAGGCCAAGAGGCCTCACTATCAGCATCAGCAGAGGCAGCCACAGCAGTATCAGCAGCCGAGGCAGCAGCAGCAGGCCCCGAGACAGCAGACTACCAGTTGTCCCTACTGTAAGAAATCGGGACATGGATGGGGAGAGTGCAGGAAGAGGTTGGGCTCGTGCCTACTATGTGGGGCAGCAGACCACCAGCTGAGAGAGTGTTCCCAGTACACAGGCAGAGTAGCACAGGGAGCAGCACCAGGAGCAGGAGCCAAGGCTCCGGTAGGACAGCAGCAGAGAGGACCGTTACAGCCACAGCAGCAGAGATTTTTGCAGTTTCAGCAGCAGGCTGGAAGAGGTCAGCAGGGGCATGCTTACGCCATGACAGTTGAGGATGCTCAGGCAGTTGGCGATGTGCTTGCAGGTTCTGTTCTTCTAAATTCCATTCCCACCTTGCTTTATTATATCTATCATGAAATCCAATTCCATCTGCTCCTACCCGTTCTTTATTAGTGATCAGTTTTGACCTGTTAGTTCTTTTGATTTTGTCGATTGTTGTTGTTTCTTCATCTTTTACTTAGGAGTAGGAGTAGTTTAGTTGTTAATATAATTCTTGACTAAACTCTTTTGTCAAAAATTTTTCCCTTAAATAAATTAGTGTATATATGTTATGCCTTTTGATAGAGTAGCTCTGACCATAGAATGGTAACCCTTTTAGCCCTGTGATTTATTGTTTCCTTATCTTCCTAGTCTATACCTATGACCAGGACTGTCCCACCTAACCTGTCCTTTACACTACTATTTCATCATGATTTTTGGTTCAATTTAGGCCATAGACTTTTCCCACTCTGAATTATGATCATCGTAGACACATTACCGTGACTTTTAAATTTAGAGCACAAGACTAGTTGTTTTCTCAAAACTAATTTCACATACGTGACCTAGACATGACATACTACACCCATGACCTTAGTGTCCCACTCAGGCATACCATCGTATGCTTCATTTGCTTAGTACGATTTCCTGACCCGAGACTCCATCCTGATTTACCCCATGGAGTTACTTTTGGCTTCGATTTGAATTCAGGACACCTTATGACCTGAAACTGCCAGCCAATTTTTGGACATGACCCAGTATAGGTCTACTACCCATATTTTGCTTGTTGACCTTGTATGTTGCCTAGGTAGTGGCTTCGTCCTTGATTGTTGGAGGTTTGACCTAGGAGGAGTACGACCATCTAAATTTCGAGGACGAAATTATTTTAAGGTGGGTAGACTTGTAACACCCTATTTTTTGAAATTGGGGATTTTTGAAAATTTATTATTTTTATTATTTATTAGTGGTATTTTAGTCATGGTATGATTTTCTGGTGATTTTAGTTAAGTTAAACCATTTCTAAAGTCATGCTAAGTCATGACTTATGACTTTGTGATTTTGGTTAGTATAACTTAGTGTAAACCCTAGTTTTTCTTAACCTAGAAGTTGCCATGACCATGTGAGCTTAGCCATAGGCTTAGAACACCAAATTAGTGATTTTTAGCCTAAAGGGTATTTTGGTAAATTTCTAGGAATTATTTGGAATTATTTAGATTTATGTGTTTTTATTATTGTTTAATTATTGTTAAGTGTCATGATAGTCCCTAACCAAGTTTGGCCTAATCTAGGGATTAGTCACTAACCTAGAATGCTAAGGGGATAGATATTTGCATAGGGTTAAGGTAGTATAAATATCTTAGAATGACTTTATAGGATATTTTGCTACAAACACTCAAAATATCAAGACCTTTTCACCAAAGTCCATGCCTTAGCCATGAAGGAAGGGCAAGGACACCCCCCCCTTGCTATGGCCGGCCATGGGGAACCCCCCCTAGCCCTACACCATCCTATATTAACCCATTGTATCATTCATGAACAATTTTACATGAAATTCAACCTAGAAAAATCCTATTTCTTCAAACCTACACAACTTGATCAATTTTGATCCAAATCACCTCTAGTTTCTTGCATTGGACTCCCCTACACTAGAGGGTACTAGTTAGGGCCTGCTATCAAGGAAATTGAAGGGCTTTGGGCATCACCAAGTGGAAGAACACCCCCCCTACTTGGGTGTTTTCTTGATTTTTCACCAAATAGGTAAATGTCCATAAACTATGTTAATATTATGTTTTCTCTTTATATTTGCATGCATCTAGGTACTAGGGTACTGTAGGACAATTTTGGTGAAGGTTTGAGTTGGTTTGGTGTCCGTATCGGACACGTATCCTGGACTAGGAAACTGTGTTTGTTGAAATGCCACAAAGAACTGGTTTTTATTAAAATGTGAAAAAAATATGTTTTTGGGTAGCCCTAGACACCTAGGTCACAACCCTAACCTACTGAGAACATTATTGTGTCGTGTCCGTGTCAAATCAGACACGAACATACTGCACTGCTCTGCACTGCACAGTGTGGCAGTGTCCTGCTACCACACGGTTCGTGCGCACTGCACAGATCATGTTGACACACCAAAATTGGTGGACACGAGGGGGCAGTGTCTGCGCACATGCCCCCAAAATTTTAGGATACCTCGTGTCGTATCGAGGACACGAGGACACGTGCATTGGTCGTGCACTGTCGTACACGCGCACAGTCCCGTCGAAAATTCGACTTAGACACGCGTGTCGTGTCGCATGGACACGACACTAGAGCGTCTCGTAGTGACACCATCGTGTAGCCCTTCATGTGGCGTACACGAGGACACGAGCACGTGGTGCGTCATGTCCTGTGTCATGAGCACGGGGCTTGTGACAGCGTGCACGACGCTGTCGAAACTCGTGCACATCAGTCGTGTTTTTACGACTGATACGGGGTTCATTTTGTGTCCACGAGTGTCGTGGACACGTGTCAGGGTGTGGAACGTGTAGTCCTATATGTGGGCTACACGTGTGTGTGACCACGAGTGGTGTCGTGTCTCGTGGTGTGTCCACGAGACACGTGAACACGTGCATGACGCTGTGTACGTATTCGTGTATCCTAGCTTACCCGAGTGAGTTCTTTTGTGTTTGGATACGTTGTGTCGTGTCGTGGTGCAGTATCAGGGACACTAGACACTAGAGGACACCTAGGGGCTCAGTTACCAACCCTTTGATTCGGGTCTTAGCTCGATTTGTAGGAGAAATTGGGTTTGCCTACTGTCAAGTGTACAGTGCAAATTTTTCCAGATTTTGTATTAATTCCCAGTTTTCAAAAGTGATTTTCAAATCTATTTTTGATATGTTTTATACATGTATATATGTATTTTTAGTGTATAAACATGTAGTATATAGGTATGTGTGAGTGAGGGTGAATTTTGAGGGTATTTGGGTGAGTGAATAGGTAGTTGTGATGTATATATACATATATGTATATATGAATTGTGTGTGTGTGTGTGTATTTTCTGTGAGGGGGGGGGCAATTCCTGTTCTCAGGAAATCTGAGAACACCCCCCTCCTGTCCACTGTCCAGTTACCCCCATTTTCCCCTCTCTCTCACTGTCATGTTTTCCCTCTTTCACTTTATGTCTCTCTTTCTATGTCCCTCACTTTCCTCTCTTTATATATGTATAGTTATATATAGATATATATATATATGTATATATATATTGATATATATATATATTTGTTTTAGGTCACATATATAGTGTATCATATGTATGTGGGTTTTTGGGTATGGTATATATGGTATTCCCATATAGGTATATAGATAGTAGATTGATGTGTATATATATATTTATATATATAGATATATATATATATATATATATATATATATATGTATAAAAATATATATATATATATATATATATATATATATATATATATATATATATATATATATATATATATATATATATATATATATATATATATATGTATAACTTGCTAAGTCTAGGTTTATATAGAAACCTATAATCACTAGCCTATGGAACCCTAAGAATAGCCTATGGCCTAGGCTACTAGCCTATGGCTTGGGGGCTAACTCAATTTGACCTAAAGGCCCAAAACCCTACTAGTTAACCTTTGTTGACTAAAGGTTGACCAAAGTCAACCTTAGGTCAAACCTTGACCTAATTAACCTAGAATTGACTAGGAATGACCTAAAACAAATAGTTTGACTAGTTTGACTAAAACCCTAACTATTTGACCATGTTTGACCTAATTACCTGACTGACTGGCCTTTGTTTGACCAATACCTTAGTTGGTCTAAGTTTGACCTAGACTTGATCCAGATTGATCATGTTGACTAGTATTTGACTTGTTTGACCTTGTTTGACCTTATTGACTTAGTTTGACTTCCTGTGACCTAGTTGACTATTAGAGTTGACCCAGAGTTGACTTTTGACCAGATTGACCTAGAATCATGTAGTATGCATTGTATACTTTATTTTTACCATTGTGGATACATTGTGACTTGTATTGCTCTGATTAGGAGCCATACACCTCTCCTCAGACAGTATATCTTCTTCAGACATTCAGTTATCAGGCGAGTACATTCTTTGACCGTTTTATATTTGCCAGGATTTATATTCTTTCTCTAGATTACTTTACTTGATGCTGACACGATTGTTATCACGGATTGGTACTATATGGATCTTTTCATGAGATGTTATCCCCTCGGGAGCATCAGATACAGCATGTTTGTGTGTTTTACGAATCATCATGTATCTTTATGCTTTCATAGATTCACGAATCGCTTGTGACTCATGTACTCTCATGCTTACAGAGCCTCTCATGAATCTCCCATTTATAGGCTTATCATGAATCTTAACATAACTTGAACGGATCCTTGTGTATTGATTGGGGATGGGGGAGTGGAAATAGTCATGTGGATATTACCCCAGTAGCTGTAGTCATGAATCACTCCTAGCTGTAGTCATGAATCTCCTATGCTATTTCACATGTCTATATTTTACTCTGACTCACTAGACACTGCTAGTTCTCTATTATAGTAGATATTTCATTACAGTTATCTCTTTTGCTACATGTATCTTCTTTCAGCGTTTCCTGTATTTTACTCTATTGCATGCTTTATATTTCCTATCATACTATGCACTGCGTGAGATGTATTGTGCTCATTCCTGTCCTGATTGGACCTGTTGAAAATATTACAGAGGATGAGGAGGAGGCCCTGGTGTCTACCTATTTTGGAGCAGGACTAGATGACACTTATGTTGTGGACCCTCAGCAGGATCCACCTGCAGCTGAGGACGTTGCCCCAGTAGTCTAGATTAGTATAGCTAGACAGTCTTTCTATGTTATCTTTTTGTCTCACCTCTGAGTTGTATTTTGAGATGTTGAGATATGTAGACTCTTAGACTTATTGTATTATGAGTTGACATTCTGATGTTATGTTATCCTAGACACTTGGACTTATTTCATCTATTGCACTGTCTCTTTGAGTTACCATCTGTCTATCTATCTATCTTCCATTTCTCTACCTAGATGTGATTGAGATTATTTTCTGTTTGTCACCTCCATTCGGAGAGTATAAACTGTACAGGTACTTTATATTGTTAGATGATTAACCTAGGACAGCGTTCTACCGCCGACACTGCAGCGTAGGCTGGACGTACCCACTTTTCGTTCCCTGACTCTAGGGTACGGGTCGTGACATAAGATGTACAAGGACATGGGGACCCATGTATGGTGGCTTGGAATGAAGCGAGACGTGGCAGAGTTCGTCTCCAGATGTTTGATCTGCCAGCAAGTGAAGGCAGACCGCCAGAGACCAGCAGGTTTGTTGCAATTGCTTCCCATTCCGGAGTGAAAATGGGAGCATATTACTATGGACTTTGTAACAGGATTACTCAGATCCCAAGGAGGGAAGGATTCTATATGGGTAATAGTGGACAAACTGACTAAGTTTGCCCATTTTATTCTTTTCAAGGTTGGTTTATCCACCGAGAGGATCATAGCTCTTTATATGTAGAATATATACTGGCTTCATGGAGTTCCAGTCAGCATTGTATCCGACAGTGATACTCTTTCACCTCATATTACTGGAAGAGCCTGTAGGAGAGCTTGGGCACGCAGCTAAAGTTTAGCACGGTGTACCACCCGTAGACCGACGACCAGTCCGAACAGACTATTCAGACGCTTGAGGACATGTTGACATCATACGTCCTGTAGTATGGTGGATCTTGGAAAGATCACCTACACCTGGTAGAGTTCTTCTACAATAATAGCTACCAGGCCAGCATTCACATGACACCTTTTGAGGCTTTATATGGTCGACGTTGTCGAACTCCACTAGCATGGGATGATGTTGGAGATCGAATCCTGTTGGGACCAGAGATGGTTACAGATGCAGCCGAGAAGATGAAGATGATTAGAGAGACACTAAGGATTGCACAGGACCGTCAGAAACATTGGACGGACAGCAGGCGTCGAACCTTAGAATTTGAGGCCGTAGATCAGGTATTTGTCAAAATATCACCTACCAGGGGCACAATCAGATTCGACCAAGCTGGAAAGCTGAGTCCCCGCTACATCGGTCCATTTGAGGTATTGAGCAGAATCGTAAAGGTAGCATACAAAATGCATCTACCTTCCCGTCTCGAAGGCGTACACAATGTCTTTCATGTATCACAGCAGAGGCATTACTACCAGACCCGAGCCATGTTGTTGATCATTCAGAATTGGAGGTTGGACCTAGCCTCATCGTGCCAGAGCAACCAGTGGAGATCATCGACCGCATAGAGAAGAGACTGAGGCGTGCAGTAATCCCACTAGTTAAGATAGTTTGGCGTTACCACTCTCCAAGCGAGGCTACCTGGGAGAGAGAGGACGAGATGAGGGAGAAGTATCCTCATCTTTTCTAGGTATGTCCTAACCCTCTCTTTCATTACTAGTTGAAATTTTGAGGATAAAATTTTTCTAAGGAGGGAAGCTTGTAAAACTCATTTCTTTTCTTAAAAGAAAAAAAACTATTTCCCACCCACATACCCGGTCAATCCCCTACCTCTCCCCCACGTTCCCATAACTTCTCCCTAAAATTACTCCCCTCACATCACTCCCCACCACAAATGGAACACCATCTTTCCTTTTATTTCTTTTAAATCCAACACTCATCCTCACCAACACCATTCATTTGTTCCCTCTCCACAACACACACAAACACCAATACACCTCTCTGTCACACCCACTTTTTAATTTAGGGGTATTTTAGTCATTATATATTTATTTGAATTCTCTTATTAATTTATTAATTAATGTGATACTTTGTAGCTTGATTGGTGTTTGAGTAGCATAAGGTGGTTTAACCTTAGTCATCCTTCATTAAGAGGCTAATATGGTAATTAGAATTATTTTTGACCTTTAGAAATTAATTTAGAATTAAATTCCATTTTTGGCAATGAATTAAATGATTTTAAGTCATTTTCTCATAAGCCTTTTTAACCCTTTTTGACATGGGCCTTTTTAGCAACTTAGGGAGTGCTTGGCCCATGTGCAAACCCTAACCCTAACACCCCCTAGCATGGCCGGCCATAAGTAGCCCCCCTTCATTTGTGAAGAAATCCTTAGCCTCCACTAGATCAAGACCAAACCCTAATTTCTCTTTTCTCCAAATCCCTAATTTTCTCATCCGGCGTCCGTTTTACCTCAAACGAATTCTATTGCACTCATTAGGAAGAGGAGAACTTGCTGGAGTACTGCTAGCAAGGAGTTGGAGGCATTTTCTCGAGAGAAATTGGCCGACAAAGCGCTCGAGGAATTCCTTTTATTGAGATTCCGACTCTCAATAGATAAACCTCGTTCTACCATTGTTTCTTCTAAAACTTCTTCATGTTAGCATCCATATAGGCACCCTCAACCTATGTATGAAATTTGGTTGGATTTTGGTTTTGTTTGATAGCGGTATCGGACACGTATCGGTCTTAGGTAGCACGTGTTCGACAAAATGCCACTTAGAACTGAAAAGTGTTAATTTTTTTATTCTATTTTCACGAATTCCTTGCTAATATTATTTGTAACAACTTTCGTAAAGACGGATCGGAAATCGATACGATTTTAGTGTCCGATCGGACACGGACACGCGTGTACGAGATCCCGTGCACGGTCCCGTGCATGACCTGCTGTCTGTACGTCATAACTCGACGCACAGGGCTCCGTCTCGCATGAAATTTCATGAGAACATAGGGGAAACCTCTGCTGGGCATGCTCCAAAAATTTCACAACGTTTTGTCGAGCGAGCGCGAAGAAATTCGACGTGCACTGGTCAGCCCGCACAGTACTCGTGGATGAATTTTGCCACTGTCACGGCCTTTGTACGCGGACACGACGCATCAAGGACCCATTCCAGACGCACAAGCACGTAACCCTATACCTAGACTACCCAGGGACGTGATCTCGATTTGCAGCGTGGCTCGAATTGTGAGCCACGATGCCCGACATGCGCCCACGGGCTCGGACGCGTACGCACGCGCGCGCAGGCCACACGACTGTTCGTGGGTCGCTGCATCGCGTAGACACGATATGGTGTCATGTCAACATGTCCTAACCCTGCCCTGGGACCCTACCTAGATATGTGCACGAGCACGAGGCTTCTCATTGTGCGTGTGGCACTCAATCGAGTGAGGTATGCACTCTTCAACAAGCAAAATCGGTTTTTCGATACGCGTTCTATGGACACGACACGGACACAGTTTCGACTCCGTGAGTACCCAAGCATGTCTCACATGTCGAGACGAACGTATTTGCCAAGTTTTACAGGTTCTAGTGGTGTATTATGCGATTTGGGTCGATATGTAAAATTTTGGGTTTTCTTATAACTCGGTATTGAATAGTTTTGTAATAATTTGATTTTCTGACTTTTAAGCATTAATTTCTGGGTTTACGATTCGTATATGATATTTTGGGTTTGCGGGAAATGATCTTTGGTTTTATATCCTATTTATTTACCATTTACATATACAATTTGGGTTTTCCTTTATGTATATATATGTATATGTGTGAAGATATATATATATATATATATATATATATATATATATATATATATATATATATATATATATATATATATATATATATATATATAAATATATATATATATATATATATATATATATATATATATATATATATATATATATATATATATATATATATATATATATAAAATATATATATATATATATATATATATATATATATATATATATATATATATATATATATATATATATATATATATGACTTTGTGTATATGTAAATATGTTGGAATGAGAGATCAAGGTACTGATTTCCAGATTTGAGTCCATTTCTCGGACTCAAGTAGCCAAATTTCCTTTACCTATATGAGTATGTATATGCATATTTATGTATATGTCTATATATGTATAAGTTTTCCTTTAAAATAGATATATGCATATACGTATTTACATATGTGATATATCCCCATAGTGAAGTACTTGGATTTTAATCTCAGATTTGATTCATAACAGCAGTCCCTGTCGTCACCCACACACAACTTCCTTCAAGTTACATGTTATATATTTATATGTGTATGTATAGATATATATGTGAATATGTATATATGTATATATACATTACCTTATGAATGAATGTGTATATGTATCTATATGTAATGTTTGGTTATGATGTAAGCATAGGGAGTATTGGGACAGATTAGAATCGACCCAATGAGCCTAGTTTAGTCGAGTTGACTAGCAAGTTGACCAAGTTGACAAAAGTCAACTTTGGGTCAAACATGTTCCAAATAGACTCAAACGAACTCGAAATGACTTGTAAACTTGTGTGTGACCTAAAAATTAGTAAACGGATCTACTAGTTGACTTAGAGTTAACCAGATTTGACCAGGTTTAACCAGAGTTGACCAAGGTTGACTTTGACCTAGAAGGACTTAGAAGCATGTAAAATTGTATTGTAGCCTTTTCTTATAATATGTTAGACCATGTTGTGACTTGTGGTTACTTTAAATAGGTTTACATCACTCCAGTTCAGTTACACATCCTCATCAGCAGCTTAGATTGTCAGGCGAGTACATTCTCTGACCGTTTCATTCTTGCTTGGACATATTTACTTGTTATAGACTAGTTTACTTGTTGCTGTCATGATATTATCACGAATTAGTACTATATGGATCTCTTCATGCGATGTTATCCCCTCAGATACATCGAATATATTGTGCTCATGTACTTTATCATATGTATCGTCTACTCATTATATTCGTATTTATTCATGTATACTCATGTGACATTCATGTACACTCATGATCATGTGAGCCTTCATGTATAACCCAGTGTACATGTGGACTAGCTATCCATGTGACACACTACTTTTATATGTAATAACATAACCTAGACAGATCCTTGTGTACTGATTGGGACGGGGGGGTATTTATTTGGTTATGTGATCTACACCCTTTTCATGTATAACTCCAAACTAAGTCATATATAACCTAAGCCAGTTTACATAACCAGATTGTGCTCTACACCACGTAGTTAGTTCAGTTCTTTTATTATATCATGTATATATATTTCCATATATCATGCTCTCTTTTACAGTCTTATTTCTTTATCAGCAGTTCATATATATTATTCTAAAGCTTGTTTCATATTTTCTTTCATATTATGAATTGTGTGAGAGATATGTATTCGTTTCTGTCCTGACTGGACCTGTTGAAATATTACAAATGATGAGGATTGCTGCGACACTTACTATGGAGCAGGCTTAGTTGACACAGGTGACCTGGATCCTCAGCAGGATCCAGTAGTCGCTGAGGACTTGCCATGAGTTAGATTAGACTTATATTATTACCTAGTTATGAGATATTGTGATTGTATTGAGATTTTATCATGGTGTGGTTTACACCGGGATTATTATTCATATTGTGAATCTCTGTTGAGATTATCTTTTTTCTATTCCATTTTAGTTATTGTGATTGAGTTGTACCATATATATATCATTCTTTAATTGGAGCATATTCTAGATTGTGTTAGATGTTGGACCAAAGCCAACGTTCTACCGCCGACACTGCGGTGTAGGCTGGACGTACCCACATCTCGTGCCCATACACCATATGCGGGTCGTGACACTCTTCCTTTCCCCTCCGTTCCGTACCCACCTCTTGGACCACCGCCGCCTCCCATCGACCCCGTGCCGACCGGCCAGTGCACCCTCGGCCTTCCCGTGCACCACAGCGCGCACCAGCACTGCCGCAGCGCATCCCGCGCTCCCCGCATACGTCGGTGCTCGCCGTCGACGTAGCAACCACCCAGCCGCGCCGTCCAGGACGCGCCCTTATGCCAGCGGCTTACTCCGCCGGCCCGCGCCCTTGCGCCAGCAGCCGCACGTCCCGTCTCCCGCATGTCCATGCGTTCCCACGCCGTACGTGCACTTCCACGTACGTACGCTTCTCCCGTGCTTTTGAGTCCGAGGCCTCCCCTCGGTACTCCGTCATCAACTAACCGGTAAACCCCTTTCGACCTTCTGTTTAATTCACAGAATGAAAACCCAATTCATGTCCGACCGAAATTGACAGAATAAATCTCTGTCAATTTCAGGATAGTTAGTTCCTATTTTGGATTATGTGTTTCTGTATTAGATTTCATTGGTCAATATGAAATGTCAGCTTAGTGTTGCTAAGAATAATATATGTCGGCATAAATCACTAGATGTAATATATGTCGCGTTATAATGTTTATATATTAAAATAGTAAATTATTAGTTTTAATTATTAATTTTAAGATGATTACTAAACTTTTAACTACGTTTAATATAGGAATAACGTTATTTAGATTAGTGTGTTATTAATATCGTTACCGTTAAAATTTAAGTAATAATGTACTAAATTAGTTTCAAAACGGTTTTATATCAAAAGTCTGGTTATTAATATAGGAATAGTAATTTTTTAAGCCAAAAATCCATTTATTTAGCTATTTTGGAAAAACTATTATTTATCCTACGAAAACGATTTTACTAAAAAATAATAATAATAATAATTTTTTAGGTAATAAATGTTCTCTGTAGAAATCTTTAGGTTATTCATATCATTAAAATAATTTTTCTCACTAATTACTAATATAAAATATTTTTATAATTAATTTTTACATTATTTTAGTACACTTTATCTTGTCAAATAAAATTAAGTAAAATTCCAAAGTTTCTGAAAACCCTAGACTAATATTATAAATTATGATTACCATAATTTTATGGCTTCTTAATGAATAAAATTATTTATTAAAATATTTTTGTTGAATTATGTAGATAAAATACTATTTAATATTTCCAAGTATTTTATTCTTTACGAAAACTGCTTATTATCCACTAATAAGCTTGAGGGTGATATTTCTCGTATTTTACTAAAATAATCGTTTTACTAAGAAAAAAAATATTTTTTATATTAAATTATATGCGACTAAGGCATTAAATGATTATAGTCTTAGTTGTCTGAGATACTTTCTTAAAACTAAGCAAATATTTTTTATTATTATAAACATTAGCGGTTAGTTAAAACCCTTGAATGACTTCTAAAACAGAGTATCAATTAATGTAGGTTCAGACACTCGAACTTTAACCCGAACACCTTTCAGTCGTCACCTACAGCACCGGAGACACCATGGCAAGTGCATACTTATCTAAACTCGTGTTTTAATTTAATAATTAATTTTATTGCACGATAGAGTACTGTATCGACACCTGACTCACGGGATCCCTCTCGGATCATACCGACTGTTTTACTGAATCATTGACTTGACTGCTTACTAAATCATTGACTCTGGGATTGGAGGAGTAACTTTAACACCTGTGGTCAAAGCCCCTTACTGAATCACTGTGGATAGCGGAAGCCTAACTCACTTGGGCCGAAGCCGAACCGTGTTCATTAGAACACTTACTGCCTCCAACCTTAGCCGACCACAGGCTGTTACGTGCTCTAAACACTACTGTAGCTTGATTGCATCATTCCATTTTTCAGAGTTTTTACTGCATAACTGTTTTATTATTATTATTTAGAAAATCATATTTCTATTATAAACTGCTTCTTGTCTCGTCTTTTAATTATTGAATAAAATACTGGAATGGATTTGTGTGTCTTGCTCCTTCCTGACTGGAGACAACATTTTTAGGTGACTGCGACGATGATGAGCTGGCTTACACTTCCTATTATGGGCCCGACTTAGGTTCTGAGGACTTAGCTAAACCAGGACAGAGGAACCAGGAGTCCTAGTTACACCCTTTTCTGATTAGTTCACTTTTTCTAAAGTTGTAATAAATAAACCTTTGTGATGTTGAATACTTTTGCTTGTCTTCATTTTCAATTCGATTTTAGTTGTACTTCAGAATGTTTAATAAAATGTTTTATTTTTTGTTTAGACATTTGTACTGCTTGTGTTCTCTGTTTGATACAGCTTACTGCCGCTGTCTCACAACGGTGCAGGCTGGACATGATCCGATTGGACCCATTATATTGGGGATCGGGTCGTGACAGGATGTTTCTGCCATGATGTGGCGGCAGTGAGGGGATTACGGGTTTAGCCGGAGGAAGGAAGGAAGACGATGGCGGTGGTAATGGCGATGTATGTGGTGGAGAGGGAAGTCGGAGGGGTTGAAGGCTACAGCCGTGTCTGGAGTGTCGGACACGGCGGAAAGCATAATTGTGTTTGTTCTTGAATTTATAGTGGAAGCAATGCGACATGGACATGATGCACGCACCGTTGCGGGTGGAGAATTTTGTTTGTGGAATTATGTAAAAAGAGAACATGGAGACTCTCCTTATATAGGAGGTGGAGGCTCCTATTTGGATAAAGATTAGAATTTGCTTAAACCCCGATGGATAATTCCATCTTTTAAATTTAAATCGCTAAAATCAATTCGATAAAATCTCTCGAATATAAAATAGAAAATCCTTATCTTTAATGTAAAGCTATTTGAAATTTTTCTAATAAAATCAAATTGTGATTTACATCACAATAAATATATCTTTTTATACGTTGTGAAAATAATATAATAATTAATTTCAAAAATTAGAAATATATATAGGATTTAGATTTATGTATGCAAATATTTAAAATATCCTCGTTTTCCAAATTACTACTATATTTGTACTAAAAATAAATAACATTTTATAAGGTAAAATATATGAAGTTTTGAAATTCTCTTTGCTCATAACCCTAACTAAATTAAGTACTTAACATATATATATATATATATATATATATATATATATATATATATATATATATATATATATATATATATATATATATATATATATATATATATATATATATATATATATATATATATATATATATATATATATATATATATATATATATATATATATATTTGAAAAAAATAATATATATATATATATATTTGAAATACTATACTTCCTTTACAATAAAAACAAAACATTTTTCTAAAAATATGTACCTCGCACATATTCGCACTCGTCGAGAAAATAAGAAACGCAAACCCGCGCACGACGTACAATACGACAAATGCCAACTCGTATGCGACGTACAAATCCGAATTACAAAATCAATACTAGATTATTTATTTATTTTAAAAAAAATTGTAGTAGAAATTTAGGGATTTTACATCCTACCCAACTTACAAGAATTTCGTCCTCGAAATTTAGGAATAATAAGGTAGATAGGGTTGAGGGATAGAAAGAGTTCATCAATCCGAATACGATTAATTTTTTTGAGGAGGCGATGATACGGCGTTCAACTCAACCATGCATTAGAAAATTATGAATTCGATATATACGAAAATACATCATGGTTATGGAATTGAATAAGGGTCGCTAGTGAAGGTAACAAAATTTTGATAACACGGATTAGAGAGTAGTAAGAAATTGAGTAGATTAAAGAGAATAATTTAGACATTTGGGAGATGTGGTTCCTTGAGAGAAAATTGGATACTAATCGTCTTGGTCGAGAGTTGATTAAGTGACGATTAGAATCATTCTCGTGTGTTCAAGAATGATTGGAAGGGGACGATAATAAATCTAGGGTTGAGGAAAGGAATAGTAGTTTAAGGCGAGGATATAGCCACATGGGTTGGTCGATGGCCATCTATATTCGTGTATATATAACTGATAGGGTAACTAAAGGTGATACCTTGAGTCTATCTATCAAGTACAGTGTCTGGTCTTTCTAAAGTAAGTGAAAGTCAAAAATAATAAAGAGTTCAAAGATGATGCTATTGAGTACGAATACGTGGTTCATGGGCAATGTAAATAATTCGAAAGAGAATTGTCAAGGCTGTCGTGGATGAGACTCTAGGGGCAAGTTTAACTATATCTCCATCCACATAGAATAATATATAAAAAAAATGAACCAAAGTGCACCAGGTTGATCAGACCATCATGTACCGGTTCTGATTAGACAATATGTTAGTGGAGGCCTCCAATAAAATACAGTCCTTGATCAAGCTCGATAAAAGGATAAGCTTGCAAAACTGGGCTAAAATAGCGACATTAGTCAAGCTAGTTCAAATATAAGCATGCGAGAGAATAATGCAAGAAAATATAAATATTTCAAGTTTATAAAGAATCTAAGTCTTGTCCGGTGTTTGTGTCTATATAGGCGTCCTACTATCTTCTTGGTTAAGGTCAATGGGAACGCTAGGTCGTGAGTCAATCTACCCAACTTACAAGAGTTAAGCTAGCAGTGTGATGGGACAATAGGTCAACTTATTAATCTCTATCACGCACGAAGGAAGAATAAGAATTTTGGTAGAAGGAGTCAAGCAAGATGCAAGTCAAGTGGTCGAGCCAGAGTTTGAAAATGAAGCAAAGGAAGGAAGACAAGTGTGTGGATAAGATTCTAGACTCTAATCCTATAATGCAGGCCCGCTCAGTACAATAACGTAATCGAAACGGCTAACTTGACCTGCATGGGCCACCACAAAAACATCTAATGCCCCAGTCCCAAAATACTTATGACCAAGTACGTAGACATGCCAGCTGTATACATACGAAGCATACTCCAATATATGGAACCTCGTATGTATACATAAGCTGTAAAATGTAGTAATCATGAAACTAATCTCATCCACGAACCAATATATCATAAAATCAACTTATAAATGTCATTTGTACAAAACGTTAGGCGGAGACAAATCCACTACCAACAAAAAGAGAGAAATATATATCAACGATGGAAGAGTCGAGCGAAGCGAAAGACGATCCAAAAGCTAGCATCGTGAAGGTAGATTGTAAACTATGTCCTTAGCTAGAGCACCTACGAAAATCACAAACACATCTGGAGAAATCACCAGGTCCTCAGAGGGACGTAACAAGACACAGGAAGAACATGCTAATATGAATTGTCAAAATAATAAAATAATATACAAAAGACTAACCTAGACACAAATATGCAAAGGGGATTCTAACCGTCTAATATACAATTTAGAGGACAACTTTCATGCGCATGGGTGGGATTCAGGCTATAAGTACGTAACTGGCATCCAGCCGTAACGTCCAAAACGTCAGAGGGTATCTACAAATATATCGCGCCATAATTCCTTTCGAAAACTATGGTTTACCTGTTTGGCTTCCCATACGCACTAGTGACTGTTCTCCTCCAATATTTCCCATACTGACCAAGTCATGTCCATAACCTGTCCAGTTTTTTAATTGCTCGAGTCTCTATATCTTAATCGTAGCAGTTACAATCATTTATCCGACATACGACTATAGAGATGGTCAATCAATATGCAAGTCGTGCCCCTAGCAAACTGTCTCAAGTCGTGTAATGTGTTTGTCATGACCAAGGGAAATATAAGGATATCCCACAATAAGAAGGTAGTCCGCTAAAACTAAGTCAACATGCATCAAATAAAATAAACAACAAAAATGACTAATAGAGTCGCTTGCACCCAAGTATGGCTTGGACGCACAGTTTATAACAAAAAAAACTAACAAAGTAAATAAATGCTAAAATAAATAATATGACAGTAAATATAGCAAGGTATACTTGCCTAATATTACGTCTGATGTGGTACGATGATCAAGATGTCATTGTAGGAACGAAATCGTAAAGCAGAATACTCTAGAGAGGGTGAATAGAGTTGGCAGCAGAATAATGCTAATTAAAAAATTGTTAGCAGCAAGATCACAGAATAATAATCACAACTAAATAACGTAAAGGCAGAGATAAGAAAGCAAACGCAAAGACAGCGATGTATACCGGTTTCCCTCTGTTGAGGACTAGTCCAGTCGGTAGAACTTTTGCTACCAGTTGAATCCACTATTGGCAAAACTGCAAGTTTTCTTACGAAGTCCTTACAAATTCTTCAACGCGAGCTTTGATACGAAGAACTCGTCCAACTTCAATTGTGAAGAGGTATTCTTCTATCAAGCCTTCTGATTACAATCACTCTGAAACTTCTAGACCGTACCGCACTGGCAAATCGACTAGAGGATTGTAACTGGCTTGGGATCTGAAAATTAAAGCTCTAGAAAAACTCTTTGGAAGACAGTAGGCTTTGAGTAGAGAGAAGATTGAAAGTGAATGAGTGAGTTAAAATGGTCAAAATCCTTCTCTATTTATAGGAGTTCCAAAGACAGAATTCTGGCAGAATTCTGGCAGAATTCTTGCATAACTCGATGAGCAAATCTCGGTCAAATTCGCAACTGCAGGAGGACCAAGTTCCAAGGAATTCAAAAACAAAACGGCCACTAACCGAAACTCTGGCCGAGTTCTGTCAGGGTTAGATTAGGGTTTTAAAAATTAGTTTTTGGGGAATTTTGAAAACCTTTTTGGAGCTTTTGTAAATACGAATGGTTTTCAAAACTAAGGACATTTTAAAAACATTATGAAATCATTTTGGAATAGCCTATTTGCCAGTACGACTCGGTGTACAAAGTATTCCTAGACTCAAATAAAATAAAAAATACATTACTCAAAGAAATACAGACTCAAACAGGCAAACAACGCTTCGGTCTTGAACTGAGTAGATAGCCATTCTTGAGTATGTCCAAGAGTCCGAGATGTCCTAATTAGCTCCATATATCGAGACAGAGTTTGATCAATTATTAAAATCGGTTTGACCATATGACCAATGGGCCAACAATCTCCCCTATTTTGATAATTGACAAACTATGAATGATATAACATCTTTTGAAAAAAATTGTTCAACATTGTTCAAATTGTTCAATCCCTGTATTATGCTCAAAACAAAATATTAGATCATTTTTCTCCCCCGTTGTCACTTACCAAAATAATGGCGAAGAAATAGGCTCCCCCGCAATTAATGCATAAGCTACAACAGTGAAGAAACACAAGAAAATAATATCTCATGCAGTGAGAATATACCAGACATTCGATGTGAAGTCCAAGGACGTAAAGCCGTGCCCTGATACCATTATGTCACGCCCCGCTCCCGTAGGAGCGATCGTCCTCGCTAAGGCATGATGTCGCACGAGCCTAGATTTTGCTCGTGCAAGGCAGTTTCATAACGACCGATTACATCGGCGGCGACGGGGTCGTCGCACAGAAGTCCCAAGCAGAAATATTGAAACATGCAGCGGAATTTAAGAACAAGTACACATGAACACAAGTCATTCAAAAGAAGCTCTTTATTGATATTGAATACAAGATTACATTTGTGGGCGCAAGGCCAAATTACAAGTCTCTCGTGCTCCCTTTTCTCTCGATTACAAGTCACTCTGCTCTCTCTCATCTCTCGATTACAATGTTTGAGCCAGCGGAAGCTTCGGAAGGCAATGTCCATACATTATGTCCTATATAAGTCTTCAGTCCATGCGGTCGCACGCTTCGAATCGCCAAGGAACTCCGTGCCTTGACGCATCCAAGCGAGCTCCACGCCACGATCTTCTACCTGTGCCTGCACATGAAACACTGTGTGGGTGTCAGTACTCAACTGTACTGGTGGAGTGAGCTCCTCGCCCACCCATACAAAGCTAATACGTTTTATTTACTTTGTGCAACATAAACCCTTTTTCGATTATCTTTCTATTCTTGCCTTAGGATCAGTTTTAGGATCGACGCCTTTGCATACTTATGTCTAAGGACCATCCCGTGCTTGCAAAACGACGTTAACTTATACTTTGCCTTAGACCCTTCTCGTGCCAATAACGTTAATATATCAAGTTGTGTTTGCCTTAAGGCCATAATCAGAGACGCAACTACACAAAAGACTCCATTTTTTTGATTCTAGACCTTTCTCGTGCTTGTATTGTCGACGCACCAACTCATACTTGTCTTTCGTGCCAAACTCTGGGACGT
This sequence comes from Iris pallida, assembly GCA_029216955.1. Classification (NCBI taxonomy): domain Eukaryota; kingdom Viridiplantae; phylum Streptophyta; class Magnoliopsida; order Asparagales; family Iridaceae; genus Iris; species Iris pallida. The sequence continues at coordinate 3,416,916 of JANAVB010010800.1, forward strand.
AACGACTCGGTCGTGCCATGAACTCGATTCGTGCTTTAATATCTCCGAGACAGTACCTCCTCGCTTAGTCTCGCCTACACTTGTGTTGTGACAACACGGCCGTGCCTCATATTTCGAGGTCGTGCCCAACAACTCAACGTAACTTCAACCAACTTGCCCTACGGCCCTTCTCGACTTAACTCGCGACAGCTTAAGCCTAACTCATGCACTCTATGCCAACGAATAAACACTCGACGCCACGTCTCGTGCTGAAGCACGCCGCCTTCGTTGTAGCCAAATCTTAGGCCCAGACATTGTGTTCTTTAACTGCATACACATTCAACTCAAGTCAATCCAAAGGCACACACGCGAATTGTCGCCCGTGCCGACACATCTATATAAAAGGTCACTGGCATTAACTAGCCATAGTGGACATAGCCTAGCATTCGGGACCCTTGTACCATCGGTTGCGATCATCGATGCAAGTCCCCGACCTACCGGTTGCTTCATACCCAGCTCGACTATAATCTGTTCTTCCTAGGCCGGATCAGTCCCTGGCCCAAGGTTTCCGATCCGAAGAACCATCGCCCTTGTCGACAAGTTGTCCATGACCATGCGCCTACGCTAACTTCTAGACTTAACGTAATGCATGGTCTCATCATCATCAATTAGTTCCTTTGCTTTACACTTTTCACTTTTCACACTTCCTTCGCATAGCCCAAACTAGGGTTGCCTCGGCGACCAAACCACAATCCCAACATATTTTCTCTCGGCGACTAACCATCGCTTAGACTTAATATTCTTTGAACTCAGGGAACGGCTACTGCATAACCTTCCAACTTACTTGAACATAACGTGTTTCCTTGAGTATCGACAGACCGTGGCTAACTTTCCACTGAAACAACTGCAGCTCGTGCCTTAAATCGACTCGTGTTCTATGCAACGCTATCGCCCAAGTCATATTTCATATGACGGGCCTTGGGATCATTGGACTATTTAACTTGACAACCGCAGAAAGGACGGGACAACACTTGGAATAACTTAGGTCGACCGACATAACTTTGCCTAACTTACTCAAGCCTACAACTTAACCCGAGGGACGAGCAAAGGCTTTGCCAAGCCTTGCATTTCGGAAACGTGCATGCTTTATCGAGCATTTACGCGGGCGACACCTATGACTTAGGCAAGTTTATAGTTTTGTGTCGAAGACCAACTTTCCTTCTCCCAAGCCACGGGACAAAGGACCGAGTGTCATTTTCAAAGCACGCCGTACACCAACTCTAAGCCGACCATGGGACGTTTTCCATGTTCTAACTTATTTCGACCCGTCGGGATTATTCCCTTAGCTATGTGGATTCGTCTCTTTTATTATTAAGCCTACTTGTGCAAGTTGAAAACACGATTTATTATGTGAAGGCAAATACGAGGCAAGTACACCGAAACTACCCCACCTGAGCGAGCGGTCGTCTTGACCGAGCGAGCCTTCGAGCAGCCGTTGCAGGGCTAAGGCCGAACACCGTCGACGTTTCGATTCCTCCGATTGACTTTGCGGGACGAGACACTACAACATACACCACTCAGAACAAGTCTCATCCTCGAGACTTTCCTGAAGGCAAGCCATCCTACCATTTCTATGGCCAAGACTTAATCGTACCTAGATACGAGATTATCGCAGTCGTGCAGGTATGCCAGTACTTATCGTATACACTCTGCCTACACGTTTACTCGATTCGGAGCCACGCTCGCACTATTATCATTCTTTCCCTTAATACGATTTCAAATTCTCGACATTCTTCCATTCCTCAAGTCTTATTTGAATTTATCGTATCGCTTGTTTGGATCGTGCACACATTCCAAGCGTCCCCAAAATACATGCATTCAGCTAAACCGCATGATAGAGAATTCGTCATTGTCACTCGAGTCGCATCGTGCACATACTCAGACGTCCCTGAAATATATGCATGTCAGCCAAATCTCGTGAGCAGGGTTTCCTATTCGTGATTCACGCTATCCATCCATGCCAATCCTCAAGATCAATCTTTTAATTGCTAACACTTGAAACAGGCGTCTCGCCTAACCGCTAGGCCAATGCTTTTCGAGGCTAAGTCAATGTCAGGATTGGAATCATAGTTCCCCAACAATAATGCCAACACTGACCCCAATCCTAGGGTCAAACCATAGTCGGTAGTGCGGAATTTTCTACCCAAGCTCGCGTCACTCAAATTTCTAAACATCGAGCACGATCACCTATTCGCATCAATGCATTCGTTACGCATATTTGAATCCATTCAAATCACCAATTCTAACCAATTCATGTATTCGATTACGAGGTCGTCTAGCTTTGACAATATGTTGCGCCCCAATCTCACGCGAGTTCGATTATCCACGATGGTTCATAAATCACCATGCAACGCTCCCACGGAATAATCATTCTCATCGGGGCGTAACTCTTGTTTGAGTCTAGACTCATTCATTCTTGATACGCAGATTGGACCTACGTAATCCTCAAATTCAATCGACAAGCACACCAATTCATTCTCGAGTCACCTCCGCTTCAAACCACAAGTCGAAGCAATCAGATTGCCACGCCATGCTAGTTCAATCACCCCCGCTGTATGAATCACCATATCAGCGTCCACGTAGAGTGATCGTCCTAATCGGCGTGACACATGTGCGAGGCTGGAGTTATGCTCGCATAAGACAAGTATGTCGACGTTGGGGTTATCGTCGAAGTAAATCCAAGCATTCACATTTTCATCCAAGCCAAATCAATTCGACAATCTGACCGTCATGCGCTCAACTAGAAAATCTTCGAGCCAAGTCTATCTTTTCCTCAACACATTTTTAACATCCCAAGTATAGCATCCAACGGAACAATGGCATCTGTACGACCGTCATTCGCCGAGTCAGAGTACCCCCGAGTTATCGCATATCGATCTTTGATACGCCTCAATACCATCGACGATATGCATATCCTGACGATCTTCCTTTGCAACCAATTTCGAGTCGTACAACTGATGATGTTGTCCGAACTGGATATTCCATAGTCTTTTCGATATTCAAGATCAAGTTTGATCGCTATTCCTCAAGTTCGTTTCAAGATCGTTGTCCAAAACTCAAGTCACATTTCATTAGACGCAATCCAAAATCGTAAGCACGATCCTCTAGGTTTTCCTCGATCAAGACATTCATTTCATTCATCGTTCCGAATCACCTCTAACACGCATTGCCCGTTCACAAGTTGTCCTAACGAGATACTCGTTCGGGATATTCGAAGTCACGATCAACTAAGCGTGACGCATTTTAAGGCTCTGTACGATCACATAGCCTCGCCGACGTACTCGTTATTATTTCTAATCCTCAATGTTCGCTCCAATGATTTCCAAGAAAATCCATACACCACTCGGATTCGAGCCATTCGATCTAGCCTATAATCGCGTTCGCGTCATTCGCTAAGACATCTTTCAGATTCGTTCGACGAATCTCTAGCGTAATCACTCCCATCGTATCGACGCGCTAGGTCGATCGCACTATTCCTCGAAATCTAAGTCAATCTTTCGTGTACGCCTAAGCGTTAACTCGATAGCGTTCCTATCGATAAACACTCTAAGTGTAGCGTCGTTCCCGTTCGAGCGGTACTTGATATCGCTCGCAACTCATTTGCACCAAAAGGTTGAGGTGCGCGACACGCGACGCAACTTAGCCAAAAGGCCGTGCGCATGGCTATCCGTGCGGACTATATTCGAGTTTACACGCTCAATTGCTAGGGTTAACTTGGGACTAGCTAGGCACGCATGCAACTTGTTAACATTAGCATGTGTTTTCATTCAAGACAAGTCGACACCGTTCGGCACAAAGGCCGTCGCCTATCGATGCATTCGATTGAACGCTTGTACGAGCTTTTGAAAATATTTAGACTAATTGTATGGACATGCCGAGGGACATTCGAGAGAGAGCGCACACTTCTTTAACAACGACGAGCTTTCAAAACTGAGACATTCGATGTGAAGTCCAAGGACGTAAAGTCGTGCTCTGATACCATTATGTCATGCCCCACTCCCGTAGGAGCGATCGTCCTTGCTAAGGCGTGATGCCGTACGAGCCTAGATTTCGCTCGTGCAAGGCAGTTTCATAACGGTCGATTACATCGGCGGCGACGGGGTCGTCGCACAGAAGTCCCAAGCAAAAATATTGAAACATGCAGCGAAATTTAAGAACAAGTACACATGAACACAAGTCATTCAAAAGAAGCTCTTTATTGATATTGAATACAATATTACATTTATGGACGCAAGGCCAAATTACAAGTCTCTCGTGCTCCCTTTTCTCTCGATTACAAGTCACTCTGCTCTCTCTCATCTCTCGATTACAATACTTGAGCCAGCGGAAGCTTCGGAAGGCGATGTCCATACATTATGTTCTGTATAAGTCTTCAGTCCACGCGGCCGCACGCTTCGAATCGCCAAGGAACTTCGTGCCTCGACGTATCCAAGCGAGCTCCACGCCACGAGCTTCTACCTGTGCCTGCACATGAAACACTGTGTGGATGTCAGTACTCAACTGTACTGGTGGAGTGAGCTCCTCGCCCACCCATACAAAACCAACACGTTTCATTTACTTTGTGCAACATAAACCCTTTTTCGATTGTCTTTCTATTCTTGCCTTAGGATCAGTTTTAGGACCGACACCTTTGCATACTTGTGTCTAAGGACCATCCCGTGCTTGCAAAACGACGTTAACTTATACTTTGCCTTAGACCCTTCTCATGCCAATAACGTTAATCTATCAAGTCGTGTTTGCCTTACGGCCATAATCAGAGATGCAACTACACAAAAGACTCCATTTCCTTGATTCTAGACCTTTATCGTGCTTGCATTGTCGATGCACCGACTCATACTTGTCTTTTGTGCCAAACTCTGGGACGTAACGACTCGGTCGTGCCATAAACTTGATTCGTGCTTCAATATCTCCAAGGCAGTGCCTCCTCGCTTAGTCTCGCCTACACTTGTGTTGTGACAACACGGCCGTGCCTCATATTTCGAGGTCGTGCCCAACAACTCAACGTAACTTCAACCAACTTGCCCTACGGCCCTTCTCGACTTAACTCGCGACAGCTTAAGCCTAACTCATGCACTCTATGCCAACGACTTAACACTCGACGTCACGTCTCGTACCGAAGCACGCCGCCTTCGTTGTAGCCAAATCTTAGGCCCAGACATTGTGTTCTTTAACTACATACACATTCAACTCAAGTCAATCCAAAGGCACACACGCGGATTGCCGCACGTGCCGACACATCTATATAAAAGGTCACTGGCATTAACTAGCCATAGTGGACATAGCCTGGCATTCGGGACCCTTGCACCGCCGGTTGCGATCCTCGATGCAAGTCCCCGACCTACCGGTTGCTTCATACCCAGCTCGGCTATAATCTGTTCTTCCTAGGCCTGATCGGTCCCTGGCCCAAGGTTTCCGATCCGAAGAACCATCACCCTTGTCGACAAGTTGTCCATGACCACGCACCTACGCTAACTTCTAAACTTAATGTAATGCATGGTCCCATCATCATCAATTAGTTCCTTTACTTTACTCTTTCACTTTTCATACTTCCTTCGCAGAGCCCAAACCAGGGTTGCCTCGGCGACCAAACCACAGTCCCGACATATTTTCTCTCAGCGACTAACCATCGCTTAGACTTAACATTCTTCGAACTCAGGGAATGGCTACTGCATAGCCTTCCAACTTACTTGGACATAACGTGTTTCCTTGAGTATCGACAGACCGTGGCTAACTTTCCACTGAACCAACCGCGGCTCGTGCCTTAAACCGACTCGTGTTCTACACAACGCTATCGCCCAAGTCATATTTCATATGACGGGCCTTGGGATCATTGGACTATTTAACTTGACAACCGCAGAAAGGACGGGACAACACTTGGAATAACTTAGGTCGACCGGTATAACTTTGCCTAACTTACTCAAGCCTACAACTTAACCCGAGGGACGAGCAAAGGCTATGCCAAGCCTTGCATTTCGGAAACGTGCATGCTTTATCGAGCATTTACGCGGGCGACGCCTATGACTTAGGCAAGTTTATAGTTGTGTCGAAGACCAACTTTTCTTCTCCCAAGCCACGGGACAAAGGACCGAGTGTCATTTTCAAAGCACGCCGTGCACCAACTCTAAGCCGACCATGGGACGTTTTCCATGTTCTAACTTATTTCGACCCGTCGGGATTATTCCCTTAGCTATGTGGATTCGTCTCTTTTATTATTAAGCCTACTTGTGCAAGTTGAAAACACGATTTATTATGTGAAGGCAAAGACGAGGCAAGTTCACCGAAACTACCCCACCTGAGCGAGCGGTCGTCTTGACCGAGCGAGCCTTCGAGCAGCCGTTGCAGGGCTAAGGCCGAACATCGTCGGCGTTTCGATTCCTCTGATTGACTTTGCGGGACGGGACACTACATCACATCTCCTTATCATCATCATCATCATCAGCATGACCGACATGTCCAGAAGGACCAGCTCCAGAAGTACCAGCGCCAGAAGGGTGAGGAGGGGCGCCAGCGTAAAACTCACTGACAAAGTCTCGAGTAGGGGCACGATCAGAATGATACCAATCATATGCGTTACATGGCTGAAAATAGGCATTAACAGCCTCATCCTCACAGCGGTAACCAGAAAAGGCTGGATCTCTAGGAATAGAACTGACAGAATGTCCAGTCTGAGCAAATCGGAGATCAGCTAGAGAATTTGCTATCGCCTGATAACGAGTGACATCGCGGAACTCACGTTCGCGGGCCATATCCGTCATCGAGACGTGCAAATTAGAAAGATGCTGGTGTATGCATTCAAAGGTCATGGCATACTGCTGAGTAGGTGGAGGAGGTGGAGCAGTATGAGGAGCAGCAGCAGTCATACTACGATGAGATAGCTTAAGAAACTTGGGCTCAGGGTCTTGAGTACAAGTTGACAGATCAATATCAAAACGCTAGAAGATGCGTGGGAGAATCATCGCATAAGAGAGATTTCTATCTCTTGCACGACAACGTCCCACCATCTGGATAATAGTCTTAGGGGCAAAAAAAGGAATCCCCTTAAGAATATGATACATAGCAGACAGCTCAAGTGATGTGACATCATCCTTTGAAGTAGACTTTGTAAGGAGAGTGGAGTAGATGATGCGATACAATTCATAACTAAACAAGTTCAAGTTATTTGCCTTGAACTTTCCAGAGCGAACTCGATCAGGGGCACAGAGTTCAGCTTTGAAACTAACAAGTGTCGTACCATCGGAGAAATCAAATTCAGTGATATCATCAAGCGGTGCACCCTCGTTAGGAATACCAATGATTTCGTCTAAGAGGGCATCATTGAACTCGATATCTAGTCCGCCAACACGAGTACTTACGTCAAACGTGTTTAGTACGATATTGCAATAGAAAAGTCTAATGGCATTAGTAGCTACCGGGAAACAAAGTTTAACAACGTGTTGTAACCCTAATGCCTCAAAATAAGGGCGGTGTACACACTACGAGAAAATGTAGCATTTACGGCGCGCAGTTGCTGCGCGTTGTAAACGATACTCTTTTACAGCGTGCAAATATGTGCGCCATAAAAGAGTTGTTTTTTGTCTTTTTTACGGCATGTTTGACATGCATGCTGTAATTGAAGAATCATTTACGGCATGCATTTTTGTGCGTTGTAATTGAAGGCTCATTTATGGCATGCATTTTTATATGTTATAATTGAAGGCTCATTTACAGCATGCATTTTTGCGTGTTGTAATTGAATACTCATTTACGACATGTATTTTTACGCGTTGTAATTGGAGGCTCATTTACGGCATGCATTTTTGCGTGTTGTAAATGAATGTATTTGTTTATTAAAAAACATTAATTTCCCTCCTAACAATTTTTTTCCCTAAAAAATTAGTCTCCCTCTCAAATTCTGATTTCAAGAAAATGTTAAAATAATAGTTTCCACCCATGTTTTCATATTAAAATTATAAAAAAATGAAGAAAAAATTAAAAGAACAAAAATTGAGAAAATAACAACAAAAATCTTTTAAAAATTAAAAAAACAAAAATCATTCTTAAAAAGGAAAAAGAAAAACTATTGAATTTTTTTTTAAAATGAAAAAAAAGAAAACTAAAAAATCCAAAACAAAATAAATGAATAAATAGATAAATAATTAAGAATTTTTGAAAAAAAAATATAGAAAAATTATATTCTTAAGGGATATAATGATTATATTTTGTGGATAAATTATTTATTGAAATATACTCAATTTTTGAAAATTAATTTTTATAAAACAACTTAAATATAAAACTAAAATTTTATCCTAAATTTGTGCAAAAAGAAAAGATAACAACGTTTATATAATAAAATGGAAAACATTTAATAACTATCAATTTTAAATAAAGTAAACAGCTTAAATTTCAAAATTTTATTCCAAATTATTGCTCGGAGGACTTTATTGTATTTCAAACTCATCTACGCGTAATTCAGCATGTTGTGTATTTACGGCATGCTTAAACATGTCGTGAATAAACTTTTTCCGCATGCCTTTTTCACTTTCCCGCTTAAGTTTTTTCATTCCCCCTCTTTATTTTTTTCTCTCTTTGAGTTTCTATTTCCCGAGCCCTAGATCTACATCCTGAACTCTTTCCGTTAATTCTCTCTCTCCTCATCAATCATTGTGGCCATCGTGGCCATGGCAGACCTCGGCGAGCGAAGGCTTTGTTCTCCATGGATGAGCACTTGTTGGTGCTGACGAGCTCGTCTCCGACGATCCGCCGCTAAACTCAAAGAGTTCGGTAACGAGGCTCTTCTTCTCCTTCGATCCGAGCTCACGACGGAGCTACCGTTTCTCGAGAGAGCTTTGCCTGTCCAGAAGATTCTTCCACCCTTCTCCGGCGATCTCAAGCGCTGGAGTCGATCGAGTCGATATCTGCGAGTAGCTCGACTCGAATTTTTTGATCTTTGGTGAGTGTTCTCAGTTCCTCTTCTTTTGTAAGATCGAGTTGATCTCAGTGAACAATTCCTCTTATCAAAACAGGACTAGAAACAATTTATGTTTGATCTACACACCATGTTTTATCATCCGCTCCACAACTTCAACCCAAATCTTGTCAAAGCCCTGAAGGCCTAGTCAATTTGGACTATCTTCTTCCTTCCCTCCATCTCCATTTCTTCTCATCCTCTCGTCAGATCCAGTGCCACCACTCCCCTCCGTTGAACGATCCAGTCAGCTTGTTCCTACTCAAGTTCCTACTCAGTGTTTGCCATTGATTGTAAAAGTACAGAATAATTATCGGAGGACTGAACTTAGACTCACAATACAAACTCGCTCGTACAAAGAAAGCCTAGGGACGAAAACCTAGGTACAGTAGTCTAAGTACGATTGTTTAATTTAGATTCTGGGGGGTGACAATAGAGGCTCTGGAAAGCGACGGCCGCTCTGCCTTACTCCTTGGACGATCGGTACGCAGCCTTGACTCGGGGAAGATCTGCTTGGTCGTTGACGAAGAAATGCCTTCTTGCTCTCTCTCTGATTGCTCTCCTGGCTTCTCTCTCTCTGTGTATATTCTCTCTCTAACTATGGGGGAAGTCTCTCTGTGTATACGTATTCTTCTCTGGTTTTTTTTTTGTATATCTCTCTATATATTACAAGGGAATGGCACCTTGCTATTTATAATAGTGGGATGTGATCACTAGGGTTGCCAATGATTAGCTCTTGGAGATGGCGCAGCCTGGGGATTGATCAATCCAGGCCGTTCGTTTCTGATTGTGACGAATCAGAACCATTAAGGGTAGATTACACCAAATCCCCATTAGCAATTAATGCTGATTGGCATAAATCTTCCTTATAATGATTCTCTAATATCTGTGAATAAATCAAATTTATTCTCCTGCCACGTGCCCCAGATCATTGTGATTCGACCCGATCTTGGATTGCCATAAATCTAGGAGATTGATCGGCTGAGGACACGTGTCCTGAGAGCCAATGGTGAGACTGAAACCGCATGCAGATTGGGCCGCATGAGATTTGGGCCGCATGAATTTTGGGCCGCATAAGACTTGGGACATGTCAGACTTCTGAACCATATGATGAGCCGCATGAACCGCATAATGGTGTGTCTGCTTGAGCCGCATGGGCATGATCTTCTTGAGCCGCATAGGGATGATTCCACTCGAGCCGCATGGGACAGCTTCACTTCTGAACCGCATGGGAAGTCTTCACTTCGAGCCGCATAAGCACACCCACGTGGCAGGGCCACGTGGCATTTTGTTGCTCTCGGGGGATCGTGTCAGAGATTTCTTTCTCTTTCCTAGAGATTCATCATCATGACAGAGTCATAATTACCTGCTTTGGTGTCAGGTCTGTCAACTTTTCAGAGGGGTCAGCCGTCAAAGCAATTAATGCAGCATGGATCGGAGGGGAGCACTGTCATGCCACATATCTTCTGAGTCGCATGGAATACCTCCGGCCGCATAGCTCCTTATGCCGCATGACTCCCTGAGCCGCATGCGTTTTCTGAGCCGCATGGGTCTTTCTCTAGTATTTTCCATGCTTCTACACTCAGGTCGATGTGCATGACGCTTGACCGCATGAGGAAGCCCCAATCGATGTTGCCCTCGAGCCTGTTCCAGCCGAAGAATACCACGACGACCACGAGCCCCACCATGGTCATCATTATTAAGTTTTTTTTTCTTTTTCTTCTTTGTCTTCTTCATTTCATGACGATGCTCATGTATTCTTGTTGTTGTTATAGTGATGGTTCTTCTCCATCTTCATCATTATATGTTTGACGTAATGCTTCACTCAGCCCAATGTGATGGTACTGGCTTTCTTCTTCCTTCTTTTTTTGTTACATTATCCATATTATGTTTGATGTAACGCTTCACTCAGCCTAGTGGTAACGTTGGGGACGAGTGAGTAATGTGGTGGTGGTGGTGGTTTGCTGGTGGTGGTGGCAGGAGATGGAAGGATGGAAGAAGAGGGTCCAGTGTAGAGAAAATAGACGTTGGGACGTCAAGTGGTCTGCAGTGTCCAACCCGTGGGAGGTTGCAGGAAAAGTCATCGTGGCTCATCGAACTACATGGAGAAACAGATTCTGTTCACTGGACTTTTGAGCAACAGACCTGATGAGAATCCTAGTTTTGTAATTCTGTTTCCCTTGCTCATATCAATGAGCTATCAGATTGATTGATTTAATTCTCATATTGGTTTTGTGGCTAATGCTCGCAGACATTTTTAACTCGAACAGAGTCAAGGTTCGTTACTGTGATTGGGCATCTTTTAGTGATGAAGGGTATAACAAGGTTAGTTACTTACAGGTTTAATGCAATGAATAGTATTTAGAACAGCACAGTACTTGTAGTTACTAGATAAGTAAGTTCCCCTACTGTTTGCTATTATTAATATGCACAGAATAGATTACCTTTCCCCACTTTGATCTCTATCTATTCATTTTTATTGGGATTTATCAGTTCTCCAGTAGCGTGGTTTAGCACATGTATGAACTATGAAGTGGTTCGAGGGTTTATTTTATTTAATCATATCTGAATTCTAGTATTCTGTAATCAGGTTGATTGTGATACCTTAATCAAGACCAGTATTTGAATTTTTTTTATTATTCTCTCTTTGCCATATATGTATTTTTATCGATGAATTAATGCTTCGCATTAAAACTGATATTGAGGACTCCTAGAATTAGTTTGGATAGGCAATTAAGAAATCTATCATACATTCTCATAAAGCTGAATTTCTCTTTTCTGAACTTTTCAGCTCCAGGCAAGTTTAGCCACAACAAGAGTTGATCCACATGGGTTTTGTCGACAATGCAAGTTAAATAATGCAAATTGCAATGCAGCCCAAATCCAATTCTTGCAGGGTATTCTTTGACACCTTCAAATTTATTTTCTTCTTCTTTCTTGATCCAGCTTGAATACTTGCGGATATTGTTTTTCTTATTTCTGCATATTTTTGAACTGGAATGCTTAATGTATTGAAAGAATTCTCTATGTTGAAGGAAAATGGATTATTTATTAATTCATGTTTTGCTCATTGTCAATCAGAGAGGCAGGATACATGGTTTGGAAGTAACTCTCCTGCTATTTTTAACCAGGTATTTCTATTCCTTACTCATTTTAAAGTTCAGACATGCTAATTGAAATTTATACCTAGATTGATTCATTCATGTATTAGAAACTCACGAAGATGATCTAGCATATGATTAGCTAGAGAAACTATTTCCCGAGCAATCAAACTATATGATAGTTTGTTAATTGCAAGTCATTCTTACAGCCAAGTGTTTTTGGCTTGCTGAACAGAAGGCCGAGTATTAATTGGATCATTTTGTTTATTGCTCTTTTTTGATATTAACCTTCTTCAGTTAATAGGATATCATGGATACCAGATGAGTAGCTATTGCCATATTACCATTTTGTTGCAACATGTAAGAACAATTCCTTAAAATTTGGAATCATATTCAGTCAGTAATATAGAAACTTAGGCACAATCTAGTGTCATGCTTTGGACTTGACAATTAATTGCTGCAACTCTTGTAGTGGCTGCACTCCGAACTCTGATGAGCCAATGGCAAAACACATCACAGATTTATGTAGTTTCAAACTGATACTCTTTGACTACGATATCAGTTTTCGTAGTTTCAATATATGTTTACTCTTTCATAGACACAAACTGATACTATTATACTCTTTCAAAGATTTATGTACTCCGTTCTTCTCACCTTATCTCTGATGGTGAAGAGATCCATTGGGCATTCAACAATTTCAATTATGCTACAAATGACATCATGTGGTAGTAAAAAATAGGAGGTAAATATGGTACTAACCCTACAATCTACAAACTTGCCATGAGAAAAACTTTTTCAAGGTAAAAAAAAAAAAAACTCTGATACAACTCTTGAATACCCATTTATAAGGTACCAACTTAGATAACATTGATGGCCTTCTCAATTTCAAATTTTTTAATAGGAACAAACTTGTGAAATTTTGATTGCTACATTTGATTGCTTTTTAGGGGGAAATCGTTTCTTGATGAACATGTTTAGTTATTGCTATGCAGCTCGTCGTGTTAATAGGAAACAAATAACGATCTTTGGGGATTCTGACACAATTCTGATGTACAGTTCCTCCTTGTATTCTATAGCAGAAAAAAGTTTCGATCTTTGAGAATTCTGACACAATTCTCTGTTAGATCATTTGGTTGTTTTTTTCTAAACACAATTTCTTGATGAACACTGTTTGTTAGCTTTTGCCATACAATTCTTACTTGTGTTTATAGGAGAAAGTAGTGATCTTTGAAGCCTTCTCATGATCTTTGAAGCCTTCTTAAAGTCCAAGATACATGCGTTGTATCTTATTGTTGTAGAGGTTGAGCTTAAAGGACAGGAGGCATCCCTATGGTATTCAGGGAGTTGGAGAATATTTGTCCAACTGAGGTTTGTCCATTCGTGTTCTTTTTTCTAGTATTAGACCATTGTATGTACAAATTTATGGAACATATAAGTTTCTAAATTTTTTTGTTGTTGCCTTTTTCATTGTTGCATTTGGTTTTACTTCTAGTTCAGAATGTCAACGTTTCTTTTAATGTTCAATCAGGCATGTATATAATGTACTTTATGATATCTATGTAATGTTTTATTAAAAGAAGTATTTTTCGTATTGTAGTTATAATCATATTCAACCACGTATCCATTTTCATTGATATGTAGGGGACAATCTTCAGATTTTAAGATGAGCTGAAGAGTCAACGGAAACATGTAAACAGCTTGAAGAAAAAAAATCTTTGTGGTCCAAGATAATAGATGAGGTTAGTATGTTACTGATATACATATGAAAATAAAGATACTATAAAGGTCTCCTTAACGTCATCCTGATATTTCTAAAACTTTTATGTCCAAGATGCTGAGAGGAACTAATACCTCTTTTGCAGGTCATGGAGATGCTTGTTGACATTGTTCACTTCTTACACCTGGAGATTTATGATGTCTTTGGGAGCGTTGGTATGTCTTTTTCTGGAAAATCTTCTTTTTTACTTAGTGTCATTGTCTTTCCTCCATTTACCAGTGTAAGCATGATCGAATTGCAAGTGTATATCAGTTCCATATAATTTGCACATTTGCTCCAAAATTAAATTATTGCAAAGTGCAAATTATAAAACTCTTAAATTGTGTGTGATATAATATATATTCTGTAGATTCGCTGCTCATGTCATATTAAGTAGTGGATACAAACTGGAACATAACAGTCGCTCAACCCGGTTCTTGGGTATTAAATATTATTGGCCTACCTGTAAGATACATGAAATTTCTTTTCTAGTTGGACTAGTGCATGAAGTATAAATCTAAGAGGACTGCTGAGGGATTTGGGGTTACTCTACTCTAGAGGGACTATAGATCTTGAAGTTTCAATAGGAGAAACTTATCTGTTCCATAAATCTAACACTTGAACACAAACTTTAAGTTGATGTGAATCACTTGCATATATAACACAACTGATTGAGGCATAGAAACTTATTTGTTCTTTGATACAGTTGATATATGATAAAAAATGAAACTTATTCTTCTCTGATAGAATTGATATTGGTTTATACAAACACACATACTGACTAACTCGATTTCTCTTGTTCTCTCAGGAACTACATGTAAAATGAAGGTTGTACTGTGATGAGAGGGATGTGCTGCGGGTTCAGATGTATTTTTATTTACTTGTATAAATAGGTTTTAGATGTTTAAGATGTTGTACAAAAATTGTATACTTTGGTTATTTCGATGTGGTTGGATGTTTGTGGTGTACGTACACATATTTGTTAATATAAAAATTGTGTATTATAGTTCTTTGATCTTTGCGATGTTTTGAATTATATTGATATTATAGTTCTTTGATCTTTACGATGTTTTGAATTATATTGACTCCGACCTAGTTGACGGATCTGCAACCGTCAAGATACCCATTTCTTGACGATTTTTCTTCGTCAAGAAAAGCCATTATTCTTGTAGTGATTATTTATAGCGTTCAGATACATGTTGTAAAAGATAGAGAGGGATCATTTACAGCATTCAGATGTGTGTTGTAAAAGATAAAGAGCAGTCATTTACAGCATTCAGATGCGTGTTGTAAAAGATTGAGAGGGATCATTTACAGCGTTCAGATGCATGTTGTAAAAGATCATTTACAGCATTCAGATGCGTGTTGTAAAAGATGGAGATTAGTCATTTACAGCGTTTCGTGCGTGTTGTAAAAGATGTGAATGTGCGTTATAAATAATAGGGTCATTTACGGCATGACCTTTTACGGCACAAAAATGTACGCCATAAAAGATCATTTACGGCACGTTTTGCGTGCCATAAATGATCATTTTTCTTATAGTGTGTTCTGGAAACACAGTCCATTTGATAGGAGCGCCTGTGCATATGGATCTCATAGAGAAGTCTCCATACCACAGAAGGGCTTGATCTAGGGTTTGAAAATAAAACCCATCGAACGCGCCATCGCTCGATTGAACTGGTAAATAGAAGGAATCCGTGGGTGGATGTGAAGATGATCCTTCCTCACTAGGATTGGTCGTCTTCTTCCTCTTGAAGGGGTTGAATCCCTTAGGCGGCATTGTGCAAATAAAGTAAATATGCACGAATTTGAAAGGAGGAGAGATACGGAGTTATACCTCCCGAGATTCAAGTATGCTGTAGAGGACAACGATCTCCGCACGAATCCAAAATTTGGATGGATTTTACCACGTAGATTGGGAGAAACGAAGTGGTGAAGAACTAGGGTTTGGAGAGCTTTCGCGCGGCTGATGTTGCTGTGAAAGTGGTTTTAGAAGCAATGAAGAAGAAGAGGCTCTCGGGTTCTGGTTATATAACCATATACCACTAAACGAACTCGGGCCGAATTCGGTCCGAACTCTGGCCGAATTCGCCTAGGGGTTCTGTTAGTTGGTTTGGGCCATTTTCTTTTTCATTGACTCATTTCAAAATTTTAATTCAAAGATTAGTAATTTCAACCTTCAATTAATATAATTAATATTATTTTATAGATTAAATATCGTTACATAGCGACTGTCTCAGATTAGCTGTAGGAGTACTGTCCCAGCTGGCGGAGGTTCACCGGGGAACTCTTAAGTACCGCTTCGCTTCAACCGTAGTTGTGGTGACAGACAGACTCTTTATTGGCTTATCTCTAACACAGTTTTTGCGTATTTAAATATAATCATAAAACAAAATTAATTAACATTATTGACGTCCAAAATTTCTAATTCTCGACGTAAATAATTGAAACGATCTTCTGCTAGAGGTTTTGTGAAGATGTCAGCTAATTGATTCTCAGTGTCTATGTATACAAGGTCAATATCTCCATTCTGATGATGATCTCTAAGAAAATGATTTCGGATCTCGATATGCTTAGTACGAGAGTGACATACTGGATTTTTAGTCAAATTAATTGTGCTCGTGTTATCACAGAAAATGGGAATGTGTGAAAAATAAATCATAGTCTTCCAAGGTTTGTTTCATCCACAAAATCTGAGCACAACAACGTCCTGCGGCGATATACTCAGCCTTTGTTGTTGATAGGGCTACAGAATTTTGCTTTTTACTAAACCATGAGACTAAAGCCTTGCCTAAGAAATGACATGTGCCGCTGGTACTTTTTCTATCAATTTTGCATCCAGCAAAATCTGCATCTGAGTAACCAATTAGGTCAAAGGACTTGGTTTTGGGATGCCATAAGCCAACAGAAGAAGTGCCCTTAAGGTATCGAAAGATACGCTTAACTGCGCATAGATGTGATTCCTTTGGATTAGCTTGAAAACATGCACACAGGTAAACACTAAACATAATATCTGGATGACTAGCAGTTAAATAAAGTAAACTACTGATCATACCTCGATACTTACGTGTGTCGACAGGATTGCCTTGTTCATCAATATCAAGCTTTGTTTAAGTTGCCATTGGAGTGCCAATAGGTTTGACATTGTCCAGATCAAACTTCTTTAGCAAATCTTTTGTGTACTTGGCTTGATTTATGAATGTCCCATTGTCAGTTTGTTTGATTTGCAGTCCAAGAAAGAATTTCAGCTCTCCCATCATGCTCATCTCAAACTCATTCTGCATACACTTAGAGAATTCTTGACAAAGAGATTCATCAGTAGATCCAAATATAATATCATCAACATAGACTTGTATTAAGAGAAGCTTGCCATTAAAAGACTTAATAAACAAAGTAATGTCAACCTTGCCCTTTGAAAAACTGTTATCAAGTAGAAAAGAGCTTAAACGATCATACCAAGCACGAGGGGCTTGTTTTAAACCGTACAAAGCTTTCTTCAACTTGAAAACATGATCAGGAAATTTAAAATCTGTGAAACCTGGAGGTTGTGCTACAAAAACTTCTTTTTTATAAAACCATTTAAAAATGCACTCTTGACATCCATTTGAAATAATTTGAAATTATGAAAACATGCAAATGCATATAACATGCGAATGGATTCTAATCTCGCAACTGGGACATAAGTCTCATCGTAGTCGATACCTTCTTCTTGATTGTATCCTTGAGCTACGAGTCGAGCCTTATTACGAGTCACTAAACCATTCTCGTTCAGTTTATTTCAGAATACCTAACGAGTGCCAATGACCGGATGATCAATAGGCTGGGAACAAGTTCCCAAACTTGATTCCGTTCAAATTGGTTTAATTCCTCTTGCATAACATCTATCCAAAAATTATCACTACATGCTTCATCAATAGTTTTGGGTTCTAGCTGTGAAATGAATGCAACACTAGAAACAATATCTCTACTGGATGTACGAGTACTTACACCTTTGGTAATATCACCAATTACCAAATCCTTTGGATGATCAGCCATAAATTTCAATCTTTTCGGCAGACTCTGAAGGTAGCTGGTTCCTGGATCTTCTCTAGGAGGATCAGCTAGTGCTGAGCTTGGTAGAGAATCAGCTGGTGTTGAGCTTGGTACAGTTAGATCTTCGTCATTGTCATCGATATTCATTTGGTTCAGTTCATCAAAGGTGACGTTGATTGATTCTTCGATGATCATAGTTTGTTTGTTGAAGACTCTGTATCCTTTGCTCTTGGTCGCATAACCTAAAAATATACCTTCATCAGCCTTTTCGTCAAACTTTTCCAAATTATCTTTTGTATTAAGAATAAAGCATTTACAACCAAATATTCTAAAATATAAAACTGATGGAATTCTATCAAACCATAATTCAAATGGAGTCTTCTTCGATTTGGGTCGAATTAGAACTCTATTGAGAACAAAACAAGCTGTATTGACAGCTTCAGTCCAGAAATATTTGGGTAGACTAAACTGGTTTAACATTACTCTGGCCATTTCAGATAGAGTTATGTTCTTACGTTCCACAACTCTATTTTGTTGTGGAGTCCTAGGACAGGAGAACTCGTGTACAAAACCGTGTATGTCACAAAATTGCTCAAACTCTGCATTCTCAAATTCGCCTCCATGATCGCTTCTAATACGAGTGATCATGTAACCTTTTTCATTCTGTACTTTCTTGCAAAAGGCGACAAATTCGGATAATGCATCATTCTTGTGTGTCAAAAAGTATACCCATGTGTATCTAGAGTAATCATCTACAATTACAAAAGCATATAACTTACCTCCGAGGCTAGCAACTCTGCTAGGACCAAATAAGTCCATATGTAGCAATTGTAGAGGTCTAGTAGTACATACTGCGTTTACTGACTTGAATGTGGATCTGGTAGCTTTGTTCTTTTCACATTGGCTGCATATCGAATCCTTCTTGAATGTTATGTCCGGTAAACCGCGTACTAGCTTCTTCGTGGATAATCTTGAGATTGTGTCCATATTTGCATGACCGAGTCTCATATGCCACAGATGACTCTCATCACTTTTAGCCATTAAGCATCTACCTGAAATGTTAGTTTCTTCCAACAAATAGAAAATATATATATATGTTATCTTCCCTGACACCTTCAAAGATAGTACTACCAGTTGAGCTATCAACTATAGTACATTTGTCTTTGCCAAAGTTGATGCCATAACCATGATTAGCTAAATGACTTATGCTGAGTAGATTATGTTTCAACTCGGTAACCAGACAGACATCCTTAATCACAAGATAGGGAGATTTACCAACATCACCGATACCAATGATATACCCTTTCAAGTTGTTACCGAAGGAGACATAACCTTCCTTCTTCTTCTTCGACAGTATTGCAAATAATGTAGCGTCACCGGTCATATGCCGTGAACAACCGCTGTCAAGGATCCATTTGCTTTTAGCATGTGAAAGATGTTCCACCTACAAAACAGTTTGCAGATGAAACTTTTGGTACCCATTTCTTGTTGGGTCCTGAAATGTTAGCTTTTGGTATCCATGCATAAATATTTAAATCAATAAGCTTTCTGATCCTACATGCAGGAGAAATATGATCAGTGTGGCCACAATAATGATATTGTGCATATTGAGTGTTGAAAGCTGAGTGATGTGCATGGTTGGTAGGTTTAGGTTTTCTAGTGTAAAAGAAAGCATACCTATAATCCTGTTTGGGCTTAACCTTTTGGGGTAAAGGTTTGATATGGTTAGGTCTGACAGTATTTGGCTTGGGAATGTTTCGATTATTCGATAAGTGACACGTGTTAGGGTAGGTAGCAGCAGTCTCAGGCTGTTTTCCTAACCTAATTTCCAATCTTTTGGAAGTGTCATACAACTTAGTATAGTCAGAAGTGAGTGCTTCCATTCTGACTTGTGCACTTTGAAGACTTTTCTTCTCTTTAGAAAGTTCTTCTTTCAGTTGGTCAATAACCTTGTCTTTTTCTTCGGATGACTTGGTAGTCTCGTGTAATAAGAGCTTAATAGAAGAAAGCTCACCAGACTCACTAACATTATCTTTAACCTCAGCTAGTAGGTCGGTAAGTCTTCCTATTTTACCTTTGTACTCTTTGAGTACCTTCTTAGAGGTCTGATATTTGCTACGCAGTTTCCTGTAATCACTTATCAGTTCACTGAAGGCATCTCCTAATTGCTCAAAGGTGAAGTCATTATATGTATCAACTACAGGTTCAGAGAGTACCTGATCGGATGCCATAAAGCATATATTTGCAGCGTCTTCTGATTGTTCGTCTTCTGAGTCGCTGGCTTCACTTTCATGCCATATGCTGGTATTGGCATATTTCCGAGATGTTGATCTCTTCAGGTTCCCTTTCTCATACCTGTTGCTCTTCTAACTTGATGATGAGTTTGTAGGACAATCCTTCTTCATGTGTCCCTTCTTCTTGCAGCCATAGCAAACAGCATCATCTTGATACCAGTTGTTACTGCTATTGTTTTCTTTGGCTTTCTTCTCATATCTTATGAATCTTTTGAATTTTCTTACTAGGAGTGCTTGATCTTCAGTATCAGATTCACTGCTGTCTGAATCACCTTCAGCAGCTTTTCTGTGCTGAGCCTTGAAAGCGATCGTCTTCTCCTTTGGTGCAGGCTCTTCAAAATCTTATAGCTCCAGTTCATGAGTGAGTAGCTTACCCATGAGTACTTCGAGGGACATAGTTGTGAGGTCGTTTCCTTCAATGATTGCAGTAGCCTTTGGAATCCAGTTCTTGGTAAGTGCTCGCAGGAGTTTGTGAATCTTTTCATGGTTACTGTAATCTTTGCCTAGGGAGGACAAAGGATTTACAATATCCAAGAATCTTTCGAACATCTGAGTAACTGTTTCGTTGGGCTTCATCTTGAACACCTCATACTCTTGAGTAAGTCTGCTGACCTTTGATTCTTTGACTTGAGTCGTGCCTTCATGTGTGACTTCAAGAAGCTTCCACACTTCATTAGCAGTTGTGCAGATAGACACCTTGTTAAATTCAGTTCTGTCTAAAGCACAAAATAAAGCATTAATAGCACGTGCGTCAAGACTGCCCTTTTTTTTTTCTTCCTCTGTATATCTGTTATGGGGTTTTTCAATTAAAACTCCATCAACATTTATACGAGGTGGCTTTTGATAGCCATCAATAACAATAGACCATAAATCAAAGTCAAGTGATTTCAAGAAGAAACTCATCCGTGTTTTCCAATAGGTATAATTCGTACCATCAAACAGTGGAGGTCTGTTTGTGGCCTGACCTTCACTTGTGAATTTCACAGTTGCCATATATTGTGATGTGATCTATATAACAATTAATTAAATGAATAAATAACTGTAATGTTACCTTGCTTTACCGGTAACACCCGCTCTGATACCAATTATAGGAACGAAATCGTAAAGCAGAATACTCTAGAGGGGGTAAATAGAGTTGGCAGCGGAATAATGCTAATTAAAAAATTGTTAGCAGCAAGATCACAGAATAATAATCACAACTAAATAATGTAAATGCAGAGATAAGAAAGCAAATGCAAAGACAGCGATGTATACTGTTTTTTTTCTGTTGAGGACTAGTCCAGTCGATAGAACTCTTGCTACCAGTTAAATCCACTATTGGCAAAATCGTAAGTTTTCTTACGAAGTCCTTGCAACTTCTACAACGCGAGCTTTGATACGAAGAACTCGTCCAACTTCAATTGTGAAGAGGTATTCTTCTATCAAGCCTTCTGATTACAATCACTCTGAAACTTCTAGACCGTACTGCACTGGCAAATCGACTAGAGGATTGTAACTGGCTTGGGATCTAAAATTAAAGCTCTAGAAAAACTCTTTGGAAGACAGTAGGCTTTGAGTAGAGAGAAGATTGAAAGTGAATGAGTGAGTTAAAATGATCGAAATCCTTCTCTATTTATAGGAGTTCCAAAGACAGAATTCTGGCAGAATTCCGGCATAACTCGATGAGCAAATCTCAGTCAAATCTGCAACTGCAGGAGGACCAAGTTCCAAGGAATTCAAAAACAAAACGACCACTAACCGAACTCTGGACGAACTCTGGCTGAGTTCTGTCAGGGTTAGGTTAGGGTTTTTTAAATTAGTTTTTGGGGAATTTTGAAAACCTTTTTGGAGCTTTTGTAAATACGAATGTTTTTCAAAACTAAGGACATTTTAAAAACATTATGAAATCATTTTGGAATAGCCTATTTGCCAGTACGACTCGGTGTACAAAGTATTCCTAGACTCAAATAAAATAAAAAATACATTGCTCAAAGAAATACAGACTCGGACAGGCAAACAACGCTTTGGTCTTGAACTGAGTAGATAGCCATTCTTGAGTATGTCCAAGAGTCCGAGATGTCCTGATTAGCTCTATATATCGAGACAGAGTTTGATCAATTATTAAAATCAGTTTGATCATATGACCAATGGGCCAACAGTCATGTTTTGTCCAACAGCTGAGGTCCATGCGAACATGGCATGAATTTGCGAGAAAATAGGAACGCATGAGTAGTCATGGTCAATGGCGATAATGGAAGGGAATTTGGGTAGAAAGAAACATATTCTATTTTTGGAATTTATTTATAACCATGAAATCTATATTTTGTTAGTCAAAATATTTATTGATAAATATTTTAACATCTCAAAAACTATTTTATAATAAAGAGAAATTTTAAATAACTATTTGAAAAT
The DNA here is from genome assembly GCA_029216955.1 of Iris pallida. Classification (NCBI taxonomy): domain Eukaryota; kingdom Viridiplantae; phylum Streptophyta; class Magnoliopsida; order Asparagales; family Iridaceae; genus Iris; species Iris pallida. Next base: position 3,439,473 of record JANAVB010010800.1, read on the forward strand.
CTAAGGAATCGTCTTAGGCAAAAATTAAGTTTATCTAAATGAATTTTTAGGTAGGGATATATATATATATATATATATATATATATATATATATATATATATATATATATATATATATATATATATATATATATATATATATATATATATATATATATTAGAAAAAAAAACTAGAAATCCTTGTAGTTAAAATAGTTTTTGGAAAAAAAAAATACTATATATTTTTAAGTAATAACATATTATCACTAACTAATAGTACAATAATACAATAATAATAATAATGTCTTAAAGTTTTCTGTATATATTTATCAAATAAATATTATATATTGTATACCAACTATCTTACCAATAAAATAAATTAAACGTAACAAAACATAACTGATATGAAATCAATAGCATAAAAATAACATACACCCTCTATACTGTATATATTAATAATTATATATACAAAAATTTGACAGAACATAAGAGTTGTTATCAACTTACCAAAAACTATAAGGGAAGAGAGAGAAAAATTAGAGGGGGTGAAAGAAAGGAAGGAGTGGGAAGAAGATGATAGGAAGCTTACGATCGGCACATGTGGCACGCGAGCAATCGACGGAGAGAGGGGCCTCGCGCTCCCGGAGAGGCGCGAAAGGGAGGATAAGGCGCGGAAGAAAGGTTCAATAAGACGGAGGTGTTCGAACCGACGGCTGTCGGCGCGTACGAAATTCCCCACCGCAGTCGTCGTGCAGAACGCGTCGACGGGAAGACGCCGGGACGCAGCCGGACACGAGGGAGACGACGGACGAGGGCGTGCTCCAGATCTAGAGGTTGTGCTCGGCCCGGCAGTCTCGTGGAGATCCGGCGCAGCTGCGCCGAGGAGGAGTCCGGGGCGGGCGTAGCGAGGTCACTGAGAGGAGACGGCGCGGGGGAGGAACACTGGAGGCGGGAGATGCCGGGACGCGGTGCTCCGACGGAGGCGCGGGCAGGTGAGGTGGTAGACGAGTACTGTCACGACCCGTTACCCAAATTATTGGGCCGGGCCGAGCCATGTCCAGCCTACGCTTGTTAAAGCATAGTAAGCTGTTCTAAGAATAGACAATAAATGATCTAAGTAGCTAACCGTTCTAATATCATATTTAAAGGTTCATCACAACACAGCATCTATAAGCGAAGGTAAACAAATACAGACTTAATGATACACTTCCAAAGTATCTAACTGGAGACAAAGTCTAGTATCAAATATAAGTTCAAATAAAGTCTAAGTCTCAAAACACATGAAAAATATCTAAGCAAGGTTCCCCGCTGGGGTCTCTTCTGGAGCTAAGGCCAGGTCCTCAAAAGCAGTACCATAATATGTATCACATAGCATTTCCTCCTCAGAAAGTGAACCTACAACGTTATCCTATCAGGACGGAAGCAAGTACAACCTCTACAACTAAGGTACTGAATATATAATAAAAGAGATGTATAACCAGAAACATGGTGTGATAAGTCTATAAAACAGGAAATACTGGAAACATGGCCTCATGGTACAACTGGGATCACAGTATCATAGTAACATAGGGAACATGGCATATCTGGAATCATGGTATGACTGGAATCATGGTAAAATACATTTGTCAAGGTGACACATGTATATCTAATGTTTAAAACTGGAGCAGGTACGTGATCGTCAATAGGTGTACAATGTACTATGGTACATGTAAATAAAATGTACATACGTACAAGTCTACAAGCATAGGTGTACATCCGTACAGAAATACGGGGTATGGCCTACGATAATGTATGCATATAAAATACGACCTTGCTCGGTACGTACGTACGGGAGAATGGGGCATGATCATGTACTCAACTATCAGTTTTCCTATAACCCATATTCTAACATGTGAGAGATACGAGAACAGTAAAAATATGTGAGGGATACGAGAATGATATAGAACATGTGAGAGATACTGGGAACAGTATAAGCATGGCATGTACTGGGAGCAGTATAAAATATGTGAATACTCAGAGCAGTATAATGCATAGTAAAACATATATTGAGAACGAGTAAGAATCATGTGAAGATATAAGAACTGTCCTAAGCATGTCAGGTACTATAAGTAATACAACATGTGAAGATTTAACTTGCTACCTCAAGGATCAGTATTTTAACAGGGTTAATACATGTTCTAGCATTAAAAGACAGTAAATGAGTTTGCAGATGTACTTGTCTCGAGCAAAGCAAGAATACTAGTACGAAGATATAGATGTCCGGTGTCCTGTCAATAATGATATACAAACTCAGTTCTAAGCTATGTTCAATATTACACTAGTGGTGAGACACGACCCCTAACTGGACACTAAGTGGGGACCTAGCATAAAAGTCTAATGTGAGTGACACTACATCCAAACTAATTTTCTAGGGTCTTTACACTAGTGTAGGGGGTGGTCCAATACTACAATAACTCAAATTAACACAAAACTTGGTAAGTCGTAACTTATTCAATAAATAAATCAAACTGTACACTGAGTTCCAATAATTTTTGAGATAGACAAAAAGCTCAATTATACATAAAATAAAGTACCAAAATGATCCTTGTTAGTTATAGAAATTTATACTAATTTTTCTAGGATTTATAAACCTTCATAAATATTTATTAAAAATCAGCAAACATATGTATCCTGAAAATGAGTTCTGTTTTCCCATTTTTATAAAATAACAATTTTACTTATTAAATGCTAAAAAAATATAATAAATTATCTAAATTAATATAGTATTTAAATACAGTTTTTCTAAGATTTTTACAGCAATTAAAGTATATATAAAAATTCAAAAATAGAAAGTAACAATTTTTGGAAAAATAATTAATTACAAATTAAGGATAATACATAAGCAAAATCTACAGAAGTTGTCGGATGATAAAATAAATTTCACCAACGTGTCCAAAACGGTCAAATTAGCTAGGATAGCCTACCCATAAGTCCAATTTAGACACAGGGGCAAAACGGTAATTTTGGGTCAAAATGATGTCCGTCGTTGGACACACTTTGCACCAAAACATATGTCAGAATAGAAGTCTACAGAACCTAGCAAATTATATGTCCACGAATCCAGAATGATGATACGAACCCAATGGTATGTCCGAAATGGAATTCCGATAAGCCGATCTTAAAGTGACACGTTGACTCAAAATGTGGGACCCGCTTTGTACCGAAATACATGCCAGGGCCCACGTTCTTCAAATCAAGCAAACTTTATATAAAATGTGCCAGAACGACGCCAAGAGTCTACTAGTGGGGTCAGAAATTGAATCCGGAGTCCCGGGTTCTAAAATGAAAATTAACAAGTGCAAATTAAAGAATTCGGACGGCCAACTTTGGCGTCGAATTCGACCAACCAAACGTGCTTATAATGAAACAAAACTTAAGGGGCAAGAATAGAGTTATACCAGTTGCGCATAGGAACTAGTAGCGTGCCAACCGGAGCTACGACGGTGGAGTTACGAGCTGACGAAGTCGGCTCCACAAAATTGTCCAAAAATAGTTCAATTTAATGTGTCAACTTGGTATCCAGTTTTGAGGTATCAAACGACAAAATTAACGGACGAAAATTGAGGAAAGTGAAGAGCTATATACCGATATTGAGACGGAGCAAGGAGTTCGCTGATCCAACGGTTGGATCTCTCAAAAAACGTACACGAAGTTGCTTCGACGGGGCGCCATTTTCGAGTTCAAAACTCGCGCGTCACGTCGGGATTCCATTCAAAATGCACGAATAGCCTGTGCGTCGCGCCGGAGAAGAAGGCGACGGCTCATAGGGGTTCGCCGGAGGCTCGCACAGCCGGTAGGGGCCGGCCACGGCGGCCGTGCGGCGGCGCGACGGCGCACGACGGTGGCCCGCGCGCGCACGTGCGCGCTGCTGCTCGCCGCAGCTGCTGCTGCTGTGGCCGTGCGGGGGCTCGACGGTGGCGCAGGCCTGACGGCAGTGGAGTGGTGGTGCTCGCGGAGGTGGCACGGGTGAGGGTGGAGAAGGAGAGTGGTGATGGTGGTGGTATTGGCGGGATGATGTTTGAAGTGGTGGTGGTGATGGTGTTTGAATGGAGAAGAAAGAGAGTGCTGCGCCTTGCTCGGCCAGGGTGGTGGTGGCCGACGATGTCGGGCTCGGCGGGGGTGGCCGTGCGGTGGTGGTGGCAGTTCGGCTGTAGGTGGGGGGATGATGTGTGTGTTGTGTTTGTTGAGAGAGAGAGAATGATATATGTTGTGTGTGTGTATATATATAAAGAGTGAGTGAGTGAGAATAGAGAGAGATATATTTGAATGAGAGGAAGAGAGGTCGGCTGGGTGATGGGAGTGGTGGTGTGGTGATTGTGTAGAGATATTAATAAAGAGAGATATATATATATATATATAATATATATGGGTGTGTGTATATATTATATAAATAGGAAGAGAGAGAAAGAGAATAAGAATAGAGATATTTAGAGAGAGGGAGAGAGAGAAGTCGGCTGGGGGGGATAAAAGTGTGCTGTTATGGGGAGTGAGGGGGTGAGGTGGTGTGTGTGTAATAGAAGAGAGAGTGTGTTATATATATATATATATATATATATATATATATATATATATATATATATATATATATATATGATATTTGTAAAGTAGAGAAAGGAGATATTTTTAAATAAAAAAAAGAGAAATATTGTGTGGGGTATTTGGGCAGTCATGAGAGAACAATATGGAGCTTGGGTTCGGGTTCGATCGAGCCGGATCGGGTCAAAATCGGACAGGGTGCAATAATTGAATTAAAATCGGTATTTATAATCAGGGGCAAATAAATAACATGTGGGGACTCAAATAAATGGGACACAAGTTTCATGTGGGTAGTAGGCTTCATGTGGGCCATGCTCATACTTTGGGTCGACTAGGTTGGATCGATGTCGGGTCCCGAAATTAAATTGGAAATTAAATCAGGTTTTACGGTAGATAATTAATCAACCTAAATTGACCCGAAAATTGTGCGAAGAAAATGAAGCACAAAATGGAGTGTCTGAGTGGGACACGAAGGCCATGGGTGAAGAGCGTCTCGAGTAGATCATTCATGAGAAGTTGGTTCTGAGAAAACGATTGGTCTGCTGCTCCTAAATTAAAAGTCACGGTAACGTGCAAACGATGATTAAAGATAAAAGTGGGAATAATTATTCAACGATTAATTGGTCTAAGTTGACCCGAAGTTGCGCAATACAAAAAGAGCACAAGGGAACAAGTTTAAGTGGGACATGATATATCAACATAAAGATAATCTTGTCTACTTCAAAACTCGTAAAGAGAGTTTACAGATATTGGCATCCCTGATGCTCCAGAAGTCAAAGTCACGAAATGGAACATTAATGATCACAAACAATTAAATAATAATATTTACTAAAAATAATTCATTTAGAAAATTTAAAATAAACCCTGAAATTCAGGGGGCTTACATCCTACCCACCTTACAAGAATTTCGTCCTCAAAATTAAAAATCATCCAATATGTCAAACTATAACATGTAGCTGCTCTGGCTACGATACTCAAACTGCTACCCTTGTAATCATCTCTTCTGTTTCTCTTTAAAATCTTTTTGGTTCAGGTTCAACAAAGGTACTTCTATCATAAATTACGTCATATATCCTTTAGAATCTTCCATACTAACATGAAATATTTATGTATACTCTAAACTATAGGTCATTCTCTGGGTATGTCTATAAGCCTATAATGCTTAATCATCAACCATATTTCCAACCTCAATTGTAAATACTTAATTTCCTTATCATATCCTAAGTATCCATATTGTATCAATCCACAGGCCCTTAGCATTATTTGTCTTCAATCCTTTTTCTCCAGCTTCTCCTTGAAATCATACGTTCAATACTTATACTTGGCGTAGATCCTTCTTCTTTTTACTCAACAAGTCCTCCGAATATAAATCCTCGATTTCAAACTCCCGATTTATTGATTACCAAAGTACATATGTCTCCGTCTTGTTCCTTGTCTTTTTAACTGATATCTTTTCGATCTCGTACGCAATATTATATCATATTCTAACTTATTCTATATCATTCCACATATCGATCTACCCCCTAATCACATGTAATTAGCTATAGATAACCAACCAAAATTCTACAAATGCTAAATCCTCAAACTGCTAAGCACAAGATTCTAATCCTCAATCCATAGTCACAACAATATAATATCTCATTATTCCATCTTAGATACCCTATTATCAAGTCATACTATCAATACAATCGTTCTTAATGGTTTCCAAGTCTTCTACAGTCAGTCACTCATACTTGTCCTATAAGCTTAATCTAACCAATCCCTAGGAAAAGTATTTATCACAAACACACAATACATCTATAGTTATACTACAGAATCAGTTAACAAGGTTTGGCTATTTCGGTCGTCTATCAAATAGAAGGTAACAAGGCCTAAGACTGGGTCAAGCAATCCATAACAGTGTTCAAACAAGTTAAAGGTCAAGCAAGATGGAAAAGTTTATTAGAATATCTCCGAGAATGGTACGAAGACAATGAGATGCATGACGAGAAGAATTATCCAAGAGGTTAACGAAAAAGAGTTTAGTCAAGTCATAGGATAGATGGAACACAAAAATAATTGTGTCCAAAAGATAACATGAAAGCAATCATGTTGGAGAGTCCTAGAGAACCAATAATCCTAGTTGTAGATGTAGATAGAACAGAGTTAATCAAGACGGGGAAGAATGATAATAAGAATTTATTCTTGCTCATTCGGTCATAACAAAGTAAACCAAGTTGAGATATGATCTGATAACCATAAACGTCTTCATGAAATCATGTTGCCAGAATTTTTGCCACACCAGTAAGCTTATATGCAATAAACGATAGAGTCAAGACTAAGGTATACATCCTAAAATTATATTATCTAGAATTCTCGCCACGCCAACCGGTATGGCTGCGAGAAAATCTAAATTCTATAACTAAGATAAGTATACCCAAAATCAGGCCCTATGTTTTTGTTATACCAGCTAATATGGCTGCGATAAATTCTAAACTCCATAAATAAAGCAGACGTTTACCTTATCAGGATATATAACAATTTAATCCATAAAATTTATCACGATGCAAGATCAAAGTCAACAACGAAAATCAAAAATCAACTTTAACAACGAATTAAAGAAGAGCAAATGGAAATAAGCGAAAACAGATTTATAGGTAAGATTAGAGTGGGATCCTCAGGGGTCATCCCAAGGGTACTATCCTGGTCAAAATTGTAACCCACTAAATTTCAAGCAAGAGACTAAATACAGTTAACGGTCCTATGCTGTGATGAGTTTTCCTATGTTGCAATCCTAGAAATCTTCTAGGTGTTCTAAATATTTATTCCTAGTGTTAACAAGTTGTCCTAGATCCTAATTGCAGGCATGTTTGGTGTAACCAAACAATTTAAGTCTGGACCTGCATGGACCGCCACTAAAAACATGTCACGACCCGTTACCCAAATTGTTGGGTCGGGCCGAGCCATGTCCAGCCTACGCTTGTTAAAGCGTAGTAAGCTGTTCTAAGAATAGACAATAAAGGATCTAAGCAGCTAACAGTTCTAATATCATATTTAAAGGTTCATCACAATACAGCATCTATAAGCGAAGGTAAACAAGTACAGACTTAATGATACACTTCCAAAGTATCTAACTGGACACAAAGTCCAGTATCAAATATAAGTTCAAAACAAAGTCTAAGTCTCAAAACACATAAAAAATATCTAAGCAAGGTTCCCCGCTGGGGCCTCTTCTGGAGCTAAGGCCAGGTCCTCAAAAGCAGTACCATAATATGTATCACATAGCATTTCCTCCTCAGAAAGTGAACCTACAACGTTATCCTGTCAAGACGGGAGCAAGTACAACCTCTACAACTAAGGTACTAAATATATAATGAAAGAGATATATAACAAGAAACATGATATGATAAGTCTATAAAACAGGAAATACTGGAAACATGGCCTCATGGTACAACTGGGATCACAGTATCATAGTAACATAGGGAACATGGCATATCTGGAATTATGGTATGACTGGAATCACGGTAAAATATATTTGTCAAGGTGACACATGTATATCTAATGTTTAAAACTGGAGCAGGTACATGATCGTCAATAGGTGTACAATGTACTGTAGTACATGTAAATAAAATGTACATACGTACAAGTCTACAAGCATAGGTGTACATCCGTACAGAAATACGGGATATGGCCTACGATAATGTATGCATATAAAATACGACCTTGCTCGGTACGTACTTACGGAAGAAGGGGGCATGATCACGTACTCAACTATCAGTTTTCCCATAAACCATATTCTAATATGTGAGAGATACGAGAACAGTAAAAATATGTGAGAGATAGGAGAACGATATAGAACATGTGAGAAATACTGGGAACAGTATAAGCATGGCAGGTACTGGGAGCAGTATAAAATATGTGAATACTCAGAGCAGTATAATGCATAATGAAACATGTACTGAGAACGAGTAAGAATCATGTGAAGATATAAGAACTGTCCTAAGCATGTCAGGTACTGTAAGTAATACAACATGTGAAGATTTAACTTGCTACCTCAAGGATCAGTATTTTAACAGGATTAATACATGTTCTAGCATTAAAAGACAGTAAATGAGTTTGCAGATGTACTTGCCTCGAGCAAAGAAAGAATACTAGTACGAAGATATAGATGTCCGGTGTCCTGTCAATAATGATATACAAACTCAGTTCTAAGCTATGTTCAATATTACACTAGTGGTGAGATACGACTCCTAACTGGACACTAACTAAGTGGGGACCTAGCATAAAAGTCTAATGTGGAGTGACATTATATCCAAAATAATTTTCTAGGGTCTTTACACTAGTATAGGGGGGTGGTCCAATACTGCAATAACTCAAATTAACACAAAACTTGGTAAGTCGTAACTTATTCAATAAATAAATCAAACTGTACACTGAGTTCCAACAATTTTTAAGATAGAAAAAATGCTCAATTATACATACAATAAAGTACCAAAATGATCCTTATTAATGATAGAAATTTATTCTAATTTTTCTGGGATTTATAAACCTTCATAAATATTTATTAAAAATCAGCAAACATATGTATCCTGAAAATGAGTTTTGTTTTCCCATTTTTATAAAATACCAATTGTACTTACTAATGTTGTAAAAATTATAATAAATTAACATAGTATTTAAATACAATTTTTCTAAGAATTTTACAGTAATTAAAATATATATATAAATTCAAAAATAGAAAGTAACAATTTCTGGAAAAATAATTAATTACAAATTAAGGATAATACATAAGCAAAATCTACAGATATTGTCGGATGATAAAATAAATATTACCAACATGTCCAGAACGGTCAAATTAGCTAGGATAGCCTATCCATAAGTCCAATTTAGACACAGGGGTAAAACGGTAATTTTGGGTCAAAATGATGTCTGTCGTTGGACACACTTTGCACCGAAAAATGTGTCAGAATAGAAGTCAACAAAACCTAGCAAATTACATATCCATGAATCCAGAATGATGATACAAATCCAATGGTATGTCCGAATTAGAATTTTGATAAGCCGATCTCAAAGTGACACGTTGACTCAGAATGTAGGACCCACTTTGCACCGAAATACGTGTCAGGGCCCACATTCTCCAAATCAAGAAAAATTTATATGAAAACATGCCAGAACGATGCCACGAGTCTGCTGGTGGTGTCAGAAATTGAATCCGGAGTCCCGGGTTCAAAAATGGAAATTAACAAGTGCAAATTAAAGAATTCGGACGGCCAACTTTGGCGTCGAATTCGACCAACCAAACGTGCTTATAATGAAACGAAACTTAAGAGACAGGAATAGGGTTATACCAGTTGCACGCAGGAACTGGTAGCATGCCAACCAGAGCTGCGACGGTGGAGTTACGAGCTGACGAAGTCGGCTGCACAAAACTGTCCAAAAATAATTCAATTTAATGTGTCAACTTAGTGGCCAATTTTGAGGTTTCAAACGACAAAATTAACGGACATAAATTGAGGGGAGTGAAGAGCTATATACCGAGATTGAGACGGAGCAAAGAGTTTGCCGATCCAACGGTCGGATCTCTCAAAAAATGTACGCAAAGTTGCTGCGACGGGACACCATTTTCGAGTTCAAAACTCGCGCGTCACGACGGGATTCCATTCAAAACGCACGAATAGCCTGTGCATAACGCCGGAGAAGAAGGCGGCGGCTCATAGGGGTTCGCGGAGGCTCGTACAGCCGGTGGGGGCCGGCCATGGTAGCCCGCGTGCGTGCATACGTGTACTTCTGCTCGTCGCAGCTGCTGTTGTTGTGGCCGCACGGGGGCACGACGGTGGCACAGGCCTGACGGCGGCAGAGTGGTGGTGCTCGTGAAGGTGGCACGGGTGAGGGTGGAGGAGGAGAGTGGTGATGGTGGTGGTGTTGGCATGATGGTGTTTGAAGTGGTGGTGGTGATGGTGTTTGAATGGAGAAGGAGGAGAGTGATGCGCCGTGCTCGACCAGGGTGGTGGTGGCCGGTGATGCCGGGCACGGCGGGGGTGGCTGTGCGGTAGTGGTGGCGGTTCGGCTGTAGGTGGGGGGTGCTGTGTGTGTGTTGTGTTTGTTGAGAGAGAGAGAATGATATATGTTGTATGTGTGTATATATATTAATATATATATAGAAAGAGTGAGTGAGTGAGAATAGAGAGAGAGAGATATTTGAATGAGAGGGAGAGAGGTCGGCTGGGTGATGGGAGTGGTGGTGTGGTGATTGTGTAGAGATATTAATAAAGAGAGAGAAAGATATATATAATATATATGGGTGTGTGTATATATTATATAAATAGGAAGAGAGAATGAGAATGAGAATAGAGATATTTAGAGAGAGGGAGAGAGAGAAGTCGATTGGGGGGGTAAAAGTGTGCTGTTATGGGGAGTGAGGGGGTGAGGTGGTGTTTGTGTAATAGGAGAGAGAGAGTGTTATATATATATATATATATATATATATATATATATATATATATATATATATGATATTTGTAAAGTAGAGAGAGGAGATGTTTTTAAATAGAAAAAAGAGAAATATTGTGTGGGGTATTTGGGCAGTCATGAGAGAACAATATGGAGCTTGGGTTCGGGTTCGGTTGAGCCGGGTCGGGTCAAAATCGGACAGGGTGCAATAATTGAATTAAAATAGGTATTTATAATCAGGGGAAAATAAATAACATGTGGGGACTCAAATAAATGGGACACAAGTTTCATGTGGGTAGTAGGCTTCATGTGGGCCATGTCCATACTTTGGGTCGACTAGGTTGGATCGATGTCGGGTCCCGAAATTAAATTGGTAATTAAATCAGGTTTTACGGTAGATAATTAATCGGCCTAAATTGACCCAAAAATTGTGCGAAGAAAATGAAGCACAAAATGGAGTGTATGAGTGGGACACGAAGGTCATGGGTGAAGAGCGTCTCGAGTAGATCATTCATACGAAGTTGGTTCTGAGAAAACGATTGGTCTGGTGCTCCTAAATTAAAAGTCACGGTAACGTGCAAACGATGATTAAAGATAAAAGTGGAAATAATTATTCAACGATTAATTGGTCTAAGTTAACCCGAAGTTGCGTGATACAAAAAAAGCACAAGGGAACGAGTTTAAGTGGGACATGATATATCAACATGAAGATAATCTTGTCTACTTCAAAACTCGTAAAGAGAGTTTACAGAGATTGGCATCCCTGACGCTCCAGAAGTCAAAGTCACGGAATGGAACATTAATGATCACAAACAATTAAATAATAATATTTATTGAAAATAATTCATTTAGAAAATTTAAAATAAACCCTAAAATTTAGGGGGCTTACAAGTACCTCGGTGGAGGTGGTGGTGACAACTTTGGTTGGGTTATGGTGGCGATGGTGGCTGTTGTGATGTCGGGATGTTTCTGTCATGGTATGGCGACAGTGAGGGGATTTCGGGTTCAGTCGGAGAAAGGAAGGAAGACGATGGCGGTGGTAATGGCGATGGACGTGGTGGAGAGGGAAGTCGAAGGGGTTGAAGGCTACCGTCGTGTTCGGAGTGTCGGACATGACGGAAAACATAATTGTGTTTGTTCTTGAATTTATACTGGAAGCAATGCGACACGGACACGATGCAAGCACCATTGCGGGTGGAGAATTTTGTTTGTGGAATTATGGAAAAAGAGAACATGGAGACTCTCCTTATATAGGAGGTGGAGGCGCCTATTTGGATAAAGATTAGAATTTGTTTAAACCCCGATGGATAATTCCATCTTTTAAATTTAAATCGCTAAAATCAATTTGACAAAATCTCTCGAATATAAAATAGAAAATCCTTATCTTTAATGTAAAGCTATTTGAAAATTTTCCAATAAAATCAAATCACGATTTACATCACAATAAATATATCTTTTTATACGTTATGAAAAATATATATAGGATTTAGATTTATGTATGCAAATATTTAAAATATCCTCATTTTCCAAATTACTACTATATTTGTACTAAAAATAAATAACATTTTGTAAGGTAAAATAAATAAAGTTTTAAAATTCTCTTTGCTCATAACTATATATATATATATATATATATATATATATATATATATATATATATATATATATATATTTGATATACTATACTTCCTTTACAATAAAATCAAGACTTTTTTTCTAAAAATATGTACCTCGCACATATTCGCACTCGTCGAGAAAATACGAAATGCAAACCCGCATGCGACGTACAATATGAAAAATGCCAACTCGTATGCGACGTACAAATCCAAATTACAAAACAAATACTAGATTATTTATTTTTTTTAAAAATTCGTAGTAAAAATTTAGGGGGTTTTACATAGACATATAGTGTGCCCAAAGACGTTCATATCGATATATGTTTTGAGTGTATACTTCACACCCTATTTGTAAATGGTCTAATAAATATTTTCCTAAAATAATTGTTATTTATATAATATCAACATTATTGATATTGATTGGATATTTTACTTTTGGAACTATGATAACTTGCTAAATATATTTTAGATTTTTTGGGATAATAGGCTAGAAGTACATGTGCATAGAAATGTGTTATAGCATAAATATACTAGGTTATATGCATATATAACTAAAAGAAATATGTATTTTATTATAATTATTGAAATATTTATAAATTGGGAATTACAGACACATAAATAGAGTTCAATTAAAAGATTTTGTATTTGTTGAAAACTATTCGATTATATATTATTTTTATATTGCTTGTGCATATGTATAAATCATTCCAGATATATATTAAGATTTTGGAATATTTATGCATATATAAGAGATATATGTATGTGTGTGTGTGTGTGTGTGTGTGTGTGTGTGTGTGTGTGTGTGTGTGTGTGTGTGTGTGTGTGTGTGTGTATATATATATATATAGAGAGAGAGAGAGAGAGAGCTATTTATAATATTTATAAGAAAGGAAATAAGTAAATGAAAAGAACCTTATTGTACCTTTCAAAAGCTAACCGGAGCCTTTAAACCCATTACAGCCCAGCCCGAGCACAGGAAACCAAACCCCCCCAAACTCTGTATACAACAGGCCGGGTTATATAAAATCTAGAGAAGAAAGGGAGAAAGAAAACAAGAAAAATAAACCCAATCAGCCCTAAACCTAATTCCCAGATAATTCCCTAAGCCTGGGCGGCCACCTCTGTTAGCCCAATGATTATATCATGTTTTTAATATGGCTAATCAATTAAGTTTAACATAATGACGTCACTAATATTAATGTAATTAATATCATGTTGCTAATTAAACTTAGCATTGTCCTACTATTTTCAATATTGCTATGCTTGCATCATACTGCTTTGTTCGCCTAACATGTACTTTCAGACATGCAGTATGCATGATCAACCAGGATATGCAATGGAGAATTATTAATGGGCCAAAGACGGTGTTATACAAGAAGATTTCTCTGAACCGCCCAACGACCTATCCGGGGCCTCGCATCGGGGTTTCCGCTGCCCGGTCAGCGGACATGAGTCGAGGGGTCAGCGTCCCCCGTGGGGGTTCGGGGATGAAGCCACCGAAAGGTATTCAGATTTCTAGATCTGTTTATCTTTGGACGACTGCAGTCAAGGAAAAAGGCATATTCAGATCTGCTCAAATATCTGAAGAAATGCATCATCAAAGGGCTATTGGTTTTCCTATTTTGATCAATATATTTTTCATATTTATTGAGTCTAGGAATACGATGTACACTGCATCATACTGGCAAGTAGGCTACCCAAAAAATATTTTTAAAATACCCTTTCATTTTGAAAACAAGACCACTTACAAAAGCCCAAACTACTTTGTAACTGCTTGACTTTTCAAAAATCCCAAAAACCAATTTGCAAAAACCCTAACAGAACTCCAACAGAATTCGGTCGAGTTCGGCCCGAATTCGGCCAGAGTTTAGTTAGTGTCCGTTGGATTTTGAACTTGGTCATCCTGCAGTTACGGATCTTGTCGAGATTTTTTCATAGAGTTCTGTCTGAATTCTGTCTGAATTCTGACAGAGTTCTGCTTTTGGAAAAACTATAAATAGAGAAAGATTTCGATCATTTCAACTCACCAATTCACTTTTATATCTCTTCTCTATAAGCCTACTACTTCATCCAAAGTGTTCTAAGCTTTAATTTTTAAATCCTAAGCCAGTTATAATTCTCTAGTTGATTTGCCAGTACGGTACTGTCTAGAAGTTTCAAAATGATTGTAATAAGAGACTTGATAGAAGAAAGATACTTCACAATTGAAGTTGGTCGAGTACTTCGGATCAAAGCTCGCGTTGTCGAAGTTGCAAGAACTTCGGGTGAAAACTTGTGGTATTTCTACATAGTGGATTCAACTGGAAACTAGAGTTCTTCTGACTGGACTAGTCCTCACAAGAGGGAAACCATTATACATTCTTGTGTTTGTGTTTGCTTTCTGATCTCTGCTTTTCATTTACTTGTGATATATGATATGTGATCTTGTAGCTAACATTTTTAATTAGCTATTTTTCGGTGCCTACTCTATTCACCCCCCTCTAGAGTATTGCACTTTACAATTTGTTCCTACAACCTAGACACCTGGTTGTCGCCGGAGTGTCGACAGCGATCGCCTGAAATACACGCTCAAGGCTGCAGCTGCAGTAGTGGTGACAACAGCAGCTCTCTGCGAACCCAACTTCGTAGCGAGCTATTGCGACGCTCGATCGAGCGTTTTATGAACCGTCTTTTCTGGTATGTTGACAACCTATACGAAATTAATCTCCTTCAATTATTTTGTTTTTATCCGTACTAGATCGACCAAAAAATTAATGCAAACATCGAAAAAATATTGAAAATAAACATAATATTAAGTTTCCGACAATATTTTGGAAGGCGAATATTCATCGATCAATCGACTATTTTAGAAAACCACCTAAACCTTATTTTAGTCTACCTAAAAACATTAAAATCCCTTTTGTAGTTCCTGATTTCATCAAGTCTCTGAAAAGTTATTCATCTTTAAAAATCAAGAAAAATATATTTTTCGAAAATAAAATTTTAGAAAATATTTTCGATACGGCATGCGTTCCGACAAATCGAACGATGTGGTCGCAACCCATAAGCATCAAAAGACACGTATGAATGTTGTCAACGTGTGGGATTCGACGAAACTCGATTTCGTTGTGCGTGCGCGACGAAATCAAGGCGATCAGTCGAGATATCCCGTACCGGCCTCTTTGCAAACTAGTCTATAACTTCGTGTACGTTCATTATCTCGAGACAAAACTTATGCCACTAGAACCGTGTCATTTATCTGGTCATGTATGCCAAGTTTGGTCTAATTCTGAGAAGGTCGACCGGAACGCTATTTTGGCGGGCCCGCGACGCTATCCAACGGGCAAATTTGTGCACGGCAGACCGAAATCCAACTTTGGACATATTGTTGGATTTGTATCATCAAACCAGATCCATAGACATATAGTTCGATGAATTTAGAGACTGTATATGTAGGCACACTTTTTGGTGCAAAGCGGATCCAACGGCGGACATCGTTTTGATCCAAAATTATCGTTTTGCCCCTGTGTCCAGAATTGGACTTATGGATAGGTTATTCTAGCTAATTTGACTATTCTGAACACATTGGTAATATATGTTTTAGCTCCCGGAGACTGTTATGGATATTGTTGCTTTTACGTGCTACCACCAAGCAAGTATATCTTACCTTTCTTTACAGTTATTTACATGCTTATTTCTTATTCAGTTTTCTCTTATTGATTGTTGACATGTGTTTTCTCAGATTATATATATACTATTTTAGTGTCTCCATTAATATATAGTCCTTGTTCATGATTGGTCATGTAGTTCATATTGGATCAGTTCTCACCTGTACTTGATTGAGTCGTTTGGTAAAGTAGTGCATTATAACTGAACTACTATTTTCTATTTTTTGTTCCTTAACCTGTGAGTCCACACTAGGGGCGAGGGTTGATTTTTTGAACTAACCTGCGAGTCCACACTAGGGGTGAGGGCTTATTCCTTGAAGCTAACCTGCGAGTCCACACTAGGGGCGAGGGTTAGTTATTTGTTCAAACCTGTGAGTCCATACTAGGGACGAGGGTTTGAGTATCTGTTTCATTTATTGTCATGTGTTCATATTTTCTTTCCAGCAGTTCATTTATGCATAGTTATTCTCAAATTCAAGTTTCATATTTGCTTAGTCCTTTTCTGTTTATATCCTGGTTTTCCTTATGCATGATATACTATTAGATTGGCATGTTTTATGTATTTTGCTACTCCCCTGAGGACCTGATGATCTCTTCAGGTAGTTGATTGCACGGAGTTAGTTAGCTGATCATTGTGGTAGTTGATTACTTCATACTTAGGTAACTTATGTTATTTCTTTAGAGTCTAATCGGACATATATTCTAGTGGACTGCAGACCACGAACCATATTGTTCCTTCTTGATATTTATTATTTATATGGATTGAAATATAGTTTTGTCTTTCTATGATTAGGCATATTACCATAGTCTCGACAGCTTATACATATTCGGGTTAGACTGGAGTCTACTTGATACGTAACTGGCTTTCGTACGCACTCGTATCCCAAAAATGGGGTACGGGCCATGACACAAACTGTGGCACCTCCCGCTTTATGCCATACCACCATACGTGCTCTTTTAGATCCCTATACAGCTTGCTGGCACTAAGATGTATAGAAAACTGAGAGTGATGTGCTTCCTGAAGAACTTTCTCGCATAGCTCTCCACTAGGCACACACAATCTAGCATCATTCCTCGAGGAACTCTTCTCAGTAATAATGAAATCATCCAACAATCCTACCTTAACCTGAACTCTGATGCTCCTCAGAGCCACATCCTCTGATTGGGTCGACTTAATCCTGTCTATCTCTTTTACTGAATCTGTAAGCCCCACATCTGCATCTTAATCCTAGAAACTACTACCTTGATACCCAAGCTCTCAAGATCTGCCAATAAGTGATGGTCTACTATCTACCAGATACCTACTCAAGGTATCGCCAACTACGTTGCCCTTCCTTGGATGATACTGCAAGGAAATATCGAAGTCTTTCATCAATTCTAACAACTATCTATGTCTCATATTCAGCTTCTTCTGGGTAAACACGTACTTCAAGCTCTTGTGGTTTGTAAAGATCTCCACACTCTCTCCATACAAATAGTATTTCTATAACTCCAGAGCAAAAATGACTGCTGCCAACTCCAAAGCATGGGTCGGGTAATTCTTCTCATGAAGATATAGTTGCATGGATGCATAGGCAATCACCATTCTATGTTGCTAAAGAATACAACCCAAATCTTTCCCAGAAATATCACTATAGACAGTGAATCCACCTGTCCCGATGGCAACGTCAAAATAGGAGCCAACGTCAACCTCTTCTTCAGCTCATCAAAGGCAACCTAGCACTCCTCGGACCACACAAACTCCATGTCCTTCCTGGTGAGTCGGGTCATCGACTCTGTAATCCTAGAAAAGTCTTGTATGAATTTTTGACAGTAGCCTGCCAGACCCAAGAAACTCTGAATCTCTACAACTGAGCTTAGGGTAGTCCAGGACTCTACTGCTACAATCTTCTTCGGATCCACTAAAATCCTATCACCAGACACAATATGCCCCAAGGACTCCACCTTGTCTAGAAAGAACTCATACTTTGACAGCTTCTTGTACAACTGCTCCTTCCTGAGAGTCTCTAGTACAATCCTCAGATGCTCCTCGTGCTCCTCTGGCATCTTCGAATAGATAAGAATATTATCAATAAATACCACCACAAACTTGTCAAGGTACTGGTGAAATACCTTATTCATCGAGTTCATGAACATTACTGGGGCATTAGACAACCCAAACGGCATCACAGTAAACTTGTATTGGCCATAACGAGTCCAAAAAGCAGTCTTCGAAACGTCCTTCTTCTTTATTTTCACCTGATGGTAGCCCAACCTCAGATCTATCTTGGAAAACACCTTCGCCACTCAACTAACCAAAGAGATCATCAATCCTCGACAATGGGTATTATTTTTTATAGTGAGGTTGTTCAATGCCCTGTAATCGATGCACATGTACATTGATCCATCATTCTTTGGTACAAACAATACTAGAGCACCCCAAGGCAAAGAACTGGATCTGATAAACCCCTTATCTTGCATATCATTACTTGCTTCTTCAACTCAGCTAGCTTCCTGTTGTTGATCCTATAGACGTGTTATGAAATAGGCTCTGCACTAGGCACCAAGTCTATAGAGAACTCAACATCCCTATCAGGCGGCAACTCTAGCAACTCCTCTCGAAATACATCCATAAACTTAGCTATCAACGGATAAGACAACTCCTTACCTTCCACCAAAGGTTTCCAGATAATACCATCACTCTGCTCTGTTGCCCCTCTGGCGAACTCAAACTCTAGCTCTCCCAGCCGGTCAAACAAAACTCTATCTCATCTACAATTTATACTAGCAAAGTGCATACTCAACCAATCCATCACGAGTACAATGTTACAGCTCAAAAGTGGCACTACGAGTAAACATACACTCAATTTTGGCCTTCCAAAAAAACTTTATGTCCCTTGTAAACATCACTGACCAGGATAATACCACCCTCGGTCATGATCTTGCAGGTCCTACCCAAAGGTTCAACAAGAATATGATGCTTGAGAGCAAATAAAATAGATACAAAACTTAAAAAGCACCACTATCAAATAATACTGAAGCTGCAATGACATCTCCAATGGGCTCGACCTCCTCAATCATCATAGCGAACACCCTGCCCTGAGCACCCCTCTGCTGCGAGTGCTGAGCAAATCACTGCTTCTTGGTCTGGAGTAGAAGTCCCCTCGGCTGTACTGCAGGTGGCCTCGCCGTGCTCTCTGAGCTGCACCCGCTTCCTGAGCTGTACGACGAGGGTTCAAGGACAATCCCTCAGCTAATAACCTTCGGTGCCACAAGACAAGCACACGCCCAGCCTCCTCCTGCAAACCTCTCAGATTTAACTGGGCTTCTTACAGTAATGGCAAGAAAGAATATGTTGTGCATGTCTCTGCTGCTGCTGCTGTGGCTCCTACTGAAGTGGCACCCTAGCTGAAGCCTGAAACGACTACGACGACTGGAAGGACCTCTATTAAAGCTGAGGACGCTTAACATGCCCGTACTTCTACTAGCCCCTGCAAAGAAGTTGTGTTCTCTCTTGGGCTTTAAGTCCAACTCTCGCTCAACCTTGCGTGCGTCCGCAAGGATCTCAGAATAAGTCTCGTAAAGAGATAAAATGAGGATCTTCACTTTCCAGTTCAGACCCTCTCGGAAGTGACTCGCCCTGACACACCTTTATGCTGAATTCCGTGGCGTACTCTTCTACTGACATACATTTTATGTTGGAGGTTCTAAAACTGCCTAGCCAGATTCGATCTATTAGTGGGAGAGAAGAACTTCTTCTTTTAAAGGTCCCACCTCCCAAGTTCGACTTTCATCAGAAAGAAGCGACTCATTTCTGAACCAAATACGAGCGATGTCCAGCAACTGAAGCTCTACTACCTCAACCTTCAAGTCTTCGGCGAGATGGGACACCCTCTTAAGATGCTCGATATTCTCGATCTAGTCATCAGCATAAATAATATCCTCTGTCTCTCTGAAGTCTCGAGGTCCCAGCTTCTTGAAGTCCTGGATATTACCCGGCCTAAGTTGGGCAACCTACTGCTGAGCTGGAGCTCCCCGCTCTACTGCAGCCAAAGCGAACTGGTAGGCGCGCACGATGCCCTGCCGCATCACATCCGCCTGCCTCTGATGTGCCTCAGACTAAGCCCTCTTGGCCTTCAATATCTCCTTCAATATCTTCTTGAATAGCGTAAACATCTGCATATCAGTCGACATTGGATATGAAGAAGGAAGATCCACAGGAATAGATAGAATAGTCCTCTGTACTATAGGAGGAACACCCACAACAACCTCTGGGATAGTCCTCTGAACTGGAGGAGGAGGACCCTCGAAGGCATCTGATATACTAATCCCCAAAGAAGTGACTAGACCAGGCCCATAGGAAGTCACATATCTCTCAGAGCCTAGTCCAGAATGCTGCAACCTCGTCTTGGCAACATCCTAAAGACAGATCGAAAGAAAGAATTCAATATGGCACAAGATAGAATATATTCAAAGAAGGACAGTTATAGTTCAAATAATCAAATATCAAAGGAAGGACAGTTGCATTGAAATAATAGATTAGACGTTTTTCCTAATTGTGATTGAGTATCCCTCAGCCTATAGCCTATGTCGTATGTCATATAGCAGGCTCGTAATAGCACTCTAAGTCTGAGTACCACTACGATATCATACTAATTGCAACCTCGAGGACCTGCGTGGGCCACCACTAAAAATGTATCACGACCCGCACCCGATGTAAGGGCACAAGTGTGAGACAATGCCCAGCCTACCCGCGATATCGGCAGTAGAACGCTATCTAGGTCTACTATACCATCTAATACAACTCATCAATATTATATATATATATATATATATATATATATATATATATCAACACGTCAAAGATATTTCAACTCTATACGGAGGACAAGATAATGATAATACTCATACTCAATCACAATAAACTATAAGGAAGATAAATGGCACGATAAATGATATAAAATATATGATATATTATCCAAAGAAGTCTAGAAGTATAACATAATCCCATGTCCACAACCAGAGTTTATGAGTCAAACTATCTTAATATAACATATGTCTCAAAAATAATAATAATCCAATGTATCATAAGATGGAGACAAATCCAGCACTAATAACAAATCTAACCGAGTCGCTACTAGTGTCTCCTCGACTGGAACTAATCTCTCATGAGCCAGCGCCTCCTGGTCTACTCCTAGTACATCCTATGGTCCGTAGTAGGTAGGGCACCTATCATCTAAATCATCTAAATTATCTGAAAAATATATCTAGTCAGGATTGGAGTGAAGCACACCTCTAATAACAGTTCCAGTAAATGATATAGACTATGTAACAATAAATATAGAGAATATATAAGATGATATAACAAGTACATGAATATAACAAGGTATAGAAATTTTGTAAGTAAATACTAGAGCAGGGGATATCATGTACAAGAATCAGGAAATAACTATCTAAGTAAGTGAGCACTAGTTTCAATATGTGATCGACTTGGAAACTTGATACAAGGATTATGGCCTGGTTAATCATACATACGATATATGATTAATATTATTCAAGGAACAAGACTTGATATAAGGAGGGTATGATTATATATCTACGTTAATACTCCTCGCCCCCGTCTGGTAGTATGTTACGACACGGGTTTCTCTGAGAAGGTAGCGATCCTTCTCAGGAATTAGTGTCCATATAAGTATAAGAACAATAACAAGGCTTGCACAAGGTTCACCAAGATATACAAAGAATAACATCTCATGATGGGATCCGAAAATACCAATCCGTGTAACTATGTGTCAAGAAATCAAGGATATCTATACTAAATACAAGAAACATAGAAGATATCATAAACGAAAAATTATCAGAGAATGTACTCGTCTGAAATATGGGGTGAAGTATCATCAGTATTCGTAACTGTTCCTCGATGACCTAAATATGGAATATCAATGTCAGTTGATGTTTTGGAGCGATAATCATTGATATCTAACTTGGAATATGATTTCTAAGTCAATTCTAGGCCATTGAAGTTAAACTAGGTCATACCTTGCTAAACTAGGTCAAACTAGTCAATACCTAGGTTTCTAGGTCCATGCCTTGCCATACAAAGGTATTCTAACTAATTTTGATAATATTATCTAATACTCTAGGCATATATCACTACACCAAAATGGCAAATTTGGAACACTAGGTGTTTTTCAATCTGGAACACTTATTTTATGTACCTAGAGTTTGGAACGGAGTTAAAACGTTCCAGATTAAAAAAACGTTCCAAATATATTTTATTTTAATTTTTAGAAAAAATATTTATATAGATATATTTTTATTTCGTTCCAAATATGCCCCAAACGAGGCATCATATGCATATCATTTATTAGCGAGAAAAGCGTCCCAGCCACACAAAAGAAAGAAATGTTTCACTTCACCTCTTTCTCCCACCCACCATCACCTCCGCTGCCGCTGTCGAGTGTCGCCGACGTGCCCCGTTGTCCACCGTCCCCCCTCTTTTTCAGCCTGGATTCGGTTGGACTCCCTCTTCATCACCTCCGTCGTCTCTCTCCTCTGCATCTTGGTCAACATCCTCTCCTTCAAGAACAGCTCCGACGTAAGAAGAAAAAGCCTAACCTAAAGTCCCCCCCCCCAATCTTTATTTTTTTTTCTCTTCATTTGTGAAGATTTTTGACGGGATACTCTGGTTCTACTCGGTTATGATCTCGCTCTTCATGGCAGTGGCAGCAACAGAATGGGTCTTAATATAAAGTTTTAGAGAGTGATTTTCTCGATTCAAAATCTCCTCCTTTTTTTAGTAAACTTTATTTAGGGTTTCTTTGATACGGTTATTGACTTGTTTAGGTCTTTGAGGATTGGAAGGGGAATGTTGCAGATCTTGTATGTTTTTCTATTTATGATTGTTTGTATTTGAGGGATTACTTGTGTTTAAGTAAAATGTATGAAGAATAAAATGAGGCTTTGTTTTCAGTGTTGGTGTGATGAGGAGAGCGTTCCCTGACATTAGCGGAGAGAAGAGGGATATGGTGATACTCCAGGAGATTGCCAGTTATCTATTGATTGCGTGAGGACTGACCTATGCGATCTTTGTAATGGTTGTCCGATGCATCATAATTTTGATATACATTGAATTTTGTGTGTTCCACTATGTTGCACGGACACAAATACGATACAATACAAACATGGAGTAAGGACAAGCCATGTGTTTTGTTATTTTCTAGTGTATTTTGAAGTGCTTGTGTCATGTCTTTTACTGTCGGATCACAATATGTCACAGACAAGATAACATTTTGTTGTGCTTTGTAGCAATAGTCAATACTTGTTTTTTAATATATTGTTTACTGGCTAATGAATGCTTATTTCAGAAGGTCCTGTGTATTGGCTTTCTGAAGCGTGCCTTCCAACACATGGAAATAACAAGAGAGAAAGCAACTAAAGATTTAGAGGTAAGTGATAAATACATTAAATTCCTCAGTTAAGGCGATATTTTGTATTGTTGTCTGAGTATGTCTATATCGAGAATAATTCACTTTGGTAAATTTAGCAGTCAATTTAAAAGATACTACTTAGAAATAAAAAAAATCCACAAACAATAGGAGAGGTATAACATCCATCGTTGGATTGTGTGTTCCTGTGTGTTATTGCCCTTTTTGTTATTTCGTCATATTAAGATATTGGTCGTGTCATTGCTTTCGTGTTTATGCACCAATAGTAAAATGCCTAGTTCTCTTAATTAGGCTCGAATTGTATAGATCCCAAAGAAACATAAGGCATGGGGCATCACTTAAATTGTCCAATATTGAGTTTGCAAATAATAGGAACTGTTGTATTCTGCATTCGAAGAAAATTTCTCTATGTTTCAGCCAAAGAAGATTTTTTTTTTCCGAGCGAACATTATGGTTTCTAATCATAATAGTCACTGCATATGTACAAAACCATATTTAGTATTGAATTTTTAGTAATAATCTATATAATGCGTAGCAACCGTTGATGAAAAATATTAGAAAACAAGCCTTACTACAATTTCTTACAGCTAATGTTATCTCAGCAATTCTTTCTCATGTATCTACCTAATAAAAGCACAGTTCTTCACCATACCACTTATCTAAACCCACAATTATAATGTATATCTACTGGTATATTGTACGCGTTTCTCTATTCTTCTACATCTTGTCGGTCCAGTCACGGACATCTTACATGTTAATGTTGCAAAGATGATAACCCTTAATGAGGCAGTCTGGTGATTCAGGACTTACTATTGCAAGGAGACAAGGAATATTAAGGATGTTCAAGATGTATGCAATTTTAGCCACATTTCCTGAAGAGGTAATTTTCATAGCAATTTAGCCACTTCGACAAAGGAAAAAAAGGTAACTTTTTTGTACTTATTAATGTGAAGGTCTTAATTCTTCTTTTTGAAATGGACTAGGGAATAAAAAATGATCTTTTTAAGGTAGTTATAGCTGTTAAGTTACTTAAGTACCTCTTAACTCTCAGCAAGGTAACTCCAGGAATTACACACAACCTCACTTTTGAAAATCAGGTAACTCTAGGAATTACCCAATATTATAAAGTAGATGCATGAAAATCAGGTAACTCCAGGAATTACCCCTGTAAAGCCAAATTTGATTGGAAGATCGGATTAAACTGCTCTTGAAATTTGCATCATCTATATATAAGGAAAATCAAGAATATTTAAGTTACACAATTAACTTGTGTGTATGCCTAGGTGCGAGCGTACATGTTATGGAGTTATAGTAGGGCATAATTGTGGAATCTCTATCAAAATATATCCAAATATATAGACATCAAAATTCAAATATATATGCGGTCCTAAACTTTTATAATCTTCTCAAGGTAGAAGTTACACCTACTGAAATGGTTGCAGAAATCTCAAGTCTCTGTAACCAAAAATGTTCTCAAGTCCTTCATATCAGATTAATGGACTTACTTCAACTATGCACATAAAAGTGCTCCATCATAACAGAACAACTTGCAACTACAATGATAACAATGAGACACTCTGATGTCTACTCAGCTCAATAGAAAATACAAACCTGCCTATTGCATATAAACACATTAATACACATCTAACGTTAGGTGTCACCATACGTGTGGGTGCATGTGACATGAAATATTGTTTCAATTTCATATGTCCAATGGTTCCATATAGCCAAAGGCAAAGAAAACTGTAACTTAGGTTGAGGTTAAACCTTTTGAAGTATAAACAAATTGTTCTTGAAGAAAAGAAAAATATGAACTTCCAGATCTAACGGATCTGGAACTGACTGAAGAGTTGGGAATAATTAAATAATTGATCTTGAATTATTATTTAAATTTGTTGCTAATTGACAAATAAGCACCTAGCTATGCTTTACGTTTGCATCAATCCAGGGGGAAAAGCTGTACTGGAGGCTTTAAGGGAAAACATTCGATACTTCCCTATGATCTTCTAATAACAATACATTTATCGGTAATTAACGAAACAAGACACAATACAATTATATTACTCCAAGAATAATGAGAGAAAAGATACAAGATACAAACTCTCAAATAATACCGGAACGACCTGCCGGCTAATCAAAGATTGTGTAGCTAGAATCCATCATTTCTGTGAATACATCTTGTTCTTCCTCTTGTCTTCTATGCAACTATACCGCTTTGAAGATCTAAACAAAGATGACACTGTCAAAGATCACGATATATAATGGACACACTCCCCTCAAAATTGTATCTTGGTTACCGCTTGTGGCTCGTACCCCCCAAAAGTGAGCACTTTCCTTCTTGTAGGTGATGCCAAATGAACACTTGGGTCGGTACTGCAGTTTTCGTTGCCTAGGAAGTAATGCAGTAGGGTTGTTGGGTAAGTTTACTGCAACTTGCTTTTACTTGACTTCCAGTACTTTGCTGGATGTGTCTATGGTGTACTTTTTCTTTGAGAATCTTCTATGTCTTCTCCTAAGTTTTCTCAGTGTAGTTTGTCAAAGTTCATGTGTGGCTGATGAAATCTCATTCTCCTAACTGTTCGGTAATGTTATTAACATTCTCAAACTCTGTATTTAGACTCTGAAATTAAAATATAAGTAAAATAAATAAAATGATACCAAGGCTTGAACTTGGTTCAATGTCCTTAAGACAATATTCGTCCCACACTGGTGCTTACGGTTTAATGGCGATTAGTCTTCCAGGATAGAACGGTTCTTTCCTTCGGTAGCAGTACTTGAACTCGTCGAAGCAACGTTGGTTGTCTCTCTCTCTTAGACTAACTAATGCAATATGGATGAATTGAATGAATGCTTGAATGCTCCAAACACATGTATATTTATAGAAATAAAGAGACACGATGGAAAGGGCACACCTTTCCAATAAATAGATTCGTACCCCTTTTCCAATGAAAAGATTCGCACACCTTTTCATAGATTCGTTGATAGAAAAAAATTAATATTATTATTATAACAAATATACATTCACATTTTTCCAACAGGTAAATGGTTGAAAACAGTCTGAGTGAATAATATTAACTTCAGGTCACAACATCTCTCTTTTATGTAGGGTCCAAAGTTTTTCTCCAACTAAATTTTCTCAGAAAATGATATTTGGCCTGTCCGTGGGCGTGACTGTGGTTGGCCCGCGCCACGTGGCAGGCTTTCATTGGTCCCCTCCTGCATGCTCTGGCCCACCCACCCTGTGCATGCTCCCGGCCAATGGGAGCCCGCCACGTGGGCGCAGGCCAACGACTGTCACGCCCACGGGCAGGCCAAATAGTAGCATCGAATTTTCTCATAGTAAGGTCCAAAAACTTTCCTGCAAAAAAATAATAATAAAAACTCCACAACATTCCCTTTGTTTTCTCATGTTATGTCAATTAATGTTCAGTTACATTTCAGAATTGAATGTTTCAACAATATGTTGTTGAGATTGTGGACTGCTTCATTTATGTTTGCATGTGTTGGGATTAAACTTTTTAATTGGTTTTACAGGGACATTGGGAAAAATATATTGCTACCAGCCTACCAACAAAACGTGCACCACAAAACGAGCATGGATAGCTGTGTACAATAAAGCATCTTCACTGTGCAAGGTGAAAGTACCATTATATATATGGGTGTGACTGTTATGCCCATGCCCTTTTAGCATCTGGATTTATGGATATTGTTATTCAATCTGTCTTAACTCTTAAGGTACTTTTTTTTTGTTCTTTTAGGTCACCATTTTATTGCATCAGAACACATGTATGGTTTATAGCTCTTAACATCTATACCAAAAACCAAAAAAGCTAGCATAACTTTGCCAGACTTGCTATCTTTTGTTTCTAGTCTTGGTACTATTACGAGCATTATGCGTGGATGTGCCTTGCTTCGCTAGTCAATATCAATCAACTGGTTTATTCTTCTGTCTTTACACTTTCATATTCTTTTGACTTATTTTCTCACTCAAGTGCCAAACTGCACAACCCTTCCTCAACCCCCTCTCCCAGCATCACCTTTCTCTTTGAGATGATTATGATCTGTTATGGAAAATATGAAGCTATTATAAATAATTAACATATGATTTCTTTTGGTACTATTAGGAGTAACTTATTAATAATTTTGTAGTATCTGTTACTTAATCACGGCTGGTCGATGACATTTGCATCAGTTGACCAACCTGATTACATCCTGTGGACAGAGATGAATTAAAATACTACAGTTTCGTTTCCGTGATATATGATATATTCTTAAGCTACTAATACGAGGTGATGGTATTTCCTGTTAGAAGCAATTGCCATTCAACTCCGAGTGCATGATAACTGTCAAAATTTTATATTAAGTATAAGGTTGTAGATATGATTGGTTCTAGCTAACTTAAAACAATTATATTTTCTCCTTTCAACAGTCTTATGATTTTCATTCATTGGTACCGATGATAGAAAGGGCTCGTAGATCAATTACCGACTAGAAAGGAAATAAGCTTTACTGGAAAGTCTGTGAGGCATCTACTGCTTCACATGCAACAAGTAAGGGCTTCTCAACTATATCCTCATTGAATGAACAAGTAATTGTGGCAAAATTATTTATTCCTGAGTTTTAAACTATCTTTGAAATGTCAACAGGTCGTCACATTTTTCTTCTTCCTTGGTAATCATTGCTCCAGACCTCTAGTCACTAATAAGAGTTAAGAATGTCAAGTGCAGACAAAAGATTAGTCTCTGCGGCTCAAATTATTTTTACAGCTGTCAGACATTTTTGTAAGATTATAGTTAGTTTAATAAAGTTGTATTAAACATACAATATTTATGTAAGACATCATGAATTTATTATCCTATGTAACTTTAACATAGATCTATTCTGCATGTTGTACTTATATGATGGAAATGGAAGTTTGTTTACTTCAATTTATATTTTAATGAGTTTTACTTTATCCCAAGATGTCAATTGCCATTTTGTTACAGACCTCCTTGGTATGCTACAGGTTTTGTAATTCATAGCATACTTATGCGGTAATATATTGTCTATATATTATTTCAAGCTACACGTTTGAAATTTCAAATGATCTGAGCAACCAAATAGGAACGCATTTCTATTGTTCCAAAATTGGAACACTTTTTAGTCGTTTAATAAATGGCATAAAAGTTAATCTGAAACGGTTTGTTAGGAACACTGTGCTAGTGTTCCAAAACTGGAACACTTTATAGTCGTCCCAGCAAGTACTACAAACATTATTATGAAACACCTTTTTAGGCACGTTTTATCGGTGTTCCAAAATTGGAACGCAGTTAAAGTGTTCCAACCAATGTTTTTTGGAATGCTTTATTTCCGTTCTAAAAAATTTGGCAGCCCATAAATAGGCAAGCAAAATAGGCGTTCCTAAAATTATTTGGAACAGAATTGTGTCGTTCCAAAATGACCATTTTGGTGTAGTGTATGTAGCTTACCCTATACCTATGACATTACCTTATCATATATTATATAGGTAATATCTAATACCTTACCTATTACCCTTACTTTATACATTACCTTAACATACTCTATACATATCCTAACCATATCCATACCTATACCTATATGTCCCATTATCTATTCATATCCTAACATTACCTATGTCAATACTAATTACCTATACACTTACCTATCCCATGCCACTTAGCTAAATATTTACCTACACACCCAATACACAAGTGCACTCACACACACAGGGTACTACTAGTAGTCTTGACTGCTTGCCTCCCTAACTGCCTAGCTGCTGCTTCCTCTGTAAACAGCAAGGCAAGCCCAAGTTGCCCTGCTTGATGCTGCCAAGTCTGTTGTGCTATGGCCTAATTGCCACTGCAGTTGATCCCAAGCAGCTACAACTGTTGTCCTGCCTAATACGGCTCAAAATTGCTGCTGACTTCCCTTCTTCATATTGTTGTCTACCCCTTTTTGCATGCTGCTGCACTAGCAGTGGATAGCTGCTACTAGCTGCTCCTAAAACTGCACATCCTTACTCCTATACTTGTGCAAGCAGCTAACAACTAATGACTGCCAAATGTAGTCTAACACATTGTTAGCAATCACCAGAATAAAATGTGTATTATACGCAAATTTTTCCGTATCTTACATAAATGTATAATACTTACGTACTTTTGAAAAAATCGGATTTGTACGCGAATTTTAAGCCTGTGGCATTTTAAATGTGTACCGTACGAATTTTTAAAAAAATTGGCCAAAAAAATGTGACCAAGAAACCCAACTGTCTTGACTTTCTTGACTCTTGCTGCTATTTGATATTAAGACTGGCACAATTCTCAAAAATTATCAAAAAAAAGAAAAAAAAAGTCTTACAGTAACCAAAAAAAGAAACCCAATAGTCTTTGCACATGTTGTTTGCAACAATCAAAGAAAAACCGAAAATCCAACCTCTTCTTATTCTCACTCTGAACCCTTGTTTATGAAGGAGTAGAGGTGGGTGGGACCTATATATATGCCAAATTTTTAGTGCCGAATTGGTTCATATGAAACGTACTAAACACGAATTAAATTTTATCCGAATGTTTTTCGTTAGACGAATTTTTGATCGAATTTTTGACCGTATTTTACTTATATTGTGCCGATTTATATTCATACTTTTGTCGTTCCAAAAATTTTCCGTTTGCTGAATTTATAACAAGGGTCTAACACTGATGCTGCTATGTGCTGTCTTATGCTATTGTTGCCACTACTTTGCTGTTGGCAAAGCAAGATGTGGTAGCAGCTGCTGCTTATTCTTCCTGCTGCTAACAATAGTACACCCTACATACTACTATTGTTGGCTTCAACATCCCCCTATTCACTGCTGTGCACAAACTGCTATCATGCCTTAGCCTATTATGTTAGCCCAATTATTACATCGTGTTTTTGAATATGGCTAATCAACTAAGTTTAACATAATGATGTCACTAATATTCATATACTCACTATCATGTTGCTACTTAAACTTAGCATTGTCCTAGTTGTCCTATATCATATTGCTATGCTTGTATCCTACTGCAACATATTTTGCTGGCCTAACATGTATTTGTAGACATACAGTAAGCATGATCAAATGTGATCAAACCAGGACATAGACAATGAAGAATTAATGATGGACCAAAGACGGTATCATACAAAAAGATTTCTCTGAACCTCCTAGCGACCTATCCGGGGCCTCGTATAAGGTATTCAGATTTCCAGATCTGTTTATCTTTGGACGACTATTGTCAAGGAAAAATGCATATTCAGGTCTGCTCAAATATCAGAAGAAAGGCGTCATCAAAGGGCTCTTGGTTTTCCTATTTGTTCCAAGTCTGTAATATTTAATTTATTGAGTCTAGGAGAATGTGTACGTTGAGTCGTACTGTATCATCTCAACCCCTAGATATATCTCTCCAAGCTCTACCATACAAACAGACCAATTCATGAACCAAGCCCAAGCTCCACCAAGCCAAAACAAAGCCCAAAGGCCATCCTACCACCTAGGAGACAGAGTTCGGGCTGAACTCTGCCCCCATACAGAGTTCGGGCCGAACTCTGTTCCCTGATTTCCAGGAACTGATTTTTAGGACCTGCTTGGTACAAGCTGTCCAACGTTCAAAAATTTGAATTCTTGGGGCAGAATTCGGACCGAACTCTGCCTCCCCATAGTAGTATAAATAGAGCTTGAATTCTCTCATTTCAGATTATCTCTTGCCTTCAAATATTCAAGCTTTCTAAGCTCTACTACTCCAAGCCTCATTCTTCTATATCCCCTAAGCCACAACTCTCCTTAGCCCAATGTGCTCAGGGCGATATCATCTAGAAGTTGTGTGCAAGAGTGAAAGAAAAGTCACTTGGACAATTCCAAGTTTTGCCACCTGCGAATTTGTAAAAAGTTGGCGTGCTCTTCTGAGTAAAGGCACGTAGTTGTACACTATTTTACAAATAGTGGATTTCAATCCTAAGCTAGAGTTCTCAGGCCTGGACTAGTCCTCAATGAGGGAAACCAGGTTAAAACTGCTGTGTCTACGAATACTCTTCTGATCTTTATTTACTTTCGTATTTCTCTCTGATTTATTTACTATCTTGATAGTCGTTTTGTGGAGGTGATATAGAGTTAATTTTTATTTGGTGATTATCGACACAAACTCTATTCACCCCCTCTAGAGTTGCCTACATATTATTTCATATTGCCCCTGCTGTACAACTACTATGCATAGCAGTGATCAATCATTGCTCTCTGCTGCCTAAAACTGCTAACAACAGTGCAGTGACACTACCCCCTTTTCTCTACTTCTACACTACACCCCCTCTACCTATCTATCTTTAGAGGTGCATACACAACCCATACGTTTTAGTTCCCCCTATTGTATACACTCTCACATAGGTTCACATATACCATATTTCCCTTCACTAATACATAGGCACATATATACACACATACGTGAACATATCTAAATGTATATGCACAAGTGTACTACCTAAGACACTCTCATCTATGTCTCTATATATATGGCTACGCATACATATAATACACAAGACACATCTAGATACAGATATAAATAGATACACACATCCATATGACACTCACAAAATGCCAAAACTAACACTTGGTGTGCATCACCCTCGTATCGTACTAATCTACGATACTCTTGTGATATGCCCAAGATACCTATACCAAACCTTGTCCAAATCTACCCAAATCACATAAGCAAGCCTTAAAACATAAATTAGAGCCTAATTAGAACAATCTATAGCTAGTACAATGTGTCATGGAGAATTGGACGTGTGCCACAAGTATCGGAGGAAAAAACCCCAAAATAACTCGTGTCCTACTGTATCATGATGCGGCCTACTCGTTTCCAATTGTTGACACGGATCTAGACAACACAACCAAATTTAGTCTAAATAGATCTAAATTATCAAATGACAAACACTTGGTGCACCAATCTCGAAATTTACCCAAAATTGGCACAATTCTTCACATAACTTCCACATAAAGTCATTAGAGCCTAGTTCTTCCTCCTATTGGTAGTCCTAGTCTATGGATGAATTCCTAAGGTCAAATTGCACAATTAGAGTCTAATTATAGGAGAAATTGAGATGTATACCTATTAGAAAATGAATTCGCAATGCCAAGCCAAATGGACATGATCTGGACACGAACTCCTAGCAATTAGCCTCCTGTTCTAGTGTTCCTAGCCACCAAACTCCTAGGCTCCTCCAAGTGATGAAAATAAAGAGAATTGGAGTGGAATTGAGAGGAATTGGTGGATGGATGGATCAATTTAGGGAAGAACACCAAATTGGGATGAAATGGCACAAAATAAAATAAAAAGAAAGAAAGCCTCTCCTCTCTTTAATGGTCGGCCATGCTAGGTTATTCCATGCCAATGCAAGATATCTAATATGCCCATCTAAGCTTGTCATGAAGGCTAACTAATGCATGGAAGTTTCTAATCCTATTTTGGTAAATAGGCTAATCTCTATTTAATAAATGGAATTATATATACTACAAGAAAAATGATCATTTACGGCGCACAATTTAGGCACGCATTGCCTGTGCGCCGTAAATAACACTCTTTTACAGCGTGCAATTTTGCATGCCATAAAAGAGTCAATTTTTGTGTTTTTTACGGCATGTTTTACCCGCACGCCGTCATTGCAAATGCATTTACGGCACGTATTTTCCTGCGTCGTGAATGATAACTTAATTACGGCATTTATTTTTGCATGCCATGAATGTTAACTTATTTACGGCATGCGTTCTCTTGCGCCGTGAAAGAGAACTCAATTACGGCGTTCTTTCGCACGCCGTGAATGTTGTTTTATTTACGGCATGCGTTGTGCGCGCCGTAATTGATAACTTATTTACGGCATCCATTTTAGCACGATACTATGATTAAAATTAAGAATAACTTATTTTGGCACGATGTTAATATTAAGAATAACTTATTTATACTATATATTTATGTTAATTTTTAATATTAATGTTAAGATTAAAACTAAAATTAAAATTAATATTAAAAGTAAAGTAAAATTTATCAATCCATATTTTAAAAATAAAAACAAATGATTAGATATGTATTATTTTTAATATATCAATAAGTTTTTTTTGAATTAATGTGAGATTTAAATTTTGAAACAAAAATAAAAAATAAAATTGCAATTAAGCGAAACAAAAAATAGAATTGTCCATAAATCTAAAAATTTTCCTATCCTAAACTTATTCTAGACTAAAGTGTTAGAAATGAAAATTTTCCAACTTGTCGCTCTCATTTTTCATGTTCCCTCTCGAGCATCCCCTCTCTCTCGCTCGAGCTCCCCCCTCCCCCTCCTTCTCTCTCTCTCTCTCGATCTTCCCTAATAATCCTTTCGTTATAGTCCGAAACATTCACCCGGATGCGACCCGGCAAAGGCGAGGGCAGGTGACCAGATATGACCACGAGTCGTCGGTGCTCGGGCTAGTCGTCCTATCCCGGCTCCTCGTTGTAGCCGTAATCGTCCTATGGAGGTCCTTCTTTGGCCCCTATGACGCCTCTGTCTCCCTGAATCCGTCGTGTCTCAATTTCTTCTTCTCCACAAAAACACTACTACAAAAATTGTTAATGACACTTTATAGATGACATCCATCTCAAAATGTCATTAATGATACATTTAATATCGACTCATAAGATGATCGTCATTAATAGCTTTATCAATGACATTAAAAAAAACAATGTCATGATAAGTACTAGAAGATGATGACTAAAATGATAAAAGTCATAAAAAGAATTATGGATGTCATCTTTTGTGTGTGAAAAAATGTATGTGGGATTAACAATGACACAATGATATTAATAGTCATATTTAGTTTAAACAGTGACAGTGACGATGACATGTATGCCATAAAATATTGAATAAAAACTATTGGATTGATTCCAGTGTTGATTATACGAATGAAGTATATGCTACTACTCATTGATTACTTCACAAAATAGTTTAAGGCAAAGGCATTGCCTGTCCAGTATCACCGAGAAGTACATCTAATGTTAATTTTGATTTTATTTTTTTATGTGTTTTTTGATTTTTCTTTTATTTTGTTTTTTCACTTTTTTAAATTTTTTAATTTTTTGTTATTTTTAAATATTTTTCACTTTTTAATTTTTTCTACTATTTTTGGATTTTATTTACAGTCTTTCTAGTATTTTATGGTTTTAAGAAATTCTGTTAACTTTTTTGGTTTTCTAAAAATATAACAAATTTTTTTTAAACAAATTTTTTTTTATTTTTTATTTACCGTCCAAACATTACCCAGAAAATTAAAAATACCCTTTTAGCTTAGTTCAAAGTAGGAAAAGTAAATTAAAAGTAAATTATGCCCCCAAAATCGAAACCACCCCTCCAAAACCATAATTTCTCTCCCCCCTCACAATTCCTCCTCTCCCTCAGCCTCAGGGGCCAGAACCTAATCCTCCTTAAACTCTCCACTGAAACCCTAGCCTCCACCGAAACCTTGGCCTCCATGGAACTCCTCCAAACCTTAGCTACAAACCCTAAACCTAACACATAGACCTCTAACGAGCTGTCAAAGGGAAGTGGACGATGGAGGCAGCCTCGTCAAGGGTCATGGGGCCTTCTCTTCCTCCAAGCCCCTTCATCCGCAGTGCCTTCTCCTCCTCCAAGCCCGACCTCCTCCTCCACTCCATCCGCAAAGGTCTCAGTTCCATTCTCCATAGGACCCTAATTTCTCCACCCACCACCGCCAACCTCCACCTCCGCCAGCGGAAGCTCCACAATTACAAACCTTTAATTTCCTCATTGCCTGGTTTTTGAACCCCAATCCAAAGGAACAACCAAACTCGTCGTATCCGCGTTCGTATCGAAGAAGTGCAAGCAGATGATGGAGATGGAGGCCAAGTACCTGGTTGGCACCTATGTGACATTGTCGTTGGACCTGGCCAGCGATAGATGATGCCAGTTGTGCGACATCGATGGGAAGGATACTTCAACATGGCAGTCAGGATAGTCGTCAGGTCCTTGTGCTACTATGATCCCGACAGGGTCCAGGCGGTGGCGGTGCAGGTCAACACTGTCACACATGTCAGCAATCGTCTACTCGACACTGCAGGTATCCTCTTCTCCCCGCCACTTGCTCGTTCTAATGCCCATAACCAGTTCCTTCAAAACAAATAGTATCACCATCCTTTTGACAATACTTGCAAAGATTTTAATGCACACCCAGCCTGCCGATCCAGAGTTGTAGGAACGAGTCTGGGCAATATTCAAAAAGTAAGATTGAGATTTTTCTCATTCTTTTTTATTTTATTAATCGCTTCAATAGCTGGAACTTATATTATACTGTTATATTATTGTCTTAGATATACCAAAATCTTGTCTTAATTCATCTGTCTGCTTATATCATATATGAGAGTTATATTGATGTGGAGATACAACGGGCAGTCGAATATTTTTGTGCTGAGTTAAGAAAGGTGAGGGTTTATCGACATATTTGCTGAAATGCCCTAGAAACTATGATACTCAAATCAATGACAATTGCTTCTTCCAAGAAACTATCCCTGTTTCATATCCTGCTTTCTTGAATATTAGTTTATATTATTAACATATGGTAGAAAGTTAGAAATTGTACTGAAATGAGAGAGTTGCACTTGTAAAGCGATTTGTAGATTCAGTACAATGGGTAAGGACCAAGAACATGTAAATATCATCATAATATACATCATAAAAGTTTGGATCTTTGGGATAAAGTTTGGATCATGTGGTTCATATTGTTGTTTGTTACTTGCAGTGTTGTTCTGAAGATGTTCTGTTGAGTCACGAGGCGGGTTGTCGAGCTGGTGTTCGTGTTTCGCCTTTTCAGTGGTAGTGCGAACCATTAACTGATTTGGGGGTGGTTCCGGACGAAGGTATACAATGCCCCCTTAATTTTTAGTCAGTGCATTTCTTTTCCCACAAAAACTTTTATGTTATCTTCATCAAGAACAATTTTGGGATGCTCATACACTGTATTGTTCTGTTTGTTTGGAGCAATAACAGAAATTCAACTCTAATAAGTTTGCATGTAACATGTGGCATGATCGGTATTCTTTATAGTTTTAGCACTCATATGACGCCCTCATTCTGATTTTGATGGTCACTCTATCAGCTAAACATCATGACACTCAATATTGATTATTTTGACAACATCTTCCCTATTAGCCAAGATTGCACAAGTCTTGCTAAATTCTATCGATGGTCGCTCTATCAGCTAAACATCAAGACACTCTATCAGCTAAACATATGAATGCATTTGACATGGTGATTTGAAAACATGTGCAGACTTCTCATCTGGTTTTGTCTCCTCCTTTAAGCCCTTTTGTGTCGACTGTTTATCTTTTCTAATAAGGTTCAGGTTGATTTTCTTGAAGCGACTTTTTGATTCCCCAGATACTGTTTCATCTGGTTGTTCCGTGATTACAATAGCTTCTTCAGGATGGGCCACAATTGTCTCTATGGTTTCATATACCTATAAGAAACATTCATCCAAACCAAACTGCGTCAAGTTGAGAGTGCAGCTTCAGATTGTAGATAACTTATATATAAGAAATACCTTGCAGATGTCTCCGATGTTTTCACTCGAGATGCCACTCTGACAAGTTGCAGCAACGTAGTCCTTGCACTCGAAATATAGTTTGGACAAGTTGCTATCTTGAGGAAGTGCAGCTTCAGCAATCAGAAAACTAGAGCAAAGCTGAAAATTTCATACAGGGTAGAGGTGAAAAATATCAATACATTTCTAGAGTGTTACGTTGATTTCGCAAAAGAAATCACAATTTTGTCATTCATTGTTCATGGTGAGTACTATAATCTAAAACTTCTTTGAATATGTTTCTTCTTGAGAAGTGCAAACATCCATCTTCTAGAAATTGGCAAAGATACCTGGTGCTAGTTGCACCAAGACAGGGACGTCATTAATGATTGGCCTCATATCCCAAAAGAAAAAATTGGCAAAGATAATTTAGACCAAGCAGTTTTTAGATGGAAAATAGAGAATCATTTCTAGATAGTATAGGATCTTGGTATCCAAAATGGTGTCTGATCAGGCAACAGGAAAATAGGATACTGAAAAATAAAAATGACCAGTTCCAATAAACTTCTTAAGACTTTCAGTTACAGAAGAATTTTATACAGTTTCATGATGGTATTTGGATACGTAATGCGGAAGTATACTTATACAACATATCGAAAGAAATATATAACCACAGAGAAAAATATTATGTTTCATCTTTATCATAATTATACATTGTTTCATTTTTGTATTATCATAAGATGCTTCTTATAGATTGAAATAGATTTCATATTTTTTGTAAGTTCACTTCAAGATAATGCACTCTATCTAATTATGTATTTAATCCTCCAGAAAAATATTATTGGAATATACCTTATGCTAACTAATACACGTGCATGTTCTCAACTTTTATTTCTCAGGGAAGAGATACAAAGGATTAAAGCTAA
The DNA here is from genome assembly GCA_029216955.1 of Iris pallida. Classification (NCBI taxonomy): domain Eukaryota; kingdom Viridiplantae; phylum Streptophyta; class Magnoliopsida; order Asparagales; family Iridaceae; genus Iris; species Iris pallida. Next base: position 3,477,645 of record JANAVB010010800.1, read on the forward strand.
CCATCCTGAAATAAGCTCCAGAGAAGCTTTCAGTGCTGCAACACAAAATGTAAGTGCTAAGACACTCTTCTGATTTTTTTTCTTCCATAATAAAAGTTACGTGATTTATGCAACTACAACATCAAGCAGCTATCACTTTATGTGTGAACTAGGAGTTCACCAAGTACTCCTAGGCTGGTCATGGTTATTACCTATCAAGTAACATAGGCCTCTATGCCTTTTGCATGCTTTTCCTCCTTTGTGCCACATGAACCACTTGAAGGTTAAATGTAATATTTTGGTCATTTGGTTCAATTTGAACAGATGTACTCGACTGCCCCTCAACCCCCACGACAAATGTTGGCAATTAATAAAAAAAAATTGTGTTTGTGCAGGTTATATTTATGTAGCATTCGGTACCTGCATGGCCGGACTTTATATGAGGCGCATGAGGCGGTCGCCTCAGGCCCAAAATTTTAGAGGGCACCAATTTTTTATATATATACTATTTAATATATGTAAGTCCAATTTTAAACAAAGGTCCATCAAACTCTTTCTAATTATTTTAGTCATAGTATAAATTTTTTTTATAGGATATCTAAACGCAAGGCCGACCCTGAGTTCATGGGCCCGAGACAAAATTTTAAAATGAGACTTATGTATAATGTAAAAAAAAAATATTAAAAACTGAAATAAAAGTAAATTTAAAAAAATGTTACAACCAAGAATTGAACATAGGACTTCTAATGTGCAAGTCTAGCATAACAACCACCATGGTACATACTAGTTCTATTTTTAATACAAGATTATATATACAGGGCTGGCCCCGTCTAAACGTCATATACTAGAATACCAAAAGACAAGTCGGTTAGTCAGAATAAAGAAAAAAATTGGTACAGTCGTGTCAAAATTATTTTTCCTTCCTTTGCTCTAATAGTCTGATGTTCTCAATCTCCTCTACCCTTTCGTTGTTGCCAATCTCTTTTTTATGTGTATTTTTTGGTCCTCTGGGAGGTAACTAAACAAGAGAATAAGTTACAATTTTTTATTTTCCTTTATATTATTATCAATGAACTACCCCAAAAATTGTTAGCTTTTTATTTATTTATTTGCCTAGTATATTAATTTTATTTTTGGTTTGGAACATCTTCAGTTTCATTAGAAATTTATTATGACATATTTATTTGGATATTATATTATATTAATTTTATTATTTTATTTCCTAAGTTTTGTGTTGATAATATTAGTGTATCATCGTCCATGAAAAAAAAAAACTATGAACATTAGGCTTTGAGGGCACCATTTTTATAGTTTGTCTCAGGGTCTCAAAATCTAAAGTCCGGCACTGGGTACCTGGAAAGGTACCTGGAAATGTAGTTGGCTAGTTTATGCAGCCTTTTTCATCGTTGTGTTTATATATATATATATCAAATTGGATACAGTGAACTAAAACACATTTTGTGTTTGTGCAGGTTATCAATCAATGGAAAAATTTGTGTGTTGTGTTTGAAGATTCTCCTCTGCAACCATTTGAGCTGAAATTTGTCATAGAAGACAATTTACATTTTTTTTGCCAAAGTAGGGCAAAGTATGAAACAAGCTCAATTTGTATTGAAATATTGTACTGTTCTTAATTCAGTACTACAATAGTTTTTCTAGTTCATGCAAGACATGATATACTTTGGCATGGTCTTTTGTTGCTATTAATGTATTTTGTCTACTGAATCCGCTTATTTTTTATGATCTCACGTGCCTGGGTTTATTTGAATTACTTTTCACTTTTGTAGTTTGATTGGGATTATATATAAGTCAACTATCTCTTTAACTTATTTTGCTATGTTATATTCTTTGTTTACCATTGATATCCTTGTTTAAATAAATAGGGATTGGTATGGAAATAATAATAATAATAATAATAATAATAATAATAATAATAATAATAATAATATGAAATTTTTTATCAAAAATTATTTACGGCACGCTACATATGTCATAAATGGCAAACATAATTTGTCAAAAATATCTTTTACGGCATCAAAATGTACGTCGTATTTGATCCCGCGGGAATAGTTATTACGGCGTGCATATATACGCCGTATTTGACCATGCGCGGATATCTATTACGGCACACAAATGTATGCCGTGAAAGAGAAAATACGGCACACTAAATATGCCGTAAATGGTTGTCAAAATTCTGTGAAAAAAATAATTATGGCGTTAATTTGTTTACATTTACGACGTTTTTCAACGCGCCGTAAATAATAGGATCATTTACGGTATGGTTTTTTACGGCACCAAAATGTACGCCGTAAAAGATCATTTACGGCGCGTTGTGCGCGCCGTAAATGATCATTTTTCTTGTAGTATAATTAGGTCTAATTAGGCATAATCCAAAGTGTTGGTCCAAGTGTCATGTCATTCTATTTATTGGGCTCTAGTATCATATATAGTTAATTGGTCCACTAACACAAGTATAAAAAATAGGCTAGCCCACTAACCATAATAACTAATACTATAATAAATAAATAAATATGCACAATAATATATAATATGAATTGACAAAATTATCCCTATTTGGAAAAATGGTAGTGACACCTTCCACTCTCTCTCTCTCCTCATTCTCTCATTTTATTATCTCCACCAACCCTAGGCAAGTACATCTTACACTAATGGAGAGACCACATTGCTTATTTTTATTTTTATTTTAATTTTACTTTTTTTTACATATTTTTAGCCTATATTGTGTATCTTTAAATTTTATACAACTTTAGTTCTTAATATTTTCGGTTTTGATGAACAGTTTGGAGTGGAGGTAAGTTTCTATTCTATGTATTTACATTTTTTGAGGATTTGATCAATTAAACCCTAATATTTTTGAAAACTAATTATCCAATATTGTAGGAAATTTTATTCTATGCAATTTTGACCTTTGAATCATTAGATTTGGAGTTATATTGAAGATTTTAGGGCTGAAACAAGTTTTCAGCTCTTCCATGTCGTCTTTAGGAAGAAGAACAACATCATGCGTGTATTTTACGCAAAGCCCCCTCTCTGCGTATTTTGCAGCAGATTTTTTCATGCATATATTTTATGCAATAGCCCCTCTCTGTGCATATTTTGCAGCAGATTCATTCATGTGCATATTTTATGCAAAGGCCCCTCTTTGTGCGTATTTTGCGCAGAATTCATTCCCTGTGCTTATTTTTAGGCAAAGGCCGTTCCCTGTGCGTATTTTTGCACAAAATCTCTTCTTGCGCATTTTTTGCACATAAGGTCCGTTTTGTGCGTATTTTTGCACATAATCTCTTTATGAGCGTATTTTTGCACATAAGACCCATATTTATGTGCAAAATTATGCAGGGACTCTAATTTGTGTGCAAAATTGCATAAAGACCCCTATTATGCATACTAATTGTCTAAAGACGCTTTTTTGTGCCCAGAATTGTGTAGAAGATCCTATTTTATGCAGGTTTGTGTAGAGATCATTTTTTTATATGTAGAAAGACTATCTTTAATTTTTTGACCATGTTCCTGACTCGATTACCTGAATACATGCTGGTAATATTCTAAGATATACTGAAGTACAATCTATATGAGTGCACTGAGGTGCGACTCTCCGTGCTATCTGGTCTTGTCTGTTATATGTCGGTACATTCTTGATCCCAGCACAATCATGGTAAATGGTCAGTAGTATTGATGTGGTATGATGATTGTTGCTTGATACATTAGACTAAGGATGAATATGATGATTGTTGCTTGATGTATTACACTTAGGATTCTACGAACCGATGTGAATTCATAGTTATAGTACATGTATGTAGCACCCAGTTTTTCAAATGATGGTAATTTTGAAATTTTGTGTTTATAATTATTTTAATAATGATATTTAATTCATGATATGATTTTGGTGATTTTAAATCATTTTAAAATTATTTAAATCAATGACTTGTGGTTTTGACGTTTTGCTAGTGAAACCCTAGAGACTGTTTGACCTAGAGCCTAACCATGTGATTATGATATTTTAATGTCATTTTTAGCCTAAGGATATTTTTGCATTTGACCTCTTTGAATTATTTTGATATTATTTTATTATTTATGATATTGTTTTGGGGTTATTTGAGTCGGGTTCGAATTTCAACTCAATCCGACTTAAAACGGGGACCCAGGGGTAGTTTGACTCTAGTGGGACCCACACACTAGTTAGGCATGGCCCACATGATATTAATTTTAGTCCACATGATAGAAATATTTTAGTTAGAGGTTAGACTAATTATTATGGATAAGGTTAGTGTGATTAGAGACTTTAGAATGACTAATTTAGCCCCAACCAATTAGCCCTTTCCTAATACTCATAGAATAAGTTAGTGGGGGCATTTTGGACCTTACCATAATAGGACAAATAGCCCCATATGGCCAGCCACTTTGGGAGAGGATAGGCTCAAGTTCATTTCATTATTCTCATCCACACTCTCTCTCGTTCTTCCCCAAATTCCTAGAGAGCAATCCCTAGCAATTTCTCCACCAAATCCTTCCATTTTGCCACCAAATCTTCTTCTTTCCTTCTCCATTCTAGCCAAGGAGGAAGTTACACAAGTTTGGGAGGATTCAGAGCTCGTTCGTGTCCTTTTGGAATCTCTACGTGTCGGTGTCGCTCCGGGAAGGCTTTTCTTCGATTCGATCTACCGGGAGGTATAAATCCCTTCTTCTTTTCATTTTCTCATGCATATAGGTCTATTTAGAACCCATAGGAATGACCCCCATGGTCGTATCTCCATTTGTGTCCATTTCGTGTCCATTTGGAGGTCATAGGAGTGTCCTTTGTGTTGTGGTTGTGTCCATGTGGGAAAATCCCAAATTTGGACACACTATGTGTTGTTGTTATGTATGAATGAATTATTACATGTTTAATCTCATATTTTGTATTAGAGATGTGTTCTATAGTGTCTCATATATATATATTAGTGTAGAGAGTGAGTTCTTGATATATTATGTTATATACTTGTGTATTCTTTTGGCTCAAACTATCTAAATTCGTTATGATTTTTATCCACGTTTTTAATTTCAGCCCTAACTTAGAAATGTTATAACTTCTAGCTCAAAGCTCGTTTTAATCTCCCATTTTTTTAAAAGAAGCGTATTGAAGTTATATTTCCAAAAACATGTATTAATAGGTCTAATTCTTTCTGTAACTTTCTGGAGAATTATTTGAGTGTCAGCTATACGAAAGACAAACACGTTCTCGGTGTTTTCGCGATTCCGGGAGTTTCCGAAAACGAAAATGTGATCCGTTTGAAGTTTCGGAAAGCTAACACATAGATCTATAACATACTTTAATCCTAGAATTTAATTCATGCTGAGTTGGTACATTATTGATTATTAGTATGAGTTACTATTCGGCATATGCATTTTGTGCACCCTTGTGTGTAATATAATGTTCTATTTGATTTTAACCCATATTAATGTATATACATTATGTAACTAAATAGAGAATGCAAGCATGAGTAAATGGTTAAATAAATGATGTATGAGGTGTAAGTATCCTATCTAATGTAAGCATGTATAAGTATGGCTTGTAATGAATATGTAGGTTCCATAGTATGTAATGTTTGGTGCATATAGTAGTGCAAGAGAATAAATGAATGATGAATGAATGCAAGCATGAATGTAATATAATAATGTATGCAATATACAAGTTAATGAGATGTAATGTTCTATGTTAACACAAATCCTATATTACCTCATGTACCCCCTTACACTATGTTGATACTATCACACTTGACACTTTGTTCACTTACACTTTGACACTCTTTGATATGTATACACTATGTATGCCCATTTAACCCTCACTTGCCCCTTTGTCATGTTCACATACACACACATAGCCTCTTAAATAAGTATTTATGAATATAGTTAACTTAGCTATGTATGTATATTATATTTATGTAGCATATTGTGTTGTAATATATAAGTTTATATAACCATTTGAAATGCCATGATTATAGACCTAATGTTGATTACCAATATATGCATGTGTATATATGTGTAGACATATATAGCTTAAAGTAATAGATTACCTAGTGTATATCCAATGTGAATTCTTGCCTATTTGAGTATTGAATAATTGCATGCTATATAGAGTTTGGTGTATGTTGGCTTGTATAGCCTTGTATTGATGTGTGCTTGCTAGGATAGTCTTGGTTAGGCCTAGTAAGACTTGCTGGGTTTGGACATGGCCTAGTTTGACCTAGTTTGACTAGTACAGTTGACCAGAGTTGACCAAGGGTTGACTTTGGCCTAGTTTGACCTAGATTCATGTAGAATGCATTGTAGTGCTTTATATTACCCTTCTGGACATGTTGTGACTTGTGCTGTTCTAATTAGGAGCCAGACACCTCTCCTCGGACAGTATCTTTACCTTGGACATTCAGATATCAGGCGAGTACATTCTCTGATCATTTCATATCTTATTTAGGATTATATTTCCTGCTTTAGATTACTTTACATGATGCTGACACGATGGAAACACGGATTAGTACTATATGGATCTTGTTGTGCGATGTTATCCCTTTAGTGGATACATCGGGTATTCGTGTTCGTGTACTTTATCGTGAGCATCGTGTACTCCTTGTATTCGTGACATTCGTGTACAAATCATGTGAAATCGTATATATTCATGTATTCACATGATCTCGTGTGCGACTATACTTCATGTGCAATAACATATCATATCTAGATCCTTGTGTATTGATTGGGGCGGGAGAGTAGAAGTGGTTATGTAATCAATCCAGTAGATTACTCGTGTACAACCTCTGTAGATTACTCGTGTACAATATCGTGCCGTTTACATAACCATCTTGTGCTCTGAATCACTAGTCACTGATAGTTCTCTATATAGTGTAGTTATTTACTTACAATCTTTCTCTTTTTCATCATGTTATTTCTTCAGATCCTGTATCTTACTCTCTAGCATGTTTATATTTCCTAACCTGTTATGATATTGTTGAGATGTACTGTACTCGCTCCTGTCCTGACTGGACCCGTTGATAAATTTTACAGATAGCTTGGAGATTGTCTGCTAGCCTAGAGGAGACACATTAGAGGTTGTTTAGATAGTTATTTCAATTGTTTGGAGTTGTATTTACTTTATGGATTACTGTATCTGAGTTTGGAGATTTGAGATGTATTTCTGGATTTGTGTATCTTAGACACTTAGATTTCTCTCTGTTGTACCTCTTTTAGATTTCATGTTTTATCTATCCTTATCATGCTCTACCTTAGATATGATTGAGTCTGTACCTGCTATGTCACCCCCATTCGGAGAGTATAAACTGTTTAGCCTTATACTGTTAGATGCATGAGACCTAGGACAGCGTTCTACCGCCGACACTGCGGCGTAGGCTGGACGTACCCATTTCTCGTGCCCTAACTCTAGGGTACAGGTCGTGACACGTTTTTAGTGGTGGCCCATGCAGGTCGAGATTCGCATTAGTGCGATTTCGTATTAGCGCAACGACTTAGTTGTACTACTACGAGCCTGCTATAGGATATATAAATTAAGGTGTTAGGATGAGAGGATACTCAATCACTGTTAGAATTCCTTGAGAGATTCCTAGGATGACCCTTGAAAATCTCATTTTGAATTCCGATTTAAACTCCTTTTCTTTGTTTTGATTCACCTTTTTCCTTGATTTGAATTTGATTTTGTGGATTCATTGTAGAACTTTGAATCCTGGTATTAGTTGATGATTTTGATAAAATTTTGTAGTTGTTGATTTAATTTTGTATTTAGATTAATATTTTCAAATCCAAGGTACTCAATCACACTTAGGATTCTTTGAGAGATTTCTGGGACGACCCCTGAGAAACTCATTTTGAACTTCAATTGGAATTCCTTTTCCTCTTGTTTGGATTCACCCTCATTCCTTGCTATTGAATTTAAGCTTGATGGGTTCCTCTCGTTTGAACCGATGAGAAGAAACATATCTTCATTTTTCTTTCTCGCCATTATTCCCTTACATTCTTATTTACCTCTTATCTTAAACTCTGTCTCATTACATTAATTACCCATATCTTGTCATCCCTACCAGATGTACTTCGAAACCCTTGAATCTTCGTATCTTTTGCATGGGGAAGGCTAAGGAAGTGACGTAAATCATGTAGCTCAGAGAAGACGTAACTGGTTATTATATGATGAACTAAAGGAAATCAAATATGGAGTGTTCCATATGGAAACTTGAGATAGAAATGTGGTAAAGGTCTCGAATAGAATAAAGAGATGTATACTGCCAATCTGGAAACAATCAAATTTTGAGAAAATTTTGGGGTTATGAGATAGTTTATAGGTGTATTCAAAACTGATAAGGATATTCAAGGTCAACCTAGATTGGAGAACCACGAAATTCTGGTTATTGATTCTTGGGAGGTTTTACCCTAAGGCTATGTAGAAGGTTAGTAATGGAAAAGAGAAGTTAATTGTGTTTAATAAGGATATTAAACAAGATGTTGCGAGGAAATGACTAGGGATAGAGAGAACACAACGTTATGGAAGTTTAGAGATTGTTGTGAAATATTTTTAAGAGAATAATATTCAAGGGTGTATGTCGAAGAAAATACGAAAGTTGATTTTATGATGGAAGATAAGTTTTGTAAGGCCTAGAGATTTAAATTAAATAATACGAGGAGAACAATTTGAACAAGTTCAAGGAATTCGTAAACGGGATTTAGAGGTTTTGGGTCAAATTTAAGACAAGGTGAAAGAACTTGAAAATTTAAATAAATGGTTAATGTTGATTCCTAAATGTGAGGGCTGTGCTTCACGAGTGGTGTTTGGAAATTGGGAATTACCTACGGTAGTCATGGTAAGGGTTTAAGTAAAGGTTAAATTTTTATATGGAGACTGGTGAGGTAAAGATATGATTGGCAAGTTATGACCAGATGAACTTAAGAGTATCAGAAGCAGATGACTAACTCGATCTTCATTATTTTTGTGCATTAATTACCACCTCTTGAACTCCCACTTTCTAATTGAGATCCTTTGATGTTCCTTATCGTGAATTTGATATTCGGAATGTAATACTAGCTGTTACCCTCCAACAAATCTTATATGCAAGACCTAGACGAGCTCACCTTCGTGTAGGTATATCATGTCCCACTAAAACCCGTCTTCTTGTACTCTATTTTCTTGATATAATTTTTTGGTCAACTGGCTAAACTATAACCTATACCATTATACTAAATTTCTTCTTATTTCAATTAGAAATCCAGCCTTGACTCAATTCTTTCGACCCGACATGTGATGGTGTTCTGCTTGTTTCCTTAGATGCTTAACCTTGTACCTTATCTGATTACTTGACCCGTTGGTTAAGAAACTTGGACTATGTAATTCCTTTCATCATTACCACCCTTATATCTTGTGCTGCTAAATTAGCCTTAGTTTTGCAAGCTTATCTATTTTCGAGCTTGGTCATGACATATTTTATTGGGTGGCCACCCACTAACATATTGTCTAATCAGAACCGGTACATGATGGTCTGATCAACCTATTGCACTTTGGTTCGCTTTTTATGTATCAATCTACGAGAATGGAGACATAGTTAAACTTGACCCTAGAGTCTCATTCGCGACAGCCTTGACAATTCTCCTTGAAATCTTTTCATCGCCTATGAACCTCGTATTCGTACTCAGTCGAATTAAATTTAATCATGACCTGAACCTCCATTATTGGATGCTCGTGCTCATACTTTGATTTTATTGATTTCTCTTCTTGCCCAAATCTCGTTTTATCCCGAAATTGATCAACTTAGATCGTGTCAAGACAAAAATCTATTTGTGATTTGTTGTGCCTAAATTTTTAATTTTTTCTATTTTATGGAATAGTAACCTTTTAATAATTTCTTAGTTGCTTGTTAATGACCAATTTTATATATGATGGTAGACAGCCCTACAACCTTGATGATTGTTGTTCCCTTACCTTTCCAATTAGGACACCCTAGATTGTTTGTGTGTTGATACCATAGTACTGTTTTGACCTAGAATGATTAGTGTACCTAGGTGAGACTTCCAACTGCTATGGTATGCCCTGACCTTGTATACTATTCCTTCAAATTGCATGATTTAGATAAATTTTCTTAAGACCTTGATTGTTGGGAAATAAAGACGTCACCCCATTAGTATCTGTTGTAGATATATATAGGTTAGTCCTTGATGTGGGGATGTGTGTCTATAAACATGTTGCTTATGAGATTTATGAGAGATTATAGTATCAGCCTTGATAGGATGTACTAGTCTTTTGGTGAGTATAAATGTGTTATGAGAGATAGGGGCCTATATGTCTTAGTAGTGCATCGTCCTATGGTAATAGAATGTATTAATAGATGGTTAATAGGAAGATAATAGTTTGAGCATACCTATAGCCTATGATCAGTTCCTTTCCATCCTTAGTTAAGACCACTTTAAAATAGGTCCAGTCCCTTAGATATAGGTTCCAGTCCATATTTTATTGAAGTTCCATTACCGCCGTACAGCAGAGCAATGTTGGAGGTATTCCTAGATTGACACTATCTTGATGTCCGTTTATTATTCCAGTGTTAGGAAGTGTTACCTTAGATATTGGGTAGGTTAGAGGCTCTAGAAGGAGTATTATCGATCTTAAATTTCGAGGACGAAATTTTTCTAAGGTGGGTAGAGTTGTAGCACCCAGTTTTCCAAATGAGGGTAATTTTGAAATTTCGTGTTTATAATTATTTTAGTAATGATATTTAATTCATGATATGATTTTTTGTGATTTTAAATCATTTTAAAATTATTTAAATCAATGACTTGTGGTTTTGACGTTTTGCTAGTGAAACCCTAGAGACTGTTTGACCTAGAGCCTAACCATGTGATTATGATATTTTAATGTCATTTTTGGCCTAAGGATATTTTTGCATTTGACCTCTTTGAATTATTTTGATATTATTTTATTATTTATGATATTGTTTTGGGGTTATTTGAGTCGGGTTCGAATTTCAGCTCAATCTGACTTGAAACGGGGACCCGGGGGTAGTTTGACTCTAGTGGGACCCACACACTAGTTAGGCATGGCCCACATGATATTAATTTTAGTCCACATGATAGAAATATTTTAGTTAGAGGTTAGACTAATTATTATGGATAAGGTTAGTGTGATTAGAGACTTTAGAATGACTAATTTAGCCCCAACCAATTAGCCCTTTTCTAATACTCATAGAATAAGTTGGGGGCATTTTGGACCTTACTATAATAGGACAAATAGCCCCATATGGCCAGCCACTTTGGAAGAGGATAGGCTCAAGTTCATTTCATTATTCTCATCCACACTCTCTCTCTTGTTCTTCCCCAAATTCCTAGAGAGCAATCACTAGCAATTTCTCCACCAAATCCTTCCATTTTGCCACCAAATCTTCTTCTTTCCTTCTCCATTCTAGCCAAGGAGGAAGCTATCCAAGTTTGGGAGAATTCAGAGCTCGTTCGTGTCCTTTTGGAATCTCTACGTGTCGGTGTCGCTCCGGGAAGGCTTTTCTTCGATTCGATCTACCGGGAGGTATAAATCCCTTCTCCTTTTCATTTCCTCATGCATATAGGTCTATTTATAACCCATAGAAATGACCCCCATGGTCGTATCTCCATTTGTGTCCATTTCGTGTCCATTTGGAGGTCATAAGAGTGTCCTTTGTGTTGTGGTTGTGTCCATGTGAAAAAATCCCAAATTTGGACACACTATGTGTTGTTGTTATGTATGAATGAATTATTACATGTTTAATCTCATATTTTTGTATTAGGGATGTGTTCTATAGTGTCTCATATATATATATATTAGTGTAGAGAGTGAGTTCTTGATATATTATGTTATATACTTGTGTATTCTTTTGGCTCAAACTATCTAAATTCGTTATGATTTTTATCCACGTTTTTAATTTCAGCCCTAACTTAGAAATGTTATAACTTCTAGCTCAAAGCTCGTTTTAATCTTCCATTTTTTTTAAAAGAAGCGTATTGAAGTTATATTTCCAAAAACATGTATTAATAGGTCTAATTCTTTCTGTAACTTTCTGGAGAATTATTTGAGTGTCAGCTGTACGAAAGACAAACGCGTTCTCGGTGTTTTCGCGATTCCGGGAGTTTCCGGAAACGAAAATGCGATCCGTTTGAAGTTTCGGAAAGCTAACACATAGATCTATAACATACTTTAATCCTAGAATTTAATTCATGCTGAGTTGGTACATTATTGATTATTAGTATGAGTTACTATTCGGCATATGCATTTTGTGCACCCTTGTGTGTAATATAATGTTCTATTTGATTTTAACCCATGTTAATGTATATACATTATGTAACTAAATAGAGAATGCAAGCATGAGTAAATGGTTAAATAAATGATATATGAGGTGTAAGTATCCTATCTAATGTAAGCATGTATAAGTATGGCTTGTAATGAATATGTAGGTTCCATAGTATGTAATGTTTGGTGCATATAGTAGTGCAAGAGAATAAATGAATGATGAATGAATGCAAGCATGAATGTAATATAATAATGTATGCAATATACAAGTTAATGAGATGTAATGTTCTATGTTAACACAAATCCTATATTACCTCATGTACCCCCTTACACTATGTTGACACTATCACACTGGACACTTTGTTCACTTACACTTTGACACTCTTTGATATGTATACACTATATATGCTCATTTAACCCTCATTTGCCCTTTTGCCATGTTCACATACACATACATAGCCTCTTAAATAAGTATTTATGAATATAGTTAACTTAGCTATGTATGTATATTATATATATGTAGCATATTGTGTTGTAATATATAAGTTTATATAACCATTTGAAATGCCATGATTATAGACCTAATGTTGAATACCAATATATGCATGTGTATATATGTGTAGACATATATAGCTTAAAGTAATAGATTACCTAGTGTATATCCAATGTGAATTCTTGCCTATTTGAGTATTGAATAATTGCATGCTATATAGAGTTGGGTGTATGTTGGCTTGTATAGCCTTGTATTGATGTGTGCTTGCTAGGATAGTCTTGGTTAGGCCTAGTAAGACTTGCTGGGTTAGGACATGACCTAGTTTGACCTAGTTTGACTAGTACAGTTGACCAGAGTTGACCAAGGGTTGACTTTTGCCTAGTTTGACCTAGATTCATGTAGAATGCATTGTAGTGCTTTATATTACCCTTCTGGACATGTTGTGACTTGTGCTGTTCTAATTAGGAGCCAGACACCTCTCCTCGGACAGTATCTTTACCTTAGACATTCAGATATCAGGCGAGTACATTCTCTGATCATTTCATATCTTATTTAGGATTATATTTCCTGCTTTAGATTACTTTACATGATGCTGACAAGTTGGAAATACGGATTAGTACTATATGGATCTTGTTATGCGATGTTATCCCCTTAGCGGATACATCGGGTATTCGTGTTCGTGTACTTTATCGTGAGCATCGTGTACTCCTTGTATTCGTGACATTCGTGTACAAATCGTGTGAAATCGTGTATATTCATGTATTCACATGATCTCATGTGCGACTATACTTCGTGTGCAATAACATATCATATCTAGATCCTTGTGTATTGATTGGGGCGGGGGAGTAGAAGTGGTTATGTAATCAATCCAGTAGATTACTCGTGTACAACCTCTGTAGATTACTCGTGTATAACATCGTGCCGTTTACATAACCATCTTGTGCTCTGAATCACTAGTCACTGATAGTTCTCTATATAGTGTAGTTATTTACTTACAGTCTCTCTCTTTTTTATCATATTATTTTTTTCAGATCCTGTATCTTACTCTCTAGTATATTTATATTTCCTAACCTGTTATGATATTGTTGAGATGTACTGTACTCGCTCCTGTCCTGACTGGACCCGTTGATAAATTTTACAGATAGCTTTGAGATTGTCTGCTAGCCTAGAGGAGACACATTAGAGGTTGTTTAGATAGTTATTTCAATTGTCTGGAGTTGTATTTACTTTATGGATTACTGTATCTGAGTTTGAAGATTTGAGATGTATTTCTGGATTTGTGTATCTTAAACACTTAGATTTCTCTCTGTTGTACCTCTTTTGGATTTCATGTTTTATCTATCCTTATCATGCTCTACCTTAGATGTGATTGAGTCTGTACCTGCTATGTTACCCCCATTCGTGGAGTATAAACTGTTTAGCCTTATACTGTTAGATGCATGAGACCTAGGACAGCGTTCTACCGCCGACACTGCGGCGTAGGCTGGACGTACCCACTTCTTGTGCCCTAACTCTAGGGTACAGGTCGTGACAATGTATTACAGTATGACATCTAGGAGGATGAATATGTGACCACGACATATGACTCCAAGATCAATATAGGGTTAAATTAAGCAACTTGAATTAGTAGGAGTATCTGGTGGGAATGAAATCTCGAGATCGTGCATGACAAGTCACCCCAGGCCTTGTCCTGATGTGCAGATTGGCCACCATAGATAATGTATATCATCTACCATAGTGGAGTGCAGTATCTGACTACTGAGCTGACATCAAGCTAACCTCTCCCTATAGGAAGGTTGGAACCGTTATTGACTTTATTAAGCCCGGTAGCCTGATAAGGGACCGATGCTTACTGTTTATTGTTCACTATTTACTATTACTGTTATATATTTGGTTTGGCAAGGTATAATTGCCTTAGGTCCTGAGCTGCTGGTACGGGTCGATGCACTAAGTCAAAGCCCAATTAACCTGTTTTATAAGTTTACTGTGTCAATAAATAAATTAAAACAAGTAAATATTTTATCTAATTGAGGTTTCATCTTTTGGTCTTTATTGAATTTGGTTTCCCTAACCAGGTAAGTTGACTTGGTTTGGCATCTCCTGCTTGTATAACAACCTATATATTTATATATATGGTTAATCTCCTCTTCTCTATACTTCCTATACTTGCCATTTAGCTGTTGAAGGCTAGTACCCTTTCTCTTGCAACTGGCAGACCCTAGTGCTCATCTATCTTGGGTTTACATTAGGATACTAAACTTCCTAGAATGGACACCCTTTCAATCCATACCAGTTCTTCACTGATCTACTAATATCAGCTGTTCCTTGAAACTGATAGCCCAAATCAGTTCTCATTGAACTGATATTCCCAATTTCTTAGTGAGCTGATATACTCAAATCACCTTCTGGTATTACATCCTAGCTTGCAACTGATGCCCAGATCAGTTTGGAGGTAATCAACACATCAGTCATGGTCTTTATGGTGTTACATTAAACTGGATATCCTTTGGATATCCTGGGTTACACCATATTCCTCTGTTCCTGACATCAGTAATGTGGAACCCTAACTCCTCAATTAATTACCAGAACAGTCTTGCTAACATACACAGGAATACTCATAGTACCTGTGATATCACAATGTCACTGCTGTTACATCTTTCATCACCCTGGGTACAAACTGTTGATTAAGACACCACCCACTATTGGCTACCTCTATAGGCAACTGAGATATCAAAGTTTTGCTAAGGTGTGATACCCGACTTAGGATTCAGGGGAAACAACTATCACCCATCAGCTGTACACAAGTTAAAGTTGTAAGGGAATTTATATATATCAGTGTTATCCATCCAACAGGGTTAAAAGTAACTGCTAAGGACATATTGCTCTCAGGTTTGACAAGGCTCTTTCAGATGAGGGCGTGTACTGTCCCCTACAGGTCAGGCATATGTCCCATTGACACCTCATGGAATTCTTTATGAATTTGCTGATCAGACTAACATAAAAAAGAAATGTCAAATAGAGTAGTATTTAAGTAGATGAGCTCCCCAATAAGTCTAATGTACTGCGACTTATCTACAACCTTCTGAACTACATTAAGACATAGGTTTGGATTTGTTCCACAGAAGTATCAACATGTTTAGAGCTCAATAACCCAGTTGACTTAATAGTGTACAGGTTAAGGTGCTTTCACCCACACCTGGCCTAGTATGAAAGGTTAAGTCTTCCCTAGGCACCCTTCTCTATTTTAGCACGACCTGCTGATACCTAGCCTAGGTAGGTTTCCTGGGCCTGGGAGTACTGCCCTGAACACTTGGATACTCTAAATTAGAAACTCTGATACTATAGGGGTCTGATATGCTTGCGTGTAGGTGATACCAAGATCTGGATGGTACCTAGGATTTAGTTATCTACCAAGACCTATCCTTGATTTAAGGTACCAGTCAACTACCCATTGCCTTGCGGTTGACAGGTTGTATCAACCTCAACCCAATACCCATGATTACCACTTTAAGTATAAGGAAAGGTTCCCTTGTTCTCTTGACTGGTAGTTTCTGATACCAACATTCAGTCCCGCAAGAAAATTTACCATGTCAAAATCCCACTAGTTATTAGGATTACACATATGTGAGTTTCCACTTGATACAAGGATCCCCTGCTCCTAAGGATATGCTGCCTACTCCCTGGGGTTTAACTGATGTTGGTGCCTGGTACTCAAGTTATGTCCCCCGTTGTCATTTAATGGTGAGTTGATGAATGGCCTTAGGAATTAGTCCTTGCCTGTGTCCACTGGTAACCAGTGTGATTTATTGGTCTGATACATGTGCAGCCCTATTCCTAGGTTTCTAGGGGCATGGCCAAATCAGTTGAGGTGTACCCCCTCTTCACTGTGGTCCCTCTCAGAAATCATACCATTACCTGAGTGTAATGGGTTACTCACTGGTTTCCACATTATGGTGATAAACTCTTACAGGTTATTGACTTCATGTCGAACCTAAATGGCAACCAAGCCTGACAGGATGTTTATGTGAAGGCTCAGGTTTCTAGAGATGGTCTCTGGTATAAGTTCAGCCTGAGATCTCTTCTTAATCTACTACAGTAGGACTCTTACCTATTGTTCTTGTACTGGATACATCAACTGTACCCCCCCTGAACCATTGGCAGTGCTACCCTCCCTACACGACTGCACCAAGTCACCCAAGAACATGAACAGGTACCCTATCCCCTGCTCCCTATGAATTTGGACTCCATTCTTACGTTCTAAAAGTGTTGGATTATCTAGCCTATTCCCTCCCCTAGTCTGCTACTAGATACCAGTATCAATTAAAGTCTCCTAGGCATTGTGTCGAATACAGGGTATAATCAGATAGACATATAAGGGTTTGGGAGTACCTGTGCTGCAGTTGCAAGGATTGGTTGGTTCCAAGGCCTCCTTTGTTGTACTGCTTCTTGAGAGGTGATTGAGAGAATTTTTTAGGGTTTGCAAGGGTTTCTGATACCTGCGATTTCCTATATATAGATCTGTAGTGTCTATATCGGTCAAGGGTTGAATAGATAAGGGAAAAGCAATTCAAATTTGGATTAGGAGTGATCATCCTCCATGAAGATTCGGATTAGGAGTGATCATTATCCTCTGGTGAGTTCCTTAACAGGGTTTTGAAGGGAAATTAGCTCGATAGGAATTCAAACTGAAGTTTGAATTTGATTTTATACCTTGCACTTAGGTCCCTGACAAATCCTTTATTACTCATTGAACCCTCAATTAGTATTTCAAATAAAACCAATATAACACATAACAAATGTATGTGACAAATAAATAATAATAAAAAATCATAGGATAAAATTGGTCAAGGGGTTGACAGACTTGTGTTTAGAATTGAAAATAATTAACAATGGAGAATTAGAGGTATTTATAGGATTAGAAGAATAATATAAAATTTACTTAGCACATGCTAATTGGGATTATGAGGTAATATTCTAGGAATATTCCAAGAATATTCTAGAAATATGCTAGATTCCCTAGGAATATTTTCTAGGCTTAATTAAGCACATGCTTAACTAAAGTATACTTAATTAATCAATTCTAGAAGTTCCACCTTAATGATAAATACGTATTTACTAAACTATCACTCCCTCATCGCAAATTACAAAAATGTCATTCCCTTTCTATAATTGCCAAAAATATTTCTAAAAAAAAGGAATTGAAAAGAATAATAATATAGGAAATTCGAGAATAGGGGACTAGACAGGTCGTCTCTTGAGGGTAAGCTTGTAGACATCCAAAATACATACACTCAAACCAGGCATGCACAAGGCCTTTGATGTGCAACCGGAAGCACATATGATGTCATTGTGTGAGTGGGAAAAATAACAGCTACAGTGCAAAATTCAAGGCTTAGTCCATTATTGTATCTTAATGTTGTTTAACCTATGCAGAAAGATTCTAGTCGAACCAACATCTATCCTTATGCATGATGGGCAGTCACTGTGGAGAATGCTAAACCTATATATATTGAGATATATGGGACATTGTTGGATTTTTTTTATACTCATGGAGGTATTCCTCCTTGAGAGCTAGAAAGATAGTCACACATTGAAAAAAACTCCAAGTAAGTATCTCAATGTAATACCATACTTGATGTTGAGAGATGCATATGGGGTGGTCGCCCATGTGGTGGGTGTCATGTGAGTTTTTCTAGTAGGATTAAGTTTAAACTCCTCAAGAAAGCATTTATACTTTTTGTCACACCCTTGGAAAAAATTTCTTCGGATCTATGCCCCAAAGGGGCTTAGCGACTCGGACTCAGGCTCAAGGACGCAAAGTGTCACTTTGAAGGCGCACTTTGTTGAATTGTTGTGCGCATGCACACATTTGCTGTTGCGCTACTGGCTTATGTGCACATGAGTAGCTACGATTGTTGGCGCATAATCCCATTAATTGTCGAATTTGAACGATTATGGAAAGATTGAGTCAATTATTCAGATTCGATTTTTGTAGGATTTGAATTTAATTTATTCCTATCTTTTCGTAATCTATTGGCGGCCAATATTAGCATTAGGGATTCCTCCATACTCTATAAATATTCTATTCGTGCCACCTTTGAGAACCTACTTAAAAAAGACAGAAGAGAGTATTTGCTGCTATAGTCCAAGAGTTCGTGCGAATTAGTACAGAGGTGACGACGAGCATTCTAGAAGTGTTTTTGTGAAGTTGATGGTTCCTGGAAGCAAACCGTGTGAGGGCAAATCTTTGCTTTGAGCAATGGTGATCTTTATCACTCAGTAAGCATTGTCTTATGTTTCTTCTTCTACTTGTCTTCTTTCTCATTGTAAGCATTGTATCAATTGCAACACATTTGCAAGAAAAGAACAGATTCTTCTACCATTTTGTATTTGCAAAGAGAAGTTGTAATATGATATAGTTATTGTATTTAGTTGGAATCGAGATACCAGAGGACAAACTTGTTTGCGTGAACTTTTGATCTCGGATACAACTTTTATGATCAGAACATAGAGCAAATCTCCTGGGAGGTCTTGCATGATATCTATGTTCCTGACCTCTGTTCCTCTATTTTTTGATCCGCCTCGTGATAAACAGTGTCATCTTATGATAATACAAACCCAATATTTATAATCTAATTAAATACTTTATCATGTTAATCTAGACATTTTTATTTGAAATAAGTCCAGTCATTTACTGAATGTCCTTACTAGCACAGAGACCCTCTTCCATCTAATTAAAATTTTGTTCGACCAATATTTCCCTTTCGTATCAGTGCTACACCTAGACACCCCTTTGGTGGTACAAGCAATTAGATTATTAAAGAATGTATAATAAATAACAATAAATAGTCATTACGGCTCAGACTCTAATATAAAATCAATTGTTTACTTCTACAATTTTCTTAACCGTTTAATATTGTGACCTAAATTTAGTTGTTTAAACCAAAAAAAAATAAAGAAAAAGAAAGAAGAAAGAGAAAAAGAATTTTTTAGTTGTTTGCTTTTGTTGTTTGTTAGGATCTTTTCATCATAGATTATTGTTGGCACATTTTATTTTGATTATTAACAGTATCTTCGTAGTTTAGTTTTCTGTGTCTTCTGATTCTTATCTTCTCAGAAGCTCTACTACTAAAGTCTTTCCGTTCAAGTACAACCTTCCTTTACATCGAAGACTGAAGCAGTTTCCAGGCGCTCCTTGCATAAGACGGCTTCCTCCTGCTTAGAGTCTTCGTGTCTGTACAAAGTCTAGGTATATCTGTAAATACCTAAGGACGGATGACAAGTAAAAGAATAAGTCAAAAATCAATTACATACAGAGCGGCATACCGACGGCATGCTTCAGCATACCGGCGGTATACCGTTTTTATCGTCCACAAAGTTGCTGTGACAATTTGTCGGCATACCGGCGGCATGCTTCGGCATACCGGCAGTATACCGTTTTTATCGACCCAAAAGTTGCTGTGACAAATTGTCGATATACCGACGGTATGCTCCGGCATACCGGTGGTATACCGCTTAGTGGACCACAGAAACGTTCTGTGACAAAACGTCGGCATACCGACGGTATGATTCGGCATACCGGCGGTATACCATTTTGTTTGCACAAAAACGTTATGTGACAAAATGTCGGAATACCGACGGTATGCCACGGCATACCGACGGTATACCGAGTTTCAAATACTTGGTTTTTGAATTGCTCTGACTAGCATTAATGGCCGCATTTAATGCTCTCAAACGGTCATTAATATGATCGTTACTATTTGATCGGTATACCGACGGTATGCCGCAGCATACCGACGGCATGCCGGTCTGTCTGTATCTAGAGCATTAAATGCCACCCACTCTTGGTTTATCTATAAATGAAAGCTCTCTCTCTCTCTTGAGGCTTTCACCAACTCTAGCCATAAATTTTCCAACAACCAAAAGCTCCACCATTAATACTCTTCCAAGCTTTTAATTGTCATCCTCTCCCAAAGTGATAGAGTATTTAAGAGTTGTAAATTTCGATCTTCACGTGTTAGAAGATCAACAAGTTTCTCTTCTCATTTGTTTGAAGTTGGCGAGCCTTCATAAGAAAACTCGTGTGTTGAAGTTGGCGAGTCTTCGGATCCAAACTCGTATTGAAGTTGGCGAGTTTTCGGATCCAAACTCGTGTGTACTATTTGAATAATAGTGGATTTAAGCCGGAGAGAGTTCCGGGACTGGATTGCCTCAAGCGAGGATACCAGGATACATCTTGTGTTTGATCTTCTCACTCTTTACTTTTATTTGTCATATATTGCTTCTGTTGCACTAGTTATATTTTATTTCCCTATTCACCCCCCTCTAGGGTTCTACAATTGGTATCAGAGCTTTGTTCTCTTGATTTGGATTTACACCCTTTGAGTGATCCATGGCCTCTAATCCTAGTATCAACACCTTCCATAATGAAGGACACTCCACAAATAGGCCTCCCATATTTGATGGAACCAACTATAACTACTGGAAGATTAGGATGAGCATTTATCTGAAGTCCATAGATTTTGATTTATGGGATTGTGTGATAAATGGTCTTCCTATTCCTTCCAGAGTTATTGAGGATATTTCTTCTGACACCCTTAGGGACACACTTACTGAAAACACCAAGAAGCTTGCGAGTCGAGATGCCAAGGTAATGAACCCTCTTTATTGTGCTCTCGATAGTAGTGAATTCAACCGAATCTCTACTTGCAAGACTTCCAATAAGATTTGGAAGTTACTTGAAGTCACACACGAGGGTACTTCACAAGTGAAGGAATCCAAGATCAGTAGACTCACGCAAGAATATGAGTCCTTTAAGATAAAGCATGATGAATATATTACTTGCATGTTTACTCGTTTTGATGATATTATTAATCCTCTCTCTTCTCTTGGTAAGGAATATCCTGCTCATGAAAAGATCAGAAAAATTCTTAGAGGACTGACGAAAGTTTGGAGTCCTAAAGCTACCGCAATCATTGAGGAAAATGACCTGACAGTCATGAACCTTCAGACTCTCATGGGTAAGCTAATGACTCATGAACTCGATATGAAGGATCAAGAGGAATCCTCTATACAAGAAAAGGAGAAAGAGAAGACCAAAGAGAAGGAGAAATCTCTTGCTCTCAAAGCTACAAAGTCCTACTCCAAGGATAGCTCCGACGACAATGAGTCGGACGACGATGAAGAAATAGCTCCACAGCTAAGCACTTCCGGAAGTTCCTTAAATTCAATAAAGCCAACCGCTTCAGACGGGACAATGAAGAAGATCCGGCGTGCTATCAATGCAGAAGACCCGGACACATCAAGAGGGACTGTCCGATGATAAGAAAAGACTCAAGCAAGTACAAGAAGCCTAGCAAGGAAAGCTCGTCCTCCAGGAAATTTGCCAACACAAGCATTTGGTGTGAGAGTGACGCAAGCGACTCCGACAACGACAAAGAGTACAAACACAATGCCAACGTTTGTCTCATGGCAACCGATGAGGTACTCGATGATCTCTCCTTAAATACTCTTACTTATGATGATTTGGAGAAAGCTATCCTTGAATTGCATGAAGAGCACAAAGGTGTTAGGAACAAATATAAGAAATCTCTAAAAGAGATTGATGCTCTTCAACTAGAAGTAGAAAGACTCTCAAGCATCATTATCGATATAAAGGAAAAATCTCCTGCTTTTGACACGGATGAAATAGTCTTTGCGACTCAAGTTTCAAGAATCTCTTGACACCATCAAGAAAAAGGATGATGAGATTCAATCCATGAGAAGCTCTTATGAATTTGCTATGCACAAAGTTCAAGATGCTAATAGGAGAGAATATGACACTTCTATTAAGTATAATGATCTTCTTATACAGAGTAAGAAATTAGGCAATAAGAACACTACTCACATGCATACTCCGAGACACCTCCACACTCATCACAATGCTAGGCATACTTCTTATATGAATACTACACACAAATCCTTTTCTAACACGAGGAAAGGACCTTTTGTTAAGAAAAACACTTCGTATCATGCTTTTTATTATTATCATCATAATACTAATGCTAGCGCTCCTCGCACTAGAGATTCACATATGCATGATTCTCACATATCTTCTTCTAAATCCTCTATGATTTGCAATTATTGTGGCTTGCCTGGACATACGACCAATTATTGTCATACAAGAAAACTTGTTGACAAGAAAGTTTTTATGTGGGTTCCTAAGACTAATACTCAAGGACCCATAAGATCATGGGTACCAAAATATTCATCTTCAACTTATGTTGTAGGTGAAGAGTCCTTCTCATGCTAGAAGCAAGTGGATTCTCGATAGCGGTTGTTCACGGCACATGACCGGGGATGCTTCATTATTTACAACGCTATCGATGAAGAAGGAAGGACACGTCTCTTTTGGTAACAATCTTAAAGGTCACATTATAGGAAATGGTAATATAGGTTCTCCTCCTTATCCTTGTATTAAGAATATATGTCTTGTTACTAATCTTAAACACAATCTTCTTAGTATTAGTCATCTTACCGATAATGGTTATGATATCAAGTTTGTTAAGCTCAAATGCTTCATTACCGATAGCTCTAATGGATCTATTGTTTATGAAGGCATTAGAGAAAACAATATCTATGTTTTATATCTTGTTGAAGATACTAACAATGACAGGTGCTTAGTTGCTAAAAACGATGAGAGTTGGCTTTGGCACATGAGGCTCGGACACGCCAACATGGATACCATCTCTCGTCTTGCTACCAAGAAGCTCATAAGAGGACTCCCAAGTATCCCGTTCAAAAAGGATATGGTGTGTGAAGAATGCGAGAAAAGTAAGTTAACAAAGTCATCCTTCAAATCAATCAACTCTGTAAGTACTTCTAGACCTCTTCAACTTATCCATATGGATCTTTTTGGTCCTAGTAGAGTGCTAGCCTTGGAGGCAAGCTTTATGCTTTTGTTTTGGTTGATGATTTTTCAAGATTTACTTGGGTTATTTTTCTTGCTTGCAAAAGTGATACTTTTCGTGAATTTGTTGCCTTTTATAAACGTGTTCAAAATGAGAAATGTTTTTCTATTAACAAAATTAGAAGTGATCATGGAGGAGAATTTGATAATGCCGATTTCAAAAGATTTTGTGAAAAGAATAATTTTGGACATGATTTTGCTTGTCCACGTACTCCTCAACAAAATGGTGTTGTGGAGAGAAAGAATAGAACCCTTGGCGATATGGCCCGGGTTATGTTAAACCAATATAAGCTCCCCCAATATTTTTGGGCGGAAGTCGTTAATACGGCATGTCATGTTATAAATAGGGTCTTGATTTGACCTATTTCTAAGAAGACTCCTTATGAGCTATGGTTTGACAAAATTCCCTCTATTGAATATTTTAAAGTTTTTGGTTGCAATTATTTTATTTTGAATACCAAGGATAACCTAGGCAAGTTTGAAGAAAAAGCCTATGAAGAAATATTCCTTGGATACTCTACTCATAGTAAAGGTTTTCGTGTTTTTAATAAAAGAAGTCTCGTTGTCGAAGAGTCAATCAATGTCTCTTTTAATGAACTTAATTCTTCTACATTTTCCTCTTCCGAGGATATTGATGACATCTCGTTTGGGTTGGAGAACTCCTCTATTGAAGATCGTCCTTCTTCATCTAACAATGAAGTTGTGACCCCAACAAAAGAGTCTCCTTCTCTCGAGCCTCCTTAAAAGAATCCCCAAAAGAATGGAGATTTGTCACCAATCATCATAAGAAACTTATCATTGGGGATCCTTCCTCCAGTGTTAGCACTAGATCCTCCACTCGTGATCTTTGTGCCAACGTGGCTTTTATCTCTCAAATAGAGCCTAAAAATGTTATTGATGCTTTTCTTGATGAATTTTTGATGATAGCAATGCAAGAAGAGTTAAATCAATTTGAGCGAAGCAAGGTTTGGGAACTTGTCCCAAAACCTAGCAATCATCCCATTATTGGAACAAAATGAGTATTTCGTAACAAACTTAATGAAGATGGGTTAGTGACTCGTAACAAGGCCCGATTGGTTGCTCAAGGCTATAACCAAGAGGAAGGCATTGACTACGACGAAACCTATGCTCTGGTTGTGTAATATTCCTATTTTGAAGTATGTATTTGACCGTATTATTGTATTTAGAGGATTTTAATTTTTGGGATATTCTTGAAATTTTTATCATTTTTTTGGAGGTAATTTTATCCTCATTATTATTATTATTATTATTTTCTTGTTCCTAATCTACCCTTCCCAAATATCTACCTAACCCCTCTCTCTTTCTCTCTCTCCCTCACTCTCACCCTCCCCCTACCTAACTCCCCTCTCTCCCTCCTCACCATCTCTGGAGAACCGGCCGACTCACCCCCCCTCCCCTTCACTCTCGATTTCTCCCTCTCTCTCCATGGAGCACTCCCCTCCCATCCTCACTCTCCACCCTCTCTCCTTTCCCAGGCCTCCTCCATCCGGCGCCACCGCCGCCCCCCTTAGCCGGCACCACAACCTGCACCGCCTGCCACCACCACCTAGCCGAAGCTCCTCCACCACGACCCCTGCCACTTCCATCGCCTCCGCCCCTCTTCCTGAGCCGCGATCGCCACCATCTCCAGCCCTCACCGCTACCACTTTCCTCCTCTTCCGTTCTCCTCCGCCGGCCGCCACGACCACCGCTGCCACCATCATCGCCATCTTCAGCGCCACCACCATTATCGTCGTCATCACCTCCGCCACCACCTCCGTCGACGCCAGCGCCACCATCTCCCCCGTCCCTTGGCGCAGCTGCTGCCGTCGTCGTCCTTTCACCACCACGGGGCCGACCCGACCTGGCCGAGCACCCCTTGGTGAGCTCCTTCTCCCTATCCCTCCGTTCCCCTCCGTCGGTGGTCTGACCCGACCATGGCCGAGCTCCTCCGTACCCTCTCTCCCCTTTCCTTGGGCTGTGAGCTCCTCGGAGAGTGAGCCCCTCGATCGGCACGCCTCGGGCAGCGTACTGCCTCGAGCAGTGCGCTGCCTTGTGCAGCGTGTCACCTCGGGCAGTGCACCCTCGGTTGGTGCGCTTCCTCGTTCCTCATGTTTTCGGGTCGTGTGTACCTCGGTGTACGTGTCGCCTCGTTTTGCGTGTACCTCGGTCTACGTGTTGCCTTGGGCAGCGGGACGCCTCGAGCCCCGTGCTGCCTCGGGCACCGTGCCATCTTGATTTGAGCATTATCTCGAGTTTTGTGCCCCGACCTTTGTGCCCACCTCGGTTTGCGTGCTCGCTCCGATTTGCGTGCCGTATTGGTCATTATGTCATCTCGATTCACGTGCACGTCTCGATTTGCGTGTTGTGTGATTCGTGCACCATTTTGATATTCGCGATCCCTCGGCCTACGTGTACGTCTCGATTTACGTGCACGTTGTCTCCTGTTCGTCTCGATATTCGAGTCATCTCGATTCTCGTGCACGTCTCGATATACGTGCGCATCTCAATTTGCGTGCCCGTATCGGTCCGTGTGCCTCGGTTTTTGTGCCAGATCCCTGTGCTGCTTGCGGGACCCGTACGGTATAGCCTCGTGCCATTCTTCGTGATTTTGTCATTATTTTATTATTTAGTTCTAATGATTGTTTATTGTGTGTTCTGAGGATCTCGATTGGCGTGCTAGCTTGGATCGCGACTGCCGAAGACTTGCTTACCTAGCCGAGCCCTCTAGGTAAGTATCCCTTGCTCATCGACGGCTCTTGCCCTCTCTCCGGGATTTTATTGCATTTTAATTTGCTGTAATTATAAATGTATAACCATGAGTAGTGTAGCCTAGTAGTAGAACTGCCATGATGATAACTTAGGATAACTTGGTCCGATACCGGGGTAGACCGTATCGGGCAACTCGGATGGGTCATCCACACCTCCGAGGACACGAGCACGACTCACATGTATGGATTGTCCCTGTATGCCCCGTGTCCGACTCGCGGTCGGGTAACGGCTCTGGCTAACTTTACTTGTGGCGGTGATTGTGCTTGGATTAGGGATTTACGGACATGTGTTGTGGTGTACCTTGCGAGGCGGTTATTTTATTATTATGCATGTTGGCTTGGCGTCCAGTACGCATTGTAGTGCTGCTGGAGGCCGAGATATTAGTGGTCTCGGGTTCGATTGATTTCCCAGTACACCTTGTAGCGCTGCTGGAGGCCGGGGCTTAGTGTTCTCGACTATCGATTTGTTCCCAGTACGCATTGTAGTGCTGCTGGTAGCTGAGACCTAGTGTTTTCAGTCTGCGATTCTGCGATTCCGCGGCGGGTTGCACCGAGTGGATTTTAGCCCCAATTCGCTGGGAGCTCCTGTCCAAAATACAGAGGAGACTCTACCGGATTCTTTCAAAATTCCCGATCGGGAATTTGGTTCGAAGGACTGGACAGAACCATTCCTTTGGTTTGCTGGACTGGGTTCATGCCTGTTCACCTTGGTATAGTATACCTGATCCCATTGCTTGCTAGGTAGACTCCAGACTAGATCAGTCGCCTAGCTCCTGATCTGTCTTGTCCGTCGGATAGCGTAAGGAGAGCGGTTCCACTCGGGAGACGGTTTGCAACCCTGGTCCTTGTTTGGTTTAAGGGTTGTGGATTTGCTCCAGAGCGGTCCGTGTAATCCTTGCCACTTCCGGCGATATTTATTACCAGACTCTTGTCCCCTGACCCTTCATCCTAGGGGATGTCCTAGTCTAGTCAGATAGAGCTGGCAGTTGTCCTATGTATTGGGAGTTGTGACTTGTGGATATGACTGAGGATTGAGTATTATGGAGAGTACGATCTTGGGATATTGACTTGGTAGATCTATGTGGATTCTTGGATTTTAGTGATTTCGAATATTTCGTGGAACGAGGAGAATATCGAGGATATTATTATATGATTTTTACTCGACTTCCCAAACGCCCAAAACTTGGTACCTTTGTGTATTCCGGTAGTTGGGGAAACCTGGTTTGATTGCTGAGTCTTAGTAGTTGAGGGACTTGTTTTCTAGTGGCTTGTGATCATTGACTTGGAGGATTCTTGTGAGTCAGAGGGCCTAGCATTGTTAGGGGAATGAGCTTGGTATTTGGTGGTTGTCTTTATTGACGTGATATTCACTCCATCATGGATGGGAGACCCTTGCTAGATTGATCTAGTGGATGGACCGACTTGATGATTTGAGTTGTAGGTTCCCATGTGTACTTGACAGACTATTATGGTGGAGATTTTGATCTTGTACCCGACTTGTTATCCATATCACGATTTGGGTATGTGACTTCTTGTGACTGATAGATTTGACCTTGTTCCTGGTATTACACGATGACCTGGACCTGTCTTGATTCTTGATAGTGGCCCGTGGTGGCACACTCCTGACTAGTACTCTTGGCAGGACATGTTTACTCTTGACCGCTGTTGCGACAGCCAGTCCTGACTTGCTAGGTATGACCTTGTCTTGACACCGTGGTTGATTTTTCTGATTGTGCTTGTACAAACTACCTGTCTCGTCTTGCATTATGTCTAGGACATGGATTTCTGGTTACCACGGTCAGGAATTCATAATGAATCTGACTAGGTTAACAACTAGATTGATCAAGTAGCTCATATAGATCGATGTATTCCGGCTACAGGCAATCCCGTTATCTGGGCGCTCATGTGGACTTGTAGCCTGCCGTCGAGTAGGACACATTTCCAGCCCACTGTCATGTGGGGCACCCCTCCAGCTAGCTATTAGGGTGCATTTGTCTCCCGGGCGATGTACCCACTATATATATTCGTCCTGGATAACCTGGATAGTCTGCAGGGCTTGTGGCTGTAGGAATACCTCAACTGTATCTTGTTAGTAATTAGGCCTGTGATAACCCTAGTTAGCTAATAATAGCAAGCCGTAGGCATTATGTGGCCGCTTGTCCTTCTGTGTTGTTTGGCTTGTTGCCTGCTATCCAGCTGATATTAATTTCCAGCTGGCCATGCAGGTGTTAGTGGATGCTAGGGAGATTATGATTGTGTTAGCTTCACTATACTTGTGGATTGTTATCGTGCGTTGGTACCGCACGATCCCTCACCCTTATTTACTGTTTTTAGATGTTATTCTTGTCATATTTTTATCCTGCTGGTTTTCTTCGCCTGTCCTTGAGCCTTCCTTTCTGGTACTTGCTGCGGTTGGCCTGACCAACCCTGGATTGTTCCCAGATTGTCTGAGACCGACCCGGTGGATCTTCCAGACTTGACTTGGAGGGTGTGCTTCAGTTCCAGACATGCTAGGAACTGTGGGAATGTATACTTGTCTACATTATTATCCCGTACTGTAGATTCTAGATTTTCATATGAGTATTTCCTGTTTTTCATATGATTATCTCTCTTGATATTGTCTCATTGTGATTTACCTGTGGATATGAGATCGGATTTAGGCCATAGATTGATTGCATGCTAGGATACCCAACCAGACTAGACAGCCGTCATCACCGTATAGCGTATTCGTACCTTATACGGTGTAGCTGGCCGTGTACGTTCCCGTATTCCGGAACTGGGGCGTGACAGGTTGCACGTCTTGAATCCATTCGTATGCTTTGTGCTTTTGCTTGTTTTAATGACTTTAAGCTCTTTCAAATGGATGTTAAGAGTGCTTTTCTGAATGGTATTATTAAAGAAGAAGTTTATGTTAAACAACCTCCCAGCTTTGAAGATTTTCAATTTCCTAATCATGTGTTCAAACTCCACAAAGCCCTTTATGGCCTCAAACAAGCTCCCCGTGCTTGGTATGAGCGCCTTAGCTCCTTTCTTGTTTCCCACAATTTTTCAAAGGGGAAAGTTGACACAATACTTTTTATTAAATCCTATAATGGCACTCTCTTATTGGTTCAAATTTATGTCGATGACATTATTTTTGGTTCTACTAGCAACACACTTTGTGTAGAATTTACTAAAGTTATGCAGGAAGAATTTGAAATGAGTATGATGGGTGAACTTTCATTGTTTTTGGGGTTACAAATCAAACAAGGATCCAAAGGAACCTTCATCATTCAAGCGAAATATACAAAGGACCTCCTCAAGCGTTTCGACCTCGACTCATCCAAATCAATGAGGACTCCTATGGCCACAACGACAAAGCTTGACAATGATGAAGACGGCACATCGGTCGACATTCGTAAGTATAGAGGTATGATCGGTAGTTTACTTTATTTAACTGCTAGCCGTCCTGATATCATGTTTAGTGTTTGCTTGTGTGCACGATATGAAGCCAATCCAAAGAAATCACACTTGTGTGCCGTTAAGCGCATTTTTCGTTATCTCAAAGACACCATTAACATGGGCCTTTGGTATCCGAAATCTTTATCCTTCGAGATTTGTCATTACCACATTTCTAGTTTGAGGGTAAATTTGTCAACTTTGGGGTAAATAAAATTTATTAGTATTAATTAGAATTTATGGGAATTTTTAGAAATTATTTTGGATTTATTTGGACTAGTTTAATTTTTGACTAGTTTTGACTCATGTAGACCAACCTAGGAACTAACCCTAGTTAGTTGGGCTTGGTTAGGTCAAGTGGACCCTAGCCTAACCTAGTGTGACTCAAGTTAGTGGTTAGTGATTCATTAGAACTTGAATTAGAAATTTAGGAATCAAGTTATTTGATAAATGGCTTGTGATTACATAAGTCATTTTGTGACTAAACTAGTTAGGACTAGCTAAACCTAGCTCAAACCCCCACCCTAACCTACATGGCCGGCCAACCTAGCTGAACCTAGGGATTCCCCCATTATAAATACTCTCCTAGTTTTTAGGGCTAGCCTCTTTTAAGGTTCTTCAAAAGTTCTAAGGAAAGAGGTGAGTTCCATCTTCCAAAAATCATTAAAAATCCATTTTGAATCCTTTCTTCCCCAAACCAATTCCATTAGGACCTAAAATCAACCCTCTTGCTGCTGGTATATTTTATTTGCAGGGAGATAACAATTTGTGGGACTTGGAGGCTTAAGGAGTTTCTTCCATTTGAAGGCTTTTCCATTCATTGTGCAACCATAGGTAATTTCTCTATTACTCAATGAAACTCTGTTATTATTTCACATCTAGGGACCCATAGGCTTAACCCAGCTGTAGGAATAGGTAACCCTAGGGTTTGAGCACTGTACGTGTCCGTATCGGACACGTATCAGTCACTAGCCTTAGGTGTTTGACAAAATGCCTCAATGAGCATTTTGTATTGATTTTGATTTTGTGTTTGAATAGAAATCATCGTTGTGTCATCGCTTATACGTTTTTGGGACACTGAGGTGGTTCCTGTGTCGCGTCGTGTCGTTCTGGACACGTGCACACGAGGGTGCGTGCGCGCGCGCGCACAGGCAGCGTGTCCTGCCTCTCGGGGTGGATTCCTCGATGGACACGGCGACTCAGGTCATGCCACTTGGCGTGGGCCAAGGGGCAACGACTGACATGAGTCCCTCCAAATCTGAGATGCTCTCGTGTCGTGTCGGACACGAAATCATGTGTGCACGGGGACACACTGTGTGGTCGAGTGTTCTGAGATTGGTTTCTGTTGTTTAATCACTTTTAAATGTTCTTAAATTATGTTTTAATGATGGGTTGGATCCTAAATACCATGTTTAATCCCTGTTTATATAGGGTTACATATTTGTTTGGGTTAAGGTGGTGTTTAGGCTCGAAAATAGGTTCATTTGACTGTTCACTGATACAGGGCTGATACTGCATTCCTAAAATTTTTCCAACCCATTTAATCCACTGTTCTGCTGTGTTTTCTTCAACTAAATTTGATCCCCCATGTTACCTATCATGTTAGCTAAGAATGTTCATTCAAGAATTGAAATGGTATGGTGTGTTATGAGAATTGGCATGTTGGTTGGAATGTTAAATGCTTTAACCTGAGAATGTATGCCATGTTTAATTTGCTAAACCTGAGATTGGTGTTTATTGAGGAGTTGTATTGTACACAGTTGGGTTGTTCTTCTGAATGAGCTTAAGTCCAAGTTAAGATAACCTGAGTTGAATCTCAGTTCAGTTGGGTGTGATTCCCTCCTGTCTTCTTTCTTAGTTAACTGAAAACTAATTGCAAACTGATATTTCCTAGTTCCCTGTTAATACTCTTCATATTGATTTGGGTTCATATTGAAATGTTTGGAATGTCTTCATGGGACTGAACTGGGGTTGGTTGTGTATTGACCTGAGAATTTCAGTGAGTAGCACTGTTGAGCCTGTCATTTGGTTATGGTTAAAAACCTGAGATTGATTTCCTTGCCTTTCCTTTTCCTGTTTTCCTGTGAACACTGAATACACACACACACACACAGTATCTTCTTTCACTGTCACACATTACTATTTTTCCTGCACACTACCATTCATATCACACACCACATCACCCACTGTCATTCCTGCATATTATGTTCCTGTACACTGTTCTGTTTCATGCACATTGATCACTCACACTGTTGGATTAAGTCCCAGATTTTCCCCCATTGCAATAGCACACACTACTTTGTTTCCTTACACTGTCACATGTTCACTGTCACATATTTCTTCCTGCACACAGTTTAGCACTGTTTGCACACTCACAGCATTCACACACACACACCTGCCTCTCTTTTAATACATATGTATGTATATATACTATGTAAATATAATCTATGTATATATGAATATGGATATGTATGTGATACATGCATATGTATGTATATCTATATAGGCATACAATGTATTGAATATATATATGTGAGTAATGTGTATACAAATAGGTGGCCTACTCATTGTGTATTTGAAATTAGTCTATATACATATATATGTAATATATGTAGTTGTATGTATATATATATAATAATGTAACTAATGTGTGTGCCCAAATATATATATATATAAGTTATAAATATGTTGTGTGATATATACATATAGTTAGTCTATATGTTATGTATTCCTATATTAGCTTATATAAATAGGTCAATATGTGTAATGTTTTGGATATAGATAATATCATGTGGTCATATGATTTATAGTTTGGCTTATAGGCATAGTATAGCCTATGACCTATATATGAGTCTGCTTGACCTAGTTTAGCCTAGTATAGACTAATGTAGACTAGTTTGACCATAGTTGACTTAGGTTTGACTTCTTGGTTGACCAGGGTTGACCAAGAGTTGACTTTGGCCTAGATTGACTTAGAATCATGTAGAATGCATAGTAGGACTCTATTTCACTATTCTGGACTTGTTGTGATTTGTGCTGTTCTATTTAGGAGCCAGACACCCCTCCTTGGACAGTACGATTCATATCAGACACTCAGTTACAGGCGAGTACATTCTCTGATCATTTCATATCCTGCTTAGAATTATTTCCTGCAGTAGATTACTTTACTTGTACTGTCACGTTGGTCACATGGATTGGTACTATATGGATCCTTTCTTGAGATGTTATCCTTAGGGAGCATCGGGTACTCTATGTTCTGTGTGTTTCACTTTCATAGCGTATCATATGCTTCTTGGTTCCTTGATCACTTACGACATGTACCCTCATGATCGTAGAGTCTTCCTGGAATCTTACACTGTTGGGTTACCCCCAGAATCCCTATTTTTATGGGACTTACACTGTTGGGTTACTCCCAGAATCCCCATTTTTATGGGACTTACACTGTTGGGTTATCCCCAGAATCCCTATTTTTATGGGACTTACACTGTTGGGTTACCCCCAGAATCCCCATTTTTATGGGACTACTATGTATCACCTTCGGGGTCTACCACCCTTCGGGGGCTTATCACCCTCGGGGTCTATCACCTTCGGGGTCTGCTACATAGCATCATATAACATAACCTGGCTGGATCCTTGTGTATTGATCGGGGGTACGGGGGAGTATTACATGTTCATATTATACTCTGACTCACTAGTCACTGCTAGTTCCCTATGTATAGTAGATATTTCTATTACAGCTTTCTCTCTCTGTTTACATACTACACTTCTTTCAGTACTTGTATCTTACTTTACTGCATGTTCATATTTTCTAACCTGCTATGAATTGTTGAGATGTACTGTGCTCGCTCCTGTCCTGACTGGACCTGTTGAAAATATTACAGAGGACGAGGAGGAGGCTTGCCTGGACACCTACTACGGGGCAGCCTTAGATGACACCTTTGAGCTGGACTCCCAGGAGGACCCAGCTGTAGCTGAGGATATTCCCCCGACTGCTTAGACTAGATTAGATAGTCTGTTATCATTTGCAGTCTGGAGACTTGTTCTAGTTAGACTCTTTATTTGGAGATCAGTTGTATATACTCTTTTATCTGAGACCTTGTATTGTTGGGATTATCTTAGACTACTGTTTTATCTATTTCATTTCCTTGAGTTCTGTTCATATCGTGCTATCTCTTTCTTAGTTGTGATTGAGTTTATTATTGCTATGTCACCCCCATTCGGGGAGTATAAACTGTTTAGATATATATATACTGCTAGATGATGTGACTTAGGACAGCGTTCTACCGCCGACACTGCGGCGTAGGCTGGACGTATTCACGTCTCGTACCCTTACTCTAGGGTGCGGGTCGTGACAAGCTTCACGGCTTTTCGGAT
Organism: Iris pallida; assembly: GCA_029216955.1. Lineage (NCBI taxonomy): Eukaryota > Viridiplantae > Streptophyta > Magnoliopsida > Asparagales > Iridaceae > Iris > Iris pallida. The sequence continues at coordinate 3,511,946 of JANAVB010010800.1, forward strand.
GCGGATTTTGTCGGATGCAAGATTGACCAAAAAAGCACTAGTGGCACATGTCAATTCCTCGGGAAGTCTTTGGTATCGTGGTTTAGTAAGAAACAAAATTCTGTTGCTCTTTCAACCACTGAGGCCGAGTATATTGCGGCTGGTTGCTATTGTGCACAAATTCTTTGGATGTCACAAACACTTTTAGATTATGGCATTTCTCATTCTTGTACCCCTATTAAATGTGATAACACTAGCTCAATCAATCTCACGAAAAACCCGATTTGTCACTCACGCACGAAGCATATTGAAATTAGACACCATTTTCTTCGTGACCATCAACAAAAGGGAGACATTCGTCTTGAATTTATTGATACTACTTATCAGTTAGCCGATATTTTCACCAAACCGCTCCCGGAAGATCGCTTCACCTTCCTTTGCCGAGAATTAGGTATTTTATCCTTTAACCCGTAATTCTTCTTGGCCGGCACACCGACGGTATACGGCGGTATACCGGTGGCATACCATTTTTCGATTCAGAATTAGGTTCTGTCTCGAAACTCGGCATACCGTCGGCATACGTCGGCATACCGACGGTATGTCGGATCGCGGCGGACAGGATTTCAAATACAGATCCGGGCCCACCTTTCTTATTTTCTCTCCTTATTCTTCTCAACCCTCATTTAATTCTTTCTCATCCATCACATCCTAATTAATTGCCCTCTCATCTTTCCCATTCATAACTTTCCATCTCATTTATTACCCATCTCTTCACATCCCCTATTACTCCTCTTTTTACTCCCCTTTCATCATTTCCAACCCACTAACCTTTCATATCCCCCATTACTTCCCTCTACAACCATTCCCAATCCACCCTCCCATTTCAAACTCCATCCTTTCATCTCCCTCCTTCTATATTAAAACCTATTTCTTTTATCTCTTCTCCCTACTCTTCTCTCATCCTCACCTAAACCCTAACTTTCCTCCATGGCCAATCCGAAGCATCCCCGCTCCTCCTCCACCTTCTTCAATCCTTTCATTCCGGTGGCGGCAGAGATGTGGTTCCAACATTTTGTTCATCATAATGTCTTCAAGGGCCGGGCTATAAATTGGAATCTCTTCCCCGGCCATGTCTCTCTCTTTGACGAGGCCGGACTCTCTTGCCTCCTTCGGCGTCAAATATCCGTCTACCCCGCTGCCGTCCGTCTCTTCTATAACAATTTGGTCCCGGACGACGAGAACAACGCTATTCAGTCAATGGTCAACGATCGTCACTTCCGTCTCACGTCTCGAGACATCGGCAACATCCTCGGCATCCCAGACAGAGGAGATGCTCTGCCATACCTGGCCGCTCTTCACTCTTCGGCGGCGTCCCCCTTCGACGAGTTCTGCCACATCATCTGCAATGGCCCCAACCCTCCTGCTATCCTGGCCCTTTCCGCACAGCTGGAGCCATTTTACTACGAGCTCCATAGGATTGTGTGCCACACACTCTTTCCTAAGGACGGGAACTACGACGTCATTACCGGCGACGTCCTAGTGTGCATGTACTATCTTTATGCAAGGAAGTCCTTCTCCTTCCCTAAGACTCTCCTTCATCTCTTCAAACGTGTCATGCCGGCGGGAAATCAGAACCTTTACTACGGCTCCTTCATCACTCTCCTTCTGGAAGCCAAGCAGGTTGATCTCTCTCTTTGCTCCTCGGACGGCGTCCCTTCCTATCTTGCTATTTTTTGCTCCGAGTGGTGCCTCTACTTCGCTTGCTTCTTCTTCCCAAGAGCCACCAGCTTCCACTCCTACTGCTCCCGCATCTACTCCTCTTGCCTTCGGCCGCTACATGCCGCTGACTCAGCAGCACTTCGACATGTGCATGGCGCAGGCAGAGGAACAGATGAGGTCTCATACTCGTGGCCTTGGAAATCTGATTCAGTCCCGCTTTCATGACCAAGCATACTTTATTCAGCGCACTATTCAGGACCGGGACATATTTCTGGATCTTAATCTCCAAGATCCTATGTACCAGGCTCCGCACTTTTCTGATCCCAATGCCTATGGGTTCATGTACCCGGACGGCATTGATCCTTATGGCGCCTTTCAACAAGCTCAGGATGGTGGGGACGATCCGACGGACGATTAGGGGTGACTTCCTTTTGGATGATGGTCTCGAATAATGCGTGTTTTAGTTATGTGTGTTTGTTTTTATATTTTGTCTTTTGCGGTCCTTCGGGGACCTATGTGTGGTTGGCTTTAGTACTTTGCAGTCCTGCGGGAACTTGGTTTGTGTATGTCGCTTGTTACCAATCTCTCTTCTGGAAGAATCTTTTATAGTGTCCTTTGTAGTATGACTATCTTGCATGTATTCAGCTTTCTCTTCCATATATAAATGCATGCTTTTTATTCTATGCTCTTGTCTTTAGTATTGCTATTTTTTAAAATCTGTCTTCTTTTCCCCATCTCTGACTAAGTGACAAAGGGGGAGAAAACGTATTGAGGGGGAGTTGTCTACCTATGGGAGAGTTACTCCCTGAAGATGATATCTCTCTATTTTGTCAATTATCAAAATGGGGGAGATTGTTGGCACATTTTATTTTGATTATTAACAGCATCTTCGTAGTTTAGTTTTCTGTGTCTTCAGATTCTTATCTTCTCAGAAGCTCTACTACTAAAGTCTTTTCGTTCAAGTACAACCTTCCTTTACATCGAAGATTGAAGCAGTTTCCAGGCGCTCCTTGCATAAGACGGCTTCCTCCTGCTTAGAGTCTTCGTGTCTGTACAAAGTCTAGGTATATCTGTAAACACCTAAGGACGGATGACAAGTAAAAGAACAAGTCAAAAATCAATTACATACAGAGCGGCATACCGGCGGCATGCTTCGGCATACCGGCGGCATGCTTCGGCATACCGGCGGTATACCGTTTTTATCGTCCACAAAGTTGCTGTGACAATTTGTCGGCATACCGGCGGCATGCTTCGGCATACCGGCGGTATACCATTTTTATCGACCCAAAAGTTGCTGTGACAAATTGTCGGCATACCGACGGTATGCTCCGACATACCGGCGGTATATCGCTTAGTGGACCACAGAAACGTTCTGTGACAAAACGTCGGCATACCGACGGTATGATTCGGCATACCGGCGGTATACCGTTTTGTTTGCACAAAAATATTCTGTGACAAAATGTCGGAATACCGACGGTATGCCGCGGCATACCGACGGTATACCGAGTTTCAAATACTTGGTTTTTGAATTGCTCTGACTAGCATTAATGGCCGCATTTAATGCTCTCAAACGGTCATTAATATGACCGTTACTATTTGACCGGTATACCGACGGTATGCCGCAGCATACCGACGGCATGCCGCAGCATACCGACGGCATGCCGCAGCATACCGACGGCATGCCGGTCTGTCTGTATCCAGAGCATTAAATGCTACCCACTCTTGGTTTCTCTATAAATGAAAGCTCTCTCTCTCTCTCTCTTGAGGCTTTCACCAACTCTAGCCATAAATTTTCCAACAACCAAGAGCTCCACCATTAATACTCTTCCAAGCTTTTAATTGTCATCCTCCCCCAAAGTGATAGAGTATTTAAGAGTTGTAAATTTCGATCTTCACGTGTTAGAAGATCAACAAGTTTCTCTTCTCATTTGTTTGAAGTTGGCGAGCCTTCGTAAGAAAACTCGTGTGTTGAAGTTGGCGAGTCTTCGGATCCAAACTCGTGTTGAAGTTGACGAGTTCTTCAGATCCAAACTCGTGTGTACTATTTGATTAAATAGTGGATTTAAGCCGGAGAGAGTTCCGGGGCTGGATTGCCTCAAGCGAGCATACCATGATACATCTTGTGTTTGATCTTCTCACTCTTTACTTTTATTTGTCATATATTGCTTCTGTTGCACTAGTTATATTTTATTTTCCTATTCACCCCCCTCTAGGGTTCTACAATTTTAATATTTGCCTTTATAATTCAAGTTTTCACATTAATCTTACATTACTTTATTAATGAGTTCAATCCATATAATTTTAGTTTAAATTATGTTATAACATAAACATTATAATATTATTAAAGAAAGAAAGCACCATAAATACTGAGCTAATCATTACCAACTCAGTGTGGATGATGAAGTCTAGCCTAAATTAAATTGTTGACCTTAATTTGTTACCCATGGTGAACTCTAACCTAAATTTGTGTTGTTAGGGTTTTCTTATGACATATTGTAATATTTGTCATTTATAATTAAAACTTCATATTCATATGAGATTAGCAAGTTCAATCCATTTGTACTTAGGTTTAGATCAATTCTTTACGTCTTGTTATACATTGAATTATACCAATTTTTTATTTTTTTCTTCTTTATAGTATACTATAACAGTCGACAACACTTCATGTTTACTAAGACTAGTAACATGTACATGCATGCACACACATAAAAAAATGTTAAAAAAATTAAAATTAAAATTGTTATAAATAACATTATTAGAATTGAATACATCCAGCCAAAGAAAATATCTCCTACCTTAACCACAAAAGTTAAAAATTTCTGACTATAATTAAATAATATTAGATAGTTACATAATTAGTTAAAAATTATTATTATTTTTAATTTTATGAAAACACATACACGTGCGTGCGAATTAGACAGGTAGTCTTTTTTAAGTCTACTAAATATTTTAAAAAATAGGCTGATGTTTCTGAATATACCTGTTTGCAATGGGCGAATGGCCGCTAGTAAAAACCGAAATTTCGGATTAAAATTTACAATATACGTAGCTAAACCAGACCCAACCCATCAGCTTACATATCATATACATCATATACTCTTCCTCATTAGCCGCAGGACTCTATCAGCCCCATTCCCCATCCGACCCGTTAGTGACTCTAAATGGATCCCACAGTACCTGAACCTGAACCCTTTGAAATCCACATGGTAACCTCCGCCGACTCGCCGGAGCTCTCCCACCTCCGGTGGGCCCTCCTCCACTCCTCCGTCGTCGCACTCGACGCCGAGTGGAAGCCCAAACTTACCAGGACCCACCGACCCGGACCCGAACCCAAACCCGAACCCGAACCCGAACCCGAACCCGGATCCGCTCCCTCTTTCCCGACCGTCGCTCTCCTCCAAATCGCCTGCCGGGTCCGCAGCCGGGGCGGGTATCCGGTGTTCCTAGTGGATCTTCTTTCGGTCCCGCTGGGATCCGTTTGGGAGATGATTAGGGACATGCTGGTCTCTCCTTCAGTGCTGAAATTAGGGTTTCGGTTCAAGCAGGACTTGGTGTATTTGTCGTCGACCTTCTGCTCGCGGGGATGCCAGCCTGGGTTTGACAGAGTAATTCTTTTCCTTTTTCGCGATACTTTTGGTGATTATAATTCTTCTGTTCATTGTTACTTGTTTGGTTGGCTGCAAGCAGTGTTGCTACTAAATTTGCTGCAGCATTTACAACATTTTTCGGTGTTCCGTTTGCTATAAATAGTGGTGTTGTTGCTGAAACTCAAATGCAGAGATAAAGAATTGGATTGAATTTGATATGCTTACACTGTCATTACATGCTCTTTATATAGGAATACATCTCATAATACAAACACAACATATAGGTCTGCTGTACGGCTCTTTCTAGGGTGTCTATAGGCAGTGTTCTAAATGGCTGTTGTGGTAGCCGCTCTCCGCACGGCTTTTGTCGTAGACGGTGGAGTAGGCAGCCAACAAAGGTTTGGCAGCATAGGCGGAGGTGAAGCGGCGTAGGCGAACGCATAGGCAGAGCAATACCTGACTAGAGGTTTTGGCATAACAGTTGTGCAAGCATTATGGACCTTCTATGGTTCACTTTTACAGGACTGAAATTTCATAAATCTTTGTTCTACAACTTAGTTATGCGTAAAACACCCATAAAATAAGCATATTACGCAAAAAAAAGGTGGTAAAATTAGTAAAAATGTCCAGAATGTATCAAACACCTAGGGGCACCTAGGGGCCCGCCTACCGCCATTTAGAACCTTGTCTATATGTAAGACAAATGAGTCTGGAGTTGTACATAAGGTGGTAACGAAGAGCAAACTACGCTGATGTCGCTGAGCAAACGGCGATGCCACATTATCTCAGAAGTAGTTGTGGACATAGTTCGGTACTCAACTTCTGTACTTGAACAAACTGACTGAGGATATGAATGGCGTAGGATATGTCTGGACGAGAAATGGTCAAGTATATAAGAAGCCAATGAGCTCTCTATACCGAATAGGATTTTCCAAGGGATCACCGATTTTTGGTGCTAACTTCCGTTGAAGCTGGAACGGTGTATCAATAGTCCGGCCATCTGTGAAATCAACATGAGAGAGCAGATCAAATATGCATTTCTGTTGAGAGGATAAATAACCCCTTTGGGCTATAAGCAATCGATACCAAGAAAATATCGAAGAGGTCCAAAATCCTTAATCTGAAATTGTTGATGCAAAATAGCCTTAACAGACTGAATAAGCATTGCATCGTCACCGGCGATAATCATATCATCAACATATATAAGAATGATAGTAAACACAACAAGATTAAGAACATTCAAAATAAAATCCATAGAGTGAGCTGCAATACTAAATTTCTCGAACGAAACACGTAGACCTTGTTTGAGACCATAAAGTTCATGACGAAGGTGGCAGACTTGATGTGGAAAATAAGAAAGACCTGGAGGAGGTCGCTTCGTGAAGATCACCATGTAGAAAGTCAATTTTGACATCAAGTTGCTACAAAGGCCATTGCTTGGTAGCTGAGACTGCAATAAGAGTTCGAATATAGGCCATTTTAGCAAATTGCAAATGTTTCCTCATAAATCGATGCCACATTCTTGTGTAAAACCTCATGTAACGAGATGGGCTTCGTATCTTTCGACGGATCCATCTGTTCGAGTTTTAATTTGATATATCCATTTGCAACTGATATCTTCCTTCCTAGAAGGTAACGAAATGATATCCCATGTACCAGTGTGTTGAAGAGCGTCCAACTCCTCATACATAACTGTTTGCCACTCTGGAATAAATGCAGCTTGATGGTAGGATGTTGGCTCTTGATGTGAGTGAATAGAATAGCGAGGAAGACATTTTGCTATGATGAACTCTCATTTTTAATATCAATTAGTGAATCCTTTTCCTGATGTTTTACTTGCAATATTCGTAAGAGTCGGAGCTAAGACTTACTGATTGTTACTACAGTTGCTGTTTAACATACCTTCGCATGTTATTATGTCAAATACATGGTAATCAACTTCCAGGGTACTTAACATAAAGTTGAAGTGGTTTTGTTTATGATTTAATTGAGTTCTCATGATCCATAGCTAACACATAATGAAAGGGAGGAGGCTTGGATGGTGGTGAAATTTTGTTGATAACCAATGACTAAGATGGTATTTATAATTGATGTTTTGTGTACATGATCTCCTTTCTCTAGGTATGGTGTTCCTTGTGGTTCCTAGAATTAACATCCTGTTCATCTGAGACAGGTAGAACCTTTTCTTGATATAACGAGCATATATCATCAGCTAAAAAGACCGAATTCTGGGAAGAAGCTTCCAAAGGATACCAAAAGCTTGGCAACGATATGTGAAGAAATTCTCGACATCTCTCTATCAAAGGTCTGGCTTCCTTGATAGATCAACGTCTTATTTGGTTAATTTTTTTATTAATCCGAGAAAATGTATATTTTCTGATAACATTGTTTCTTGTTATCCAATATTTTAGATAACCACATACCAACCTACAGTAAAAATGGTAAACCATCCTTGTAAAATACAGAAAGCGGAAACCCCTTGAAAATGCTAAACATAGCGGTCAAGTATCCTACTGGCCATGTATATGCTTAAGTAAATAAAGCGAGCATACGAGACTTTCTATTTCTTCTCTCTAGTTTCTTGGCAGGGTGATGGAAGTGAGATCCAAGATCAGTCCATAATGTAGCTTAAACCCAATATTTTCTACACATTTACTGTAAAGTGACACAAAAATCAATACTTGTTCCTACATTCCCTTGGAGGGTCACTTGATAAAGCAGGAGAAGGATCCATTTCTTCCTCATGCTATTGGGTTTGTTAGAGTAGCCAGGTGATTTTTTTGTCTTATTGTCCAGTTCCTTAAACATGCTTTCTATCTGTATGAGTGAGCACCTTTTCCAGTAGTCTTTTTAAACAACTGGTTGTCGTATACTGACTTTTGGATTGGATTCTTTCAACCGAGTCACAGTAGCAGTCTTGAGGTACAAATGACATGGTGAGAAATTGTGTGGCTTACTGCTGACCACGCCATTGGTTGCAGTTCTCCAGCAGTTATGTATTTAGTTTGTGAGTCAAGTGACCGAGCTGTGTTTCATATTTAAGAGTGAAGGAAGTGTGTTTGGGGAGGGGGGGGGGGGGGGAGGGGGATTGTCTTGAGGTATGAGTTACCAGGGCCGGTCCTGAAGTTTATTAGGCCCAGGGCAAAAAAAATTTGTGCCCTTCTTTTTTCATATATGTCCATTTCTTGCAATAAATAAATTTTATTAATAACGATAAAACTCAAAAAAAGTACATGACATTAGAAAATATGATCCAATCATAGAACATAGAACCAATAAAGCCATTTAAAAGTTAGACCATTTTCTTCACACATTTTTCAGCAGGTCTTCTAATACATAATCCTTAGACAGGCCTCCTCCAATGACCTAAAAAGTTAAAATCACTTTTTTTACATTTTCCAGTAGAAGAAGCCTCCTCCGATGACCTAAAATGTTTAACAACGTTTTTCACATTTTTCCAGCAGATCTTCTAGTACATATGCCATAGACTTGGGCCTTCTCCAATGAACTACAAAACAAAACAACCACGAAATAAACTAAATTCTCATCTCAAATGATTTCTTGTTGCATTTTTGGAGGCAAAATCATCAATTGTTTGATCAACCATAATATTTTCCAAGATATCTTTTTCAATACTTAATATTACTAATCCATTTACAATCTCTTGAGTCATGGTGGTTCGCAAATAAGATTTTATCAAATTTAAAAGATTTAAATGGTTTAAATTTTAAACTAGGCTTCAAAATTTTTTTTTTAGAGAAGATTTTTTTAGAAGAAACTGCAAACCAAATATTTTTCAGTCCGGATCGAATCAAATTACCACAAAATAGAATTTGGGCTTCAAATGATCGGAATTTTTTTTGAGAAGATTTTTAAAAGAAATTAAATTAGGCTTCAAAATTTAAATGACCATAAATTTTTAAAAGAAAATTTTTTTTTATGGAATATCGAAATTTTAAAAGATTTAAATTAGGCTTCACTTTTTTTAGAAAAGACTTTCTAAAAGAAACTAAATTAGACTTCAGAATTTAAACGACCAGACAAATTTAAAAGAAACTATTTTTTTTTTTAGAGAATATCGAAAATATAAAAGATTTTAATGATCGGAAACTAAAATTTTAAGAGAATATCGAAAATTTAAAAGAATTAAATTAGGCTTCAAATTTTTAGAGAATATAAAAAAATTAAAAGACCGAAGATTTTTTTAAAAGAAACTAAACTAGGCTTCAAATGACCGGAAAAAAAAATTAGAGAAGATTTTTTTAATTAAATGACCAGAAATTCAGATATACCTGGCATATTGCTCCTTACAATTGCAAATTGACAGAAAAATCCAAAATTTCCAAAATGTATTTTTTTGTCTTCACCAACAACCTTAGAAAATGAAAGATATGATAAGAAGGGAAAGGTATAACAGAAGAAGAAGAAAAATAAGAAAGATGGAACCAAGTAATTAAATATATATAAAAAGAACCAAAGATAAGAATAAATATAAGAAGAGGAATCGACTATTCTCAATCTTTTTTCCGTAAAAAAAATTAATGTACCTCGTCGGTTCTTCCCTAAGAAGAAACATATTTTAATACGTCGTATCTTCTTTCCTAGGAAGAAACAGTCGGACCGTTCATTCTCCTTCCCTAGAAAACAGGAAATTTAGATATGGGGAACGGTTCGGGCTCCAACTTAGTTAATGAATGCAGAATGCCCCCTCTTTAATTTGGGCCCTAAGCTTTGGCATACAAGTATACAACATAAATACTGGTTCCCTCCATACAGTTTGGGCCCTGGGCAATGGCCAGCCTGCCCTGCGCCAGGGCCGGGCCTGTCAGTTACCAAATCAGCATGAATTTTATAATAGTCAACCCTACCAATCACCAAATACTGGATCGACTGGCATTTGTCTTTGAGTGAATTTGTTACACGTTGGTTCAGGTATTTGAGTACACACAATTGACATTGGAAAACCGATAGTGCTATGGAGGGAGAAATAAACCATAATAGCACCCCAATATGAACAAGCCATTTGTCACTCAGTAGTTCAACATCCCAAACTACTAGACAATTTTTTTTTTTTTTGGGTTTCCAAAACGCTAAAGAAAGTATAGGTTTTGTTGTTGCAAAAATAAGAAAGTAAACATGGAACAGAGTCATACGTAAAGGTTCTTGATTCAGGAGGGAAGGGGAATGGGATTAGCGTCGGAGCATAGGTAGTTGTAAACAACTTCGCAACTGTTACATTCTAATGTTATATGTTCTCATGTACAGATACCAATTAGAATTAACCAAGCATTGGTGACACAAGCATCGCTCAACTTCGTTCAAGTTGTAAAGATGCTTAGAGATTACCACTGAAGGTTTTTCTTTCTTTTTTTTGCTTTCCTTTTCATTTTGCATAAAATTTAGAAGTAACATGCTCCAATCTTTGCAAAACTTGTCAAGAACCTCATACTCATTGAAGTGCTTTGTCATTGATATGAAGCAGACATATACGCAGGTCTCCCACATGCACCTGAATCCCATAAGTTTATATAATTTAATCAAGTAGAATGGTCTTAAAGAAGTGCAATAGGCTTGGGGGTGAATTATCTCGAGGTATCAGTTACCAAATCAGCATGAATTTTAGAATAGTCAACCCTACCGATTACCAAATACTGGACCCACTGGCATTTGTCTTTGAGTGGATTGTTATGCGTTGGTACAGGTACTTGAGGACTCACAATTGACATTGGAAAACCAACAGTGCTCTATGGAGGGAGAAATAAACCATAATAGCACCCAAATATGAACAAGCCACGCAATTGAAATTGGAAAACCAATAGTGCTCTATGGAGGGGAAATAGACCAAAATAGCACCCAAATATGAACAAGCCATTTGTCATTAAGTAGTTCAACACCCCAGATTACTAGACTAATTTTTTTGGTATTGGAACTGGTAAGAAAGTATATGTTTTGTTGTTGCAAAAAAAATGGGAAACCAGAATCATATTTCTGTAGTTTCATAAAAAAGTGAAGAAAGCATTAGGGAAATACTTTCAATGAGTCCGAAAGAAGAAGGCAGTAAAATACTTTCAATGAGTTCGGTCCGGCTGAACTCAAATCCCACTCTTCTTTTTCCCATAGGCGGATCTAACGCTACCGCTACCCCTACATTTATTGTACTTTTTCTGACTGCTCTAGGGATAGGGATGAAGCTACGGTGGGTCATGTTCCCGGATCAACTATAGTTATAAACAACTTCACAACTGATACATTCTAATGTTATATGTTCTCGTGTACATATACCAATTAAAATTAACCAAGCATTGGTTACACAAGCATAGCTCACTTCATTCAAGTTGTAAAGGCTCTTAGGGATTCCCACTGAATGTTTTTTCTTCTTCTTTTTTCTTTTTCATTTGTGCATAAAATTTAGAAGTAACATGCTCTTGTCTTTGTAAAACTTGTCAAGAACCTCGTACTCATTGAAGTGCTTTGCCATTGATATGAAGCAGACATATATGCAGGTCTTCACATGTTCATGAATGCCATAGATAGTTTTATAATTTAGTCAAGTAGAACAGTCTAAAGAAAGGGAAATACGCTTGGGTTTGACTCCCACAAATGCAATTAACTTGAATCATAACACCATTGTTGAAATGGAATGAGTAACCTTGAAGTGGAAAGGAAATTATTAAGACAACTATAAGACCGAGCATGCTTTGTTAATTAGAGTGTTTGGCATATAAAAAACTGTACAGGATGAGTGTAGTTAAAATTAAAATGCTAAACTAGATAAGTGAGAATACTTTGGACGATAGGATAAACAATAAGTGTTCTTGTTGGAGGTTGGGTGGGTCCAGTTGAGGATAAGATGATGGATTGAATGTTGAATGTAGACAGATAGATAAGGTTGGAAGAGAATTTCTTAGTTAAAGTAGCTGCAATCGTTGAACTACCGGTAAGCCTAAAGGAACTTGTTGTAAAGAAGAATATGCTTTTTGTTAATGTTACAAAAGACAAGGCCCTAAACAAGCTGAATGGAAGAAAATGATTAAAATAACTGACCCTAAAATTTGGTATAAAAGCTTTGTTGTAGAGTAAGTGTGGCATGCTGATATCCATCAAGCATGTAATGAATTATTTTCCATGCAAAAACCGGTCGTTGGGAACAAGGGGAGGATGTTGAATTTAATTTTTTGCTTGAATCACTTCTATCGTAGTTCCTGTTTAGAATACCGGTCTCTCCACAAGAGCATATCAAATGTTGGGTGATTGATTTATTACTGATCCAACATGGTCACCTTACTTTTGTTGTGTAGCTACTGATTCCTTTGGCTGGATAACTAACCTCTTGGATTCCCACCTTTGGCAAACACTTCTAGAAAGAAAAAGTGCTTGATTGCCAAATAGACTAGCTGAGAAATCAGAGCATTCCTTTTATCACGAGTAAAAAGGAAAGGGACAATGGCAGCGCATTACTTGGTGTGAAGGCTACTACTAGTCTGGTGTAAGTTACAGTTATTATTGTTATTCTGAGTTTTAGGTGATTTTTCTTTTAGGCATTTTCCAGCATGGGATCTCATCAGTTCAACTGCATGTGGTTTTTTTTTATCTGCGGATTACTTGAGTAATCAACTCCCATCCTTTGAACAGTTCGATTTATAGTTTTTTTTTTTTTCCCTTTTTTTCTTGAGCAGGGAGCACTGTAGTAACCTCCTTGCTTCTGCCCAAGGACAACCAATATCCCCTCCACTTACTAAGCCTAAAATCCAATCAGCCCCTTAATCTCCTTGTTAGGAGCCCGTCCTAACTGACTTGCCATGGCTGCATATCTGGAGTAGCTCGCCATTGAAGTAGAAGAAAACTAACAACAGATGATGAAGAAGACTAGGAATTGGAAATTTGTAACTAGGGTTTGCTTTAATGATGTAAATTGGAAAGGAAGTACAAGGAATCGTAATGCTATAAGGAAAAACTTGGAAAACAAGAAATAAAACTTCAATTCTTCCAACTGAGCTCCTACTCTCCATTCCCTTATAGAATGGGAAGTTACATTTACTAAATTCAGTTATGCAGACTAACTAATTTTGTCAGCTAATTAATTGCTTGGTGAGCTGGCTTGCAGAGCTGGTAGCTGTCGATTGGCAGGTAGAAGCTGACATGGAGTACCAGCTGACCTGGACTTGTATAGCAGCTGAGCAGCTGATCTGGACTTGTACTCTGCTGCAATGTTTATTTACTGATACTAATACAGAGGCTGAACTAACACTCTGATACTGGGCTTTATAGAAATAGAGACTGAGCTAAACTGGGCTAATAGTCTTCAGTGATGGAGATACTGAAACTGGCAGTCACATATCTTTCACTGGTAGATCCCTGACATTCCCCTCCCCTTTGTTTGACATTGTCTCAAGGTCAAAGCAGGGGTAATTCTTGATACTTTGGTTATAAGGAACCCAAGTAGCAGAGTTCTCTCCGCCTTCTTTTCACTGGACTAGCAAATCAACTGCTGCTCTTCCTCTTCTCTGAACTAGCCTTCTCTCTAGAATCCATTCAGGTTCTAGGATTGCCTCTTCAGTTTGGGTAGGTGTTCCTGATTGAATAGTGAGTCTGGAACTCACATGTTTTTTGAGTTGTGACACATGAAAGACAGGGTGAACCAAAGCATCATCAGGTAATTTTAACTTGTAAGACACTTGCCCTAGTTTTGCCAGAACTTGGTAAGGGCCATAATACACTTGGGTGAGAGCTTTTGGGGTCTCCTTTGAGCAAGGAAAATTTGCCTGTATGGCTGAACATTGAGGTCGACCCAATCCCCAACCTGGAGTTCTCTCTCAGTCCTGCTCTTATCAGCAAATCTCTTCATTCTCTCCTGTGCTAACAAAAGATTATCCTTCAATAGCTGCAATGTTTTATCCCTAATTGCAACCAGTTCTGCTATTTCTTTATCCTTGGCGATGTCTTGCACATAGGTGAGAAGATTTGGTGGTGGGCGGCCATAAACAACTTCGAAGGGTATAATCTTACTAGAGGAGTGCCAATTGGTGTTAAACCAATACTCTGTCCAGGCCAAGTATTTACTCCACTGATTAGGTTTATGGCTGCAGTAACATCTCAAATATCCCTCCACACCCTTATTAGTAATCTCTGTTTTCCCATCAGACTGAGGGTGATAAGCTATGCTGTACAGCAATTCTGTCCCTTGTAATCTAAATAACTCTTTCCAGAATAGGCTTGTAAAATGGGATCCCTGTCTCACACTTTCTGGACATACCATGTAGTTTACAAACTCCCTCCATAAAGACTTGTGCCACTGTTCCTGCAGTATAAGGATGTGTTAGGGCAAATAAGTGAATATATTTAGTTAGTCTATCCACTATAACCATGATAGAGGTTTTGTTATAGCTGGTAGGTAACCCTTCAATGAAATCCATAGAGAGATCTTCCTATATCCTTTCAGGAATGGACAAGGGTTGAAGAAGGCCTACTGGCGATACATTTTCACCCCTGTTTCTCTGACACACTTCACAATTCTTGATGTATTCTTTAACCATTCTCTTCAAACCCTTCCAATAGCAGACTTTCCTAGTCTGTGAAGAGTCTTGCTAGTTCTTGAATGTCCACCCATGGCTGAGTCATAATGCTCTTTAAGCATCAGCATTGCAAAAGGTGACTGGGGGTCCACCAACAACCTGTGTTTGTGGTATAACACTCCATTCCTGAGTGAGTACTTAGCAGTGTCAAGTTTGCCAGTCTTCCATTTTGATAACTTCTTCTGATAATAGGGGGGATCTGCTATCAAATCTTTGTATTGTTGCATCTAGTCAGGAGTTACCATTGTGATAGTTTCCAATTGAACCTCTACTCTTCTGGATAAGCTGTCTGCAGCTCTGTTCTCCACTTCCTTTTCTTACTCAACCTTGTAGTTGAACCCATGCAACTTAATGACCCACTTGTATGGGCATCTGAATAGAGTTTCTGCTCTAACATATATTTGAGAGCTTGATGGTCAGTTTTAATAATAAAGGGTCTTCCCAACAAATATTGTTTCCATTTCTTTACTACCAAGAGAACTGCTAGCATTTCCTTTTCATAGGTAGAGAAAGTCCTGGTTCTCCCTTTCAGTGATTGACTTAGGAAGGCTATGGGTTTACCCTCCTGCATTAGTACTGCTCCTATTCCCTCCCCCAAGACATCACATTCCAGCACAAAGTCTTGGGTGAAGTCTGGCATTCTGAGACCATAAGGTTGTGTCAAGGCTGTTTTGAGCTCTTCAAAAGATTGTTTGGCCTTGTCATGCATTGGAAAGCATTTTTTTAAGGAGATCAGTTAAGGGGGATGCTATAACCCATACCCTTGGATAAACCTTCTGTAGTAACCTGTAAGCCCCAAGAATCTCCTGAGCTCCTTTATGGTTTTTGGTTCTGGCCTCTGCAGTATGGCTTGCAACTTCTCCTTGTCCACCTCTACCCCTTTATGTGAAATAACATGGCCTAAATAGCCAACTTGGCGTTGGAGAAACAAACGTTTGCTTTTTTTGATTTTGAGGTTATTCTCCTCCAACCTCTGAAAGACTTTCTCCAGATGGATGCAATGAGTATTTTGTTGATCACTGTAGATTAGAATGTCATAAAAAAATACAAGAACAAATCTTTTCAAATAATCTTTGAAAATAGCATTCATAAGTGCTGGGCAGGGCCGGCCCTGAGCTAATGAGGGCCCTTGGCGAAAATTTTAAAATGGGCCCTCCATACATGTAAAACAAAAATATAACAAAAAGTTGTTGTCACCAAGTTTTGAACCAAGGACCTCTAAAGTAAAAACCTTCATTATAACCACTACACTACAATTGTTTTCATTAAAAATGACACTTCATACATACTAGTTCTATTGTAGATAGAACCATAATGGTGCCCCCTTTTGCCGGGGGACCCAGGGCCGTCGCCCGGCCTGCCCTGGGCCAGGGCCGCCCCTGGTGCTTGGAAGGTGGATGGGGCATTGGTTAACCCAAATGACAACCAAAAATTCATAATGTCCTTGATGTGTTTTAAAGGTTGTCTTGTGGACATTCTCCTCAGCCATTCTAATTTGGTGATACCCTGACCTCAGGTCCAGCTTTGAAAAATAATGTGCTCCTTGTAATTCATCAAACAATTCATCAATAAAAGGAATAGGGAACTTATCTTTGATGGTGTTGTGGTTTAATGCTCTGTACTGTCGTCCATGCACATCCTCCAGCTTTTATCCCCTTTTTTGACTATAATCACAGGTGAAGAATATGAGCTTTGCCTAGGTCCGATTATCCTAGTTTCCATCATCTCTTTAACTTGCCTCAATTTCATTTTTATGTAAATAGGGTTGCCTGTATGGTCTGCTACGTACTGGTATTAGAGATATTCCATGATCAAAATCTCTTTCGGGTTGGGGGGGGGGGGGGGGGTGTTAAGTCACTGGGCTCTTCAAAAATTTTCTTGTACTTCTGGAGTAATTCTTCCCCTTCCAGACTGAGTTCTTTCTCAGAAGAAGTTTCTTGCTTCAGGGAGCAAAGCCGTAGTACAGATACATGGGACTTTTGCCTTAGTCTTTATCATGGGCTTTGGTGAGCTGGCTTGCAGAGCTGGTACCTGCCGATTGGCAGGTAGAAGCTGACATGGAGGAGTGGCAACTGACCTGGACTTGTATAGCAGCTGAGCAGCTAGACTTGTATGCTGCTGCAGTGTTTATTTACTGATACTAATACAGAGGCTGAACTGACACTCTGATACTGGGCTTTATAGAAATAGAGACTGAGATAAATTGGGCTAATATAGTCTTCACTGATGGAGATACTGATCACCGGCAGCGACATATCTTTCACTGACTTTCCTTTATACTGAACATCGATTATGTCATGCGCAAAAACCACCCACCGGTTCTCATCTACAAAGACGATCTGAGTGCCATAACTTGAATATCAAGATTTGCTTCGTTGAATCAAGATTGATCTTTCGACCTTGGATACAAAATTTGCTCGGTTGAGGAATGTATTTCGAACAAGGTTGTCAAAGGCGCAAGGCGCACTCAAGACGCAAATGGTCCATATCGCCCGAGGCGCAAGGCGCACTTAAGGCGCGCGTCCGAGCGATATGTGTGTGTGTGTGTGTGTGTTTTTTTTTTTTTCATTTTGCCTGAATTTGAAGATTTTGATCCTTGTGTTGATCTATTCTTTAATTTAATTTACTGGAATTTTCACGACACCAAAATAAATTCTCTTGCAATTTGAAGTTTCCTTAAGTTTGAACTATGTAAACACGCATTGTGAGGAAATTACGAATTTTATTATGCACTATGCTGGAACCTGTGTCACCTCTTTAGTCTCTCTATATCGAGGCGCGCCTTAACCACATCCTGCGCATGAATAATGTCGCCAAAATAAATGAGTCAATGTGAGTTGGAATTTTTTTTTCCTACACATGTATACAAGCAAAATCAACAAAATTATCGAGGCGCGCCTAGGCGCGCCTTAACCACATCCTGCGCCTGAGGAAAAGGCGTGCCTTTGGCGCGCCTGATGAACTGTGCCTCGTCCAAATCCTATTAAGGCGCTGCTCCTGCGCCTAGGTCCAAGGCGCGCCTGGGGCGCGCCTTTGACAACACTGATTTCGAATCCAATATGAGCAATTTTCAATTTTTTGGAGTTACTTGACCGATCCTCAAGTTGAATTTTAAACCTCTTTCTTGATCCAGGATCAGACTTTGTTTGATAATTTCTCGGTATTTATTTTACTGCTATGCAATGTTTTAAAAGGCAGGCGAGGTCCGCTTAGTGTTTCAAATCGTTTATAGCCTTCCTGTCTTAGGCACCGGTTTCGACTTTTCTTGACTTAAATGTGATCCGATCTCTATTTCTTTTTTTTGAAGCTGGAATCTAACCCCTTACCCCCCTTCCCGTAAGAAGACACTTGAAGTTGTAGATATTACTAAATATTTTAAAATATATTACAAAGGGAGGAGGTAAAATAAAATTTTCCTTTGCCATCTTCATTCCCTTCTTTTTTTGTCTGTCATAACACATCATATCTCATCCCTATTTATGACCATGATTTCCATTTCCAGGTAGCAAAATGAAAGACTCTCAGACTCCCTCCCTTTATATATAAAATAAAATAAAATACAATACAATACAATAAAATTTTATATATATATATATATATATATATATATATATATATATATATATATATTGTTCTTTTTGAAAGAGGTAATTGTGTTACACACTTTTAGCGATTGTTTCTTGATTGAAAAATTCATGCACTTGATGTTGAAGTCTTACACAGTTATACTTGTATATTTAGTATATACAACAAGATTTGCATTGGATACTTAAATAGTTTTTTTTTATAATTTATTATATCAATTAGAAGGAAACCACAATTAATTAGGACATAAACCACAAACTTGCCTTGACTTGCCACACAATAGTGACAATACGCATCCCCAAATTTAGTATCAAGCCCTCTATCTAGGCCTTTTGGTCCTCACCGTCTTAATAAGTTTGGTCTGTCCTAATTGAAACTAACATTTTTTCCCTTCCTCATCGAGTGAGAGCTATTGACGACTTAGGGCATAAGAAGTTTTGGTAATTACATGTTTGTATTAAGCTAACTACCAGTGTTCTAAATTGCGGTCTAGGCGCTAGTGTAATGCCCATATCTCGTATTACGTATTTGGAATACGTGTACGTATTTTGACCCGTATTGCATGTTTTCCTGCTTGATTTATTTTGGCATTTCATTGATTGGTTTATCTTGGTTCGGTTCGGTTCGGTTTGTTTGGCTTGGTTCGGTTTTTTTGCTTGATTTTATGTGAACCACTTCCACCTACCACCACCCTCTTCATTAAATATCCCACTCCCATTTCTCTCTCCACATTAACTTTCTTCTTTCCCACCATTACTTCTCCACCAACCTGAGAGAGTGGATAGCTTAGACAAGTGCATCTTGCTTCATGGAGGAAGTCCATTTTGTCGCCCCATTGTCTTCCTCATGTGTTTCTAACCCACTTTAGTACTTAACATTTTTCGTTTCTGTAGTTAGATTCTTGTAGATCTAGTTTTGTGGTATTTTCGGTTTTCATAAATTTTGATCTATCAAACTTGCATATTCTTGCTAGTTGATGGTTCCATGTTGTAGAGAATTTCATTCTACCCCAAATTGACCTATGGAAGTCCGAATTTGGACTCCGGTTGGAAGTTTGGTGGTGTGGAGAAGCCATGGTATTTTTCATGAACTTCTTCTCAGTAGGCAACAAATTGTTGCTGGCTTGCAATTGTTTGGCCGCAGGAGTCTTGCTTAGCCGCATGGGCATGGCAACATTATTTAATTGCTGTCATGATGGCACTTCATAGCGAGCATAGTAATTGTGCCAGGCTTAACATTTGAGTGCCCCGTGCAGTGTGCATTTTGCATGCAATAAAGTTTCCTGGCCGCATGGCCAAGCATATATATTAGTTGCATGCAGTTGCTTTAATTAAATAACTTGCATGCATAAAGCCTTAAGCTAGAAATATATTAAATATAGTGTATCCACAGTAGCTAGCCGCATAGGCCAAACCTCACTTAGCCGCATGTATTTGCTAGCAAATATTCCATGGTTTGCTTGCATGTGCATGGAAACACAGGAAGCCGCATGTATCCTAGTTTGCTTGCATGGAAAATATTAGTAAATAAATGGCTTTAGCTGCTACTTAGCAATTTGGCATGGCATATTATTAAAAGCATTAGCAAAAGTCCATGCATTAAATATCCTTTAGCATGCATCAACATGCAACATTCCATGCATTAGCATTAATGAATTAGTTTAATATTCCATGTTTTGGTATTCCATGCAGTAGCAGCTAATGCCTTAGCATTAGCTTTAATATTAATACACTAGCCTGTTGCTTGCAATTGCAAGCTTTTAATGAACCGAATGGTATTTCCTTAAATAAGCCGCATGAACTTGCTGGCCATTTGAATTATCATAGCCGCATGGCTTTTATTTTTACTATTTTTGCTTGCATGGGAACTCCACTTAGCCGCATGAAATTCCTTACTTGGCCGCATGGAACCATTTTCTGGCCGCATGGCCTTTAGCCAATTAATTTGGCTTGACCTTTGGCCAATTCATTTTGGTCTGGTCGCATGGCCTTGGCCAAATGACCCTTGCATGGCCACATTTGATTGGAGCATTAATTACAGATGAGTCCCACATGGAAATATATGTATATATATATATATATATATATATATATATATATATATATAATATATATATATATATATATTATATATATGTGTGTGTGGTATTGGCCGCATGGCCAATATTTGCATGGCCCACACTTGTCTGGCCGCATGAGCTTAGAGCTGGTGGCCGCATGCATAAGCTTAGATTGTTGCTTGCATCAGCAAGCATTTATTAGTTGCTTGCATTATTTTAGTTAGTTGCTTTACGTCAACTAATACCTTGTTGGCCGCATGAACGGCCACCCACTCTCTTGACTACGTGGAAGTCCCACTTTTGGGCCGCATGGGGTCCACTTTGATTATTTAAATATTTTATTTGCCTGAATTGTGGTCAGAATTTTTTCCCACTCCCAACATGAAAGTTGTAGAGTTTCTCCTTGGCTTTAAGAATATATATATTATTATTTAATTGTGCAAGTTTCTCCCCTCCTTGATAAATGACATGACTTGATAGTGATCCGCCGTGGTGCACTCCCGACAAGATAACTTGACCTGAGAAACTTGACATGATATCTTGACATGATAATTCTTGATAGTGGCCCGCCGTGGCGCACTCTTGACATGATAAACCTGGTATGATACTTCTCGAAATGCTGTTGCGACGGTTAACACGACTTGACAAGAATAAATGACCTGGACACCGTGGACGATTGTGCTTGTACAAATGAACCAGTATTGTCCTGCATCATGTCTAGGATGGGGACCCCTGAGTACCACGGTCGGGGGTACCCACTGAAATCAACTAATGCTAACAACTAGAATAAATCCAGTAGTCATGAAGAGATTTCCCAGCTACAGGCAATCCTGTTATCTGGGCGCTCCACTTGGGATCTGTAGCCTGCCGACGAGTAGGACACATTTCCAGCACACTGTCATGTGTTGTACCCTTATTGTACTAATATTCGATCTGGATAACCTGGATTAGCTGCAGGGCTTGTGGCTGGAGGAACATCTCATTGCATATTGCTAGTAACTAAGGCTTGTGATAACCCTAGTTAGTTAAAGTATCAAGCCGTACTCCTTGCTTGGCCGTGAAATGTTGGATGAAGTTTAATCTGTCTAGTCTTGTCTTGATCCTGTACAAGATTGTTATATGACCTGTTTTTCTTATTTACCTTGCCGATAAATGGTGGGAGAAGCCAAGTTCTGTTCAGACGAAGGGTTACAACCCCGGTCCTTGTTTGGTTTACGGGTTGTAACCTGGTTATCTGAATAGTCCCATGGTTATCTTATCGTATATCACCTGTCATGCTTGATACGTTTTACCTTATCAATAGTAATTGAGGCGGGTTTCTATTCAGGCGAAGGATTGCAACCCCGGTCCTTGTTTGGTTTAAGGGTTACAGTCTGGCTACTTGAATGGTTTCTTCGTGCTCAATATATTATTGTTATCTCAGTTATTATCAGTATCTTTTAATTACCCTTGCTATTCATTTGTGATATGCTGGTTTTAGTTCCTAAGTGAAGCCTCCTTTGTGGCACTTGCTCTTTCTGGGATCTGACCCAGCTGGTTTTGTATGGCCAGATACCGAAGCAGCACCAGAGGATCTACCGACCTTCCAGCACATGGTGACTACTAGACGAAATCCTGGCAACGAGTGGGTTTATTTTTGCTCTCCCACTCTATTGTAAAATTATTCTTTTGAGGCATTTAGCCGCCGAGCAAGTGTTAGCTCGTGTACATTTTTACTTACTGTCTGCCTACGGGCTGTAACATGATTGGCAACCTAGGGTTGATCATGTATGACTAAAACTCTTGCTAGTCCTCACATTTTGTAACGACTAGCTTCATGATCAGCTGAATATGTAATGTTTGGGACGCCTTACTATTGTATATTTGGTGATCTTACATCTTGTAACATTTATTTGCTTTCTTGTGATTGAGACATTAGGTTTGTTCATGACCTTAAGAGACTGTTGGCTTGTAGATAAACCCTCATATATCTAGACAACCGTGACCGTATAGTGGAGTGGATCCCATTTCACTATACGTAGCTGGCTATGTCTGCCCCCGCTCTCCAGTGTTCTGGTTCTGGGACGTGACAGCTAGGCGGCCTTCGGCCGCACCGGAAACCCCCTAGGGGATTGGCCTAGTTTCTAGGCGGTCCTAGGCGGGCTGTTCGGCCGATTCTTTTTGAAAATTCAAAAAAATTGAAAAAAAAATTCATATTTGAAAATTTAAAATTTTCAAATTTAAAATTTAAAATTTCAGAATATCAAATCAAATAAAATTTTTTTTAAAAAAAACATGTTGCTACATGCTGCTTGTTCCTGCTTCTGCGACTGCTTCTTCTTCTGCTGCTTGCTTCTTTTTCTTCTTCTTCGAAGAGGAGAGGAGATAGAGGGGAGGGGAGGGGAGAGGAGTGGAGATTTACAGTAGAAAAAAGGTTTGTAAAAACGAGGGCTCGAACCAGTGACCCACCATAACCCCTTGTGAAACCTTATAAATCCCACTTCTAGCCAAGTTGTCAAACTTGTTGTGTTTTCTTTAACATATATATATATATATATATATATATATATATATATATATGGAAGTACAATATGCATAAAAAGTAATTTAATTTTAGTTTGCCGCTTAGGCGCTAAGCGCCATTTTGGCGCGCCGAACCCGCTTAGCGAAATTTATAACATTGCTAACTACTACACACTCAAAAATTTTAGTCTTGAGGCCCCTGCATTGCAGCCTTGAGGACCCACCTAGGCCTTTCAGGGCTTTGCCGCCTCGCCATGCCTTAAAAAGTTTGCTGCTTTGTTTGCGATCATTATTAGTTCATTGGTTATATTCGTTCAGATCTCGTTGTATTTCATATTATCGCCATAGGATTGCATCTATACGTTGATAGTTTCTGCACTTTATGACAGTTACATGCACGTAGCATCTTTTATTAAGGATTTCACGTCCCAGATCCAGAATACGGATAGCGGGGCTGTAACTCGGCTAACTATGCACTACAGAGTACATTTGCACCATGAAATACAGTCACGGTTGTAAAGACAAGATGGTTAGCTATAAGCCATCGGTCTCCTATGGTTTACAAGATCCTAGTCTCAATCCATTCAAGCAAGAAGTAGTAAGAGTAATCACATGTATGAATAACAATAATGCGTCCCAAATGCTATAACATACATAATCATAAAATAGTAATACAAAATGGTAAGCTAACAATACTACGTGAGCATACATATAGCTGCAATCTACTTATACAATCAAGCTGTCCAAAGACGGGAGCAAGCTCCCAGAATGAGGACTAACACATGTCCTTGGCTAAACATCCAAAATAATATACATAAATATATATACGAGTGGGTGAAGAAAGAGACCCACTTATGCTCCCACGTAGTTGTCTTCCTAGTACGTGCCATCGAATAAGAGGTCCGATAAATTCTCGGATTTCGCTACAAGATCTGGTCATGCAAAAATAGCGGGGTCAATCTCTAGTAGCAAGTACCACAAGCAAAGCTTTAAGGTAGGCAGAAAAACCCAACATCAAAACAATAAATAAAAATCAAGGACTGGACAGATCTGTAGACATTCGATAAAGCAATAACCATATCTCTGCACCAAACAAGGACAAGAGAATGAAAACTGTCCCTTTGACAAACTACGTCTCTAAGTTTGATTCGATGAACATATAATATGTAATATGACTGAAATGTAAGCTGCTGAGGCGACAGTAGTACAAAAGCACGTCCTCAAGAAGAACAAGACTGGATACTAAGCATACAACTAGCAACTAAACAATACAGGACAAGCAATCAATCACGACCAATTAAGTTCTACGGCTTGTTATCATTAACATGAGACATAACATAGGACATCATGTCACGTGCTAATAATAATATAGTAATATTATATAGCCTGCAAAAACATGTCATAAGAAGTAACTCCTATCACGCACAAGTGCCCCTTAAGACAAGTCATGTGTCAAGGTCATGTAGTCTCTACAGGGTATACAACCTATGTCAAGCAGGTCAAGATCAAGAAGGATCTCGGACTAGCACCAAAGGAGGTCATTGAGTCTTAAGTACGGATCTCGATCCATGCACCATGGAGGTATTAAGTCCGGAAGCCCTAGCTAGTGAGGTTTGCGTGAAACTAATGGTTCCTCCCCACCTAATAAATATATATTATGAAAATATGTTATTATACTGAACAATTTATTTTTCGATTCTGGAGCCGTGGATACTCAGTGGATCAATCATATATGTCGCACGTAAGAAAGCTAGCCACTACGAGAGTCGAAACATATTGGACTTCCTTGGCATGAGATTCACTTATCAACTTTAGCTAAGTCAAAGCCAAATGCAAGTGACTTGTCTTAGCAATCATAAACATCCACACTAATGCGTGAAGATGCAGGTACGGGTACATGATCGGAAATGCAACCAAATTGGGAGTCCTTATGGATGATTTCGACATATTCGATAGTGTCGACTCATATACGAGTACTAGCACAAGAGTCCTTCTGGACTATCCACATGTCACACACACGAAAAAGACATGTAAACATAATCACTCATAAGCTACATAATACAATCACAAAGTATTTGCGAGAAAATGAAATCAAGATATCTTGAATATCTCATATTTAATCCTACCTTGATACAGACTAATACCGAAATTCGAGAGATTGGAAATCCATGAATTTTGGGGCATACGTGTAAAAGGTAAACACAATCATGATAGCAACAATAGAATCGAAGTTCGGTCACTAATCGTCGCGGGCAATCTCAAAGGATTGCTCTGTGCAGAATCATGCCACCGACATGCTAACGGAATACCAGCAGCATGCCGGTGGTATACTGACGGTATGCTGTCTGCTCAGATATGCACATAACAAAATCTGTGCAGTTCCTCGAGTCACGTCATTTGTCACTTCTCGATAGTTTTTTAGACCGATAAATCCATAAATCTTGGATTTCAATCCTAGTTACTAGCTTCGTGCGAGCACAAGCTTCGCGTTGAATCGCTTAGTAGATTTCAAATCATGCCTATTTACAAAAAATCTCGAAAACGTGAAATCAATACTCGATCGATTCAAAATCTGATAGTAAATCTAGTATATGCCATGACCCTAGTGGCTTTATACAATTAAAATTGAAATTGAAATCTGTCGAGAAAACACAAAAACAACCCATGTATCGAACAAGGTGTACTTGCCTGCTTATTGGCGATGTGACCGGTCGATCCTCATTGCAGGTGTACTTGCCTGCGTCTTGGCGATGTGACCGGTCAATCCAAATTGTACTGTGTGTTCTAATCTACCTCAGACCGGCTCAATAGCGCAAGCCTCGCTTCCTCGATCCCTCGAGCTCACGAGTGTTATGGATATGTTTTTCAAGAAAGGAGGGGTTTTCTTGTGAAAAACAGAAATAAAATGAGAATGTTCTCAATTCATAGAATAAGATTTCATATAAAACACAAGGTTCGATCATAACCACGATCATGATCGAGCCAACAATACATTATCTGAGGATTTTTTTCCCACCCGACATGTCGAGGAAATACTGACAGTATGCCATCCACTCAGTAAATTCTTAGGATAAACCTAGTTTAGGGTTTCCAATCTATTACGTACTCCTAGACAGGTCATATTGTAGTACTCTGGGTCTCTACTGGTCTTAGGTAGTCTACCAGAAAGCTAGATTACCTTTGATAACCAAGAACCCCTTATTAGTTCCATAAGACTAGTTTGTTTTCAAAAACTCGTCTAAGTATCTCACGAGTCATACCCATGTGATCCTCGATACGCGCAAAAACGAGAAAAATCGAGAAACTACATGAAGGCTAAAATCCTTCGTAATGGTATCGTTGTTCAAGAGTACATGTCACGTCCTGATTCTGTAAAATCGATAGTCGTCCCCCGAACGTGATGTTGTGTGATCCTAAGTTTCACTTGCACAAGACAGTGTCATATGGTTATCCGAAACACAACAACAAAGAGAGTACGCAGAGAAATTGAACAACACATTTGAAACAGAAGGAAACTTTACTTCATTGATAATGAACATAATTTATAAGACTATATACAATGGATGCTGTGCGGGCTTACAAACTGACTCAAAATAAACGGTGATGAGATAGTCATTCTATACATTACATTCCCTTTATACAACCAAAAACATTCAAAATACCTGCTATTGGGGAGATTTGAGTCATCTTCGTTAGACTAAGGCCGGGGTCTTCAAAAGGATTGATCAAGTCTTCGGCACACGAACGAGGCTTCAAAACACACGAGCGTCGTCCTGTTACATGGCACACCCTTCCTGGTTTGTAATGCCTGTAGAGAGCGAGGATCAATACATTGCCGTGTACCAGTGAGTGACTAATTAAAGTTTCATGCTCTCATTTGTTCAAGAAGTTATGTGAATCATGCAACATATTTAGTGATCTTTCTAGCCATCCTAGTGAGTTGCATGTAAACATTTGATAAGCATAATAACATAAACTATGTTACAACTTTTTTTTGAGGTGTCCTTTTCTCCGGGTAGGTGAGTAACGTCAAGGGGGGATTCGAACCGTGACCATTCCCACGGGACCCCTTGGTGTACTCAACGGGCTACACCCCTACGGACATAAACTACGTTACAACTTATCCGCGGCAGAGTCTGCCGCTACAGATAAAGCTTACCATGTTCTTTCCTGTCAATTGTTATCATTAACTAACATAGTGTGCAAATATTTATGTGAAGGTCACTGGCAAGTCTAGCCATCCTGGATGTATAACTTGGTTTAGATGGTGACTCTTTCAGCGCGGTTGCAATCCCGCTAAAAGTTTCCGAATGACCCGTGCTAGCATCCAACACAGCTATCCAGGCTCCTCCTAGGCCGAATCAGTTCCGTGGCCCCGGGATACCATTTGAAGTACCTAACCCTTGTGCACAAGTTGTCCAAGACCGTGCAAGACTAAGTTAATTACTCAAGCATGGTCTAAAAACTTCATAAGAACTTAACCAATTTCAATGTGTTTCGCCTTATCGTTACGACATTTATTTATAGAATAAGTCTTTGCTTAACACAGTTCTAAAGCAGGCATCACATATGTCACTCCCCGTTCCCAGAACGCGTAGTCTTATTCATGTACAACTCATGTGTATTTATTTTAGTATTTATCATGTATTACCCTGTATTTAAATTTCTTTAATTCATGTTAATTAAGTTTCTGTTAATTAATTATCTGCTCTTTAATTCTTATGTTAATTTATTTCCTGCAATTAATTTTCCGTAATTTATTTCTGCATTTTATTTCCTGCAATTTACTTCTCTGCTTTAGTTTTATTTTCGGTTGGATGAGCCCCTTAAACCCGACCCATTAAGAACCCGGCCCAACTTCCACCTACCACCCCTTTGCTACTTAAAGCTACCCTCTCCCTTCTCTCTCCTCATTCACTCCTTCTTCACCATTACTTCTTCTTCTTCCTTTCATTACTCTCTCCACCTACCAACTAGGCAAGTACATCTTGCTCTACATGAGGACCATATTTTATGGTTCAATATTCTTCCTCTCATGATTCTAAGAGAGTTTAGTGCTTAGTATTTTTGATTTCATTGGTTCATTTCTTGTAGATCTAAGTTATTGTATTTTCGGTTGTCTATGGGTTTTGATCTAGCAAACTCCTTTGTTCTCAAGATTTGATGGTTCCATGTCGTAGAGCAGTTCATCCTACCCAATTTTGACCTTTGGAAAGTTGGATTCGGACTTATTTTGACCAAGTTATGGACTTTTGAAGCTTTGGGGTGCAACCATGGAGTTCTTGCTGTTTGGAGAAGACAGTGAGCAGTGTACGCTAGCTTTTTTAGCTTGCGTCACTGAGCTGTGCGCGCTCTTTAGCGCAGCGCAGTATGGAGTCCATACGCTGCCTTTTTAGGAAGCGTGTGTCTTGCATACGCTACCTTTTGGAAGCGTATGTCGTATGAAGTTCATACGCTGCCTTTTGGGAGCGTATGACTTGCATACGCTGACTTGAATGGTCAGGAGTCGTATGAAGTTCATACGCTGCCTTTTGGGAGCGTATGACTTGCATACGCTGACTTGAATGGTCAGGAGTCGTATGAAGTCCATACGCTGCCTTTTGGGAGCGTATGACTTGCATACGCTGACTTGAATGGTCAGGAGTCGTATGAAGTTTCATACGCTGCCTTTTTGGAGCGTATGACTTGCATACGCTCACTTGAGTGTCAAGGAGTCGTATGGAGTCTATACGCTGCCTTCCTGAGCGTAGCCTGACCTAAGCGTGTGACTCTTGCACTGAGCGTATGGCCTTTGGCTGACTTGGTCTTATGTCAGCATGTCAGTTTGGTTTCATTTTCCTTGCCTGGATTTTTTATAGCCCTGTATATTGATATCTTATTAGATGTTTAACGTCCATTTTATATCCTTACGCCTTTTTGCATAAACTTGATATAATCATGATATGTTGATATTTCTGTTAATTATAGATTGTTACGTGGGATGTACCATGTGTCATGAATTGAGTTATAGATACCCGGATTAACTAGAATTAAACCCTGAGAGTTGTAGACTCGACCCCACTGAATGCTAGTTGACTTTCATGCCTTGCCACCATTGATAATGATTGTGATCTTGACTAAATTGATCATGCGTTCCTAATTGGAACTAAGAGACTGGCTAGTCGTCTTATTGAATGAAATGAATGAGACACGTTCATGTTATGAACTATTGTACTCGACTGGCTGATCCCGAATATTGACATACATGCACATGCAGGCTTCAATCTATTTATTTATTTATTTATTTAGTTATTTTTTCTACAAAAGAAGCATGTGTACTTTATGGTCAAGGCATGATTACCGTGGATAGATTTGATTGTTGCATTACGCTATGTAAGACCTGCAACCTAACCGCACTGGTATCGTTGTAGAGTTGTGCATATCGTACCCCGTACGAAAGTACTCATTTGAATGACCATGATCCACGGCATGGGACTTCACTCAACGTAGAGACTATTAAGTTAAATAAAATAATGATTGCATGGAGAGAATGGATTCCCGAATTCTTACATGGCAGCCCCCTTGGGACGAGTAGTACCCGACGGGCCGGCTGGTTCCCACAGATACTGTAAATCTGCCACACGGGCAGGGAACAGTATCTGCTTTTATTATTATTGTATATTGTATATTGACGGGCGTCCTGCTAGGACTCGTCTAATTCATGCATGGGCCAATTGATCGACTGGATAGACTAGCCTTGCTTGCACATAGTAAGAACTGAGGAATCCCTAATTGCATTATTCCAGGATAACTTGTGACTCATAATAGCAAGCCGTAGGAGTTGATTGGCCGTTCAAGATGATTTGTTTGTGCACTGTACTCTGTTACCTAACTGGGATGATCAGAATGTCAGGACATGACGGGCCAACTTCTGTCCTTGTTTGGTTGGGAGGTTGGTTCGAAGTGTCTTGATGTGATGTGAGTTCTAGTAGCAAGCAGAGATCTATTAATATATTCTCTTACTTACTGGTTTTAGTTCTCATGTCGTGCTCCCTTGTGGTACTTGCTATTAGAGGTCTAACCTCTCTGGTTTTGCATGGCCAGATTTAGAGCCAGTCCCCGAGGATCCAGCTTACTTCTACCTCCAAGATAGTCAATACTAGAGGAATGATCGCAGGAGGACTCGAGTGGGTTCCTTAACTTCACCACTCGTTTTGTTATCTACTTTATACTTTGCCGTTTGGCACCGACATGTTAGTCGGATTGTCTTGTACTTACTTTTTACATAATTGTAACTAAAGTCAGGCTGCAGCTGATAACAATTGTGTATACTTACTACATCATCTGGCTGTATTTTGTAAAGCCAGATCTCAAGAACATTTTGACTGAGCGTTTGGGACGCCTTACTGCTTTACCTTACATGTTCTATATTTCTGTTTCTTGTTTGAATGATTGAGACAATAGATGTGAAATGACCATAGTAAGACTTTTATGTAGATGCACCCCCTCGTCTGGTTAGACAGCATTGATCGTATTATACGGTATTCATCTACCCGTAATACGTAGCTGGCTGAGTCACTCCCCCGCTCTCCAGTATTCTGGTTCTGGGGCGTGACAAGGTTTTAGTGGTGGCCCATGCAGGTCTGATTTTAGACTTGTGGGGTGTTTTGATTTATAGGATGTCTCAATCACATGTGTTCCCCCTTGATCTCATGATTCGTTGTTCTCAACCCTTCCTTAACATTCCGGTATCCTTTGACTTCATTGATCCTTCATGTCCGGTCGTTTGATTGTTCTCTTGTCCCTTTTCTTAGGGGCACCTCGTCCGCATCTGTCAAAGCTGGACAGCAACAACATGGACAGCAACATGGACAACCTGACCCTGTTGGTCAGCAACAAGAGCCGGTACTAACTCAGGAGGCTACTCAGGAAGAAGTGATCGTGGAAGCAGCAGCTGGATCGCAGTATCCGGATGTTCCACCCCCACCAACAGTTCCACCTACCCAAGTGGACACACCAGCCCTTCTGGAGATCATGAGAGGAATGATGGCTACTCAGCAACATCAGATGTTGGCCCAGCAGCGCATGCACACTCAGCTACAAGAGCAGAATGTGTTGCTCAACCAAGGATTGCAGACGGCTTTGGAAAGAGGAGTGAGGACTGATTCAGGAGCGTCAGCCATGTTTTGCAAGTACAACCCCCGCCGTTTCGAGGGCACGGAGGATGCCATCTCAGCAGATGCATGGCTTAAGGATATTGAGGCTATTCTGACAGCAGCTAAGGTGCCGGCAGAAGAACGTGTGGATCTAGTGAAGTTGTTACTTCAGGATCTCGTACGTGATTGGTGGGAATCAGAGGAAGTAGGCGTCAGACGTCCCGTTGCTTGGGACGATTTCATAGCAAGATTCAAGACGAAGTACTATGGAGTTGTGGCACAGTTTGAGCTACAACAGAAGTTTATCAGCCTCAGGCAGGCTGGCAAGACTGTAGATGCTTATGCAGCGGAGTTCTGCAGATTGAGTAGGTTTGCCCCAGAGATGGTAGCAACGGAACGCCAGAGGGCGATGAGGTTCCAGCAAGGGTTTCATCTTGAGCTCTTGCAATTGATAGAGGGGCACAATTACCAGACTTTTGATGAGATATTGACGGCGACTCGAAGGCATGAGATCACCATTCAGAGGCTTGCGGCAAGGACTGGGGGTCAGAAGAGATCCCACAGTCAGATTGAAGGAGGAGGGGGAGCAGCGCCCCGAACAACAGCACCATCCCCTGGCATTCGTATCCACGATGTGGCGATGCGAGGGCCAGCACCACCACCCAGGCAGCAGCAACAGCAACAGAGGAAGAACCAGCAACCCCCGGCGGGCTGCACTTATTGTGGGAAGATGGGACACACTAGAGATGTGTGTCGGACATTGAATGGACTATGTCTGATATGTGGGAATCCAGACCATCGGGTTACCACATGTCCCATGAATTCGAGGTCAGGAGGACCAGGGCAGCAGTTTCCTGCTCTGCCAGCACCAGGGGCAGGGCAGTATCGAGGACCAGCATTGGCAGTGAGGCCGTTGGCGCAGCGTCCGTTAGTATCACAGGCTCAGATGTTTCGGCAGCAGGGGCCGCCGATGCAGCAACACCAGCATAGACCATCCCAGCATCATCAAGGCAGGGGCCAGCAGCAGCACCAGGCTAGGCCACAGCATGGGAACCAGCAAGGAGGTCGAGGGCAGGCATTCACACTGTCCTTGGAAGAGACATTGGCATCGGGAGATGTTGTGGCAGGTAACATTCTCGTCGCCTCATATCCCGCAGTAGCATTGTTTGATTCGGGAGCATCCCATTCATTTATATCTGCACAATTTGCGACACGACTAGGAGTGGAGTTCGAGGCATTGCCAGGGAGGTTGAATATACTCACTGGTAATGGGCTCGTGGGAGTTAGTAGAGTTAGTTTAGCATGTAGTGTTGTAGTGTGCGGGCATCCTTTACCCGCCCGGTTGATAGAATTTCCTGTTGGAAATTTCGACGTTATCTTAGGCATGGACTGGCTGAAAGACAGTCATGCGACAATAGATTGTCGTAGTGGAAGTGTATCTTTTGATATTCCAGGCATGGAGAGGTTCACCTTGGTCAGGTCAGAGGCAACTCAGCAAGAGCAGGGAGTAGTAACAGCAATGGAAGAAGTTCAGATTCCGAAGGTAGTTGAAGAATTTCTAGACGTGTTTCCCGAAGAACTTCCAGGTCTACCACCGGTTAGAGATATTGAGTTCAGCATAGAATTGGCACCTGGAACTAAACCAATATCAGATCGGGTTTACAGAATGGCGGATTCGGAGCAGGCCAAGGTGTATCAGCACATAGAGGAATTGAAGGAGAAGAAGTTTATCCAAGCTAGCATATCCCCATGGGCAGCACCAGTGGTACTTGTGGGGAAGAAGGATGGATCATCCAGATTGTGCATCGATTACAGGAAGCTTAACGCGGCAACAGTAAAGAACAAATACCCATTACCCAGGATCGACGACTTATTTGATCAGTTGAGCAAGGCTAGAGTTTTCTCCAAGATAGATCTTCGTTCAGGGTATCATCAGGTGAGGGTTCGGAAGGAGGATATTCCCAAGACAGCATTCAGGTCGAAGTATGGGCATTATGAGTTCTTAGTAATGCCGTTTGGTTTGACCAATGCTCCAGCTATATTCATGGATTTGATGAACCGCATCTTTATGCCATACTTAGATCAGTTTGTCGTTGTCTTTCTTGACGACATACTCGTATATTCTGCTAGTGAAGAGGAGCATGAAGACCACCTCAGGAAAGTGTTGCAGGTTTTGAGAGAGAACCAGTTGTATGCCAAGCTCAACAAGTGTGAATTCTGGACGGATCACATTTCATTTTTGGGTCATATTGTATCAGGAGCTGGAGTAGCAGTGGATCCCAAGAAGGTAGAAGCAGTAGAGAGTTGGCCAGTACCCAAGACCGTAGCTGACGTACGGAGTTTCTTGGGATTGGCAGGATATTACAGAAGATTTGTGTCAGATTTTGCAAGACTTTCAGCACCCATGACCCGCTTGACACGGAAGGATGTGCCATTCGTTTGGTCGGCAGAATGCCAGGCATCATTTGAGAATCTGAAGCAGAAGTTGATATCAGCGCCCATTCTTACATTGCCAGTTGGACCTGGAGGTTTTACCGTATATTGTGATGCGTCAGGTAAAGGACTTGGATGCGTCCTCATGCAGCACGGGAAGGTGATAGCATATGCATCTAGGCAGCTTCGGGACCACGAGAAGAATTATCCAACTCATGATTTGGAGTTAGCAGCAGTAGTGTTTGCTTTGAAGCTATGGAGGCATTACTTATATGGTGACCGAGTGGAGATGTACACAGATCATAAAAGTCTGAAGTACATCTTTACTCAGAAGGAGCTGAACATGAGGCAGAGAAGATGGTTGGAGTTGATCAAGGATTATGACGTGGAGCTTCAGTATCATCCAGGCAAGGCTAATGTAGTGGCAGACGCTCTCAGCAGGAGAGGCGGCGCATTTATGTTGACAACGCAGAGACATATCTTAGAAGACCTTCAGGAGATGGGCATAGAAGTTATACTTCCTAGTGATGTAGGAGTTTTGGCTAGTCTACAAGTCCAATCTGACTTGGTAGATAGGATCAAGGCAGCTCAGGCACAAGACCCAAGGATTCAGAAGCTTAGGGCAGAATGTGAGTCAGGACTCAGGAAGGAGATGAGAATTCATGAAGATGGTATACTTGGATTTGGATCACGTCTATGTGTGCCCAGTGGAGATATCAGACAGGAAGTTATGGCAGAAGCTCACAGTTCTCAGTATTCTATACATCCTGGAGGGACCAAGATGTACCAAGATATCAAGCAGCACTTCTGGTGGAATGGAATGAAGAGATAGATAGCTAGATTCGTTTCCCGTTGCTTGGTATGTCAGCAAGTGAAGGCAGAACAGCAGAGGCCAGCTGGATTATTGCAACCGCTTCCTATCCCGGAATGGAAGTGGGAGCATATCACGATGGACTTTGTGACCGGTTTACCGAGATCGCCAAGTGGTAAGGATGCCATTTGGGTGATAGTAGATCGGCTTACGAAGGTGGCGCATTTTCTTTCTTTCAGAGTAGGGCAATCTACAGAAAAGTTGGCAGAGTTGTATATGCAACAGATAGTCAGGCAGCATGGAGTCCCTGTCAGTATTGTGTCAGATCGAGATACCCGTTTCATATCACATTTCTGAAAGAGCTTGCATCATAGTCTGGGTACCAAGTTGAGATTTAGCACGGCTTACCATCCGCAGACGGACGGACAATCAGAAAGGACAATCCAAACTTTAGAAGACATGTTGCGAGCTTGCACTCTAGATTTTGGAGGGTCTTGGGAGAGCCACCTGCACTTAGTTGAGTTCTCATACAACAACAGTTATCAAGCCAGTATCCAGATGGCGCCATTTGAAGCACTATATGGTAAGAAGTGTAGATCGCCACTAGCATGGGATGATATCGGGGAAAGGAAGATGCTAGGCCCAGAAATGATTGTTCAGACGGTTGAAGTGATTAAGGGAATTAGAGAGCGACTTCGTGTTGCGCAGGATCGGCATCGTCATTGGGCGGACCAGCATCGTAAGCCGCTAGAGTTTTCTGTTGGGGACCACGTGTTCTTGCGGATCTCACCTACCCGTGGGGTCATTAGATTTGGCGTTCGCGGGAAGCTGAGTCCGCGGTACGTGGGCCCATTTGTTATCCTTGATCGGATAGGTGATGTTGCTTATCGTTTATCACTCCCACCTTCGTTACGAGAGGTGCATGACGTGTTTCATGTATCTCAATTACGTAGGTATGTATCGGACCCAAGCCATGTCCTCGATCACTCTGAGCTGGTTGTTGGTACCAACCTGTCTTACGAGGAACAGCCTGTGTCCATTTTGGACCGAAGAGAGAAGATACTCAAGAACCGAACAATTAGTCTTGTCCGTGTTGCTTGGGGTCATCACTCTTTGGGAGAGTCAACGTGGGAACGTGAGGATGATATCCGATCACGGTATCCACATCTGTTTGACTCACAAGGTATATCTTTTTCTGTGTACCTTGATTGTCTTGATTCCTCATGCTTAACCCCTTATGGGTAGAATTGCTAGATAACGTAGATTGTTAAATATGGATATGTTACTTGCTATGGACATTGTAAAATGATTGCTTGATTGAATTGCTTGTACTTAGATTAGTTTAGCCCCGATGTTTCTATCCTGCTTGGATTTCAAATTTCGAGGACAGAATTTTTCTAAGGTGGGTAGAGATGTCACTTCCCGTTCCCAGAACGCGTAGTCTTATTCATGTACAACTCATGTGTATTTATTTTAGTATTTATCATGTATTACCCTGTATTTAAATTCCTTTAATTCATGTTAATTAAGTTTCTGTTAATTAATTATCTGCTCTTTAATTCTTATGTTAATTTATTTCCTGCAATTAATTTTCCGTAATTTATTTCTGCATTTTATTTCCTGCAATTTACTTCTCTGCTTTAGTTTTATTTTCGGTTGGATGAGCCCCTTAAACCCGACCCATTAAGAACCCGGCCCAACTCCCACCTACCACCCCTTTGCTACTTAAAGCTACCCTCTCCCTTCTCTCTCCTCATTCACTCCTTCTTCACCATTACTTCTTCTTCTTCCTTTCATTACTCTCTCCACCTACCAACTAGGCAAGTACATCTTGCTCTACATGAGGACCATATTTTATGGTTCAATATTCTTCCTCTCATGATTCTAAGAGAGTTTAGTGCTTAGTATTTTTGATTTCATTGGTTCATTTCTTGTAGATCTAAGTTATTGTATTTTCGGTTGTCTATGGGTTTTGATCTAGCAAACTCCTTTGTTCTCAAGATTTGATGGTTCCATGTCGTAGAGCAGTTCATCCTACCCAATTTTGACCTTTGGAAAGTTGGATTCGGACTTATTTTGACCAAGTTATGGACTTTTGAAGCTTTGGGGTGCAACCATGGAGTTCTTGCTGTTTGGAGAAGACAGTGAGCAGTGTACGCTAGCTTTTTTAGCTTGCGTCACTGAGCTGTGCGCGCTCTTTAGCGCAGCGCAGTATGGAGTCCATACGCTGCCTTTTTAGGAAGCGTGTGTCTTGCATACGCTACCTTTTGGAAGCGTATGTCGTATGAAGTTCATACGCTGCCTTTTGGGAGCGTATGACTTGCATACGCTGACTTGAATGGTCAGGAGTCGTATGAAGTTCATACGCTGCCTTTTGGGAGCGTATGACTTGCATACGCTGACTTGAATGGTCTGGAGTCGTATGAAGTCCATACGCTGCCTTTTGGGAGCGTATGACTTGCATACGCTGACTTGAATGGTCAGGAGTCGTATGAAGTTTCATACGCTGCCTTTTTGGAGCGTATGACTTGCATACGCTCACTTGAGTGTCAAGGAGTCGTATGGAGTCTATACGCTGCCTTCCTGAGCGTAGCCTGACCTAAGCGTGTGACTCTTGCACTGAGCGTATGGCCTTTGGCTGACTTGGTCTTATGTCAGCATGTCAGTTTGGTTTCATTTTCCTTGCCTGGATCTTTTATAGCCCTGTATATTGATATCTTATTAGATGTTTAACGTCCATTTTATATCCTTACGCCTTTTTGCATAAACTTGATATAATCATGATATGTTGATATTTCTGTTAATTATAGATTGTTACGTGGGATGTACCATGTGTCATGAATTGAGTTATAGATACCCGGATTAACTAGAATTAAACCCTGAGAGTTGTAGACTCGACCCCACTGAATGCTAGTTGACTTTCATGCCTTGCCACCATTGATAATGATTGTGATCTTGACTAAATTGATCATGCGTTCCTAATTGGAACTAAGAGACTGGCTAGTCGTCTTATTGAATGAAATGAATGAGACATGTTCATGTTATGAACTATTGTACTCGACTGGCTGATCCCGAATATTGACATACATGCACATGCAGGCTTCAATCTATTTATTTATTTATTTATTTAGTTATTTTTTCTACAAAAGAAGCATGTGTACTTTATGGTCAAGGCATGATTATCGTGGATAGATTTGATTGTTGCATTACGCTATGTAAGACCTGCAACCTAACCGCACTGGTATCGTTGTAGAGTTGTGCATATCGTACCCCGTACGAAAGTACTCATTTGAATGACCATGATCCACGGCATGGGACTTCACTCAACGTAGAGACTATTAAGTTAAATAAAATAATGATTGCATGGAGAGAATGGATTCCCGAATTCTTACATGGCAGCCCCCTTGGGACGAGTAGTACCCGACGGGCCGGCTGGTTCCCACAGATACTGTAAATCTGCCACACGGGCAGGGAACAGTATCTGCTTTTATTATTATTGTATATTGTATATTGACGGGCGTCCTGCTAGGACTCGTCTAATTCATGCATGGGCCAATTGATCGACTGGATAGACTAGCCTTGCTTGCACATAGTAAGAACTGAGGAATCCCTAATTGCATTATTCCAGGATAACTTGGGACTCATAATAGCAAGCCGTAGGAGTTGATTGGCCGTTCAAGATGATTTGTTTGTGCACTGTACTCTGTTACCTAACTGGGATGATCAGAATGTCAGGACATGACGGGCCAACTTCTGTCCTTGTTTGGTTGGGAGGTTGGTTCGAAGTGTCTTGATGTGATGTGAGTTCTAGTAGCAAGCAGAGATCTATTAATATATTCTCTTACTTACTGGTTTTAGTTCTCATGTCGTGCTCCCTTGTGGTACTTGCTATTAGAGGTCTAACCTCTCTGGTTTTGCATGGCCAGATTTAGAGCCAGTCTCCGAGGATCCAGCTTACTTCTACCTCCAAGATAGTCAATACTAGAGGAATGATCGCAGGAGGCCTCGAGTGGGTTCCTTAACTTCATCACTCGTTTTGTTATCTACTTTATACTTTGCCGTTTGGCACCGACATATTAGTCGGATTGTCTTGTACTTACTTTTTACATAATTGTAACTAAAGTCAGGCTGCAGCTGATAACAATTGTGTATACTTACTACATCATCTGGCTGTATTTTGTAAAGCCAGATCTCAAGAACATTTTGACTGAGCGTTTGGGACGCCTTACTGCTTTACCTTACATGTTCTATATTTCTGTTTCTTGTTTGAATGATTGAGACAATAGATGTGAAATGACCATAGTAAGACTTTTATGTAGTATGCACCCCCTCGTCTGGTTAGACAGCATTGATCGTATTATACGGTATTCATCTACCCGTAATACGTAGCTGGCTGAGTCACTCCCCCGCTCTCCAGTATTCTGGTTCTGGGGCGTGACAAGGTTTAGTGGTGGCCCATGCAGGTCTGATTTTAGACTTGTGGGGTGTTTGATTTATAGGATGTCTCAATCACATGTGTTCCCCCTTGATCTCATGATTCGTTGTTCTCAACCCTTGCTTAACATTCCGGTATCCTTTGACTTCATTGATCCTTCATGTCCGGTCGTTTGATTGTTCTCTTGTCCCTTTTCTTAGGGGCACCTCGTCCGCATCTGTCAGAGCTGGACAGCAACAACATGGACAGCAACATGGACAACCTGACCCTGTTGGTCAGCAACAAGAGCCGGTACTAACTCAGGAGGCTACTCAGGAAGAAGTGATCGTGGAAGCAGCAGCTGGATCGCAGTATCCGGATGTTCCACCCCCACCAACAGTTCCACCTACCCAAGTGGACACACCAGCCCTTCTGGAGATCATGAGAGGAATGATGGCTACTCAGCAACATCAGATGTTGGCCCAGCAGCGCATGCACACTCAGCTACAAGAGCAGAATGTGTTGCTCAACCAAGGATTGCAGACGGCTTTGGAAAGAGGAGTGAGGACTGATTCAGGAGCGTCAGCCAGGTTTTGCAAGTACAACCCCCGCCGTTTCGAGGGCACGGAGGATGCCATCTCAGCAGATGCATGGCTTAAGGATATTGAGGCTATTCTGACAGCAGCTAAGGTGCCGGCAGAAGAACGTGTGGATCTAGTGAAGTTGTTACTTCAGGATCTCGCACGTGATTGGTGGGAATCAGAGGAAGTAGGCATCAGACGTCCCGTTGCTTGGGACAATTTCACAGCAAGATTCAAGACGAAGTACTATGGAGTTGTGGCACAGTTTGAGCTACAACAGAAGTTTATCAGCCTCAGGCAGGCTGGCAAGACTGTAGATGCTTATGCAGCGGAGTTCTGCAGATTGAGTAGGTTTGCCCCAGAGATGGTAGCAACGGAACGCCAGAGGGCGATGAGGTTCCAGCAAGGGTTTCATCTTGAGCTCTTGCAATTGATAGAGGGGCACAATTACCAGACTTTTGATGAGATATTGACGGCGACTCGAAGGCATGAGATCACCATTCAGAGGCTTGCGGCAAGGACTGGGGGTCAGAAGAGATCCCACAGTCAGATTGAAGGAGGAGGGGGAGCAGCGCCCCGAACAACAGCACCATCCCCTGGCATTCGTATCCACGATGTGGCGATGCGAGGGCCAGCACCACCACCCAGGCAGCAGCAACAGCAACAGAGGAAGAACCAGCAACCCCCGGCGGGCTGCACTTATTGTGGGAAGATGGGACACACTAGAGATGTGTGTCGGACATTGAATGGACTATGTCTGATATGTGGGAATCCAGACCATCGGGTTACCACATGTCCCATGAATTCGAGGTCAGGAGGACCAGGGCAGCAGTTTCCTGCTCTGCCAGCACCAGGGGCAGGGCAGTATCGAGGACCAGCATTGGCAGTGAGGCCGTTGGCGCAGCGTCCGTTAGTATCACAGGCTCAGATGTTTCGGCAGCAGGGGCCGCCGATGCAGCAACACCAGCATAGACCATCCCAGCATCATCAAGGCAGGGGCCAGCAGCAGCACCAGGCTAGGCCACAGCATGGGAACCAGCAAGGAGGTCGAGGGCAGGCATTCACACTGTCCTTGGAAGAGACATTGGCATCGGGAGATGTTGTGGCAGGTAACATTCTCGTCGCCTCATATCCCGCAGTAGCATTGTTTGATTCGGGAGCATCCCATTCATTTATATCTGCACAATTTGCGACACGACTAGGAGTGGAGTTCGAGGCATTGCCAGGGAGGTTGAATATACTCACTGGTAATGGGCTCGTGGGAGTTAGTAGAGTTAGTTTAGCATGTAGTGTTGTAGTGTGCGGGCATCCTTTACCCGCCCGGTTGATAGAATTTCCTGTTGGAAATTTCGACGTTATCTTAGGCATGGACTGGCTGAAAGACAGTCATGCGACAATAGATTGTCGTAGTGGAAGTGTATCTTTTGATATTCCAGGCATGGAGAGGTTCACCTTGGTCAGGTCAGAGGCAACTCAGCAAGAGCAGTGAGTAGTAACAGCAATGGAAGAAGTTCAGATTCCGAAGGTAGTTGAAGAATTTCTAGACGTGTTTCCCGAAGAACTTCCAGGTCTACCACCGGTTAGAGATATTGAGTTCAGCATAGAATTGGCACCTGGAACTAAACCAATATCAGATCGGGTTTACAGAATGGCGGATTCGGAGCAGGCCAAGGTGTATCAGCACATAGAGGAATTGAAGGAGAAGAAGTTTATCCAAGCTAGCATATCCCCATGGACAGCACCAGTGGTACTTGTGGGGAAGAAGGATGGATCATCCAGATTGTGCATCGATTACAGGAAGCTTAACGCGGCAACAGTAAAGAACAAATACCCATTACCCAGGATCGACGACTTATTTGATCAGTTGAGCAAGGCTAGAGTTTTCTCCAAGATAGATCTTCGTTCAGGGTATCATCAGGTGAGGGTTCGGAAGGAGGATATTCCCAAGACAGCATTCAGGTCGAAGTATGGGCATTATGAGTTCTTAGTAATGCCGTTTGGTTTGACCAATGCTCCAGCTATATTCATGGATTTGATGAACCGCATCTTATGCCATACTTAGATCAGTTTGTCGTTGTCTTTCTTGACGACATACTCGTATATTCTGCTAGTGAAGAGGAGCATGAAGACCACCTCAGGAAAGTGTTGCAGGTTTTGAGGGAGAACCAGTTGTATGCCAAGCTCAACAAGTGTGAATTCTGGACGGATCACATTTCATTTTGGGTCATATTGTATCAGGAGCTGGAGTAGCAGTGGATCCCAAGAAGGTAGAAGCAGTAGAGAGTTGGCCAGTACCCAAGACCGTAGCTGACGTACGGAGTTTCTTGGGATTGGCAGGATATTACAGAAGATTGTGTCAGATTTTGCAAGACTTTCAGCACCCATGGCCCGCTTGACACGGAAGGATGTGCCATTCGTTTGGTCGGCAGAATGC
This sequence comes from Iris pallida, assembly GCA_029216955.1. Lineage (NCBI taxonomy): Eukaryota > Viridiplantae > Streptophyta > Magnoliopsida > Asparagales > Iridaceae > Iris > Iris pallida. The sequence goes on from JANAVB010010800.1 coordinate 3,553,757, forward strand.
CAGGCATCATTTGAGAATCTGAAGCAGAAGTTGATATCAGCGTCCATTCTTACATTGCCAGTTGGACCTGGAGGTTTTACCGTATATTGTGATGCGTCAGGTAAAGGACTTGGATGCGTTCTCATGCAGCACGGGAAGGTGATAGCATATGCATCTAGGCAGCTTCGGGACCACGAGAAGAATTATCCAACTCATGATTTGGAGTTAGCAGCAGTAGTGTTTGCTTTGAAGCTATGGAGGCATTACTTATATGGTGACCGAGTGGAGATGTACACAGATCATAAAAGTCTGAAGTACATCTTTACTCAGAAGGAGCTGAACATGAGGCAGAGAAGATGGTTGGAGTTGATCAAGGATTATGACGTGGAGCTTCAGTATCATCCAGGCAAGGCTAATGTAGTGGCAGACGCTCTCAGCAGGAGAGGCGGCGCATTTATGTTGACAACGCAGAGACATATCTTAGAAGACCTTCAGGAGATGGGCATAGAAGTTATACTTCCTAGTGATGTAGGAGTTTTGGCTAGTCTACAAGTCCAATCTGACTTGGTAGATAGGATCAAGGCAGCTCAGGCACAAGACCCAAGGATTCAGAAGCTTAGGGCAGAATGTGAGTCAGGACTCAGGAAGGAGATGAGAATTCATGAAGATGGTATACTTGGATTTGGATCACGTCTATGTGTGCCCAGTGGAGATATCAGACAGGAAGTTATGGCAGAAGCTCACAGTTCTCAGTATTCTATACATCCTGGAGGGACCAAGATGTACCAAGATATCAAGCAGCACTTCTGGTGGAATGGAATGAAGAGATAGATAGCTAGATTCGTTTCCCGTTGCTTGGTATGTCAGCAAGTGAAGGCAGAACAGCAGAGGCCAGCTGGATTATTGCAACCGCTTCCTATCCCGGAATGGAAGTGGGAGCATATCACGATGGACTTTATGACCGGTTTACCGAGATCGCCAAGTGGTAAGGATGCCATTTGGGTGATAGTAGATCGGCTTACGAAGGTGGCGCATTTTCTTTCTTTCAGAGTAGGGCAATCTACAGAAAAGTTGGCAGAGTTGTATATGCAGCAGATAGTCAGGCAGCATGGAGTCCCTGTCAGTATTGTGTCAGATCGAGATACCCGTTTCATATCACATTTCTGAAAGAGCTTGCATCATAGTCTGGGTACCAAGTTGAGATTTAGCACGGCTTACCATCCGCAGACGGACGGACAATCAGAAAGGACAATCCAAACTTTAGAAGACATGTTGCGAGCTTGCACTCTAGATTTTGGAGGGTCTTGGGAGAGCCACCTGCACTTAGTTGAGTTCTCATACAACAACAGTTATCAAGCCAGTATCCAGATGGCGCCATTTGAAGCACTATATGGTAAGAAGTGTAGATCGCCACTAGCATGGGATGATATCGGGGAAAGGAAGATGCTAGGCCCAGAAATGATTGTTCAGACGGTTGAAGTGATTAAGGGAATTAGAGAGCGACTTCGTGTTGTGCAGGATCGACATCGTCATTGGGCGGACCAGCATCGTAGGCCGCTAGAGTTTTCTGTTGGGGACCACGTGTTCTTGCGGATCTCACCTACCCGTGGGGTCATTAGATTTGGCGTTCGCGGGAAGCTGAGTCCGCGGTACGTGGGCCCATTTGTTATCCTTGATCGGAGAGGCGATGTTGCTTATCGTTTATCACTCCCACCTTCGTTACGAGAGGTGCATGACGTGTTTCATGTATCTCAATTACGTAGGTATGTATCGGACCCAAGCCATGTCCTCGATCACTCTGAGCTGGTTGTTGGTACCAACCTGTCTTACGAGGAACAGCCTGTGTCCATTTTGGACCGAAGAGAGAAGATACTCAAGAACCGAACAATTAGTCTTGTCCGTGTTGCTTGGGGTCATCACTCTTTGGGAGAGTCAACGTGGGAACGTGAGGATGATATCCGATCACGGTATCCACATCTGTTTGACTCACAAGGTATATCTTTTTCTGTGTACCTTGATTGTCTTGATTCCTCATGCTTAACCCCTTATGGGTAGAATTGCTAGATAACGTAGATTGTTAAATATGGATATGTTACTTGCTATGGACATTGTAAAATGATTGCTTGATTGAATTGCTTGTACTTAGATTAGTTTAGCTCCGATGTTTCTATCCTGCTTGGATTTCAAATTCCGAGGACGGAATTTTTCTAAGGTGGGTAGAGATGTCACTCCCCGTTCCCCGAACGCGTAGTCTTATTCATGTACAACTCATGTGTATTTATTTTAGTATTTATCATGTATTACCCTGTATTTAAATTCTTTTAATTCATGTTAATTAAGTTTCTGTTAATTAATTATCTGCTCTTTAATTCTTATGTTAATTTATTTCCTGCAATTAATTTTCCGTAATTTATTTCTGCATTTTATTTCCTGCAATTTACTTCTCTGCTTTAGTTTTATTTTCGGTTGGATGAGCCCCTTAAACCCGACCCATTAAGAACCCGGCCCAACTCCCACCTACCACCCCTTTGCTACTTAAAGCTACCCTCTCCCTTCTCTCCTCATTCACTCCTTCTTCACCATTACTTCTTCTTCTTCTTCTTTCATTACTCTCTCCACCTACCAATAGGCAAGTACATCTTGCTACATGAGGACCATATTTTATGGTTCAATATTCTTCCTCTCATGATTCTAAGAGAGTTTAGTGCTTAGTATTTTGATTTCATTGGTTCATTTCTTGTAGATCTAAGTTATTGTATTTTCGGTTGTCTATGGGTTTTGATCTAGCAAACTCCTTTGTTCTCAAGATTTGATGGTTCCATGTCGTAGAGCAGTTCATCCTACCCAATTTTGACCTTTGGAAAGTTGGATTCGGACTTATTTTGACCAAGTTATGGACTTTTGAAGCTTTGGGGTGCAACCATGGAGTTCTTGCTGTTTGGAGAAGACAGTGAGCAGTGTACGCTAGCTTTTTTAGCTTGCGTCACTGAGCTGTGCGCGCTCTTTAGCGCAGCGCAGTATGGAGTCCATACGCTGCCTTTTTAGGAAGCGTGTGTCTTGCATACGCTACCTTTTGGAAGCGTATGTCGTATGAAGTTCATACGCTGCCTTTTGGGAGCGTATGACTTGCATACGCTGACTTGAATGGTCAGGAGTCGTATGAAGTTCATACGCTGCCTTTTGGGAGCGTATGACTTGCATACGCTGACTTGAATGGTCAGGAGTCGTATGAAGTCATACGCTGCCTTTTGGGAGCGTATGACTTGCATACGCTGACTTGAATGGTCAGGAGTCGTATGAAGTTTCATACGCTGCCTTTTTGGAGCGTATGACTTGCAACGCTCACTTGAGTGTCAAGGAGTCGTATGGAGTCTATACGCTGCCTTCCTGAGCGTAGCCTGACCTAAGCGTGTGACTCTTGCACTGAGCGTATGGCCTTTGGCTGACTTGGTCTTATGTCAGCATGTCAGTTTGGTTTCATTTTCCTTGCCTGGATCTTTTATAGCCTGTATATTGATATCTATATAGATGTTAACGTCCATTTTATATCCTTACGCCTTTTTGCATAAACTTGATATAATCATGATATGTTGATATTTCTGTTAATTATAGATTGTTACGTGGGATGTACCATGTGTCATGAATTGAGTTATAGATACCCGGATTAACTAGAATTAAACCCTGAGAGTTGTAGACTCGACCCCACTGAATGCTAGTTGACTTTCATGCCTTGCCACCATTGATAATGATTGTGATCTTGACTAAATTGATCATGCGTTCCTAATTGGAACTAAGAGACTGGCTAGTCGTCTTATTGAATGAAATGAATGAGACACGTTCATGTTATGAACTATTGTACTCGACTGGCTGATCCCGAATATTTACATGCACATGCAGCTTCAATCTATTTATTTATTTATTATTTAGTTATTTTTCTACAAAAGAGCATGTGTACTTTATGGTCAAGGCATGATTACCGTGGATGATTTGATTGTTGCATTACGCTATGTAAGACCTGCAACCTAACCGCACTGGTATCGTTGTATAGTTGTGCATATCGTACCCCGTACGAAAGTACTCATTTGAATGACCAGATCCACGGCATGGGACTTCACTCAACGTAGAGACTATTAAGTTAAATAAAATAATGATTGCATGGAGAGAATGGATTCCCAATTCTTACATGGCAGCCCCCTTGGGACGAGTAGTACCCGACGGGCCGGCTGGTTCCCACAGATACTGTAAATCTGCCACACGGGCAGGGAACAGTATCTGCTTTTATTATTATTGTATATTGTATATGACGGGCGTCCTGCTAGGACTCGTCTAATTCATGCATGGGCCAATTGATCGACTGGATAGACTAGCCTTGCTTGCACATAGTAAACTGAGGAACCCTAATTGCATTATTCCAGGATAACTTGTGACTCATATAGCAAGCCGTAGGTTGATTGGCCGTTCAAGATGATTTGTTTGTGCACTGTACTCTGTTACCTAACTGGGATGATCAAATGTCAGGACATGACGGCCAACTTCTGTCCTTGTTTGGTTGGGAGGTTGTTCGAAGTGTCTTGATGTGATGTGAGTTCTAGTAGCAAGCAGAGATCTATTAATTATTCTCTTACTTACTGGTTTAGTTCTCATGTCGTGCTCCCTTGTGGTACTTGCTATTAGAGGTCTAACCTCTCTGGTTTTGCATGGCCAGATTTAGAGCCAGTCCCCGAGGATCCAGCTTACTTCTACCTCCAAGATAGTCAATACTAGAGGAATGATCGCAGGAGGACTCGAGTGGGTTCCTTAACTCACCACTCGTTTTGTTATCTACTTTATACTTTGCCGTTTGGCACCGACATGTTAGTCGGATGTCTTGTACTTACTTTTTTCATAATTGTAACTAAGTCAGGCTGCAGCTGATAACAATTGTGTATACTTACTACATCATCTGGCTGTATTTTGTAAAGCCAGATCTCAAGAACATTTTGACTGAGCGTTTGGGACGCCTACTACTGCTTTACCTTACATGTTCTATTTCGTTTCTTGTTTGAATGATTGAGACATAGATGTGAAATGACCATAGTAAGACTTTTATGTAGTATGCACCCCCTCGTCTGGTTAGACAGCATTGATCGTATTATACGGTATTCATCTACCCGTAATACGTAGCCTGGCTGAGTCACTCCCCCGCTCTCCAGTATTTCTGGTTCTGGGGCGTGACAAGGTTTTAGTGGTGCCCATGCAGGTCTGATTTTAGACTTGTGGGGTGTTTTGATTTTATAGGATGTCTCATCACATGTGTTCCCCCTTGATCTCATGATTCGTTGTTCTCAACCCTTGCTTAACATTCCGGTATCCTTTGACTTCATTGATCCTTCATGTCCGGATCGTTTGATTGTTCTCTTGTCCCTTTTCTTAGGGGCACCTCGTCCGCATCTGTCAGAGCTGGACAGCAACAACATGGACAGCAACATGGACAACCTGACCCTGTTGGTCAGCAACAAGAGCCGGTACTAACTCAGAGGCTACTCAGAAGAAGTGATCGTAGAAGCAGCAGCTGGATCGCAGTATCCGGATGTTCCACCCCTACCAACAGTTCCACCTACCCAAGTGGACACACCAGCCCTTCTGGAGATCATGGAGGAATGATGGCTACTCAGCAACATCAGATGTTGGCCCACAGCGCATGCACACTCAGTACAAGAGCAGAATGTGTTGCTCAACCAAGGATTGCAGACGGCTTTGGAAGAGGAGTGGACTGATTCAGGAGCGTCAGCCTGTTTTGCAAGTACAACCCCCGCCGTTTCGAGGGCACGGAGATCCATCTCAGCAGATGCATGGCTTAGGTATGAGGCTATTCTGACAGCACTAAGGTGCCGGCAGAAGAACGTGTGGATCTAGTGAAGTTGTTACTTCAGGATCTCGCACGTGATTGGTGGGAATCAAGGAAGTAGGCGTCAGACGTCCCGTTGCTTGGGACATTTCATAAGCAAGATTCAGACGAATACTATGGAGTTGTGGCAGTTTGAGCTACAACAGAAGTTTATCAGCCTCAGGCAGGCTGGCAAGACTGTAGATGCTTATGCACGGAGTTCTGCAGATTGAGTAGGTTGCCCCAGAGATGGTAGCAACGGAACGCCAGAGGGCGATGAGGTTCCAGCAAGGGTTTCATCTTGAGCTCTTGCAATTGATAGAGGGGCACAATTACCAGACTTTTGATGAGATATGACGGCGACTCGAAGGCATGAGATCACCATTCAGAGGCTTGCGGCAAGGACTGGGGTCAGAAGAGATCCCACAGTCAGATTGAGGAGGAGGGAGCAGCGCCCCGAACAACAGCACCATCCCCTGGCATTCGTACCCGATGTGGCGATGCGGGGCCAGCACCACCACCCAGGCAGCAGCAACACAACAGAGGAAGAACCAGCAACCCCCGCGGGCTGCACTTATTGTGGAAGATGGACACACTAGAGATGTGTGTCGGACATTGAATGGACTATGTCTGATATGTGGAATCCAGACCATCGGGTTACCACAATGTCCCATGAATTCGAGTCAGAGGACCAGGCGCAGCAGTTTCCTGCTCTGCCAGCACCAGGGGCAGGCAGTATCGAGGACCAGCATTGGCAGTGAGGCCGTTGGCAGCGTCCGTTAGTATCACATGCTCAGATGTTTCGGCCAGGGGCCCGCCGATCGCAACACCAGCATAGACCATCCCACATCATCAAGCAGGGGCCAGCAGCGCACCAGGCTAGGCCACAGCATGGGAACCAGCAGGAGTTCGAGGGCAGGCATTCACAACTGTCCTTGGAAGAGACATTGGCATCGGAGATGTTTTGGCAGGTAACATTCTCGTCGCCTCATATCCCGCATAGCATTGTTTGATTCGGGAGCATCCCATTCATTTATCTGCACAATTTGCGACCGACTAGGATGGAGTTCGAGCATTGCCAGGAGTTTAATATACTCACTGGTAAGGGCTCGTGGGAGTTAGTAGAGTTAGTTTAGCATGTAGTGTTTGTAGTGGGCGGGCATCCTTTACCCGCCGGTTGATAGAATTTCCTGTTGGAATTTCGACGTTATCTTAGGCATGGACTGGCTGAAAGACAGTCATGCGACATAGATTCGTAGTGGAAGTGTATCTTTTGATATTCCAGGCATGAGAGGTTCACCTTGGTCAGGTCAGAGGCACTCAGCAAGAGCAGGAGTATAACAGCAATGGAAAAGTTCAGATTCCGAAGGTAGTTGAAGAATTTCTAGACGTGTTTCCCGAAAAACTTCCAGTCTACCACCGGTTAGAGATATGTGTTCAGCATAGAATTGGCACCTGAACTAAACCAATATCAGATCGGGTTTACAGAATGGCGGATTCGGAGCCCCAAGGTGTATCAGCACATAGAGGAATTGAAGGAGAAGATTTATCCAAGCTAGCATATCCCCATGGCACACCAGTGTACTTGTGGGGAAGAAGGAGGATCATCCAGATGTGCATCGATTCAGGAAGCTTAACGCGGCAACAGTAAAGAACAAATACCCATTACCCAGGATCGACGACTTATTTGATCAGTTGAGCAAGGCTAGAGTTTTCTCCAATAGATCTTCGTTCAGGGTATCATCAGGTGAGGGTTCGGAAGGAGGATATTCCCAAGACAGCATTCAGGTCGAAGTATGGCATTATGAGTTTCTTAGTAATGCCGTTTGGTTTGACCAATGCTCCAGCTATATTCATGGATTTGATGAACCGCATCTTTATGCCATACTTAGATCAGTTTGTCGTTGTCTTTCTTGACGACATACTCGTATTCTGCTAGTGAAGAGGAGCATGAAGACCACCTCAGAAAGTGTTGCAGGTTTTGAGAGAACCAGTTGTATGCCAAGCTCAACAAGTGTGAATTCTGGACGGATCACATTTCATTTTGGGTCATATTTATCAGGAGCTGGAGTAGCAGTGGATCCCAAGAAGGTAGAAGCAGTAGAGAGTTGGCCAGTACCCAAGACCGTAGCTGACGTACGGAGTTTCTTGGGATTGGCAGGATATTACAGAAGATTTGTGTCAGATTTTGCAAGACTTTCAGCACCCATGACCCGCTTGACACGGAAGGATGTGCCATTCGTTTGGTCGGCAGAATGCCAGGCATCATTTGAGAATCTGAAGCAAAGTTGATATCAGCGCCCATTCTTACATTGCCAGTTGGACCTGAGTTTTACCGTATATTGTGATGCGTCGGTAAAGGACTTGGATGCGTCCTCATGCAGCACGGGAAGGTGATAGCATATGCATCTAGGCAGCTTCGGACCACGAGAAATTATCCAACTCATGATTTGGAGTTAGCAGCAGTATGTTTGCTTTGAAGCTATGGAGGCATTACTTATATGGTGACCGAGTGGAGATGTCACAGATCATAAAAGTCTGAAGTACATCTTTACTCGAAGGAGCTGAACATGAGGCAGAGAAGATGGTTGGAGTTGATCAAGGATTATGACTGGAGCTTCAGTATCATCCAGGCAAGGCTAATGTAGTGGCAGACGCTCTCAGCAGGAAGGCGGCGCATTTTGTTGACAACGCAGACATATCTTAGAAGACCTTCAGGAGATGGGCATAGAAGTTATACTTCCTAGTGATTAGAGTTTTGGCTAGTCTACAAGTCCAATCTGACTTGGTAGATAGGATCAAGGCAGCTCAGGCACAAGACCCAAGGATTCAGAAGCTTAGGGCAGAATGTGAGTCAGGACTCAGAAGGAGATGAGAATTCATGAAGATGGTATACTTGGATTTGGATCACGTCTATGTGTGCCCAGTGGAGATTCAGACAGGAAGTTATGGCAGAAGCTCACAGTTCTCAGTATTCTATACATCCTGGAGGGACCAAGATGTACCAAGATATCAAAGCACTTCTGGTGGAATGAATGAAGAGATAGATAGCTAGATTCGTTTCCCGTTGCTTGGTATGTCAGCAGTGAAGGCAGAACACAGAGGCCAGCTGGATTATTGCAACCGCTTCCTATCCCGGAATGGAAGTGGAGCATATCACGATGGACTTTGTGACCGGTTTACCGAGATCGCCAAGTGGTAAGGATGCCATTTGGGTGATAGTAGATCGGCTTACCAAGGTGGCGCATTTTCTTTCTTTCAGAGTAGGGCAATCTACAGAAAAGTTGGCAGAGTTGTATATGCACAGATAGTCAGGCAGATGAGTCCCTGTCAGTATTGTGTCAGATCGAGATACCCGTTTCATATCACATTTCTGAAAGAGCTTGCATCATAGTTCTGGGTACCAAGTTGAGATTTAGCACGGCTTAACCATCCGCAGACAGCCGGACAATCAGAAAGGACAATCCAAACTTTAGAAGACATTGCGAGCTTGCACTCTAGATTTGGAGGTCTTGGGAGAGCCACCTGCACTTAGTTGATTTCTCATACAACAACAGTTATCAAGCCAGTATCCAGATGGCGCCATTTGAAGCACTATATGTAAGAAGTGTAGATCGCCACTAGCATGGGATGATATCGGGGAAAGGAATGCTAGGCCCAGAAATGATTGTTCAACGGTTGAAGTGATTAGGGAATTAGAGAGCGACTTCGTGTTGTCGCAGGATCGGCATCGTCATTGGGCGGACCAGCATCGTAAGCCGCTAGAGTTTTCTGTTGGGGACCACGTGTTCTTGCGGATCTCACCTACCCGTGGGGTTTAGATTTGGCGTTCGCGGAAGCTGAGTCCGCGGTACGTGGGCCCTTTTGTTATCCTTGATCGGATAGGTGTTGCTTATCGTTTATCACTCCCACCTTCGTTACGAGAGGTGCATGACTGTTTCATGTATCTCAATTACGTAGGTATGTATCGGACCCAAGCCATGTCCTCGATCACTCTGAGCTGGTTGTTGGTACCAACCTGTCTTACGAGGAACAGCCTGTGTCCATTTTGGACCGAAGAGAGAATATACTCAAGAACCGAACAATTAGTCTTGTCCGTGTTGCTTGGGGTCATCACTCTTTGGGAGAGTCAACGTGGGAATGAGGATGATATCCGATCACGGTATCCACATCTGTTTGACTCACAAGGTATATCTTTTTCTGTGTACCTTGATTGTCTTGATTCCTCATCTTAACCCCTTATGGGTAGAATTGCTAGATAACGTAGATTGTTAAATATGGATATGTTACTTGCTATGGACATTGTAAATGATTGCTTGATTGAATTGCTTGTACTTAGATTAGTTTAGCCCCGATGTTTCTATCCTGCTTGGATTTCAAATTCCGAGGACAGAATTTTTCTAAGGTGGGTAAGATGTCACTCCCGTTCCCAGAACGCGTAGTCTTATTCATGTACAACTCATGTGTATTTATTTTAGTATTTACATGTATTACCCTGTATTTAAATTCCTTTAATTCATGTTAATTAAGTTTCTGTTATTAATTATCTGCTCTTTAATTCTTATGTTAATTTATTTCCTGCAATTAATTTTCCGTATTTATTTCTGCATTTTTTTCCTGCAATTTACTTCTCTGCTTTAGTTTTATTTTCGGTTGGATGAGCCCCTTAAACCCGACCCATTAAGAACCCGGCCCAACTCCCACCTACCACCCCTTTGCTACTAAAGCTACCCTCTCCCTTCTCTCTCCTCATTCACTCCTTCTTCACCATTACTTCTTCTTCTTCCTTTCATTACTCTCTCCACCTACCACTAGGCAAGTACATCTTGCTCTACATGAGGACCATATTTATGGTTCAATATTCTTCCTCTCATGATTCTAAGAGAGTTTAGTGCTTAGTATTTTTGATTTCATTGGTTCATTTCTTGTAGATCTAAGTTATTGTATTTTCGGTTGTCTATGGGTTTTGATCTAGCAAACTCCTTTGTTCTCAAGATTTGATGGTTTCCATGTCGTAGAGCATTCATCCTACCCAATTTTGACCTTTGGAAAGTTGGATTCGGACTTATTTTGACCAAGTTATGGACTTTTGAAGCTTTTGGGTGCAACCATGGAGTTCTTGCTGTTTGAGAAGACAGTGAGCAGTGTACGCTAGCTTTTTTAGCTTGCGTCACTGAGCTGTGCGCGCTCTTTAGCGCAGCGCAGTATGGATCCATACGCTGCCTTTTTAGGAAGCGTGTGTCTTGCATACGCTACTTTTGGAAGCGTATGTCGTATGATTAGTTCTACGCTGCCTTTTGGGAGCGTATGACTTGCATACGCTGACTTGAATGGTCAGGAGTCGTATGAAGTTCATACGCTGCCTTTTGGGAGCGTATGACTTGCATACGCTGACTTGAATGGTCAGGAGTCGTATGAAGTCATACGCTGCCTTTTGGGAGCGTATGACTTGCATACGCTGACTTGAATGGTCAGTCGTATGAAGTCCATACGCTGCCTTTTGGGAGCGTATGACTTGCATACGCTGACTTTTGGAGCAGTCTATGAAGTTTCATACGCTGCTTTTTGGAGCGTATGACTTGCATACCTCACTTGAGTGTCAAGGAGTCGTATGGAGTCTATACGCTGCCTTCCTGAGCGTAGCCTGACCTAAGCGTGTGACTCTTGCACTGAGCGTATGGCCTTTGGCTGACTTGGTCTTATGTCAGCATGTCAGTTTGGTTTCATTTTCCTTGCCTGGATCTTTTAGCCCTGTATATTGATATCTTATTAGATGTTTAACGTCCATTTTATATCCTTACGCCTTTTTGCATAAACTTGATATATCATGATATGTTGATATTTCTGTTAATTATAGATTGTTACGTGGGATGTACCATGTGTCATGAATTGAGTTATAGATACCCGATTAACTAGAATTAAACCCTGAGAGTTGTAGACTCGACCCCACTGAATGCTAGTTGACTTTCATGCCTTGCCACCATTGATAATGATTGTGATCTTGACTAAATTGATCATGCGTTCCTAATTGGAACTAAGAGACTGGCTAGTCGTCTTATTGAATGAAATGAATGAGACACGTTCATGTTATGAACTATTGTACTCGACTGCTGATCCCGAATATTGACATACATGCACATGCAGGCTTCAATCTATTTATTTATTTATTTATTTAGTTATTTTTTCTACAAAAGACATGTGTACTTTATGGTCAAGGCATGATTACCGTGGATAGATTTGATTGTTGCATTACGCTATGTAAGACCTGCAACCTAACCGCACTGGTATCGTTGTAGAGTTGTGCATATCGTACCCCGTACGAAAGTACTCATTTGAATGACCATGATCCACGGCATGGGACTTCACTCAACGTAGAGACTATTAAGTTAAATAAATAATGATTGCATGGAGAAATGGATTCCCGAATTCTTACATGGCAGCCCCCTTGGGACGAGTAGTACCCGACGGGCCGGCTGGTTCCCACAGATACTGTAAATCTGCCACACGGCAGGGAACAGTATCTGCTTTTATTATTATTGTATATTGTATATTGACGGCGTCCTGCTAGGACTCGTCTAATTCATGCATGGGCCAATTGATCGACTGGATAGACTAGCCTTGCTTGCACATAGTAAGAACTGAGGAATCCCTAATTGCATTATTCCAGGATAACTTGACTCATAATAGCAAGCCGTAGAGTTGATTGGCCGTTCAATGATTTGTTTGTGCACTGTACTCTGTTACCTAACTGGGATGATCAGAATGTCAGGACATGACGGGCCAACTTCTGTCCTTGTTTGGTTGGGAGGTTGGTTCGAAGTGTCTTGATGTGATGTGAGTTCTAGTAGCAAGCAGATCTATTAATATTTCTCTTACTTACTGGTTTTAGTTCTCATGTCGTGCTCCCTTGTGGTACTTGCTATTAGAGGTCTAACCTCTCTGGTTTTTGCATGGCCAGATTTAGAGCCAGTCCCGAGGATCCAGCTTACTTCTACCTCCAAGATAGTCAATACTAGAGGAATGATCGCAGGAGGACTCGAGTGGGTTCCTTAACTTCACACACTCGTTTTGTTATCTACTTTATACTTTGCCGTTTGGCACCGACATAGTCGGATTGTCTTGTACTTACTTTTTACATAATTGTAACTAAGTCAGCTGCAGCTGATAACAATTTGTATACTTCTACATCATCTGGCTGTATTTTGTAAAGCCAGATCTCAAGACATTTTGACTGAGCGTTTGGGACGCCTTACTGCTTTACCTTACATGTTCTATATTTCTGTTTCTTGTTTGAATGATTGAGACAATAGATGTGAAATGACCATAGTAACTTTTATGTAGTATGCACCCCCTCGTCTGGTTAGACAGCATTGATCGTATTATACGGTATTCATCTACCCGTAATACGTAGCTGGCTGAGTCACTCCCCCGCTCTCCAGTATTCTGGTTCTGGGGCGTGACAAGGTTTTAGTGGTGGCCCATGCAGGTCTGATTTTAGACTTGTGGGGTGTTTTGATTTATAGGATGTCTCAATCACATGTGTTCCCCCTTGATCTCATGATTCGTTGTTCTCAACCCTTGCTTAACATTCCGGTATCCTTTGACTTCATTGATCCTTCATGTCCGGTCGTTTGATTGTTCTCTTGTCCCTTTTCTTAGGGGCACCTCGCCGCATCTGTCAGAGCTGGACAGCAACAACATGGACAGCAACATGGACAACCTGACCCTGTTGGTCAGCAACAAGAGCCGTACTAACTCAGGAGGCTACTCAGGAAGAATGATCGTAGAAGCAGCAGCTGGATCGCAGTATCCGGATGTTCCACCCCCACCAACAGTTCCACCTACCCAAGTGGACACACCAGCCCTTCTGGAGATCATGAGAGGAATGATGGCTACTCAGCAACATCAGATGTTGGCCCAGCAGCGCATGCACACTCAGCTACAAGAGCAGAATGTGTTGCTCAACCAAGGATTGCAGACGGCTTTGGAAAGAGGAGTGAGGACTGATTCAGGAGCGTCAGCCATGTTTTGCAAGTACAACCCCCGCCGTTTCGAGGGCACGGAGGATGCCATCTCAGCAGATGCATGGCTTAAGGATATTGAGGCTATTCTGACAGCAGCTAAGGTGCCGGCAGAAGAACGTGTGGATCTAGTGAAGTTGTTACTTCAGATCTCGCACGTGATTGGTGGGAATCAGAGAAGTAGGCCAGACGTCCCGTTGCTTGGGACGATTTCATAGCAAGATTCAGACGAAGTACTATGGAGTTGTGGCACAGTTTGAGCTACAACAGAAGTTTATCAGCCTCAGGCAGGCTGGCAAGACTGTAGATGCTTATGCAACGGAGTTCTGCAGATTGAGTAGGTTTGCCCCAGAGATGGTAGCAACGGAACGCCAGAGGGCGATGAGGTTCCAGCAAGGGTTTCATCTTGAGCTCTTGCAATTGATAGAGGGGCACAATTACCAGACTTTTGATGAGATATTGACGGCGACTCGAAGGCATGAGATCACCATTCAGAGGCTTGCGGCAAGGACTGGGGGTCAGAAGAGATCCCACAGTCAGATTGAAGGAGGAGGGGGAGCAGCGCCCCGAACAACAGCACCATCCCCTGGCATTCGTATCCACGATGTGGCGATGCGAGGGCCAGCACCACCACCCAGGCAGCAGCAACAGCACAGAGGAAGAACCAGCAACCCCCGGCGGGCTGCACTTATTGTGGGAAGATGGGACACACTAGAGATGTGTGTCGGACATTGAATGGACTATGTCTGATATGTGGGAATCCAGACCATCGGGTTACCACATGTCCCATGAATTCGAGGTCAGGAGGACCAGGGCAGTTTCCTGCTCTGCCAGCACCAGGGCAGGGCAGTATCGAGGACCAGCATTTGGCAGTGAGGCCGTTGGCGCAGCGTCCGTTAGTATCACAAGGCTCAGATGTTTCGGCAGCAGGGCCGCCGATGCAGCAACACCAGCATAGACCATCCCAGCATCATCAAGGCAGGGCCAGCAGCAGCACCAGGCTAGGCCACAGCATGGGAACCAGCAAGGAGGTCGAGGGCAGGCATTCACACTGTCCTTGGAAGACATTGGCATCGGAGATGTTGTGGCAGGTAACATTCTCGTCGCCTCATATCCCGCAGTAGCATTGTTTGATTCGGGAGCATCCCATTCATTTATATCTGCACAATTTGCGACACGACTAGGAGTGGAGTTCGAGGCATTGCCAGGGAGGTTGAATATACTCACTGGTAATGGGCTCGTGGAGTTAGTAGAGTTAGTTTAGCATGTAGTGTTGTAGTGTGCGGGCATCCTTTACCCGCCCGGTTGATAGAATTTCCTGTTGGAAATTTCGACGTTATCTTAGGCATGGACTGGCTGAAAGACAGTCATGCGACAATAGATTGTCGTAGTGGAAGTGTATCTTTGATATTCCAGGCATGGAGAGGTTCACCTTGGTCAGGTCAGAGGCAACTCAGCAAGAGCGGGAGTAGTAACAGCAATGGAAGAAGTTCAGATTCGAAGGTAGTTGAAGAATTTCTAGACGTGTTTCCCGAAGAACTTCCAGGTCTACCACCGGTTAGAGATATTGAGTTCAGCATAGAATTGGCATGGAACTAAACCAATATCAGATCGGGTTTACAGAATGGCGGATTCGGAGCAGGCCAAGGTGTATCAGCACATAGAGGAATTGAAGGAGAAGAAGTTTATCCAAGCTAGCATATCCCCATGGGCAGCACCAGTGGTACTTGTGGGGAAGAAGGAGGATCATCCAGATTGTGCATCGATTACAGGAAGCTTAACGCGGCAACAGTAAAGAACAAATACCCATTACCCAGGATCGACGATTATTTGATCAGTTGAGCAAGGCTAGAGTTTTCTCCAAGATAGATCTTCGTTCAGGGTATCATCAGGTGAGGGTTCGGAATGAGGATATTCCCAAGACAGCATTCAGGTCGAAGTATGGGCATTATGAGTTCTTAGTAATGCCGTTTGGTTTGACCAATGCTCCAGCTATATTCATGGATTTGATGAACCGCATCTTTATGCCATACTTAGATCAGTTTGTCGTTGTCTTTCTTGACGACATACTCGTATATTCTGCTAGTGAAGAGGAGCATGAAGACCACCTCAGGAAAGTGTTGCAGGTTTTGAGAGAAACCAGTTGTATGCCAAGCTCAACAAGTGTGAATTCTGGACGGATCACATTTCATTTTTGGGTCATATTGTATCAGGAGCTGGAGTAGCAGTGGATCCCAAGAAGGTAGAAGCAGTAGAGAGTTGGCCAGTACCCAAGACCGTAGCTGACGTACGGAGTTTCTTGGGATTGGCAGGATATTACAGAGATTTGTGTCAGATTTTGCAAGACTTTCAGCACCATGACCCGCTTGACACGGAAGGATGTGCCATTCGTTTGGTCGGCAGAATGCCAGGCATCATTTGAGAATCTGAAGCAGAAGTTGATATCAGCGCCCATTCTTACATTGCCAGTTGGACTGGAGGTTTACCGTATATTGTGATGCGTCAGGTAAAGGACTTGGATGCGTCCTCATGCAGCACGGGAAGGTGATAGCATATGCATCTAGGCAGCTTCGGGACCACGAGAAGAATTATCCAACTCATGATTTGGAGTTAGCAGCAGTAGTGTTTGCTTTGAAGCTATGGAGGCATTACTTATTGGTGACCGAGTGGAGATGTACACAGATCATAAAAGTCTGAAGTACATCTTTACTCAGAAGGAGCTGAACATGAGGCAGAGAAGATGGTTGGAGTTGATCAGGATTATGACGTGGAGCTTCAGTATCATCCAGGCAAGGCTAATGTAGTGGCAGACGCTCTCAGCAGGAGAGGCGGCGCATTTATGTTGACAACGCAGAGACATATCTTAGAAGACCTTCAGGAGATGGGCATAGAAGTTATACTTCCTAGTGATGTAGGAGTTTTGGCTAGTCTACAAGTCCAATCTGACTTGGTAGATAGGATCAAGGCAGCTCAGGCACAAGACCCAAGGATTCAGAAGCTTAGGGCAGAATGTGAGTCAGGACTCAGGAAGGAGATGAGAATTCATGAAGATGGTATACTTGGATTTGGATCACGTCTATGTGTGCCCAGTGGAGATATCAGACAGGAAGTTATGGCAGAAGCTCACAGTTCTCAGTATTCTATACATCCTGGGGGACCAAGATGTACCAAGATATCAAGCAGCACTTTGGTGGAATGGAATGAAGAGATAGATAGCTAGATTCGTTTCCCGTTGCTTGGTATGTCAGCAAGTGAAGGCAGAACAGCAGAGGCCAGCTGGATTATTGCAACCGCTTCCTATCCCGGAATGGAAGTGGGAGCATATCACGATGGACTTTGTGACCGGTTTACCGAGATCGCCAAGTGGTAAGGATGCCATTTGGGTGATAGTAGATCGGCTTACGAAGGTGGCGCATTTTCTTTCTTTCAGAGTAGGGCAATCTACAGAAAAGTTGGCAGAGTTGTATATGCAACAGATAGTCAGGCAGCATGGAGTCCCTGTCAGTATTGTGTCAGATCGAGATACCCGTTTCATATCACATTTCTGAAAGAGCTTGCATCATAGTCTGGGTACCAAGTTGAGATTTAGCACGGCTTACCATCCGCAGAGGACGGACAATCAGAAAGGACAATCCAAACTTTAGAAGACATGTTGCGAGCTTGCACTCTAGATTTTGGAGGGTCTTGGGAGAGCCACCTGCACTTAGTTGAGTTCTCATACAACAACAGTTATCAAGCCAGTATCCAGATGGCGCCATTTGAAGCACTATATGGTAAGAAGTGTAGATCGCCACTAGCATGGGATGATATCGGGGAAAGGAAGATGCTAGGCCCAGAAATGATTGTTCAGACGGTTGAAGTGATTAAGGGAATTAGAGAGCGACTTCGTGTTGCGCAGGATCGGCATCGTCATTGGGCGGACCAGCATCGTAAGCCGCTAGAGTTTTCTGTTGGGGACCACGTGTTCTTGCGGATCTCACCTACCCGTGGGGTCATTAGATTTGGCGTTCGCGGGAAGCTGAGTCCGCGGTACGTGGGCCCATTTGTTATCCTTGATCGGATAGGTGATGTTGCTTATCGTTTATCACCCACCTTCGTTACGAGAGGTGCATGACGTGTTTCATGTATCTCAATTACGTAGGTATGTATCGGACCCAAGCCATGTCCTCGATCACTCTGAGCTGGTTGTTGGTACCAACCTGTCTTACGAGGAACAGCCTGTGTCCATTTTGGACCGAAGAGAGAAGATACTCAAGAACCGAACAATTAGTCTTGTCCGTGTTGCTTGGGGTCATCACTCTTTGGGAGTCAACGTGGGAACGTGAGGATGATATCCGATCACGGTATCCACATCTGTTTGACTCACAAGGTATATCTTTTTCTGTGTACCTTGATTGTCTTGATTCCTCATGCTTAACCCCTAGGGTAGAATTGCTAGATAACGTAGATTGTTAAATATGGATATGTTACTTGCTATGGACATTGTAAAATGATTGCTTGATTGAATTGCTTGTACTTAGATTAGTTTAGCCCCGATGTTTCTATCCTGCTTGGATTTCAAATTCCGAGGACAGAATTTTCTAAGGTGGGTAGAGATGTCACTTCCCGTTCCCAGAACGCGTAGTCTTATTCATGTACAACTCATGTGTATTTATTTTAGTATTTATCATGTATTACCCTGTATTTAAATTCCTTTAATTCATGTTAATTAAGTTTCTGTTAATTAATATCTGCTCTTTAATTCTTATGTTAATTTATTTCCTGCAATTAATTTTCCGTAATTTATTTCTGCATTTTATTTCCTGCAATTTACTTCTCTGCTTTAGTTTATTTTCGGTTGGATGAGCCCCTTAAACCCGACCCATTAAGAACCCGGCCCAACCCCACTACCACCCCTTTGCTACTTAAAGCTACCCTCTCCCTTCTCTCTCCTCATTCACTCCTTCTTCACCATTACTTCTTCTTCCTTTCATTACTCTCCACCTACCAACTAGGCAAGTACATCTTGCTCTACATGAGGACCATATTTTATGGTTCAATATTCTTCCTCTCATGATTCTAAGAGAGTTTAGTGCTTAGTATTTTTGATTTCATTGGTTCATTCTTGTAGATCTAAGTTATTGTATTTTCGGTTGTCTATGGGTTTTGATCTAGCAAACTCCTTTGTTCTCAAGATTTGATGGTTCCATGTCGTAGAGCAGTTCATCCTACCCAATTTTGACCTTTGGAAAGTTGGATTCGGACTTATTTTGACCAAGTTATGGACTTTTGAAGCTTTGGGGTGCAACCATGGAGTTCTTGCTGTTTGGAGAAGACAGTGAGCAGTGTACGCTAGCTTTTTTAGCTTGCGTCACTGAGCTGTGCGCGCTCTTTAGCGCAGCGCAGTATGGAGTCCATACGCTGCCTTTTAGGAAGCGTGTGTCTTGCATACGCTACCTTTGGAAGCGTATGTCGTATGAAGTTCATACGCTGCCTTTTGGGAGCGTATGACTTGTGTGGGGTGTGTAGTGGTGTCGGGGCGCTGCCTTTGACTTGCATACGCTGACTTGAATGGTCAGGAGTCGTATGAAGTTCATACGCTGCCTTTTGGGAGCGTATGACTTGCATACGCTGACTTGAATGGTCTGGAGTCGTATGAAGTCCATACGCTGCCTTTGGGAGCGTATGACTTGCATACGCTGACTTGAATGGTCAGGAGTCGTATGAAGTTTCATACGCTGCCTTTTTGGAGCGTATGACTTGCATACGCTCACTTGAGTGTCAAGGAGTCGTATGGAGTTATACGCTGCCTTCCTGAGCGTAGCCTGACCTAAGCGTGTGACTCTTGCACTGAGCGTATGGCCTTTGGCTGACTTGGTCTTATGTCAGCATGTCAGTTTGGTTTCATTTTCCTTGCCTGGATCTTTTATAGCCCTGTATATTGATATCTTATTAGATGTTTAACGTCCATTTTATATCCTTACGCCTTTTTGCATAAACTTGATATATCATGATATGTTGATATTTCTGTTAATTATAGATTGTTACGTGGGATGTACCATGTGTCATGAATTGAGTTATAGATACCCGGATTAACTAGAATTAAACCCTGAGAGTTGTAGACTCGACCCCACTGAATGCTAGTTGACTTTCATGCCTTGCCACCATTGATAATGATTGTGATCTTGACTAAATTGATCATGCGTTCCTAATTGGAACTAAGAGACTGGCTAGTCGTCTTATTGAATGAAATGAATGAGACACTTCATGTTATGAACTATTGTACTCGACTGGCTGATCCCGAATATTGACACATGCACATGCGGCTTCAATCTATTTATTTATTTATTTATTTAGTTATTTTTTCTACAAAAGAAGCATGTGTACTTTATGGTCAAGGCATGATTACGTGGATAGATTTGATTGTTGCATTACGCTATGTAAGACCTGCAACCTAACCGCACTGGTATCGTTGTAGAGTTGTGCATATCGTACCCCGTACGAAAGTACTCATTTGAATGACCATGATCCACGGCATGGGACTTCACTCAACGTAGAGACTATTAAGTTAAATAAAATAATGATTGCATGGAGAGAATGGATTCCCGAATTCTTACATGGCAGCCCCCTTGGGACGAGTAGTACCCGACGGGCCGGCTGGTTCCCACAGATACTGTAAATCTGCCACACGGGCAGGGAACAGTATCTGCTTTTATTATTATTGTATATTGTATATTGACGGGCGTCCTGCTAGGACTCGTCTAATTCATGCATGGGCCAATTGATCGACTGGATAGACTAGCCTTGCTTGCACATAGTAAGAACTGAGGAATCCCTAATTGCATTATTCCAGGATAACTTGGACTCATAATAGCAAGCCGTAGGGTTGATTGGCCGTTCAAGATGATTTGTTTGTGCACTGTACTCTGTTACCTAACTGGGATGATCAGAATGTCAGGACATGACGGGCCAACTTCTGTCCTTGTTTGGTTGGGAGGTTGGTTCGAAGTGTCTTGATGTGATGTGAGTTCTAGTAGCAAGCAGCTATTAATATATTCTCTTACTTACTGGTTTTAGTTCTCATGTCGTGCTCCCTTTGGTACTGCTATTAGAGGTCTAACCTCTCTGGTTTTGCATGGCCAGATTTAGAGCCAGTCCCCGAGGATCCAGCTTACTTTCTACCTCCAGATAGTCAATACTAGAGGAATGATCGCAGGAGGACTCGAGTGGGTTCCTTAACTTCACCACTCGTTTTGTTATCTACTATACTTGCCGTTTGGCACCGACATGTTAGTCGATTTCTTGTACTTACTTTTTACATAATTGTAACTAAAGTCAGCTGCAGCTGATAACAATTGTGTATACTTACTACATCATCTGGCTGTATTTTGTAAAGCCAGATCTCAAGAACATTTTGACTGAGCGTTTGGGACGCCTTACTGCTTTACCTTACATGTTCTATATTTCTGTTTCTTGTTTGAATGATTGAGACAATAGATGTGAATGACCATAGTAAGACTTTATGTAGTATGCCCCCCCTCGTCTGGTTTAGACAGCATTGATCGTATTATCGTATCATCTACCCGTAATACGTAGCTGGCTGAGTCCACTCCCCCGCTCTCCAGTATTCTGGTTCTGGGGCGTGACAAGGTTTTAGTGTGGCCCATGCATGGTCTGATTTTAGACTTGTGGGGTTTTTTGATTATAGGATGTCTCAATCACATGTGTTCCCCCTTGATCTCATGATTCTGTGTTCTCAACCTTGCTTACATTCCGGTATCCTTTTACTTCATTGATCCTTCATGTCCGGTTCGTTTGATTGTTTCTCTTGTCCCTTTTCTTAGGGCACCTCGTCCGCATCTGTCAGCTGGACAGCAACAACATGGACAGCAACAGGACACCTGACCCTGTTGGTCAGCACAAGAGCCGGTACTAACTCAGGAGGCTACTCAGGACGAAGTGATCGTAGAAGCCGCAGCTGGATCGCAGTATCCGGATGTTCCACCCCTACCAACAGTTTCCACCTACCCAAGTGGACACACCAGCCCTTCTGAGATCATGCGAGGAATGATGGCTACTCAGCAACATCAGATGTTGGCCCGCAGCGCATGCACACTCAGCTACAAGAGCAGAATGTGTTGCTCAACCAAGGATTGCAGACGGCTTTGGAAAGAGGTGAGGACTGATTCAGGAGCGTCAGCCATGTTTTGCAAGTACAACCCCCGCCGTTTCGAGGGCACGGAGGATGCCATCTCAGCAGATGCATGGCTTAAGGATATTGAGGCTATTCTGACAGCAGCTAAGTGCCGGCAGAAGAACGTGTGGATCTAGTGAAGTTGTTACTTCAGGATCTCGCACGTGATTGGTGGGAATCAGAGGAAGTAGGCGTCAGACGTCCCGTTGCTTGGGACGATTTCATAGCAAGATTCAAGACGAAGTACTATGGAGTTGTGGCACAGTTTGAGCTACAACAGAAGTTTATCAGCCTCAGCAGGCTGGCAAGACTGTAGATGCTTATGCAACGGAGTTCTGCAGATTGAGTAGGTTTGCCCCAGAGATGGTAGCAACGGAACGCCAGAGGGCGATGAGGTTCCAGCAAGGGTTTCATCTTGAGCTCTTGCAATTGATAGAGGGGCACAATTACCAACTTTGATGAGATATTGACGGCGACTCGAAGGCATGAGATCACCATTCAGAGGCTTGCGGCAAGACTGGGGGTCAGAAGAGATCCCCAGTCGATGAAGGAGGAGGGGAGCAGCCCCGAACAACAGCACCATCCCCTGGCATTCGTATCCACGATGTGGCGATGCGAGGGCCAGCACCACCACCCAGGCAGCAGCAACAGCAACAGAGGAGAACCAGCAACCCCCTGCGGGCTGCACTTATTGTGGGAAGATGGGACACACTAGAGATGTGTGTCGGACATTGAATGGACTATGTCTGATATGTTGGGAATCCGACCATCGGGTTACCACATGTCCCATGAATTCGAGGTCAGGAGGACCAGGGCAGCAGTTTCCTGCTCTGCCAGCACCAGGGCAGGGCAGTATCGAGGACCAGCATTGGCAGTGAGGCCGTTGGCGCAGCGTCCGTTAGTATCACAGGCTCAGATGTTTCGGCAGCAGGGGCCGCCGATGCAGCAACACCAGCATAGACCATCCCAGCATCATCAAGGCAGGGGCCAGCAGCAGCACCAGGCTAGGCCACAGCATGGGAACCAGCAAGGAGGTCGAGGGCAGGCATTCACACTGTCCTTGGAAGAGACATTGGCATCGGGAGATGTTGTGGCAGGTAACATTCTCGTCGCCTCATATCCCGCAGTAGCATTGTTTGATTCGGGAGCATCCCATTCATTTATATCTGCACAATTTGCGACACGACTAGGATGGAGTTCGAGGCATTGCCAGGGAGGTTGAATATACTCACTGGTAATGGGCTCGTGGGAGTTAGTAGAGTTAGTTTAGCATGTAGTGTTTAGTGTGCGGGCATCCTTTACCCGCCCGGTTGATAGAATTCCTGTTGGAAATTTCGACGTTATCTTAGGCATGGACTGGCTGAAAGACAGTCATGCGACAATAGATTGTCGTAGTGGAAGTGTATCTTTTGATATTCCAGGCATGGAGAGGTTCACCTTGGTCAGGTCAGAGGCAACTCAGCAAGAGCAGGGAGTAGTAACAGCAATGGAAGAAGTTCAGATTCCGAAGGTAGTTGAAGAATTTCTAGACGTGTTTCCCGAAGAACTTCCAGGTCTACCACCGGTTAGAGATATTGAGTTCAGCATAGAATTGGCACCTGGAACTAAACCAATATCAGATCGGGTTTACAGAATGGCGGATTCGGAGCAGGCCAAGGTGTATCACATAGAGGAATTGAAGGAGAAGAAGTTTATCCAAGCTAGCATATCCCCATGGGCAGCACCAGTGGTACTGTGGGGAAAAGGATGGATCATCCAGATTGTGCATCGATTACAGGAAGCTTAAACGCGGCAACAGTAAAGAACAAATACCCATTACCCAGGATCGACGACTTATTTGATCAGTTGAGCAAGGCTAGAGTTTTCTCCAAGATAGATCTTCGTTCAGGGTATCAGGTGAGGGTTCGGAAGGAGGATATTCCCAAGACAGCATTCAGGTCTAAGTATGGGCATTATGAGTTCTTAGTAATGCCGTTTGGTTTGACCATGCTCCAGCTATATTCATGGATTTGATGAACCGCATCTTTATGCCATACTTAGATCAGTTCGTTGTCTTTCTTGACGACATACTCGTATATTCTGCTAGTGAAGAGGAGCAGGAAGACCACCTCAGGAAAGTGTTGCAGGTTTGAGAGAGAACCAGTTGTATGCCAAGCTCAACAAGTGTGAATTCTGGACGGATCACATTTCATTTTTGGGTCATATTGTATCAAGCTGGAGTAGCAGTGGATCCCAAGAAGGTAGAAGCAGTAGAGAGTTGGCCAGTACCCAAGACCGTAGCTGACGTACGGAGTTTCTTGGGATTGGCAGGATATTACAGAAGATTTGTGTCAGATTTTGCAAGACTTTCAGCACCCATGACCCGCTGACACGAAGGATGTGCCATTTTTGGTCGGCAGAATGCCAGGCATCATTTGAGAATCTGAAGCAGAAGTTTATCAGCGCCCATTCTTACATTGCCAGTTGGACCTGGAGGTTTTACCGTATATTGTGATGCGTCAGGTAAAGGACTTGGATGCGTCCTCATGCAGCACGGGAAGGTGATAGCATATCATCTAGGCAGCTTCGGGACCACGAGAAGAATTATCCAACTCATGATTGGAGTTAGCAGCAGTAGTGTTTGCTTTGAAGCTATGGAGGCATTACTTATATGGTGACCGAGTGGAGATGTACACAGATCATAAAGTCTGAAGTACATCTTTACTCAGAAGGAGCTGAACATGAGGCAGAGAAGATGGTTGGAGTTGATCAAGGATTATGACGTGGAGCTTCAGTATCATCCAGGCAAGGCTAATGTAGTGGCAGACGCTCTCAGCAGGAGAGGCGGCGCATTTATGTTGACAACGCAGAGACATATCTTAGAAGACCTTCAGGAGATGGGCATAGAAGTTATACTTCCTAGTGATGTAGGAGTTTGGCTAGTCTACAAGTCCAATCTGACTTGGTAGATAGGATCAAGGCAGCTCAGGCACAAGACCCAAGGATTCAGAAGCTTAGGGCAGAAATGTGAGTCAGGACTCAGGAAGGAGATGAGAATTCATGAAGATGGTATACTGGATTTGGATCAGTCTATGTGTGCCCAGTGGATATCAGACAGGAAGTTATGGCAGAAGCTCACAGTTCTCAGTATTCTTACATCCTGGAGGGACCAAGATGTACCAAGATATCAGCACTTCTGGTGGAATGGAATGAAGATAGATAGCTAGATTCGTTTCCCGTTGCTTGGTATGTCAGCAAGTGAAGGCAGAACAGCAGAGGCCAGCTGGATTATTGCAACCGCTTCCTATCCCGGAATGGAAGTGGGAGCATATCACGATGGACTTTGTGACCGGTTTACGAGATCGCCAAGTGGTAAGGATGCCATTTGGGTGATAGTAGATCGGCTTACGAAGGTGGCGCATTTTCTTTCTTTCAGAGTAGGGCAATCTACAGAAAAGTTGGCAGAGTTTTATGCACAGATAGTCAGGCAGCATGGAGTCCCTGTCAGTATTGTGTCAGATCGAGATACCCGTTTCATATCACATTTCTGAAAGAGCTTGCATCATAGTCTGGGTACCAAGTTGAGATTTAGCACGGCTTACCATCCGCAGACGGACGGACAATCAGAAAGGACAATCCAAACTTTAGAAGACATGTTGCGAGCTTGCACTCTAGATTTTGGAGGGTCTTGGGAGAGCCACCTGCACTTATTGAGTTCTCATACAACAACAGTTATCAAGCCAGTATCCAGATGGCGCCATTTGAAGCACTATATGGTAAGAAGTGTAGATCGCCACTAGCATGGGATGATATCGGGGAAAGGAAGATGCTAGGCCCAGAAATGATTGTTCAGACGGTTGAAGTGATTAAGGAATTAGAGAGCGACTTCGTTGCGCAGGATCGGCATCGTCATTGGGCGGACCAGCATCGTAAGCCGCTAGAGTTTTCTGTTGGGACCAGTGTTCTTGCGGATCTCACCTACCCGTGGGTCATTAGATTTGGCGTTCGCGGGAAGCTGAGTCCGCGGTACGTGGGCCCATTTGTTATCCTTGATCGGATAGGTGATGTTGCTTATCGTTTATCACTCCCACCTTCGTTACGAGAGTGCATGACGTGTTTCATGTATCTCAATTACGTAGGTATGTCTCGGACCCAAGCCATGTCCTCGATCACTCTGAGCTGGTTGTTGGTACCAACTGTCTTACGAGGAACAGCCTGTGTCCATTTTGGACCGAAGAGAGAAGATACTCAAGAACCGAACAATTAGTCTTGTCCGTGTTGCTTGGGGTCATCACTCTTTGGGAGATCAACGTGGGAACGTGAGGATGATATCCGATCACGGTATCCAATCTGTTTGACTCACAAGGTATATCTTTTTGTGTACCTTGATTGTCTGATTCCTCATGCTTAACCCCTTATGGGTAGAATTGCTAGATAACGTAGATTGTTAATATGGATATGTTACTTGCTATGGACATTGTAAAATGATTGCTTGATTGAATTGCTTGTACTTAATTAGTTTAGCCCCGATGTTTCTATCCTGCTTGGATTTCAAATTCCGAGGACAGAATTTTTCTAAGGTGGGTAGAGATGTCACTTCCCGTTCCCAGAACGCGTGTCTTATTCATGTACAACTCATGTGTATTTATTTTAGTATTTATCATGTATTACCCTGTATTTAAATTCCTTTAATTCTGTTAATTAAGTTTCTGTTAATTAATTATCTGCTCTTTAATTCTTATGTTAATTTATTTCCTGCAATTAATTTTCCGTAATTTATTTCTGCATTTTATTTCCTGCAATTTACTTCTCTGCTTTAGTTTTATTTTCGGTTGGATGAGCCCCTTAAACCCGACCCATTAACCCGGCCCAACTCCCACCTACCACCCCTTTGCTACTTAAAGCTACCCTCTCCCTTCTCTCTCCTCATTCACTCCTTCTTCACCATTACTTCTTCTTCTTCCTTTCATTACTCTCTCCACCTACCACTAGGCAAGTACATCTTGCTCTACATGAGGACCATATTTATGGTTCAATATTCTTCCTCTCATGATTCTAAGAGAGTTTAGTGCTTAGTATTTTTGATTTCATTGGTTCATTTCTTGTAGATCTAAGTTATTGTATTTTCGGTTGTCTATGGGTTTTGATCTAGCAAACTCCTTTGTTCTCAAGATTTGATGGTTCCATGTCGTAGAGCAGTTCATCCTACCCAATTTTGACCTTTGGAAAGTTGGATTCGGACTTATTTTGACCAAGTTATGGACTTTTGAAGCTTTGGGGTGCAACCATGGAGTTCTTGCTGTTTGGAGAAGACAGTGAGCAGTGTACGCTAGCTTTTTTAGCTTGCGTCACTGAGCTGTGCGCGCTCTTTAGCGCAGCGCAGTATGGAGTCCATACGCTGCCTTTTTAGGAAGCGTGTGTCTTGCATACGCTACCTTTGGAAGCGTATGTCGTATGAAGTTCATACGCTGCCTTTTGGGAGCGTATGACTTGCATACGCTGACTTGAATGGTCAGGAGTCGTATGAAGTTCATACGCTGCCTTTTGGGAGCGTATGACTTGCATACGCTGACTTGAATGGTCAGGAGTCGTATGAAGTTCATACGCTGCCTTTGGGAGCGTATGACTTGCATACGCTGACTTGAATGGTCTGGAGTCGTATGAAGTCCATACGCTGCCTTTTGGGAGCGTATGACTTGCATACGCTGACTTGAATGGTCAGGAGTCGTATGAAGTTTCATACGCTGCCTTTTTGGAGCGTATGACTTGCATACGCTCACTTGAGTGTCAAGGTCGTATGGAGTCTATACGCTGCCTTCCTGAGCGTAGCCTGACCTAAGCGTGTGACTCTTGCACTGAGCGTATGGCCTTTGGCTGACTTGGTCTTATGTCAGCATGTCAGTTTGGTTTCATTTCCTTGCCTGGATCTTTATAGCCCTGTATATTGATATCTTATTAGATGTTTAACGTCCATTTTATATCCTTACGCCTTTTTGCATAAACTTGATATAATCATGATATGTTGATATTTCTGTTAATTATAGATTGTTACGTGGGATGTACCATGTGTCATGAATTGAGTTATAGATACCCGGATTAACTAGAATTAAACCCTGAGAGTTTAGACTCGACCCCACTGAATGCTAGTTGACTTTCATGCCTTGCCACCATTGATAATGATTGTGATCTTGACTAAATTGATCATGCGTTCCTAATTGGAACTAAGAGACTGGCTAGTCGTCTTATTGAATGAAATGAATGAGACACGTTCATGTTATGAACTATTGTACTCGACTGGCTGATCCCGAATATTGACATACATGCACATGCAGGCTTCAATCTATTTATTTATTTATTTATTTAGTTATTTTTTCTACAAAAGAAGCATGTGTACTTTATGGTCAAGGCATGATTACCGTGGATAGATTTGATTGTTGCATTACGCTATGTAAGACCTGCAACCTAACCGCACTGGTATCGTTGTAGAGTTGTGCATATCGTACCCCGTACGAAAGTACTCATTTGAATGACCATGATCCACGGCATGGGACTTCACTCAACGTAGAGACTATTAAGTTAAATAAAATAATGATTGCATGGAGAGAATGGATTCCCGAATTCTTACATGGCAGCCCCCTTGGGCGAGTAGTACCCGACGGGCCGGCTGGTTCCCACAGATACTGTAAATCTGCCACACGGGCAGGGAACAGTTCTGCTTTTATTATTATTGTATATTGTATATTGACGGGCGTCCTGCTAGGACTCGTCTAATTCATGCATGGGCCAATTGATCGACTGGATAGACTAGCCTTGCTTGCACATAGTAAGAACTGAGACCCTAATTGCATTATTCCAGGATAACTTGTGACTCATAATAGCAAGCCGTAGGAGTTGATGGCCGTTCAAGATGATTTGTTTGTGCACTGTACTCTGTTACCTAACTGGGATGATCAGAATGTCAGGACATGACGGGCCAACTTCTGTCCTTGTTTTGGTTGGGAGGTTGGTTCGAAGTGTCTTGATGTGATGTGAGTTCTAGTAGCAAGCAGAGATCTATTATATATTCTCTTACTTACTGGTTTTAGTTCTCATGTCGTGCTCCCTTGTGGTACTTGCTATTAGAGGTCTAACCTCTCTGGTTTTGCATGGCCAGATTTAGAGCCAGTCCCCGAGGATCCAGCTTACTTCTACCTCCAAGATAGTCAATACTAGAGAATGATCGCAGGAGGACTCGAGTGGGTTCCTTAACTTCACCACTCGTTTTGTTATCTACTTTATACTTTGCCGTTTGGCACCGACATGTTAGTCGGATTGTCTTGTACTTACTTTTACATAATTGTAACTAAAGTCAGGCTGCAGCTGATAACAATTGTGTATACTTACTACATCATCTGGCTGTATTTTGTAAAGCCAGATCTCAAGAACATTTTGACTGAGCGTTTGGGACGCCTTACTGCTTTACCTTACATGTTCTATATTTCTGTTTCTTGTTTGAATGATTGAGACAATAGATGTGAAATGACCATAGTAAGACTTTTATGTAGTTGCACCCCCTCGTCTGGTTAGACAGCATTGATCGTATTATACGGTATTCATCTACCCGTAATACGTAGCTGGCTGAGTCACTCCCCCGCTCTCCAGTATTCTGGTTCTGGGCGTGACAAGGTTTTAGTGTGGCCCATGCAGGTCTGATTTTAGACTTGTGGGGTGTTTTGATTTATAGGATGTCTCAATCACATGTGTTCCCCCTTGATCTCATGATTCGTTGTTCTCAACCCTTGCTTAACATTCCGGTATCCTTTGACTTCATTGATCCTTCATGTCCGGATCGTTTGATTGTTCTCTTGTCCCTTTTCTTAGGGGCACCTCGTCCGCATCTGTCAGAGCTGGACAGCAACAACATGGACAGCAACATGGACAACCGACCCTGTTGGTCACAACAAGAGCCGGTACTAACTCAGGAGGCTACTCAGGAAGAAGTGATCGTAGAAGCAGCTGGATCGCAGTATCCGGATGTTCCACCCCCCCACCAACAGTTCCACCTACCCAAGTGGACACACCAGCCCTTCTGGAGATCATGAGAGGAATGATGGCTACTCAGCAACATCAGATGTTGGCCCAGCAGCGCATGCACACTCAGCTACAGAGCAGAATGTGTTGCTCAACCAAGGATTGCAGACGGCTTTGGAAAGAGGAGTGAGGACTGATTCAGGAGCGTCAGCCATGTTTTGCAAGTACACCCCCGCCGTTTCGAGGGCACGGAGGATGCCATCTCAGCAATGCATGGCTTAAGGATATTGAGGCTATTCTGACAGCAGCTAAGGTGCCGGCAGAAGAACGTGTGGATCTAGTGAAGTTGTTACTTCAGGATCTCGCACGTGATTGGTGGGAATCAGAGGAAGTAGGCGTCAGACGTCCCGTTGCTTGGGACAATTTCACAGCAAGATTCAAGACGAAGTACTATGGAGTTGTGGCACAGTTTGAGCTACAACAGAAGTTTATCAGCCTCAGGCAGGCTGGCAAGACTGTAGATGCTTATGCAGCGGAGTTCTGCAGATTGAGTAGGTTTGCCCCAGAGATGGTAGCAACGGAACGCCAGAGGGCGATGAGGTTCCAGCAAGGGTTTCATCTTGAGCTCTTGCAATTGATAGAGGGGCACAATTACCAGACTTTTGATGAGATATTGACGGCGACTCGAAGGCATGAGATCACCATTCAGAGGCTTGCGGCAAGGACTGGGGGTCAGAAGAGATCCCACAGTCAGATTGAAGGAGGAGGGGGAGCAGCGCCCCGAACAACAGCACCATCCCCTGGCATTCGTATCCACGATGTGGCGATGCGAGGGCCAGCACCACCACCCAGGCAGCAGCAACAGCAACAGAGGAAGAACCAGCAACCCCCGGCGGGCTGCACTTATTGTGGGAAGATGGGACACACTAGAGATGTGTGTCGGACATTGAATGGACTATGTCTGATATGTGGGAATCCAGACCATCGGGTTACCACATGTCCCATGAATTCGAGGTCAGGAGGACCAGGGCAGCAGTTTCCTGCTCTGCCAGCACCAGGGGCAGGGCAGTATCGAGGACCAGCATTGGCAGTGAGGCCGTTGGCGCAGCGTCCGTTAGTATCACAGGCTCAGATGTTTCGGCAGCAGGGGCCGCCGATGCAGCAACACCAGCATAGACCATCCCAGCATCATCAAGGCAGGGGCCAGCAGCAGCACCAGGCTAGGCCACAGCATGGGAACCAGCAAGGAGGTCGAGGGCAGGCATTCACACTGTCCTTGGAAGAGACATTGGCATCGGGAGATGTTGTGGCAGGTAACATTCTCGTCGCCTCATATCCCGCAGTAGCATTGTTTGATTCGGGAGCATCCCATTCATTTATATCTGCACAATTTGCGACACGACTAGGAGTGGAGTTCGAGGCATTGCCAGGGAGGTTGAATATACTCACTGGTAATGGGCTCGTGGGAGTTAGTAGAGTTAGTTTAGCATGTAGTGTTGTAGTGTGCGGGCATCCTTTACCCGCCCGGTTGATAGAATTTCCTGTTGGAAATTTCGACGTTATCTTAGGCATGGACTGGCTGAAAGACAGTCATGCGACAATAGATTGTCGTAGTGGAAGTGTATCTTTTGATATTCCAGGCATGGAGAGGTTCACCTTGGTCAGGTCAGAGGCAACTCAGCAAGAGCAGTGAGTAGTAACAGCAATGGAAGAAGTTCAGATTCCGAAGGTAGTTGAAGAATTTCTAGACGTGTTTCCCGAAGAACTTCCAGGTCTACCACCGGTTAGAGATATTGAGTTCAGCATAGAATTGGCACCTGGAACTAAACCAATATCAGATCGGGTTTACAGAATGGCGGATTCGGAGCAGGCCAAGGTGTATCAGCACATAGAGGAATTGAAGGAGAAGAAGTTTATCCAAGCTAGCATATCCCCATGGACAGCACCAGTGGTACTTGTGGGGAAGAAGGATGGATCATCCAGATTGTGCATCGATTACAGGAAGCTTAACGCGGCAACAGTAAAGAACAAATACCCATTACCCAGGATCGACGACTTATTTGATCAGTTGAGCAAGGCTAGAGTTTTCTCCAAGATAGATCTTCGTTCAGGGTATCATCAGGTGAGGGTTCGGAAGGAGGATATTCCCAAGACAGCATTCAGGTCGAAGTATGGGCATTATGAGTTCTTAGTAATGCCGTTTGGTTTGACCAATGCTCCAGCTATATTCATGGATTTGATGAACCGCATCTTTATGCCATACTTAGATCAGTTTGTCGTTGTCTTTCTTGACGACATACTCGTATATTCTGCTAGTGAAGAGGAGCATGAAGACCACCTCAGGAAAGTGTTGCAGGTTTTGAGAGAGAACCAGTTGTATGCCAAGCTCAACAAGTGTGAATTCTGGACGGATCACATTTCATTTTTGGGTCATATTGTATCAGGAGCTGGAGTAGCAGTGGATCCCAAGAAGGTAGAAGCAGTAGAGAGTTGGCCAGTACCCAAGACCGTAGCTGACGTACGGAGTTTCTTGGGATTGGCAGGATATTACAGAAGATTTGTGTCAGATTTTGCAAGACTTTCAGCACCCATGCCCGCTTGACACGGAAGGATGTGCCATTCGTTTGGTCGGCAGAATGCCAGGCATCATTTGAGAATCTGAAGCAGAAGTTGATATCAGCGTCCATTCTTACATTGCCAGTTGGACCTGGAGGTTTTACCGTATATTGTGATGCGTCAGGTAAAGGACTTGGATGCGTTCTCATGCAGCACGGGAAGGTGATAGCATATGCATCTAGGCAGCTTCGGGACCACGAGAAGAATTATCCAACTCATGATTTGGAGTTAGCAGCAGTAGTGTTTGCTTTGAAGCTATGGAGGCATTACTTATATGGTGACCGAGTGGAGATGTACACAGATCATAAAAGTCTGAAGTACATCTTTACTCAGAAGGAGCTGAACATGAGGCAGAGAAGATGGTTGGAGTTGATCAAGGATTATGACGTGGAGCTTCAGTATCATCCAGGCAAGGCTAATGTAGTGGCAGACGCTCTCAGCAGGAGAGGCGGCGCATTTATGTTGACAACGCAGAGACATATCTTAGAAGACCTTCAGGAGATGGGCATAGAAGTTATACTTCCTAGTGATGTAGGAGTTTTGGCTAGTCTACAAGTCCAATCTGACTTGGTAGATAGGATCAAGGCAGCTCAGGCACAAGACCCAAGGATTCAGAAGCTTAGGGCAGAATGTGAGTCAGGACTCAGGAAGGAGATGAGAATTCATGAAGATGGTATACTTGGATTTGGATCACGTCTATGTGTGCCCAGTGGAGATATCAGACAGGAAGTTATGGCAGAAGCTCACAGTTCTCAGTATTCTATACATCCTGGAGGGACCAAGATGTACCAAGATATCAAGCAGCACTTCTGGTGGAATGGAATGAAGAGATAGATAGCTAGATTCGTTTCCCGTTGCTTGGTATGTCAGCAAGTGAAGGCAGAACAGCAGAGGCCAGCTGGATTATTGCAACCGCTTCCTATCCCGGAATGGAAGTGGGAGCATATCACGATGGACTTTATGACCGGTTTACCGAGATCGCCAAGTGGTAAGGATGCCATTTGGGTGATAGTAGATCGGCTTACGAAGGTGGCGCATTTTCTTTCTTTCAGAGTAGGGCAATCTACAGAAAAGTTGGCAGAGTTGTATATGCAGCAGATAGTCAGGCAGCATGGAGTCCCTGTCAGTATTGTGTCAGATCGAGATACCCGTTTCATATCACATTTCTGAAAGAGCTTGCATCATAGTCTGGGTACCAAGTTGAGATTTAGCACGGCTTACCATCCGCAGACGGACGGACAATCAGAAAGGACAATCCAAACTTTAGAAGACATGTTGCGAGCTTGCACTCTAGATTTTGGAGGGTCTTGGGAGAGCCACCTGCACTTAGTTGAGTTCTCATACAACAACAGTTATCAAGCCAGTATCCAGATGGCGCCATTTGAAGCACTATATGGTAAGAAGTGTAGATCGCCACTAGCATGGGATGATATCGGGGAAAGGAAGATGCTAGGCCCAGAAATGATTGTTCAGACGGTTGAAGTGATTAAGGGAATTAGAGAGCGACTTCGTGTTGTGCAGGATCGACATCGTCATTGGGCGGACCAGCATCGTAGCCGCTAGAGTTTTCTGTTGGGGACCACGTGTTCTTGCGGATCTCACCTACCCGTGGGGTCATTAGATTTGGCGTTCGCGGGAAGCTGAGTCCGCGGTACGTGGGCCCATTTGTTATCCTTGATCGGAGAGGCGATGTTGCTTATCGTTTATCACTCCCACCTTCGTTACGAGAGGTGCATGACGTGTTTCATGTATCTCAATTACGTAGGTATGTATCGGACCCAAGCCATGTCCTCGATCACTCTGAGCTGGTTGTTGGTACCAACCTGTCTTACGAGGAACAGCCTGTGTCCATTTTGGACCGAAGAGAGAAGATACTCAAGAACCGAACAATTAGTCTTGTCCGTGTTGCTTGGGGTCATCACTCTTTGGGAGAGTCAACGTGGGAACGTGAGGATGATATCCGATCACGGTATCCACATCTGTTTGACTCACAAGGTATATCTTTTTCTGTGTACCTTGATTGTCTTGATTCCTCATGCTTAACCCCTTATGGGTAGAATTGCTAGATAACGTAGATTGTTAAATATGGATATGTTACTTGCTATGGACATTGTAAAATGATTGCTTGATTGAATTGCTTGTACTTAGATTAGTTTAGCTCCGATGTTTCTATCCTGCTTGGATTTCAAATTCCGAGGACGGAATTTTTCTAAGGTGGGTAGAGATGTCACTTCCCGTTCCCCGAACGCGTAGTCTTATTCATGTACAACTCATGTGTATTTATTTTAGTATTTATCATGTATTACCCTGTATTTAAATTCTTTAATTCATGTTAATTAAGTTTCTGTTAATTAATTATCTGCTCTTTAATTCTTATGTTAATTTATTTCCTGCAATTAATTTTCCGTAATTTATTTCTGCATTTTATTTCCTGCAATTTACTTCTCTGCTTTAGTTTTATTTTCGGTTGGATGAGCCCCTTAAACCCGACCCATTAAGAACCCGGCCCAACTCCCACCTACCACCCCTTTGCTACTTAAAGCTACCCTCTCCCTTCTCTCTCCTCATTCACTCCTTCTTCACCATTACTTCTTCTTCTTCCTTTCATTACTCTCTCCACCTACCAACTAGGCAAGTACATCTTGTTCTACATGAGGACCATATTTTATGGTTCAATATTCTTCCTCTCATGATTCTAAGAGAGTTTAGTGCTTAGTATTTTTGATTTCATTGGTTCATTTCTTGTAGATCTAAGTTATTGTATTTTCGGTTGTCTATGGGTTTTGATCTAGCAAACTCCTTTGTTCTCAAGATTTGATGGTTCCATGTCGTAGAGCAGTTCATCCTACCCAATTTTGACCTTTGGAAAGTTGGATTCGGACTTATTTTGACCAAGTTATGGACTTTTGAAGCTTTGGGGTGCAACCATGGAGTTCTTGCTGTTTGGAGAAGACAGTGAGCAGTGTACGCTAGCTTTTTTAGCTTGCGTCACTGAGCTGTGCGCGCTCTTTAGCGCAGCGCAGTATGGAGTCCATACGCTGCCTTTTTAGGAAGCGTGTGTCTTGCATACGCTACCTTTTGGAAGCGTATGTCGTATGAAGTTCATACGCTGCCTTTTGGGAGCGTATGACTTGCATACGCTGACTTGAATGGTCAGGAGTCGTATGAAGTTCATACGCTGCCTTTTGGGAGCGTATGACTTGCATACGCTGACTTGAATGGTCATGGAGTCGTATGAAGTCCATACGCTGCCTTTTGGGAGCGTATGACTTGCATACGCTGACTTGAATGGTCAGGAGTCGTATGAAGTTTCATACGCTGCCTTTTTGGAGCGTATGACTTGCATACGCTCACTTGAGTGTCAAGGAGTCGTATGGAGTCTATACGCTGCCTTCCTGAGCGTAGCCTGACCTAAGCGTGTGACTCTTGCACTGAGCGTATGGCCTTTGGCTGACTTGGTCTTATGTCAGCATGTCAGTTTGGTTTCATTTTCCTTGCCTGGATCTTTTATAGCCCTGTATATTGATATCTTATTAGATGTTTAACGTCCATTTTATATCCTTACGCCTTTTTGCATAAACTTGATATAATCATGATATGTTGATATTTCTGTTAATTATAGATTGTTACGTGGGATGTACCATGTGTCATGAATTGAGTTATAGATACCCGGATTAACTAGAATTAAACCCTGAGAGTTGTAGACTCGACCCCACTGAATGCTAGTTGACTTTCATGCCTTGCCACCATTGATAATGATTGTGATCTTGACTAAATTGATCATGCGTTCCTAATTGGAACTAAGAGACTGGCTAGTCGTCTTATTGAATGAAATGAATGAGACACGTTCATGTTATGAACTATTGTACTCGACTGGCTGATCCCGAATATTGACATACATGCACATGCAGGCTTCAATCTATTTATTTATTTATTTATTTAGTTATTTTTTCTACAAAAGAAGCATGTGTACTTTATGGTCAAGGCATGATTACCGTGGATAGATTTGATTGTTGCATTACGCTATGTAAGACCTGCAACCTAACCGCACTGGTATCGTTGTAGAGTTGTGCATATCGTACCCCGTACGAAAGTACTCATTTGAATGACCATGATCCACGGCATGGGACTTCACTCAACGTAGAGACTATTAAGTTAAATAAAATAATGATTGCATGGAGAGAATGGATTCCCGAATTCTTACATGGCAGCCCCCTTGGGACGAGTAGTACCCGACGGGCCGGCTGGTTCCCACAGATACTGTAAATCTGCCACACGGGCAGGGAACA
This sequence comes from Iris pallida, assembly GCA_029216955.1. Classification (NCBI taxonomy): domain Eukaryota; kingdom Viridiplantae; phylum Streptophyta; class Magnoliopsida; order Asparagales; family Iridaceae; genus Iris; species Iris pallida. The sequence continues at coordinate 3,590,690 of JANAVB010010800.1, forward strand.
GTATCTGCTTTTATTATTATTGTATATTGTATATTGACGGGCGTCCTGCTAGGACTCGTCTAATTCATGCATGGGCCAATTGATCGACTGGATAGACTAGCCTTGCTTGCACATAGTAAGAACTGAGGAATCCCTAATTGCATTATTCCAGGATAACTTGTGACTCATAATAGCAAGCCGTAGGAGTTGATTGGCCGTTCAAGATGATTTGTTTGTGCACTGTACTCTGTTACCTAACTGGGATGATCAGAATGTCAGGACATGACGGGCCAACTTCTGTCCTTGTTTGGTTGGGAGGTTGGTTCGAAGTGTCTTGATGTGATGTGAGTTCTAGTAGCAAGCAGAGATCTATTAATATATTCTCTTACTTACTGGTTTTAGTTCTCATGTCGTGCTCCCTTGTGGTACTTGCTATTAGAGGTCTAACCTCTCTGGTTTTGCATGGCCAGATTTAGAGCCAGTCCCCGAGGATCCAGCTTACTTCTACCTCCAAGATAGTCAATACTAGAGGAATGATCGCAGGAGGACTCGAGTGGGTTCCTTAACTTCACCACTCGTTTTGTTATCTACTTTATACTTTGCCGTTTGGCACCGACATGTTAGTCGGATTGTCTTGTACTTACTTTTTACATAATTGTAACTAAAGTCAGGCTGCAGCTGATAACAATTGTGTATACTTACTACATCATCTGGCTGTATTTTGTAAAGCCAGATCTCAAGAACATTTTGACTGAGCGTTTGGGACGCCTTACTGCTTTACCTTACATGTTCTATATTTCTGTTTCTTGTTTGAATGATTGAGACAATAGATGTGAAATGACCATAGTAAGACTTTTATGTAGTATGCACCCCCTCGTCTGGTTAGACAGCATTGATCGTATTATACGGTATTCATCTACCCGTAATACGTAGCTGGCTGAGTCACTCCCCCGCTCTCCAGTATTCTGGTTCTGGGGCGTGACAAGGTTTTAGTGGTGGCCCATGCAGGTCTGATTTTAGACTTGTGGGGTGTTTTGATTTATAGGATGTCTCAATCACATGTGTTCCCCCTTGATCTCATGATTCGTTGTTCTCAACCCTTGCTTAACATTCCGGTATCCTTTGACTTCATTGATCCTTCATGTCCGGTCGTTTGATTGTTCTCTTGTCCCTTTTCTTAGGGGCACCTCGTCCGCATCTGTCAGAGCTGGACAGCAACAACATGGACAGCAACATGGACAACCTGACCCTGTTGGTCAGCAACAAGAGCCGGTACTAACTCAGGAGGCTACTCAGGAAGAAGTGATCGTAGAAGCAGCAGCTGGATCGCAGTATCCGGATGTTCCACCCCCTACCAACAGTTCCACCTACCCAAGTGGACACACCAGCCCTTCTGGAGATCATGAGAGGAATGATGGCTACTCAGCAACATCAGATGTTGGCCCAGCAGCGCATGCACACTCAGCTACAAGAGCAGAATGTGTTGCTCAACCAAGGATTGCAGACGGCTTTGGAAAGAGGAGTGAGGACTGATTCAGGAGCGTCAGCCATGTTTTGCAAGTACAACCCCCGCCGTTTCGAGGGCACGGAGGATGCCATCTCAGCAGATGCATGGCTTAAGGATATTGAGGCTATTCTGACAGCAGCTAAGGTGCCGGCAGAAGAACGTGTGGATCTAGTGAAGTTGTTACTTCAGGATCTCGCACGTGATTGGTGGGAATCAGAGGAAGTAGGCGTCAGACGTCCCGTTGCTTGGGACGATTTCATAGCAAGATTCAAGACGAAGTACTATGGAGTTGTGGCACAGTTTGAGCTACAACAGAAGTTTATCAGCCTCAGGCAGGCTGGCAAGACTGTAGATGCTTATGCAACGGAGTTCTGCAGATTGAGTAGGTTTGCCCCAGAGATGGTAGCAACGGAACGCCAGAGGGCGATGAGGTTCCAGCAAGGGTTTCATCTTGAGCTCTTGCAATTGATAGAGGGGCACAATTACCAGACTTTTGATGAGATATTGACGGCGACTCGAAGGCATGAGATCACCATTCAGAGGCTTGCGGCAAGGACTGGGGGTCAGAAGAGATCCCACAGTCAGATTGAAGGAGGAGGGGGAGCAGCGCCCCGAACAACAGCACCATCCCCTGGCATTCGTATCCACGATGTGGCGATGCGAGGGCCAGCACCACCACCCAGGCAGCAGCAACAGCAACAGAGGAAGAACCAGCAACCCCCGGCGGGCTGCACTTATTGTGGGAAGATGGGACACACTAGAGATGTGTGTCGGACATTGAATGGACTATGTCTGATATGTGGGAATCCAGACCATCGGGTTACCACATGTCCCATGAATTCGAGGTCAGGAGGACCAGGGCAGCAGTTTCCTGCTCTGCCAGCACCAGGGGCAGGGCAGTATCGAGGACCAGCATTGGCAGTGAGGCCGTTGGCGCAGCGTCCGTTAGTATCACAGGCTCAGATGTTTCGGCAGCAGGGGCCGCCGATGCAGCAACACCAGCATAGACCATCCCAGCATCATCAAGGCAGGGGCCAGCAGCAGCACCAGGCTAGGCCACAGCATGGGAACCAGCAAGGAGGTCGAGGGCAGGCATTCACACTGTCCTTGGAAGAGACATTGGCATCGGGAGATGTTGTGGCAGGTAACATTCTCGTCGCCTCATATCCCGCAGTAGCATTGTTTGATTCGGGAGCATCCCATTCATTTATATCTGCACAATTTGCGACACGACTAGGAGTGGAGTTCGAGGCATTGCCAGGGAGGTTGAATATACTCACTGGTAATGGGCTCGTGGGAGTTAGTAGAGTTAGTTTAGCATGTAGTGTTGTAGTGTGCGGGCATCCTTTACCCGCCCGGTTGATAGAATTTCCTGTTGGAAATTTCGACGTTATCTTAGGCATGGACTGGCTGAAAGACAGTCATGCGACAATAGATTGTCGTAGTGGAAGTGTATCTTTTGATATTCCAGGCATGGAGAGGTTCACCTTGGTCAGGTCAGAGGCAACTCAGCAAGAGCAGGGAGTAGTAACAGCAATGGAAGAAGTTCAGATTCCGAAGGTAGTTGAAGAATTTCTAGACGTGTTTCCCGAAGAACTTCCAGGTCTACCACCGGTTAGAGATATTGAGTTCAGCATAGAATTGGCACCTGGAACTAAACCAATATCAGATCGGGTTTACAGAATGGCGGATTCGGAGCAGGCCAAGGTGTATCAGCACATAGAGGAATTGAAGGAGAAGAAGTTTATCCAAGCTAGCATATCCCCATGGGCAGCACCAGTGGTACTTGTGGGGAAGAAGGATGGATCATCCAGATTGTGCATCGATTACAGGAAGCTTAACGCGGCAACAGTAAAGAACAAATACCCATTACCCAGGATCGACGACTTATTTGATCAGTTGAGCAAGGCTAGAGTTTTCTCCAAGATAGATCTTCGTTCAGGGTATCATCAGGTGAGGGTTCGGAAGGAGGATATTCCCAAGACAGCATTCAGGTCTAAGTATGGGCATTATGAGTTCTTAGTAATGCCGTTTGGTTTGACCAATGCTCCAGCTATATTCATGGATTTGATGAACCGCATCTTTATGCCATACTTAGATCAGTTTGTCGTTGTCTTTCTTGACGACATACTCGTATATTCTGCTAGTGAAGAGGAGCATGAAGACCACCTCAGGAAAGTGTTGCAGGTTTTGAGAGAGAACCAGTTGTATGCCAAGCTCAACAAGTGTGAATTCTGGACGGATCACATTTCATTTTTGGGTCATATTGTATCAGGAGCTGGAGTAGCAGTGGATCCCAAGAAGGTAGAAGCAGTAGAGAGTTGGCCAGTACCCAAGACCGTAGCTGACGTACGGAGTTTCTTGGGATTGGCAGGATATTACAGAAGATTTGTGTCAGATTTTGCAAGACTTTCAGCACCCATGACCCGCTTGACACGGAAGGATGTGCCATTCGTTTGGTCGGCAGAATGCCAGGCATCATTTGAGAATCTGAAGCAGAAGTTGATATCAGCGCCCATTCTTACATTGCCAGTTGGACCTGGAGGTTTTACCGTATATTGTGATGCGTCAGGTAAAGGACTTGGATGCGTCCTCATGCAGCACGGGAAGGTGATAGCATATGCATCTAGGCAGCTTCGGGACCACGAGAAGAATTATCCAACTCATGATTTGGAGTTAGCAGCAGTAGTGTTTGCTTTGAAGCTATGGAGGCATTACTTATATGGTGACCGAGTGGAGATGTACACAGATCATAAAAGTCTGAAGTACATCTTTACTCAGAAGGAGCTGAACATGAGGCAGAGAAGATGGTTGGAGTTGATCAAGGATTATGACGTGGAGCTTCAGTATCATCCAGGCAAGGCTAATGTAGTGGCAGACGCTCTCAGCAGGAGAGGCGGCGCATTTATGTTGACAACGCAGAGACATATCTTAGAAGACCTTCAGGAGATGGGCATAGAAGTTATACTTCCTAGTGATGTAGGAGTTTTGGCTAGTCTACAAGTCCAATCTGACTTGGTAGATAGGATCAAGGCAGCTCAGGCACAAGACCCAAGGATTCAGAAGCTTAGGGCAGAATGTGAGTCAGGACTCAGGAAGGAGATGAGAATTCATGAAGATGGTATACTTGGATTTGGATCACGTCTATGTGTGCCCAGTGGAGATATCAGACAGGAAGTTATGGCAGAAGCTCACAGTTCTCAGTATTCTATACATCCTGGAGGGACCAAGATGTACCAAGATATCAAGCAGCACTTCTGGTGGAATGGAATGAAGAGATAGATAGCTAGATTCGTTTCCCGTTGCTTGGTATGTCAGCAAGTGAAGGCAGAACAGCAGAGGCCAGCTGGATTATTGCAACCGCTTCCTATCCCGGAATGGAAGTGGGAGCATATCACGATGGACTTTGTGACCGGTTTACCGAGATCGCCAAGTGGTAAGGATGCCATTTGGGTGATAGTAGATCGGCTTACGAAGGTGGCGCATTTTCTTTCTTTCAGAGTAGGGCAATCTACAGAAAAGTTGGCAGAGTTGTATATGCAACAGATAGTCAGGCAGCATGGAGTCCCTGTCAGTATTGTGTCAGATCGAGATACCCGTTTCATATCACATTTCTGAAAGAGCTTGCATCATAGTCTGGGTACCAAGTTGAGATTTAGCACGGCTTACCATCCGCAGACGGACGGACAATCAGAAAGGACAATCCAAACTTTAGAAGACATGTTGCGAGCTTGCACTCTAGATTTTGGAGGGTCTTGGGAGAGCCACCTGCACTTAGTTGAGTTCTCATACAACAACAGTTATCAAGCCAGTATCCAGATGGCGCCATTTGAAGCACTATATGGTAAGAAGTGTAGATCGCCACTAGCATGGGATGATATCGGGGAAAGGAAGATGCTAGGCCCAGAAATGATTGTTCAGACGGTTGAAGTGATTAAGGGAATTAGAGAGCGACTTCGTGTTGCGCAGGATCGGCATCGTCATTGGGCGGACCAGCATCGTAAGCCGCTAGAGTTTTCTGTTGGGGACCACGTGTTCTTGCGGATCTCACCTACCCGTGGGGTCATTAGATTTGGCGTTCGCGGGAAGCTGAGTCCGCGGTACGTGGGCCCATTTGTTATCCTTGATCGGATAGGTGATGTTGCTTATCGTTTATCACTCCCACCTTCGTTACGAGAGGTGCATGACGTGTTTCATGTATCTCAATTACGTAGGTATGTATCGGACCCAAGCCATGTCCTCGATCACTCTGAGCTGGTTGTTGGTACCAACCTGTCTTACGAGGAACAGCCTGTGTCCATTTTGGACCGAAGAGAGAAGATACTCAAGAACCGAACAATTAGTCTTGTCCGTGTTGCTTGGGGTCATCACTCTTTGGGAGAGTCAACGTGGGAACGTGAGGATGATATCCGATCACGGTATCCACATCTGTTTGACTCACAAGGTATATCTTTTTCTGTGTACCTTGATTGTCTTGATTCCTCATGCTTAACCCCTTATGGGTAGAATTGCTAGATAACGTAGATTGTTAAATATGGATATGTTACTTGCTATGGACATTGTAAAATGATTGCTTGATTGAATTGCTTGTACTTAGATTAGTTTAGCCCCGATGTTTCTATCCTGCTTGGATTTCAAATTCCGAGGACAGAATTTTTCTAAGGTGGGTAGAGATGTCACTTCCCGTTCCCAGAACGCGTAGTCTTATTCATGTACAACTCATGTGTATTTATTTTAGTATTTATCATGTATTACCCTGTATTTAAATTCCTTTAATTCATGTTAATTAAGTTTCTGTTAATTAATTATCTGCTCTTTAATTCTTATGTTAATTTATTTCCTGCAATTAATTTTCCGTAATTTATTTCTGCATTTTATTTCCTGCAATTTACTTCTCTGCTTTAGTTTTATTTTCGGTTGGATGAGCCCCTTAAACCCGACCCATTAAGAACCCGGCCCAACTCCCACCTACCACCCCTTTGCTACTTAAAGCTACCCTCTCCCTTCTCTCTCCTCATTCACTCCTTCTTCACCATTACTTCTTCTTCTTCCTTTCATTACTCTCTCCACCTACCAACTAGGCAAGTACATCTTGCTCTACATGAGGACCATATTTTATGGTTCAATATTCTTCCTCTCATGATTCTAAGAGAGTTTAGTGCTTAGTATTTTTGATTTCATTGGTTCATTTCTTGTAGATCTAAGTTATTGTATTTTCGGTTGTCTATGGGTTTTGATCTAGCAAACTCCTTTGTTCTCAAGATTTGATGGTTCCATGTCGTAGAGCAGTTCATCCTACCCAATTTTGACCTTTGGAAAGTTGGATTCGGACTTATTTTGACCAAGTTATGGACTTTTGAAGCTTTGGGGTGCAACCATGGAGTTCTTGCTGTTTGGAGAAGACAGTGAGCAGTGTACGCTAGCTTTTTTAGCTTGCGTCACTGAGCTGTGCGCGCTCTTTAGCGCAGCGCAGTATGGAGTCCATACGCTGCCTTTTTAGGAAGCGTGTGTCTTGCATACGCTACCTTTTGGAAGCGTATGTCGTATGAAGTTCATACGCTGCCTTTTGGGAGCGTATGACTTGCATACGCTGACTTGAATGGTCAGGAGTCGTATGAAGTTCATACGCTGCCTTTTGGGAGCGTATGACTTGCATACGCTGACTTGAATGGTCAGGAGTCGTATGAAGTTCATACGCTGCCTTTTGGGAGCGTATGACTTGCATACGCTGACTTGAATGGTCTGGAGTCGTATGAAGTCCATACGCTGCCTTTTGGGAGCGTATGACTTGCATACGCTGACTTGAATGGTCAGGAGTCGTATGAAGTTTCATACGCTGCCTTTTTGGAGCGTATGACTTGCATACGCTCACTTGAGTGTCAAGGAGTCGTATGGAGTCTATACGCTGCCTTCCTGAGCGTAGCCTGACCTAAGCGTGTGACTCTTGCACTGAGCGTATGGCCTTTGGCTGACTTGGTCTTATGTCAGCATGTCAGTTTGGTTTCATTTTCCTTGCCTGGATCTTTTATAGCCCTGTATATTGATATCTTATTAGATGTTTAACGTCCATTTTATATCCTTACGCCTTTTTGCATAAACTTGATATAATCATGATATGTTGATATTTCTGTTAATTATAGATTGTTACGTGGGATGTACCATGTGTCATGAATTGAGTTATAGATACCCGGATTAACTAGAATTAAACCCTGAGAGTTGTAGACTCGACCCCACTGAATGCTAGTTGACTTTCATGCCTTGCCACCATTGATAATGATTGTGATCTTGACTAAATTGATCATGCGTTCCTAATTGGAACTAAGAGACTGGCTAGTCGTCTTATTGAATGAAATGAATGAGACACGTTCATGTTATGAACTATTGTACTCGACTGGCTGATCCCGAATATTGACATACATGCACATGCAGGCTTCAATCTATTTATTTATTTATTTATTTAGTTATTTTTTCTACAAAAGAAGCATGTGTACTTTATGGTCAAGGCATGATTACCGTGGATAGATTTGATTGTTGCATTACGCTATGTAAGACCTGCAACCTAACCGCACTGGTATCGTTGTAGAGTTGTGCATATCGTACCCCGTACGAAAGTACTCATTTGAATGACCATGATCCACGGCATGGGACTTCACTCAACGTAGAGACTATTAAGTTAAATAAAATAATGATTGCATGGAGAGAATGGATTCCCGAATTCTTACATGGCAGCCCCCTTGGGACGAGTAGTACCCGACGGGCCGGCTGGTTCCCACAGATACTGTAAATCTGCCACACGGGCAGGGAACAGTATCTGCTTTTATTATTATTGTATATTGTATATTGACGGGCGTCCTGCTAGGACTCGTCTAATTCATGCATGGGCCAATTGATCGACTGGATAGACTAGCCTTGCTTGCACATAGTAAGAACTGAGGAATCCCTAATTGCATTATTCCAGGATAACTTGTGACTCATAATAGCAAGCCGTAGGAGTTGATTGGCCGTTCAAGATGATTTGTTTGTGCACTGTACTCTGTTACCTAACTGGGATGATCAGAATGTCAGGACATGACGGGCCAACTTCTGTCCTTGTTTGGTTGGGAGGTTGGTTCGAAGTGTCTTGATGTGATGTGAGTTCTAGTAGCAAGCAGAGATCTATTAATATATTCTCTTACTTACTGGTTTTAGTTCTCATGTCGTGCTCCCTTGTGGTACTTGCTATTAGAGGTCTAACCTCTCTGGTTTTGCATGGCCAGATTTAGAGCCAGTCCCCGAGGATCCAGCTTACTTCTACCTCCAAGATAGTCAATACTAGAGGAATGATCGCAGGAGGACTCGAGTGGGTTCCTTAACTTCACCACTCGTTTTGTTATCTACTTTATACTTTGCCGTTTGGCACCGACATGTTAGTCGGATTGTCTTGTACTTACTTTTTACATAATTGTAACTAAAGTCAGGCTGCAGCTGATAACAATTGTGTATACTTACTACATCATCTGGCTGTATTTTGTAAAGCCAGATCTCAAGAACATTTTGACTGAGCGTTTGGGACGCCTTACTGCTTTACCTTACATGTTCTATATTTCTGTTTCTTGTTTGAATGATTGAGACAATAGATGTGAAATGACCATAGTAAGACTTTTATGTAGTATGCACCCCCTCGTCTGGTTAGACAGCATTGATCGTATTATACGGTATTCATCTACCCGTAATACGTAGCTGGCTGAGTCACTCCCCCGCTCTCCAGTATTCTGGTTCTGGGGCGTGACAAGGTTTTAGTGGTGGCCCATGCAGGTCTGATTTTAGACTTGTGGGGTGTTTTGATTTATAGGATGTCTCAATCACATGTGTTCCCCCTTGATCTCATGATTCGTTGTTCTCAACCCTTGCTTAACATTCCGGTATCCTTTGACTTCATTGATCCTTCATGTCCGGTCGTTTGATTGTTCTCTTGTCCCTTTTCTTAGGGGCACCTCGTCCGCATCTGTCAGAGCTGGACAGCAACAACATGGACAGCAACATGGACAACCTGACCCTGTTGGTCAGCAACAAGAGCCGGTACTAACTCAGGAGGCTACTCAGGAAGAAGTGATCGTAGAAGCAGCAGCTGGATCGCAGTATCCGGATGTTCCACCCCCACCAACAGTTCCACCTACCCAAGTGGACACACCAGCCCTTCTGGAGATCATGAGAGGAATGATGGCTACTCAGCAACATCAGATGTTGGCCCAGCAGCGCATGCACACTCAGCTACAAGAGCAGAATGTGTTGCTCAACCAAGGATTGCAGACGGCTTTGGAAAGAGGAGTGAGGACTGATTCAGGAGCGTCAGCCATGTTTTGCAAGTACAACCCCCGCCGTTTCGAGGGCACGGAGGATGCCATCTCAGCAGATGCATGGCTTAAGGATATTGAGGCTATTCTGACAGCAGCTAAGGTGCCGGCAGAAGAACGTGTGGATCTAGTGAAGTTGTTACTTCAGGATCTCGCACGTGATTGGTGGGAATCAGAGGAAGTAGGCGTCAGACGTCCCGTTGCTTGGGACGATTTCATAGCAAGATTCAAGACGAAGTACTATGGAGTTGTGGCACAGTTTGAGCTACAACAGAAGTTTATCAGCCTCAGGCAGGCTGGCAAGACTGTAGATGCTTATGCAACGGAGTTCTGCAGATTGAGTAGGTTTGCCCCAGAGATGGTAGCAACGGAACGCCAGAGGGCGATGAGGTTCCAGCAAGGGTTTCATCTTGAGCTCTTGCAATTGATAGAGGGGCACAATTACCAGACTTTTGATGAGATATTGACGGCGACTCGAAGGCATGAGATCACCATTCAGAGGCTTGCGGCAAGGACTGGGGGTCAGAAGAGATCCCACAGTCAGATTGAAGGAGGAGGGGGAGCAGCGCCCCGAACAACAGCACCATCCCCTGGCATTCGTATCCACGATGTGGCGATGCGAGGGCCAGCACCACCACCCAGGCAGCAGCAACAGCAACAGAGGAAGAACCAGCAACCCCCGGCGGGCTGCACTTATTGTGGGAAGATGGGACACACTAGAGATGTGTGTCGGACATTGAATGGACTATGTCTGATATGTGGGAATCCAGACCATCGGGTTACCACATGTCCCATGAATTCGAGGTCAGGAGGACCAGGGCAGCAGTTTCCTGCTCTGCCAGCACCAGGGGCAGGGCAGTATCGAGGACCAGCATTGGCAGTGAGGCCGTTGGCGCAGCGTCCGTTAGTATCACAGGCTCAGATGTTTCGGCAGCAGGGGCCGCCGATGCAGCAACACCAGCATAGACCATCCCAGCATCATCAAGGCAGGGGCCAGCAGCAGCACCAGGCTAGGCCACAGCATGGGAACCAGCAAGGAGGTCGAGGGCAGGCATTCACACTGTCCTTGGAAGAGACATTGGCATCGGGAGATGTTGTGGCAGGTAACATTCTCGTCGCCTCATATCCCGCAGTAGCATTGTTTGATTCGGGAGCATCCCATTCATTTATATCTGCACAATTTGCGACACGACTAGGAGTGGAGTTCGAGGCATTGCCAGGGAGGTTGAATATACTCACTGGTAATGGGCTCGTGGGAGTTAGTAGAGTTAGTTTAGCATGTAGTGTTGTAGTGTGCGGGCATCCTTTACCCGCCCGGTTGATAGAATTTCCTGTTGGAAATTTCGACGTTATCTTAGGCATGGACTGGCTGAAAGACAGTCATGCGACAATAGATTGTCGTAGTGGAAGTGTATCTTTTGATATTCCAGGCATGGAGAGGTTCACCTTGGTCAGGTCAGAGGCAACTCAGCAAGAGCAGGGAGTAGTAACAGCAATGGAAGAAGTTCAGATTCCGAAGGTAGTTGAAGAATTTCTAGACGTGTTTCCCGAAGAACTTCCAGGTCTACCACCGGTTAGAGATATTGAGTTCAGCATAGAATTGGCACCTGGAACTAAACCAATATCAGATCGGGTTTACAGAATGGCGGATTCGGAGCAGGCCAAGGTGTATCAGCACATAGAGGAATTGAAGGAGAAGAAGTTTATCCAAGCTAGCATATCCCCATGGGCAGCACCAGTGGTACTTGTGGGGAAGAAGGATGGATCATCCAGATTGTGCATCGATTACAGGAAGCTTAACGCGGCAACAGTAAAGAACAAATACCCATTACCCAGGATCGACGACTTATTTGATCAGTTGAGCAAGGCTAGAGTTTTCTCCAAGATAGATCTTCGTTCAGGGTATCATCAGGTGAGGGTTCGGAATGAGGATATTCCCAAGACAGCATTCAGGTCGAAGTATGGGCATTATGAGTTCTTAGTAATGCCGTTTGGTTTGACCAATGCTCCAGCTATATTCATGGATTTGATGAACCGCATCTTTATGCCATACTTAGATCAGTTTGTCGTTGTCTTTCTTGACGACATACTCGTATATTCTGCTAGTGAAGAGGAGCATGAAGACCACCTCAGGAAAGTGTTGCAGGTTTTGAGAGAGAACCAGTTGTATGCCAAGCTCAACAAGTGTGAATTCTGGACGGATCACATTTCATTTTTGGGTCATATTGTATCAGGAGCTGGAGTAGCAGTGGATCCCAAGAAGGTAGAAGCAGTAGAGAGTTGGCCAGTACCCAAGACCGTAGCTGACGTACGGAGTTTCTTGGGATTGGCAGGATATTACAGAAGATTTGTGTCAGATTTTGCAAGACTTTCAGCACCCATGACCCGCTTGACACGGAAGGATGTGCCATTCGTTTGGTCGGCAGAATGCCAGGCATCATTTGAGAATCTGAAGCAGAAGTTGATATCAGCGCCCATTCTTACATTGCCAGTTGGACCTGGAGGTTTTACCGTATATTGTGATGCGTCAGGTAAAGGACTTGGATGCGTCCTCATGCAGCACGGGAAGGTGATAGCATATGCATCTAGGCAGCTTCGGGACCACGAGAAGAATTATCCAACTCATGATTTGGAGTTAGCAGCAGTAGTGTTTGCTTTGAAGCTATGGAGGCATTACTTATATGGTGACCGAGTGGAGATGTACACAGATCATAAAAGTCTGAAGTACATCTTTACTCAGAAGGAGCTGAACATGAGGCAGAGAAGATGGTTGGAGTTGATCAAGGATTATGACGTGGAGCTTCAGTATCATCCAGGCAAGGCTAATGTAGTGGCAGACGCTCTCAGCAGGAGAGGCGGCGCATTTATGTTGACAACGCAGAGACATATCTTAGAAGACCTTCAGGAGATGGGCATAGAAGTTATACTTCCTAGTGATGTAGGAGTTTTGGCTAGTCTACAAGTCCAATCTGACTTGGTAGATAGGATCAAGGCAGCTCAGGCACAAGACCCAAGGATTCAGAAGCTTAGGGCAGAATGTGAGTCAGGACTCAGGAAGGAGATGAGAATTCATGAAGATGGTATACTTGGATTTGGATCACGTCTATGTGTGCCCAGTGGAGATATCAGACAGGAAGTTATGGCAGAAGCTCACAGTTCTCAGTATTCTATACATCCTGGAGGGACCAAGATGTACCAAGATATCAAGCAGCACTTCTGGTGGAATGGAATGAAGAGATAGATAGCTAGATTCGTTTCCCGTTGCTTGGTATGTCAGCAAGTGAAGGCAGAACAGCAGAGGCCAGCTGGATTATTGCAACCGCTTCCTATCCCGGAATGGAAGTGGGAGCATATCACGATGGACTTTGTGACCGGTTTACCGAGATCGCCAAGTGGTAAGGATGCCATTTGGGTGATAGTAGATCGGCTTACGAAGGTGGCGCATTTTCTTTCTTTCAGAGTAGGGCAATCTACAGAAAAGTTGGCAGAGTTGTATATGCAACAGATAGTCAGGCAGCATGGAGTCCCTGTCAGTATTGTGTCAGATCGAGATACCCGTTTCATATCACATTTCTGAAAGAGCTTGCATCATAGTCTGGGTACCAAGTTGAGATTTAGCACGGCTTACCATCCGCAGACGGACGGACAATCAGAAAGGACAATCCAAACTTTAGAAGACATGTTGCGAGCTTGCACTCTAGATTTTGGAGGGTCTTGGGAGAGCCACCTGCACTTAGTTGAGTTCTCATACAACAACAGTTATCAAGCCAGTATCCAGATGGCGCCATTTGAAGCACTATATGGTAAGAAGTGTAGATCGCCACTAGCATGGGATGATATCGGGGAAAGGAAGATGCTAGGCCCAGAAATGATTGTTCAGACGGTTGAAGTGATTAAGGGAATTAGAGAGCGACTTCGTGTTGCGCAGGATCGGCATCGTCATTGGGCGGACCAGCATCGTAAGCCGCTAGAGTTTTCTGTTGGGGACCACGTGTTCTTGCGGATCTCACCTACCCGTGGGGTCATTAGATTTGGCGTTCGCGGGAAGCTGAGTCCGCGGTACGTGGGCCCATTTGTTATCCTTGATCGGATAGGTGATGTTGCTTATCGTTTATCACTCCCACCTTCGTTACGAGAGGTGCATGACGTGTTTCATGTATCTCAATTACGTAGGTATGTATCGGACCCAAGCCATGTCCTCGATCACTCTGAGCTGGTTGTTGGTACCAACCTGTCTTACGAGGAACAGCCTGTGTCCATTTTGGACCGAAGAGAGAAGATACTCAAGAACCGAACAATTAGTCTTGTCCGTGTTGCTTGGGGTCATCACTCTTTGGGAGAGTCAACGTGGGAACGTGAGGATGATATCCGATCACGGTATCCACATCTGTTTGACTCACAAGGTATATCTTTTTCTGTGTACCTTGATTGTCTTGATTCCTCATGCTTAACCCCTTATGGGTAGAATTGCTAGATAACGTAGATTGTTAAATATGGATATGTTACTTGCTATGGACATTGTAAAATGATTGCTTGATTGAATTGCTTGTACTTAGATTAGTTTAGCCCCGATGTTTCTATCCTGCTTGGATTTCAAATTCCGAGGACAGAATTTTTCTAAGGTGGGTAGAGATGTCACTTCCCGTTCCCAGAACGCGTAGTCTTATTCATGTACAACTCATGTGTATTTATTTTAGTATTTATCATGTATTACCCTGTATTTAAATTCCTTTAATTCATGTTAATTAAGTTTCTGTTAATTAATTATCTGCTCTTTAATTCTTATGTTAATTTATTTCCTGCAATTAATTTTCCGTAATTTATTTCTGCATTTTATTTCCTGCAATTTACTTCTCTGCTTTAGTTTTATTTTCGGTTGGATGAGCCCCTTAAACCCGACCCATTAAGAACCCGGCCCAACTCCCACCTACCACCCCTTTGCTACTTAAAGCTACCCTCTCCCTTCTCTCTCCTCATTCACTCCTTCTTCACCATTACTTCTTCTTCTTCCTTTCATTACTCTCTCCACCTACCAACTAGGCAAGTACATCTTGCTCTACATGAGGACCATATTTTATGGTTCAATATTCTTCCTCTCATGATTCTAAGAGAGTTTAGTGCTTAGTATTTTTGATTTCATTGGTTCATTTCTTGTAGATCTAAGTTATTGTATTTTCGGTTGTCTATGGGTTTTGATCTAGCAAACTCCTTTGTTCTCAAGATTTGATGGTTCCATGTCGTAGAGCAGTTCATCCTACCCAATTTTGACCTTTGGAAAGTTGGATTCGGACTTATTTTGACCAAGTTATGGACTTTTGAAGCTTTGGGGTGCAACCATGGAGTTCTTGCTGTTTGGAGAAGACAGTGAGCAGTGTACGCTAGCTTTTTTAGCTTGCGTCACTGAGCTGTGCGCGCTCTTTAGCGCAGCGCAGTATGGAGTCCATACGCTGCCTTTTTAGGAAGCGTGTGTCTTGCATACGCTACCTTTTGGAAGCGTATGTCGTATGAAGTTCATACGCTGCCTTTTGGGAGCGTATGACTTGCATACGCTGACTTGAATGGTCAGGAGTCGTATGAAGTTCATACGCTGCCTTTTGGGAGCGTATGACTTGCATACGCTGACTTGAATGGTCAGGAGTCGTATGAAGTTCATACGCTGCCTTTTGGGAGCGTATGACTTGCATACGCTGACTTGAATGGTCTGGAGTCGTATGAAGTCCATACGCTGCCTTTTGGGAGCGTATGACTTGCATACGCTGACTTGAATGGTCAGGAGTCGTATGAAGTTTCATACGCTGCCTTTTTGGAGCGTATGACTTGCATACGCTCACTTGAGTGTCAAGGAGTCGTATGGAGTCTATACGCTGCCTTCCTGAGCGTAGCCTGACCTAAGCGTGTGACTCTTGCACTGAGCGTATGGCCTTTGGCTGACTTGGTCTTATGTCAGCATGTCAGTTTGGTTTCATTTTCCTTGCCTGGATCTTTTATAGCCCTGTATATTGATATCTTATTAGATGTTTAACGTCCATTTTATATCCTTACGCCTTTTTGCATAAACTTGATATAATCATGATATGTTGATATTTCTGTTAATTATAGATTGTTACGTGGGATGTACCATGTGTCATGAATTGAGTTATAGATACCCGGATTAACTAGAATTAAACCCTGAGAGTTGTAGACTCGACCCCACTGAATGCTAGTTGACTTTCATGCCTTGCCACCATTGATAATGATTGTGATCTTGACTAAATTGATCATGCGTTCCTAATTGGAACTAAGAGACTGGCTAGTCGTCTTATTGAATGAAATGAATGAGACACGTTCATGTTATGAACTATTGTACTCGACTGGCTGATCCCGAATATTGACATACATGCACATGCAGGCTTCAATCTATTTATTTATTTATTTATTTAGTTATTTTTTCTACAAAAGAGCATGTGTACTTTATGGTCAAGGCATGATTACCGTGGATAGATTTGATTGTTGCATTACGCTATGTAAGACCTGCAACCTAACCGCACTGGTATCGTTGTAGAGTTGTGCATATCGTACCCCGTACGAAAGTACTCATTTGAATGACCATGATCCACGGCATGGGACTTCACTCAACGTAGAGACTATTAAGTTAAATAAAATAATGATTGCATGGAGAGAATGGATTCCCGAATTCTTACATGGCAGCCCCCTTGGGACGAGTAGTACCCGACGGGCCGGCTGGTTCCCACAGATACTGTAAATCTGCCACACGGGCAGGGAACAGTATCTGCTTTTATTATTATTGTATATTGTATATTGACGGGCGTCCTGCTAGGACTCGTCTAATTCATGCATGGGCCAATTGATCGACTGGATAGACTAGCCTTGCTTGCACATAGTAAGAACTGAGGAATCCCTAATTGCATTATTCCAGGATAACTTGTGACTCATAATAGCAAGCCGTAGGAGTTGATTGGCCGTTCAAGATGATTTGTTTGTGCACTGTACTCTGTTACCTAACTGGGATGATCAGAATGTCAGGACATGACGGGCCAACTTCTGTCCTTGTTTGGTTGGGAGGTTGGTTCGAAGTGTCTTGATGTGATGTGAGTTCTAGTAGCAAGCAGAGATCTATTATTATATTCTCTTACTTACTGGTTTTAGTTCTCATGTCGTGCTCTCTTGTGGTACTTGCTATTAGAGGTCTAACCTCTCTGGTTTTGCATGGCCAGATTTAGAGCCAGTCCCCGAGGATCCAGCTTACTTCTACCTCCAAGATGGTCAATACTAGAGGAATGATCGCAGGAGGCCTCGAGTGGGTTCCTTAACTTCACCACTCGTTTTGTTATCTACTTTATACTTTGCCGTTTGGCACCGACATGTTAGTCGGATTGTCTTGTACTTACTTTTTACATAATTGTAACTAAAGTCAGACTGCAGCTGATAACAATTGTGTATACTTACTACATCATCTGACTGTATTTTGTAAAGCCAGATCTCAAGAACATTTTGACTGAGCGTTTGGGACGCCTTACTGCTTTACCTTACATGTTCTATATTTCTGTTTCTTGTTTGAATGATTGAGACAATAGATGTGAAATGACCATAGTAAGACTTTTATGTAGTATGCACCCCCTCGTCTGGTTAGACAGCATTGATCGTATTATACGGTATTCATCTACCCGTAATACGTAGCTGGCTGAGTCACTCCCCCGCTCTTCAGTATTCTGGTTCTGGGGCGTGACAACATAAGTAACAAGTAATATTCTTAAGATTTACAGTTTGAGAGTAGGCATAATATAAGTGAACATGTGACTGTTAAAATTTGCAATTCTATATCTAGCATTTCATGTTATTCACTGATCGATTGGATAACAAGAGGGTCAAGGAGGAGAAGGGTCGAACCACTTACCGTTTATTGAATGAGGCGAGAGAAAGCGGTCTTCTATACTATGCGTTGCCTACGCGATTACCTGCAATCGCATAAGCAAAGGATCAATACTGATTTTCTTTCTCTTAGTATTCGATATGAAATACGAAGTTTGAAGAACGCAAGCAATAAAATCCATCGAAAACATTCACGAAAATGCATTCATAAAACCTGTTGAGTATATTAATAATAATAGTAGTGGGCTTTAGTCCCACATTGCCTAGAACAAAAGAGAGAAGGGTTAGCCTCTCATATTTATATATAACTCCCCTTTATGAATAAATCATCTATTATTCCTCTCTACATGGTATCAGAGCCATAACCTATCCACCGCCCCCCTCCACTGCTGCCCCCCCACTGCTGACCTCCTCCACCAGTGCTGTTGCCCCCAGCTGCTGCTTCTCCCGGCGTCCTCCCCCCCCCCCCCCCCCCCCCCGGCGGCCCCCTCCCGACGTCCTTCTCCTGGCGACTTCCCTTCTCCTCCGGTGCCCCCTTGCTACATGGGTGTAAATCCTAACTCTAG
Organism: Iris pallida; assembly: GCA_029216955.1. NCBI lineage: Eukaryota > Viridiplantae > Streptophyta > Magnoliopsida > Asparagales > Iridaceae > Iris > Iris pallida. Next base: position 3,608,944 of record JANAVB010010800.1, read on the forward strand.
CCGCCACCCACTCTCCAAACCCTAACTTTCAATTTTTTTTTTGACATTTCAGAGCAACCAAGTTGGAAACTCTGAGTTTCTAATATTGATCTTTTGTGATTCACAGAGCAACTAAGTTGTAAACTCTATCCTAAATTCACTTGGGAATCTCCGAGGGTAAATAACGTGGTTGTTTACAAGAACCTCTGATTCTCAAAGTTGGCGATTGACTTAGACATTTTAGAGCAACTATGTTGGAAACTCTGACTCTCCAACGATTGGCTTCGGGAAGGCTAACAAAGAGCAGGCAAGATGGTTGTCTTGCATGATTTTTTGTTTTCTTGTTTGATCTTGACATCAGGATATGCCTCGAGAGTGTCCTCTCTATCCCGACTTGTTTGATCCACATCTCTACTGTGGATATTGTTAACATTTTTTTTCGACATTTGGAACTGATATATGAGGGATGGATAACACTGGGACGCATGCCAGTGATACTGGTACTAGCGTTGGGAATGCAATGGCGGGACCAATGGGCACTAATACAATGATTTTCTCAATTCGACTTGTCGATCGGAAATTGGACGGACCAGAGGGATACTCGACATGGCGTAAGAAGGCTGAGTAGACACTTCTATGGATGCGGTTGTTGAAACATTTGACTGGCAATTCCTCCGCAAAGATCGATCCCATCTTTGAGCAATGGGAGATAAATGATAGTCGGTTGTTTACACAGTTGATGAACTCTATGGAACCATCGGTGGAAGACATGGTTCAGAATAGAGACTCCGTTAAAGAATTATGGACGGTCCTAGCAACGACGTTTGATGGCAAACGCGATTTGTCTCGCATTTATGACTCCGTCGTTGGCATATACAGAGCAAATTAGGGAGACAAATCTCATAAAGATCATTTCAAGACATTTAAAGCTATGTCTGATGAGGTTTATCGTATATTGCCCTTAGCAACAGATACTAATGAAGCTAGGGCTCAACGTGAACAACTTCATGTTATGACGTATCTTACCTCTCTACGTCCTGATGCGGACTCTGTTCGTTTTCAGATCATTGTTGGATCTGAAGTTCTATCTTTAATGGAAGCACATTATCGTGTCCTTCGAACAACAAAAGTCGTAGAGACTACTCTGGGTGATGCACCTGTTGATTGTTCTGCTCTTGGTGCTGCTCATACATGCATTCGTGGTGGTCGTGGGGACGACGTGGTGGCCGCAATACTGGTCGTGATGGGGCTGTGGTAATGGTGGTCACAATGGAGGACGACCATGCACATGCTTTAATTGTGGTCAACTTGGCCATTTCTACTGGCAATGCACTAAATCACCTGCTGTTACCATCACAACTGATGCTCCTGATGATGGTGTCCGATCTGTTCAGCTGACTTCAGATTCATATACATAGTTTCTTGATTTTTAGGCTCAACGTCGTGGTGACGCTTCCATGTCTGGATCCACAGCCGAATACTCAGCAGCATATATAGTCAAGCTATAGCAGTGCGTAATTGATTCTAGAGCATTTGTTCACATAACTGGTGACGCAGGAATGATATATAATTATGTTCCTGTCCGTCGTGTTTCTGGCATTACTGTTGCCATTGGCGGTTCCCTGACAGTCTGAGGACGTGGAAGTGCCAGTCTTTCTTCCGGACTGTCGTCCAATTGTTTATTGCTTACACCTGGGACCCGTTCAGTTTAATTTCAATTAGTCAAATTATTCGTGAACTACACTGCTCGGTAACATTTTTCTTCTTCTGATAGTTGTATTTTTCAGGACTTGAAAACTGGAAAGACTATCGGTAAGGGGCATGTGGCCGGAGGCTTGTATCTGTTTGACGTACCTTCTTCTGTTATTTGTGCCGGCGTGAAACTCGACCCTTTCGAGTTATATTGTCAGTTAGGACATCCATCTATCCACACTCTCCAGAAAATGTATCATTCTTTAGATATTTCTGCTTTCTTTCAATGTGAGTCGTGTAATTTGGCTAAGCATCACTGGGTTCCCTATCCGGTGAGTCATAATGAAATTGCATCAGCTCCTTTCGAGTTGGTGCATTCTGATGTATGAGGACCATGTCCGATTGAATCAATAAAAGGTTTTCAGTACTTTGTTCCATTTGTTGATGATTACTCACGGGTCACTTTTGTTTATCTAATAAAAAATCATTCCGAATTATTTCACATTTGGTGCAATTTTTATGCCGAAATAAAAACACAATTTGGTGTTCCAATTAAAATTTTTCAGAGTGACAATGGTCGTGAGTATTTATCTCAAGAACTCAATAATCATTTGGCTCGCAATGGCACATTGACATCATCTATCAAACTTCTTGTTCATACACACCACAACAGAATGGTGTGACCGAGCGCAAAAATTGCCATCTCTTGGAAATAACACGTGCTCTCAAGTTTCATGCACGTGCTCAAGAGATTTTGGTCTGATGCGGTTCTTACTGCTTGTTATTTTATTAATCGTATGCTATCGTCAGTCTTCAATGGTAACACTCCCTTTTCTAGCTATATCCAGGACGAGAGCCATTTTCTCTGCTTCTCAAATTTTTGGCTGCTTATGCTATGTTCGGGATACCTGATCGGCTCTTTCTAAATTAGATCCTAAGGCAATACAATGTATTTTCCTTGGGTATCCTAAACATCAGAAAGGGTATCGGTGTTTTTTTTCTGCCTTAAAAGATATTTTTTCACTCGGGATGTTACCTTTGTTGGAACCGAATTTCCTCCACTTCCACAAACAACGGATCCGGTTCCCCAAGTTTATCCAGAAGAGGATTTCTTGATATTTTCTAATCAAACACAATAGCCCCCTATACGGGTGCCCTCCCTTACTGAGCCAGTTCCCCGGTCCGATGGTCCGAAGACACCAATTTAGTCTGTGCCGACGTCACCCGCACAAACATCGCCAATGATGCATACAAAGTCATCCTCCTCTGGCTCTACTGGTTCGTCTTCGTCTATTCCACCAGCAGCCCCGCCTTCTCCGCCTGCAGCTCATCCTCGTCGTACATGTCGTGATCATCCCTTGTATGTTGACAGCTACAAAGGACTTACAAGTCACACTCAGTCTCTGGTGGCTATTATTTATGGGATTCAGATTCCCAAAAACACTGAGGATGGTCTCAAACATCCCGGTTGGCATGCTGCTATGAATGAGGAGATGGAAGCTCTCCAGGAAAACCATACTTGAGACTTGGTCGATTTACCATCCGGTAAACATGCAATAGGTTGCAAATGGGTATTCACGATCAAGGTGAAACCGCTATCTTGATCGTCTAAAAGCTCGTCTGGTGGTCAAAGGATATTCTCAGACATATGGTGAGGATTATTTTAAGACCTTCTCTCCAGTTGCCAGAATGACGTCTGTTCGTGTACTTTTGGCCTTGGCTGTTCGCTATGACTGGCCATTACTCCAGCTGGATATCAAGAACGCTTTCCTCCACGGGGATCTTGATGAAGAAGTATATGTAATGCAACCTCTCGGGTTCGTTGCAAGGGAGGGTAAAGTGTGTCATCTGCGGAAGGCTCTTTATGGTCTAAAACAATTACCTTGTGCGTGGTTTGGTCGATTTACACATGTTACTCAGTTCGGCATGTGTTAATCAAAGAATGATCATTCAGTATTCTATCGACAGACATCAGCTGGGAGGATACCACTGGATGTCTATGTTGATGATATTGTAATCACGGGAGACGACAACCAGGGTATTGTAGGCCTCAAGAAGTTTATGGGAGAACAATTTCAAACCAAGGATATGGGATAACTGAACTATTTTTTGGACATTGAGGTCACACGGGGTAAGCGGGACATTGTAATATCTCAAAGGATGTACTGGACATACTGAATGATGCATGAATGATGCAAGCTAAGGGAGCAACTTCACCTATGGATTCAGGGGCTAAGTTACTTCTAGACGAGGGGGTCGTGATGACCAATTCAGATTAGTATCGACGAGTATTTGGAAAACTCAACTACCTGACAGTCATAACTCGTTCGGACATCTTTTTTGCAGTTAGTGTTGCAAGTAGATTTATGGCTTCTCCAATAGTTTCGCACTGGCAGACAGTTCTCAGAATCTTGTGCTATCTAGTCAAGAATCCAGAAAAATGAATTCGAATGGAGAATCATGGACACACTTGGGTTGAATGTTTTACTGATGCTGACTGGGGTACAAGTCTGACAGATCGATGGTCTACATCTGGCTACTCGGTATTCATTGGCGGAAACTTGGTATCGTGGAAGAGCAAGAAGTAGAATGTAATAGTCTGGTAAAGTTCAGAAACAGAATATCGAGCCATTGCTTATGGTACAGTAGAGATGTTATATATGAAATATCTTCTACAAGAATTGGGAGAAGAAGCAGGATCGATCACAACAGATATGTGGTGTGATAATCAGTCTGCTATCCATATTGCTACCAATCATGTATTTCATGAAAGGACGAAGCATATTGAAACCGACATCCACTTTGTCCGTGATAAGTACACAAAAGGGATGATAAAATTTCACCATGTGAGGACCGGTGATCAGATAGCCGGTATCTTCACAAAGCTTCTTTTGGGTCATCGGGTTCAATTTCTATGTAACAAGCTGGGCATGATTGTCATCTATGCTCCAGCTTGAGGGAGGGTATTGAGTATATTAATAATAATAGTAGTGGGACTTTAGTCCCATATTGCCTAGAACAAAAGAGAGAAGGGTTAGCCTCTCCTATTTATATGTAACTCTCCTTCATTAATAAATCATTCATTATTTCTCTTTACAAAACCAACGCCAAAGAAGTAAGTGCGGTATGAAAAACCAAGCAGCAGAGAAGTCCCTCGAGCCTACTATGTATGGAAAAGGGCGTCCCCTTCGAATGGGACCAGGTTTGTTAGAATGCCTTCGACAGCCTAAGCCGCATAATCTTTCCACGAGACGCAATCTACTGATATGAGACTTGATTATGAAGAAACCATTCTATAACGAGGAACTGATCTTAATTCAATCTGTCCCGATCGACCAATAGCGACAGTATTTTTTAACCGTGCTCCTCGTGAACGAGGAACGGGACACTATGTTGGGACGGGACATTACAGTACGTACTACGAGGATCGTGATACGAATCACTATATACGAGCACACGCAATACGAGAAAACTCAAATTCGTGATTAAGATACTGCAAACACACATTACGAAAGAATACGAAATATGAGAAAGGTACCTAAGACACATGCATATCCTTATAAATACTGATACGAGGAAAATGATAAAATACTGATACAAGGAAAAGGGTGTTACAACACTACCCTCAAATTTTTTTTGTCCTTGGAGTTTCAATAAGGTCAAGTATGCAAGAAAATATAGAAGTACAATACATGAGATACAAGTAATCATGACACGAGGCATATAGTAGACGCTAGTAATCAAGTATAGAAAAACTTAAAATATAAACACGTACTTGTTTACGGGTAAAGCATGAATAAACAAGAAATGCAAGAATACTATCGGGAAACTTATACAAACATGATAAAACACAGTAAACATGTAAATATATAGAATAACAAATTAACTAGTGCATAGTTAAAACTCCTAACATACACAACAAGAGAAGGACTGAGGCATAAGAAGGAATACGCCTCATGAGTCGATGTATATGGGTATCGAGCTCGAATAAAATCCTTGCAATCCCACGTTGACTCTTCCGGTGAGCGATAGCTCTAAGAAACATGAATTAGCTGTATAGTCCAGTTCTTAAGCACCTTCTTTCTCCGGTCCAAAATAGAGACAATCTCCTTCTCTGTAACATATATTGATACCAATGACCTTTGTGAATGATTGCAATATGGCTCGAATCCGGAATGTACCAGTGTAACTGAGATATATGAAACACATCATGTATCTCATGAGCAACAACAGAAAAGTGAGACGATAAGAAACATTGTACACTCGCTCGAGAATGTCGAATGGACCAATATATCTCGGATTAAATTTTTTCCGCACTCCAAATCTGATAACTCTACGGGCAGGAATTCCGAGGAATACATGTAATGTCCCGCTCCACATGGTTCATTGTGATGGTTTGTTGGCTCGAAGGACTTGGATTCATGCAAAGGAATCATTCAGAGTCTTTGTGATCGTGACGAAATCGATTCGTCAAATGATGGGTGGTTTTGATCCTTCTCTCCTTGACCTTCACACTTAATAACATTAAACTTTGCTCGTCTTTGTTGCTATTTTCCATTAATGCTAAGTAAAAAAACAAGATAAAAGCGAGTAAATATTTTTGTTGTCAACTTACTATATATAATATGGATCATTATATAACTGTTATAGACGTGGATTAACGTACTGCTATTTAAAGATATGAAATATGGACTATTGTTATAGACATGTGGAATATAGTACTATATGTTATTATGTGGATTATAGTGTTATTGTTATGATATCTTTTGGAATATTGTATGGTTGTTGCAGAGAAACAGAATGGTATGGTTGTGGTTTGATGCCACGGGATGGTATGGACGTGGCTTGGTATCATGGGATGGTCGGATGTGTTTTGGTATAACGTTGAATAGAGATTTATATTGTTTTATTTTAGTTTCTGTACGATGTATATGTTTATAGTTAAACTGTTCACAGCATTTTTGCATGGTTATGGACAACTTGTGTACAAGGTTTGTTTCCTAGAACAGTTGCCAGGGCATCGAGATTGGTTCGGCCTGGGGGAACTAGGAGAATAAGTGTTGACGTACTAGTACATGTAATTCAAGACCTTCAGTGGGACAAGTTACCTTAACTGAAAGGATTGTCGTTTTACCATAGATATTCCAAGATAGTGTCACCAATGAATTTTATATAGTTAGGTAATATGCTTGCATGCCTATCAAGTTGGTTGGAGGGACGAATTCATGACATATTTATATATTTTATAAAGGCTAACGAATGTCTTATGTAGGGACATACTTTTGATACATTTATATATTATGAATGATATCATTATAAATCAGGAAAAAATGGTAAGCCTTAGGTAAGATTAACTGTGTTGAGCGACACACACACATATATATGCTTATGAATTGTTAACTTATTTGAAGGCAAAATTAGAAAGATCACTTAATAATATTGCATACTCTTACATAATCAACCGTGTCGATTTTAGGTGTTAGGTTAAGTCCGCTCACTAGTGCATTCTCCAATGTGATGATCCCCAACTCCACATGTGCGAATAGTTGTTTGGACGTGCTAAGGCGTTGATGTTCGGTTGGCACTTGAAGCTGTTCGGCTGGAGATGTTTATTCTTTGTATATGTGGAACATCATTGATTGTATTAGTTTCATGAGTTAGTAAGCCTTATGACATTGCTTACTATATTGAGATTACGTCTTTGTAATCGAGTTATTTTTTTGTCTAGAGATGTAATTCCGTTGCAAATTATCAATAAAAATAATCATTTTTCATATATTGTGTCTATCAACTTTTCTGCTTATTTCTGCTGCAATGACTTTGATTTTGAGATGTTATATTGAGCGTGTTTGGTTCTTGCCTTGTACAAATACAATTTGGGCTTGTATGTCATCACGTTCAGTGTCGACTTTCGGTCCTGCGGAATCAAGACGTAACATAATGATATCAGAGCACATCTTTACTTCCTTAGACCTTAATGGATTCTCTTCAACTCTGAGTTGCTTCCGTGATCAAGTCTTTTGACCCTCCTTGAAGTTTTGTCGAGTGCTCCTTACAATAAGTCTATATATGTTATGATTTTCATGTGGGTATTTCATTGATTAACGATGACTTTGAAAATCAGCATCATATGGTTTGAGAAGACTCTGAGGCATGATGTTTGGAAAGAATAATTGGTGTTGGATGAGCAACATGAGATATTAGTAGAGGTACTGTAGAAAGTTGTGAGTATTGAAAGAAGTATGCCTAACTTCAATTAATGGAAATGAGTTAAAGTTATTCAAGTGGAATGATTATAATTGGATTTCAAGTGATTGCTGAGTAGCTTGGAATTAGATGTGATGTTAGTGGTCGTTGGAACTACCGTGGTAATTGTTGTCAGATTAAGAGAGTATTGGACAAGAATTTGGATGTATGAAATGGATGACTTGGCTAAGAAATCAATATGGATGTGTATTGAATTGTGACTTGAATCGATCAGAATAAATTATAAGTCGAGTGCAAAGACTTGGTGGTGCGATTGTAAGTTTATTTGAGCGTATGCAATTGACTCTAAGGATTTAGGAATGATATTGCTCGTTGACCTAAGATAGTCTATAGCTGATTTGAGCTGAAGTATGAAATAGTTGATCTTATATCTAGTTTGGAAGATGTCATTGGTTGAATCAAATTTGAGTTTAACGAATAATTTTATTTCCTAATTATGGATATATTTGATGGAATTGAGGTATATCGAAGATCAATAGACGTTGACTCTTGGATATTGTAATTGAACGAATGATGATTGAGTAACATATTGAATCATTGAATTTCGTTGTCTTGGTGGATTCTAGCTATATGAATTATAGATGGATTGAATGATAGTATTGGAGTTTCCTATGACTTAGTTAGTGACTTGGTTAGGTGAACCTGAGCATGACATAATGGATATTAGTTAGACTCAGCTTAACGAATATTGGGATTCCTTAGATTGACTTAATAGATTCGGAGTAGCAAAATTGATGGATTGTGAGGATTTTTTGAGTCGACGTATGATTTGGCTTGAATCGATTTGTAATATTGAAATGTTTAGTGATTGTGAGAATTGTCTTGATATGTTGATTGGCATTAAGTTGATTTTGACTATACAATTGAACTATATGCATAGAAATCGAGTACAAATTAGATTTAAATTAGGAGTAAGTTTTACTTGATGAATTATTGAGAAAGACATTAATTTTATGACTTATGATTGGTGATTGAGATTTACGACTTTGGATTGGTGGAACTTACCGTTCGGATTTAGGATGTCGATTATAAGAGTTGCTTCGATGGATTTCGTCGATTATGATACAACTGACGATGATTGTTGGGTGTAGTTATCCATGAAAAGATTTTTTAGATAGACTTCGACCTTGGATTGTTGATTATGATTATGTTAGCGGGTTGGTCTGAGTTGGTTCCTTAGCTGTTCGAGTTAGAAATATTTCTCCTAAGTTTGGGTTAGAATCCCGTAAGATTGTTGTTTAATCTTTGACCCTAGGGCGTGTGATGGGTGCAATAAGTTTTAGTTGTCCGTTGGAGATGAGTTAGCTAACCTTAGTGTTTAGGCAAACGTCCCAATATTGAGTGTCAATGATCGATATGATGACCTTAAGAAGAGTTCTCTAGGTAGATTCCATTAGAATAAAGATGAGATAGCGATATTGGAAAATAAACCTATGATTAATTTGTTTCTTGAAGATTTTGATTGATTACTTGCGGTTGGAAGAATAAGTGTATTTGGATTTTGTTGGATTGATTACTTAAACATGATCTCCATCACTTGTGATCCTACAAGAAGGTGGATGTTTCAGCTATTATATGTTCCAATCAACCTCGTTTTTGAACCCAGTCATTTTAGGGACACCCTGCATGTGCTGCTACAATGCTACATGCTAAAGCCAGAAGAGAATCATATCTTCCTTAATATTTAGTATAACCGTCTAAATAGGAATCTCTAGATACCACAGTAATTTGCCTACATTTCTGGCACGGAATATAATCACTTGCGAAGTAAAACCCCCCAAAAGAATTTCTGCTGTAAATCTTTGATGTCATAATTTGGTGTTGCATACCCAATTAACATGCTAGTTCTCTTTGATATAATCTCCTCAATCAAAATTAATGCCTCACAATATTGCAACAGATTTTTTTGAATATTTTGTGCTACCATTTTAAATGGTACTTTGAATAGATAGAGTGCTATCATTTTACTTGGAACTTTTTGCATGCAGATTTCTTATGAGTTACAAATATATTAATAACCTTTTTATGATGTTACTTCTGCTTTTCTTCATTTATTTCTTCTCCTTACAGGAACTTCAGTGTAGTGATTGGTCTTGTCGTCCACTAACAAAAGAACAAATATCATATGCAGCAGCAGATGCTTGTTACTTGCTTGAAATATTTGCTGCCTTTGAATGCAGAATTCTCACAGAAGGTATAATTTATATATATATATATATATATATATATATATATATATATATATATATATATATATATATATATAAGAAAAAAAAAAAAAAATATATATATATATATATATATATATATATATATATATATATATAAGAAGGTAATTTTATATCATTCAATCAATTACACATACAGTCTATCCACTTAAGTGGCCTCATTTTTTGCAGATAGTATGGTCCGAACATCAAACTCAAGATTATGTGATACACCATTACAAGTCTCTGTTCTAAAAGGCGTCCGCCTAGGCGCTAGGCGCTGGGTGCCCGCCCGATGTCCGCTTAGGCGCCCGCCTAATCCCTCTGACATCCAACTATGCATGTTTTTGGGTTTTATGGATTTTTTTCTGCAATTTTTAGTAGATTTTTTTGGATTATTTTTATTTTTTTGAACCGCCTAGATCTAGGCGTCCGCCTAGGCACCCGCCTAGGTGGGCTAGGCGCTAGGCGGAAGGTGTCCGTCCGACTAGCGCCTAGCGCTTTTCACAACCTTGTTACAAGTAGTCATCAACCCTTCAAAAATCCTCTTGTTTCTCTCTCTCCAGATATGCCAAACAACATATGATAGTCGAACTCGAGCTTCCTTGATCCATGTTGCCTCCTTCCTGCTGCACTGCGTAATTATCTCCATAATCCTATCCAGAACCCATGGACCACTACCTACCAATCGAAGTTTCCACATCTAACTATGCCAAATCTGTGACGAGTATGGGCAATGAAAAAATAGATGATTTATTTATTCATGATGAGCCATGCATAGAATACATAACAACTCGCCTACATGAATACCAAACTTCTCCAGCTTGTCCAGCGTCAGAAGCCTTCCACTGGTAGCCTTGTACATACAAAACTGTATTTTAGGAGCTACCCCATGGGTCCAGACGACCTCCCTTCTAGCCATGACTGTCACGCCCCGACCCACTAAATCATTCGTCCTTGCATCGATTTAGCCGAATCAATCGTCATCGCTGGAGCGTGATGCCGTACGAGTCTGGATTTGCACTTGTACAAGGCTAGATGATTTAAATCTTTAAAATGGTTTTCTCAATTCAATATTCGCAGCGGAAGAAAACAAAGTCATATTAAAGTTACACAAAGCATATGAAACAATTCTCTTTATTCACTAAGCAGCGGAATTACAAAGGCTTTCAGTACCAAATGAATCTGCCAGATTGGCTTACAATACTCATGATCTCTCTAGTCTATAAAGGATTTTATCGTTCCATACATTATGTTTTCTATATCTCGGCCGTATCATCCTATTGCAAGTCTGAGCGTCAATGTGATCGCACGCCCCAAAATGCTATAGCATTCAATGCCTCAGCGCGTCCAAGTGAAGTTCTGCCGCGAGTAAACCATTACCTGCATCCTGTAAGCAATCTAGTGGGGGGTCAGTACTAATCCTCTCGCGTACTGATAAGACCCACTCAACTAAACTGACACTAAGTAATATATTGAATCATGTAGCTTAATTTAGTAATCTTTCTATCTTTGTCTTAGGATCAGTTTTATGGCATATTCGAAAGCAGTAAATCTTGTATTTCATAGCAAACATGTTATTATTGATTCGTGTAAGCAAGCATGCAACATTGGTATAACTTGTGTTGTTTCGTGGCGACTTCTTATTAATATCGACGCACTCATTCTTACACCGTTGCAAGGTGCAAGGTGAATACGCATACCATCTTTTTCTGTCATGTTATAAGTGATCTCTGTGCATGATCTGTGTACCTGCACTATTCAGCCTACCGGCCCTTATTTATATGAAGGTCACTGGCTTCTCTGCTCAAGAATGGACTATATTCTCATTGGCATTACGACACTACCCATTCATCCTAGAGTGCGATCCTTGCTGAAGGTCCCGTAATGCCTCACACTCCCTTGGCACAATAATTATTCCTCCTAGGCTGAACAGTTCCGACGTCCCGGTGATCTTGTTCGAAAAAAACAAATCCGTGCACGGACAATATACTCAAGTCCATTTGACCATGCAATACACGTCTAACTCATACAACCAAACATAGTCCGAGTCCGAAACTCAGACTTCACATCATCTTGCATTTCTCACATTCTTTCTTTCAGTGTTCTCACTCCTTTCGATGTTCTCACTCTTTCTTTCAATGTTTCATCCCTCGATTCAATCTTCAATGAACGACCCGAAGGTCCCAAACATTTCCAAGACAACATACTATACATTTGACAGTTCCGTGGCATTTGTGCCACAACTGCTTACTTCGCACATGAAGTATATCTTTCAATGTTCTATGACTTAACGTTCATTGTTATGCCATTCGTGCATCAAATGCACGTCTCGACTCTATCTTTCAATGTGCTAGATTTATGTTCTTTTCCTCCGACTCGTGCACTTGAGGCAGGTCTCGATAGAGTATTTAATATTCTACAGCTCGTGCACTGATGCATTCACGTCGATATAATCTTTCAATGTTCTAGCCTTCTAACTCGTGCACGAAGGCATGCCTCTGATAGATGTTCTATGACTCATGCCTTGAGGCACGTTTTGATTCGATTGTTCTTAGTGTTCGACACGTACTATAAATTCTCTCATTTGAGCCACACTCGTGGACTTGATCGTTTAACTTAGCATGCAAAGGTACTTTTAATTAGGCATGACGGAGTAGGAAAGAAGGATCAAAGTCCTCCCACCTTATGTCGATACGCCTGATCATTTCGTCGGGCCGATGCGGCTCGATTTTTTAACTTTGTTCCACGGTCAACTCTTCTGACTTAGCCATTCGAGCACTTCGTGCTACGTTGAATTACTCGACAGATTCGGCCTACCGTGCCTCAGTTCGTTGCGAGGCGATGCTTTAGTTTTGGCGGACTCCGTTGCAAACAAGGTAAAAGATCGACCTCTTATAATTCAGCGTAAAAGCTTAGCCTGCATATGAAACCAACTAAAATCAATACTTGTCCAAATCGATCTTCGAGATGATTTAATGCTTTCTTTCGAGCCAACTTAACACTTGCATCGATTCACGTTGGTACTTCCTCGGGTCAACTTAACTCTTCGAGTGAACGACTCATCGTAATGCACCGTGAGGAGCGGGATATTACAATGACTGGATGATGCTCTCGAATCGCTTGGAATTTCTGTCCATGCTCAAACGTCCCACTGGGGGAAATCGTACACCCACCTATCCGCCGATATAGAACCATCCCTGGTGAATGGTCCGACTATGCAATCGAGCCCATATGTGTGTCTCCGGCTGCTAAACACTATGATGCAAAATGACACTATGATGCAAAATGCAACTAACCTGCTGCCGTGTATAGGTTGGATTATGCGCCTACCAGCCACACCTGTCCAACAAACTTTGGTGATGAATCAAAGGATCCAGCCATAAATTCGTTGTACTACCATCCTTGATAGTTCGAACAATCCGTTTCATCACCTTGTCCCTATTTTCTAGTATGTTCTTCATCGGCACAGAATAATTATTATTTGAGCGATGTATCCAAAAATTGTCCCCCTTATCTACTATGCATTCATTTCAGCTATAATGAGTCTTGAGATAGAAACCGCCAAGTCAATCTCATAATGGCTACCTCACGAAGAACTTGCAACGGTCGAATACCCACTCCTCCTTCCATCTTCGGCCGACATAGAGTATACCATCCAATAGCATGAATGCCTCCCCTCCAGATAAATTTGTGCAAATACTCTCTATTTGCTTGATAGTCGATGTAGGTAATAATATCGACTGAAACCAATACATAGCAATGGTCGTAATCACTGATCTAACCAACTCCACCTGCCCTCCAAATGACAGACACTGTGCATGCTATCCTTCAACCCGATGTTGAGTATACTCAACCAGGCCATTGCATTCTGTTTGCCTGGAGTAATTCACCGAAAGTGGAATCCTAGATATCGAAGCTCCCCCACCCGGACTCCAAGTATATCCGCCTGTCCCCTTTTATCACTACAGTGAGCATCAAAATACGCCTTTTGTCACGATTTAGATGGAGACCCGTATACTCTCCAAATTTCTTCACACCCGCAAACGAAGTAAGCCCTGCTCGCGACGGCGACATGAACACCAGTAAATCGTCTGCATAAATCAGATGTGACACATGTGGTTGTACTGATTTATATAAAGGCACTATATGTCTCCTTTGCACTGCCAGGTCCATAAGACAAGTAAAATATTCCATGACCAGAGTGAAAAGGTAAGGAGAGAGCGGGTCCCCTTGACGTAGACCCTTGTTGCTACCAAAAAATCCATAAGGTTGACCATGGATCAATATAGAGAACGTCGGTGTCGATATGCACACACGGACCATATCCACCCAAGCACGATGGAACTCCATGGACCGTATAATATGACGTACGAACTCTCTATTGAAAATATCATATGCTTTGCGAAGATCCACCTTCACACACTTTATTTCCACCAACTTTGTTAAATCCTCTTACCATCTTACGCGCCAAAAAATTGTTGTCAGCAATCACCCCCCTTTAATAAAAGCCGTCTGATTTGATGATATAAGGCCCTGCATAATAGACTCCATCCGACGACACATCAAATGTGTAATTATTTTATACAAATAATTACAGCATGCAATAGGTCGAAAATCTGCCAGATTAGCCGTCCCTTCCGTTTTAGAAATGAGTGTCAGAAATGTATGATTCAACTCTCGTAGGAGTTTACCATGCCTAAAAGAACCTTGGACCACTGCCAGCATATGCCCTTTAATGCTCTCCCAGTGTACCTTATAAAATTTGCTACCAAACCCATCTGGCCCAGGAGCCTTATTGGGGTCAGCTTTCAAAACAATGTCCTCTACCTCCTTCAAACTAACCTGAGCTAACAAGAACCGATTACCCTGTGATGTCACCAAACGTTTGCACACAATAGCAGGAAATGTAGTAGCATAAATATTTTGATTATATAATTTTGTATAATATCTTATTGCCTCAGCTTGCATCTTATCATAGGAGTTAACTTTTTTACCATCAGGCCCAATAATAGTACTAATGTGATTACGGTGCTGTCGCATCCTAACCACATCATAAAGAATTTAGAGCACTGGTCCCCTTCTCGAAACCACGTGCATTTAGCATGTTGAGCCAAATCGATCTCATCTTGCATACGCAGCGTTGCCACTTCTTTAATAAGAGCCTTCTTCTTAGATGCCAATTTGAGATTCATCAGATCCCCTTGGATTAAAGTCTGATATCGGTGCAGCTCCTCCTCTTCCACTTGTAGATGCCTCTTGGGGAAGAACCTACTCCACAACTTGAGCCTTTCTTTAACATGCTTCAAACGATGAACCAGCTGAAACTGAAGATTACCAGACGCGACCTCCTTTAAACCTGCCTCTACCACCTCTCCATATCCATCCATAAGAGGCCACTTGTTATTATATCTGAATGGCCTAGCCTTAGAACGCTCCGCTTGTACTAGATGAACACAAATTGGTGAATGATCACTAGTACACGCTTCCAGCCCCTGTGCTACCGTATCCGAAAACTGCCGAAACCAGTCCAAATTTCTTAAAGCTCTTCCAGTTGGCACACAACACGTTGATGATTCGACTTGTTGTTCCAAGTCCAAATATGTCAAAAACGCGTAAGCTGCTGCATACCGGAGTCCAGCAAGCACTGATGGAAATCATGAAGAATAGGCTGGGAAACCTCTCTTCCACCAACCTTTTCGTGACGAAACAACATAGTATTAAAATCTCTCATAATTAAGAGAGGAAGGTGATACCTGACTTCAGCCTGGACGCTAACATGCGTAATCTCCTGCCACAGAGCTTCTCTCTTGCGTCTGTCATTTTGGCCATAGATTGCGCTAAAAATGAACTCGAAAGCAATCAACTGGTCAGAGATGTGCACCAACTTCCCTTGCCATATCCTAATGTTCCATCTTATCCGTATCCGAGCCATAGTACATAGGTGCAAATTATGTACTTGCTGCCAATGTGCCAGAGTCCGCCTAGTCAGCAAATGCTCAGATTTAATTTTTGTCTCCAGCAATGCTACAATACTACAGAGAGTCTCCCTGACCCGCACCCCAACCTTCTTCTATCTTCCTAGTGAACACACACCGCGCACATTCCAAGCTAATATAGACATTAATTTGTAGATATATCCCCATCATGAACGACACCGTTGCCACCTGGGGAGTTGGCAGGCACCTCTTGAATCTCATTATCATTCTCCACTTCATCATCCTGACTGTGCTGCGTGAGCAATAGCCTCGTGTACGCCGGGTTCTCCATGTACATCTCTGAATTTTCCATTTGTTTCTCACGTGAATGTTTGTGTCCTCCTTAGAAGATAAGGCTTGCCTTTTGCGGCTTCTAGTACTTCTCGTTGAGATAGCATTCCCTTCCACTCTTGCCTGAGCTCCTCTTCCAGCGCCTCGAGTCAGTTTCCCTATGCCCTGATTCCCTGCACCTGCACTCCCTTTAGTAGATACATCTCGCCTCATCTGGAACACCACCATCGCCCCCGACGCCATCTGAACGCTTCCCTTTACCGCCTTGCGTTGGGTGGGCTACTGTTCCTCCGTCCGTACATGCTCAAGACCCATATCCACTTCTAACTCCATCTCTCGATGTACATCCGTCTGGAATGAAACTGATTGATGCGCCAATGGCTCATCTGGGGGCCACACAACCTCAATATCTCCTCCATATCAGGGTCAACATCCCTCCCTATATTATGGCTACCTTCCCCAGAAGGCATATCCACCTTCCTCTTGCATTCTTTGGAAGGATGACCAAAGCATTTACCATCCCTCCCTATATTATCGACCTTCTGACTAAGGACCTCTCCCGTCGGTATCTCATATTCTATCTGTGTGGGAAGCTCTTTGCCAGCCTCAATCTTAATGAACACCCGAGCATAACTCATCCGTGATCTGGAGGTAGCAACATCATCAGCTTTGATAGGTCAACCGATTAAGATGGCCAGTCGCATCATCAACGGCACACTCCAATACATAATGGGTAGTTCCGAAAAACGAATCCAGATAGGGATAACATGCTAAACTTCACGCTCGCAAATAGATCGAGGCGTCCATTCATTTATAATGATAAGTCTCCCATCGGAAGTCCAAGGTCCGCTTTGCAGAATTCTTTCCATGTCCTCCTATAGCCCGAATCTGATGTAGTAGAAACCATTCTCCCTAGAGAAAAACTCCATACTTCCTCGAGGCTGCCAAACACGAAATGCATATGCTCTAATTTGACCATAAAACGGTCTATTGTCAAGCACGTACAACACAACTGTATGGTGCCAATACTCTGTCGCCTCAGCCAGTTCCTCCTCAGGGAACAAGGCACGCACCCCTGCACCCACCTTCTTTGGCGCAATAAATCTCATCTGTCTATTAGCCCCATCCATCGTGGAACGACATAGGTCTGCCCATGACTTACTAGGTGCAGCCGTTCCCATAGGAGCCTTTCCCTTCTCCGCAAGGGAGGTCTGCGGTGGCCTATTACTTCCTACCCCCGTTCTCCCTCTTCCTGGCCCATGCCCCACCCCCCTCGTGCGCATCACCGACATGAACCATTCCACTCGACTGCGCAGTGGTGCCTGGGCCCTTCCTGTTCGTGATGCCGCCGCCCACGTGTCTCCAGCCCAACTGTGGTTCCATCGTCTGTGTCTGTGCCCCCTACCCGCAGTGAACTTGGCCCCTCCCGACACGGGCCGCCGTTGAGTACCATCACCCCATCCCCATCCGGTCAGTCGCCGTCCATCCCCTAGGTTTTCTCCCACGATCAAGGAACCTCCACCGCCTCCTTGCCCGACCTGACCTTTCTACCTTCGATAGACACTCGTCCATCCCCCTCCCTCCGCCATCCTCCCCCCTGGCCGACATGCCGCTGCCGACGCCTCCCCCGGGTCCCAAGTGCTCAAGAACACCAAGTCCCCCTCCCCTCTTTCGTTAGGGTTAGGGTTTTGTGGCCGCTATCATATATATATATATATATATATATATATATATATATATATATTGGAAAAATGGTAAATTTTATTCCAAAATCACTCAAACAATCATACAATCATACAATCAGGGATAGTCGTCCACCCTTCAGGTTGCCATAACAGTTACATCAAATTCTATATTATGTAGAATGCCTAAAGGTGGGGTGGTTAGTCCCTCGAAAATGCGACGATTCCGTTACCTCCAGGCATGCCAGACAGAGGCTACAAGCCGTACTCTGGCGGTCTTGAACCAAACCTGCCCTTTCCCTCTGCTTTCACGGATCCCAGTGATTGATATCTCCAATCTTTCTGCCTGTGTCGCATCCTCCTAGCTCTCTGCGGCATTGCTCAGTCCAGATATACCAGGACACCTCACACTAAAGAACAAGTATCGCATAGATTCATTGTCCACTCCATATAGAACACACTTCGGATTGGGCACCTGGATCCCAAAGGAAATGAGTATGTCCCTCGTCAGCAGCTGACCAAGAAGCAACCGGTATACACACAGCTGCATCTTATGGACCAGACCCTTGTACCAGATGAAGTTATAGTCCGCGCTAGGGGGAAGGTACGACGCACAAGGTTGTAGCAGCTATGGAACCGGAACTCCCCAGTGCCCCCAGTAACTTCCGGTGGATCCTAGGTCCAAGTATCTGCTGGCTGAGTCGGATCGATCCCAACCGCGCGAATAACCTCTACAAGCTCCACAGTATGACGGTAGATCTCTGGTCTCCATGTCACTCCCTGTTTCCAGTATACGTATTTTGAATACATGTACTGCCTAAATGTATTTATTTAATATTTATCATGTATTGTTTTGTATTTAAATCTCTTTAAATTCATGTCAATTAATTTCCTGCAATTAATTATCTGCAATTTACTTTCTGCTTTCATTTCTTTGCTTTAGCTAGACTTGGGTTCGGCTTGGTTTGGTTTAGTTAGTTGGTTCATCATGAACCAAACCCAACACCCCCACCTACCACCACCTTTTCATTTAAAGCCAACCCCCTTTCTCTCTCTTCATTATTTTTCCCTCACCATTACTCTTCTTCTTCTTCCTCATTACTCTCTCCACCTACCAAACCCATAGGCAAGTACATCTTGCTTCTTCATGAGGACCCATTTTTATGGTTCCATTCTCTTTCCCTTGTGATTCTAAGAGAGTTTAGAACTTGGCATTTCTCGTTTTGAAGTTTTATTTTTAGTAGATCTAGAAATTAGTTATTTTCAGATTTTGGTGGTTTTGATCTATCAAACTTCTTTATTTTCAAGTTTTGATGGTTCCATGTTGTAGAGAATTTTATTCTACCCAATTTTGACCTTTGCAAAGTTGGATTCAGGCTTATTTTGACCAAGTTATGGACTCTTGAAGCTTTGGGTTCAAACCATGGAGTTCATGCTGTTTTGGAGAAGACAGTGAGCAGTGCGCGATCTTTTTAGCTTGTGCCAGTGAGTTGCGCGCGCTCTTTAGTGCAGCGCAGTCCCCATACGCTTCCTTTTGGAAGCGTATGGATCTCATACGCTGCCTTTTTGAAGCGTATGTCTTGCATACGCTGACTTGGGTGACAAGGAGTCGTATGGAGTACATACGCTAGCCTTGACTTGAGCGTATGTCTTCCATACGCTAGCCTTGACTTGAGCATATGTCTTCCATACGCTAGCCTGACTTGAGCGTATGTCTTCCATACGCTAGCCTTGACTTGAGCGTATGTCTTCCATGCGCTAGCCTGACTTGAGCGTATGTCTTCCATACGCTAGCCTTGACTTGAGCGTATGTCTTCCATACGCTAGCCTGACTTGAGCGTATGTCTTCCATACGCTAGCCTTGACTTGAGCGTATGTCTTCCATACGCTAGCCTGACTTGAGCGTATGTCTTCCATACGCTAGCTTAGCCTGAGCGTAGCTTGACCTGAGCGTACGCTGACTTGAGCGTAGCCTGGCATAAGCATAGCCTGCTTACCCTGGATCTTCTATAGCCCTGTATATTGATATCTTATTAGATGTTTAACGTCCATTTTATATCCTTACGCCTTTTTGCATAAACTTGATATAGTCATAATATGCTAATATTTCTGTTAAATATAGATTGTCACGTGAGATGTACCATGTGTCGTGAATTGAGTCATAGATACCCAGATTGACTGGAACTTAACCCTGAGAGTCGTAGACTCGACCCCACTGAATGCTATTTGACTTTCATGCCTTGTCACCATTGATGATAATGGTTATCTTGACTAAAAATTGATCATGCGTTCCTAGTTGGAACTAAGAGACTGGCTAGTCGTCTTATTGAATGAAATGAATGAGACACGTTCATGTAATGGACTATTGTACTCGATTAGCCAATCCCGAATATTGGCATACAGGCACATGCAGGCTTCAAACTATTTATTTATCTATTTTACAAAAACAGCATGTGTACTTTATGGTCAAGGCATGATTACTCCGTGGTCAGATTTGATTGTTGCATCACGCTATGTAAAACCTACAACCTAGCCGCACGGGTATCGTTGTAGAGTTGCGCATATCGTACTCCGTACGAAAGTACTCATTTGAATGACCATGATCCACGGTATGGAACTTCACTCAACGTAGGTAGGGGTGAGCATTATTCGGTTTTGGACCGAAAACCGAACCGAACCAAACCGAATAAGAGGTTCGGTTCGGTTTTAAAAAAATTCGGTTCGATTTCGGTTTTGAAAATACTAAAATTTTTTATTCGGTTTCGGTTTTGGTTTTGGGTTTCGGTTTCGGTCCAAAACCGAAAACCGAATAAGAAAATTTAATTAATTAAATTATATATATATGTGTGTGTGTGTACTATATATATAAGTATTAATATATATAGGTATATACTAAATATATATAGGTATATACTAAATATGTCTATGTATATTTAGTTACTATATATATTAACAAAAAAGGCTCAAAAAAATAAAAATATATGAATAAAACCGAACCGATTTAATTCGGTTCGGTTTGATTCGGTTTTGGGCCAATTCGGTTCGGTTTCGGTTTTGCTTATTCGGTTTCGGTCCAATTCGGTTTCGGGTTATTCGGTTCGATTTAAACCGAATAAACCGAATGCTCACCCCTAAACGTAGGGACTATTAAGTTAAATAAAATAATGATGGCATGGAGAGAATGGATTCCCGAGTTCTTACATGGCAGCCCCCTTGGGACTATTAAGTGCCCGACGGGCCGGCTGGTTCCCACAGATACTGTAAATCTGTCACACGGGCAGGGAACAGTATCTGCTTATATTATTGTACATGCTATAACGGCGGGCGTCCCGCTGGGACTCGTCTAACTACATGATTGGCGCAATTGATTGATTGGATAGACTAGCCTTGCTTGCACATAGTAAGAACTGAAGAATCTCTATTTGCATAATTCCAGGATAACTTGGGACTCACAATAGCAAGCCGTAGTAGTTGATTGGCCGTTCAAGATGATTTGTTTGTGTACTGTACCTACTATGTTACTTCACTGAGATGATCAGAATGTCAGGACATGACGGGCTAACTTCTGTCCTTGTTTGGTTGGGAGGTTGGTTCGAAGTGTCGTGATGTTAGGTGAATCCTAGTGAAAAGCAGAGATCTATTATTATATTCTCTTACTTACTGGTTTAGTCCTTCATATCGTGCTTCCTTGTGGTACTTGCTATTAGAGGTCTAACCTCTCTGGTTTTGCATGGCCAGATTTAGAGCCAGTCCCCGAGGATCCAGCTTACTTCTACCTCCAAGATGGTCAATACTAGAGGGATGATCGCAGGAGGACTCGAGTGGGTTCCTTACTTCACCGTTCGTTTTGTTATTTACTTCATACTTAGCCGTTTGGCACCGACATGTTAGTCGGATTGCCTTGCACTTACTTTTACATAGTTGTAATTAAGTCAGACTGCAGCTGATAACAATTGTGTATATGTTACTATACCATCTGGCTATGTTTTGTAAAGCCAGATCTCCAGAACATTTTGACTGAGCGTTTGGGACGTCTTACTGCTTTATCTTACATGTTCTCTATTTCTGTTTCTTGTTTTGAATGATTGAGACAATAGATGTGAAGTAACCATAGTAAGACTTTCATGTAGTATGCACCCCCTCGTCTGGTTAGACAGCATTGATCGTATTATACGGTATTCATCTACCCGTAATACGTAGCTGGCTGAGTCATTCCCCCGCTCTCCAGTATTCTGGTTCTGGGGCGTGACACTCCACTCTTCATTTCTGATAATATGCTGGCAGATCAGCCCCCTACCAACCTCCCTGTGAGATCGGTCACCCAGAATCTCTATCAGAGTTTGATGCTCTAACCAAGGATCTCGCCAGAGGTCAGTCCCAGCTCCATCTCTTATAGTCCTCCTGATGGATGATTTGAGTACAGCTCTGTGTCGTAGAATATGCTTGAAAGTGACAGAGTGGTTGTTGTTGAGGGAGCAGGTCCAGAAGTTGTCCTGCTTCACATACCGACTGTACATCCAATCAGCCCATAATGACCCACCATTGATGAACCTCCACGCCAGCTTCAAAGCAGAAGCCTCCCTGACAGCCAGCATGGGTCTAAGGCCCACCCCTCCCTTCTGCCGAGGGCGGCAGAGCTGCTCCCAAGAGATCACATGCATTGCCCCCTCCAGATGAAGTTGGCGTAAATGCTCTCATTCCAAACAGTGGCGGCAGGAACTAGAAAAGTGCCAGTGCCGAGATGACCGATCTAACTAGCTCAATGTGTCCGCCAAATTACAGGCCAGCAGCTTGCCACTCTTCGACCCTCCTCTGAGCATACTCCACCAGACTGTGACAATCCAGGTCCCGAGCATAATTGACTGTCAGAGACACTCTTAGACATTTCACTGAGAGATTGCTTCTATCTACGCCCAGAACTTCAGCTCGTTCCTCCTTCAGAGAGCATAGTGAGCTGAAGTAGACACGACTCTTCTCTCGGTTCAGTTGTAGCCCAGTAAGAGTTTCCATTTCTCCCATAATCCCAGAGATCGTGGTCATTTCTTCCATAGAGGGGTGGAGGAAGGCCAGGAGGTTCTCAGCATAGATGAGATGAGTAACAGGGGGCTCGATACTCACTGAACAACGGGTCAGCCGTCTACTGTGAACCTCCTTATCCATCAGGCCATCACAAGCGTGAACAGGTAAGGTGACGGGGTCGCCTTGTCGGAGTCCTCGGTTGCTGCGTTAGAAGAACCCATACGGAGTACCCTGGATGAGTACAGAGAAGGTAGGGGTCGAGATGCACTCCCTAATCCTCGTAATCCACCGCTCGTCGAATCCCATGGCTAGTATCAGGTGACATAGGAAGTCCCTATTGACCATGTCATAGGCCTTCCTCAGGTCCAGCTTCACACACGCCTTCTTTCCTCCTGGTTTATTGAACCCTCTCACCATCTCATGCGCCAGAAGACTGTGCTCAACATTCGATCTCCCCTTTATGAAGGCCGCCTGGTTCAGAGAGACAAAGTCCTGCATAATCCCCTCCATGCGCCTGCACATAAGGTGCGTAATTATTTTTAAAGATAATTACAGCACGCTATAGGTCGAAAGTCCACCAGCGAGGTCGCTCATTCTTTCTTCGGCACAAGGGTTAGGAAGGTATGGTTAAGCTCCTTTAGCAACTTTTTCTCAGAGAAGAACTCCTGGACCGCCTCGAGCATCGGTATCTTCAGGGCATCCCAGTGGCGTTTATAGAACCCACTGCTAAATTCATTCGGCCCCGGGACCTTGTTGGGATCTGCCTTCGTGATGGTAGCCTCCACCTCCTCCAGAGTAACCGGCACGAGTAACTGGCTATTCCCATAGGGCGTCACCAGCTTCTTTGTAATGATATCCGAAAACACAGAAAGATAGTCAGTCTAAAAATATAAATCTGAAAGTACCTGACAACCTCCCCTTGGATCTTCGACGACTCTCCAACCAATTTGTCCTCGCCATCAAGCAGGTGGGAGAGACTATTCCTATGTTGTCTGGTTCGGATCACATTATATAAGAACTTGGAGCAACGGTTACCCTCCTTGAGCCAGGAGCATTTAGCACGCTGGGCCGCACTAATCTCTTTCTGCAGTCGGAGGATGTTGACTTTCTCAATTAGCTCCTTCTTCCGCGCCGCTAAGGACCCATCCAGTATATCAGTTTGCATGAAATTCTGGATGGACCTGAGTTCCGCCTCCTTGTCTTCCAGGACAGGCCTGGGCTGGCTTTTCACCCAGCTCCAAATGGTCTTCTTCGTGCTCTTAAGGATGTGTACCATGCGGAACTGAGCAGTGTCCCCCTGCTGATGTAGAAAACCCTCAACAACAGCCTCCAAGTATCCTCCAGAAAGAAACTAGCTGTTGTCGTAGCGGAAAGGATGCGACTTCCACGAAGGCCGGGCAGTGAAGCCGATCCTGATAGGAGAGTGATCACTCGTCCCAGCAGCCAGGCCCTCTGCTACAGAGTTTGGAAAGAATCGGAACAACTCTCAGTTTTCCAAAGCTCTATCCAGCTGACAAGCAACTCAGTGTTTACAGCTTTGTTATGCCAAGTCCATATATGTCCTGTTCGGTCCAAGCCCTGCCCTGTAGGCCTGACTGAAGAAGACATCTCTGAAAGTCATACAAGATCTGATCAGGAACAGGTCTGCCTCCCACCTTCTCCCTTCTGTGAAGGAGGGCGTTGAAATATCCCATCAGCAGAAGAGGAAGGTGCAAAGAGTCAGTCGAAGCAGCCACACTGGCAATATCCCTCCGAAGGACCTTCCGCCGCCGCCTATCGTTGTGGCCATATACCGCCCCCAGCAGGAACCATAAGCCACCCTTATTGGAGAAGGCAATAGCTATCAGCTGCTTTGACATCAGAACCAGATCACCTTCCCAGTTGGTGCTACTCCATCTGACCCAGATCCTAGCTATGTCGTAAATCGCCAAGTTGTGAAGTTGGATCCAATTGGGAGGAGTCCGTCGTGATAGCGTCCTCTCCCTTTTGATCTTTGTTTCCAGAAGCACTAATTTGTCACACTTTTCTCTCCGTAAAACCTCAGAAATCTCTCTCCATCGTCCTAAGGAACAAGCACCTCGGACGTTCCACGCGATTACAGTCCTTAATTATTAACAGGGAGGCCCCCCTGAAACCCTTCTAGACCAGTACCCGGGAATGCTACCACGTCTGTCGCCGCCAAGTCCTTCTCCAAACCAGGAGTAGTAGTATGCTGAATAGCTGTTTGGGTGAGCATCAATGCCCACGCCGGGTTGTCCACACACAGTGCCTTGCTGTAGTCAGGCATACGGCCTCCCTCCCGAGGATGTCTCTCCCGAAGTTGGCCAACATGTCTCTTCCTGCTATAGACTCTCTCCTCGGACACCCCACCTTCTCCCTGGTGATCTCGTCCCAACGCCGTCATACCTCTGGTGACCATACTCCTCTGTACGGTAAAAGTGACCATAACCCCACTGGGCTGCTCCGGCTGCGACGAGGTAATCAGGCCCAGTCCAATGGCGTCGTCCATCCGTCGGTCTCCCTCCTGCAGGTCACCCTCTACACTCTCTTCTGCTCCGCTAGCCCCTACCCCAGGGGTTGTTCTATGAACCGTAGCTGTCTCCGGTGGAGGCATAGTCTTCTGACCTCTGTTCGTGCAAGCACTAGTAAGATGACCGAAACAGGCACAATGAGAACAAACAGGCGGAACCCATTCGTACTCAACTTTCTAAGTGAGTACCTCCCCGGACGGAACCTCGTACTCCAGGAGACTTGGTAGCTCGCTATCGGCACTAATCTCTACGAACATTCGAGCGTACATCAGTCTCGACCGAAAGACTGTAGCGTCATCAGCCTTAATCGGTTTGCCCACTAGGCTGACGAGTCTCATGAGAATGGATATGCTCCAATATCTGACTGGGAACTCCGAAAGTCGAATCCAAACAAGAATAGCGTTGAGGACATCCTTCTCATACCTCAGCTCCGACGTCCACTCCCGCAGGATGATCAATCTCTTATCAAACGTTCAAGGGCCTCCTTGGGTGATCCTGACGACGTCTGCCGCAAGCCAAAACTTGACATAATAGAACCCGTTCTCCCTTGCGAAAATTTTTATGCTACCCTTCGGCTGCCAAACACGTGTTGCATACGCCTGGATCTGCCCGTAGAAGGGTTTGTTTTCCAGCACGTACAAGACCAACGTGTTTTTCCAGAAGGCTGTCACCTCCGCTATCTCTTCCTCAGGGAACGAGGCACGGAAGCTACTATCCACCTTCTTTGGCGGCACGTACTCCACGGACGAAGGGCTTTTGGATCCTGCTGGCTTGCATATGTCAGCCCATGACTTTTCCGCAGGGCAGGTAGACGTCCCTTGAGAGCATGTGGTAGGAAGATGATACCCTATTTCCTGGCCTCCCATACTTGAAGCACTCCCTTTCCCTTTTTTCGCAGCCGTCGCCTTGGGACGCCACCCCGTAGTCCGACCACCAGTACTATTCCCCGCCCTTGGGGGCCCCCCTAGGCCGAGGGATGACTTCCTTGTCCCCGATCCTGCTTCCGTCCTCCTATCAGGGGTGGGACGTGCCTTCTGGTGGATCTGTCCTGTACTCAAGTCTTGTCGCGTACCACCATCCTTCCCCATACTCCTTCCCCCGCGACGTTTCGTAACCGTCGGCCAGCCACCGTTCTCCCTGAGATCCGCTTATGGATCCAGGTCGAAAAGCCAGAGATCCCGAAAGATCCGTGACCCCTAGGTCTTGAGGAACAACCGATCCTCTCCCCATTTTCATCGTCGAGTCACCGCCACCCGTCGGCGTGCCCCCAGCCCGCACTGGCCCAGCAGCGCCACCGCCGCTGGTGCCCGCAGCATTCCCAGCTGCGCCGCCTCCCGCGCTGGAGCTGCCTGCGCACGCGTCGGCACCGCTGGTGACGCCGCCTGTGCCCGCGTTGACACCGCCCGCTGCTCCCTTGGCCGGCCCGTCGCTAGTCGCGTCTGCCGCCGCACCGGGGTCCCAAGTGAGGGACCCCCTAGGGTTCGTCCGATCGCCCGCTTATATATATATATATTATATATATATATATTATATATATATATATATTAATAATATATATATATATATATATATATATATATATATATATATATATAATATATATATATATAAAATATATATATAAGCGGGCGATTGGACGAACCCTAGGGACCCCCTATATATATATATATATATATATATATATATATATATCAATTAGTGGGCTGCTTTGTAATCTATTTATAACTGATATATGCACAATAGAAATCTTGCTCAATGGCTCACTATCTTTATGTTTATCTCATGAACATGATTATTTTTCATGGTACCACAATGCATAACTAGTTCCTGGTGTGCATTATGGTTTGTTGGTTGATGGTTGCCTTAGAATAAATTTTAAGATTGCTTTAGCGCTAGCATACATGGTTGCCTGAGTTCATCATTTAGCTAGCTTTCCGCGATCCGGGGAACGCCTATTTGGGAAAACACGTTCTACGATCCGGGAGCACACGTTCCAGAATGTGGAAAGCTCGGAGAATTGGAACTTAGAAACCTACATTCCGTACATTCCGGCAAGTGAATACATCATGTACTTGGGTTTCCAGCTAAGCTTTTAAAGGAAAGATGTAGTTATTTTGTTGTTTTCCGTTATTTATAAAGCATAAGACTACTACCTTTTGAAAAGCCATTATTGATAGGATTGTTTGGAACTTATGAATCCATTTTGGTTTTGCTATTTTGATGATGCTATAATTATGGTACTTGATTAACGTTGAATCTTATACATTCATTATATATAATATTACATATTTGTTCCTTAAGGACACTCTGGAACCACGTTTGGTTAAACATATTGCGTTCCGGAGAAGCCTACAGCGAATGCATCTCGTACCGGGCTCAATGTATACCAGTTTCTCATTTTAGTTCCATGTCCTGGAGTGCACCACGTTCCAAATAACCATAACATATAGTAAATGTATGCAGTAACATTAAGCAACAAAATCAATGGATTTGTTCGCACTTGGTACCTTTATCATAGTAGGATATATTGAATATATGGTATCTGCATCAATTAGGTCAGGGCAATATATGGATATGGTACTGCCTTGCTCTTTGTATAAAGATGTAAATTCCAATATAAAGCACAACCATAACTTGATTATTAGTCTTGATGGGCTATGTCAATCAAGTCTCTACTAAGACTAAGTCATCTTCTCATTCTCTAATTTCTGTACCTTCCATATCTACAGTAGGGGGGTTCGGTTGACATACATGAGAAGAGCATGGGGAGAGGTTAAGAGAATGACACCATTGAATTGTGAAGACTGACCACTGTAGAGCATGTGACCATAAGAAGTTCCTTTAGCAACATCGTTTGTAGTACACCCACTGCAATCTCCATTCATGTGGTGTGTTATTAACTTATTATTTCATAGATTATATGGTTAAATCTTTGAAAAAACTTTGGTTGTATTTTTGGGTACTGTTTAGTTGGTCAGGCAAGTAAGACGTGATAAAAAGACCGAAGGTTGATGAGCAAGATGACTCAGAGATTTATATATGCTTATTTGCCTTCATTCCTAGTTCTGCCTGCCTTGGATTTCATATGTTTGGTTTATTTGCATAAGTTGGTGCCTCCTTTCGTCCTTAAATTAAGTATTATAGAACTGCCTACATGCACCATGGATGGACCATGAAATTTAGTCAGGGGGAACACAACTGCAGCAGTGGTCGGCTGGACGTGACAACAATGCTGTGCCTTGCGATAACATCATGATACGATAGTGAGGGGAAATGTGGTGAGCTGCTGCAGCACTGTAGTACACTATGGGGAGCACTTGTGCTGCCATGGTAGCAGTGTGGTGCATTGTTGCAGCATTGCACCGGACTACAGGAGCACAACTGTGCGGTCACAACAGCACCGTTGTGTGATGCGCTATAGGAGAACAATGTTGCGGTGGAGGCAGCTCTGCAGCGCACTGCAGGAAGAAATGGGGGTGTATACGTGACAACCCCACGGTACATTGTGGCAGCACTGTGGTTCTGTCTGGTGAGCACTCTGGCAGCAGTGCTGTGATCTGCTGTGGGCAACGCTACGATGTTGCTAAATATGGAGTCAGAAAAACATAAGTTACATAAACTTTACATTTTTGCTTCCATTTTCAGTTAGAGGCTTCTAGAGCTGCTGCTGTTGGGTAAGGAACCGTTGGAGTGAGGAGGCCCGAACTATTTGGTGCCTTGGAGGAGAACCCATGGTTGTAGGAGGCGGAAGGGAGAAGTGGTGGAGCGTTGTCTTGAAGATGTCTAAATTGGATTGGTAGGCTCAGGTGGAGGTGGAGACAAGGAGGTGGGTAGTGGTCGAAAGAGGAGAGTCAAGATTTGAGAAGTTGACGAGAAGGATGTTTCAAGGCTAGTAGAGAATGTGTTGATAAGTTTGAGTGGGAACGAGCTTTAAACACACTGAAAGGTGTTGTAAATTATTATTTCTCATGTAGGATGCTATACGAAGATTTTCTTTTTCTTTTATAAAATCCAGAGCCGGCATGTGTACCCTCATCTTCTTTCATGGATCCTCCCATGTTCCCATGAGGTAGATACCTTGCAACTATAGGCCTACTCATATTTTGGGTGCTCGCTCAAATTGTATATGATTATTTTATGCATATATATTTTATGGGTGCTTAAACCACTCAAAGATCCAGAGTTTGTCCACTGTTTCCTACAAGCACGTGTCATAGGCCCCTTTGACTTTCACATACAATTTCCATTCAATGCTACACCTCTTGTATATTGATATATGCATATGAACATTGTGTGAAAAGAAATTGATATTTACATATGAACATTTCTTACGTTGCATAAGTTGCCTGCTCAAGCACTGATTCGATAATGTGCCATTGAGCTGCTTAGGTTCCTTCATGATTCATGAGCCATCTATGCCCACCGTGCTTGAAAGTTGAAACATGTCCAATACTTGGCGAGTAGAAAGTGGGACAGCCAAAGTATCAATGTGGCTAACTTTATAAAAGTTGTCATCATTATTTGCAACTCCTGATGTATGAACGTCGTTTTACCCATTTCCCTACCCCCCCCCCCCCCCCCCCCCCCCCCCCCCCCCCCTCTCTCTCTCTTCCTTTTTATTGCCTTTATCATACCTTTTCCTTGGTTGGGAATTAATTAAACTTGTGTGAGTGATTTGTGAAACTCGTGGCAAACGCTTCGGTGATGGTCTACCATGGCTTTTAAGGAAGTTGGCACAAACAAGTCATCTTAGAAGACTGATATTTATAAATTCTCTTTGATTACGATGTTATTTGCATCGTTCTTTAAATTTCGTACCAGTTTAGTATTTTGTTTATTGACTATGGACATAAAACATGTATACGAAGCAATGTTAACTCAAAAATGGAACATTATGATATGTGGTACAGTAGGGGTAGGCTTCTTCATATGTTGCTAATACTAAATCTTGCAACACAAGATTTAACATTTCTTGTGATCTAAGCCTCATTCGATGCAGGTTACAACTACTAAGGGTTTAAAAAAAAGATAAGGATTAGGGTTTCTCCTTTTATCTCAGGAAGTTTCGATCATCATATTTCCTATTCTGGAAGGAAATCCAAGTCTGTGAAAGAAAGTTTCAAATGATATCCGTGTTACGTTTTTCTGGTAGCACTAATATGTGGATAGTAGGTACCTTTTCAGTAGTACTATGCTGTTTTTGCTGCTACAATTTAAGCATATATGGTTGGTTACATGCTGCAATCAAGATTTTTAAGTGTCGGTCGAAACTGATACAGGAACTACTGAAATGACCAATTCAAAATCAACACAGACTCCCTATATGCTCCAAAAGATACTTATAGGAAGGGTCCGAATACTGTGAACCTTGGCTGTAATGAGAAGCATTCCTATACTTGCTTTAGCTCTCAACAATGGCTGGTTTAGGTACCAGTCCTATAAGTTATATATTACTGGTATTAGAATTAGTGGGTCGGTGACGTTTTTAATTTTAAGCCAAAAGAAAAATTGATTCTTTTGCATAGGAAGAATAACTGTTTATCTTGTGAGGCTGTTGGTGGAAAGTGTAGATGTGTTTACCCTACTTCATATTTTTTATTAATTTCTTGTTACCTACTATTTCTTGTTATATTTCTACCTCCAGGCTTATGTTCTTTTTAGCAATTTCTATTTTTTCTTGACGTGTACGAGATTACAGGTGAAAATTTATCCAATATAACAGAACTGAGTACCTCGACTGCTAGTTTCGGACTGAAAGAGATTCTTATGGAACCAAATACTTGTAATAATGTATTGAGGACCAAGGTTTGTGCAGCATCTGATATCGTAAAATCGAGTACTTTCAAGATGCATGATTATACTATGCCCAACTCATGGACTTCATCTGGAAATATTTTTCCTTTGGAAGAATGTATTCTGCACATTGTTAGGAAGTATGGTGAAAGACTTCTGCTGAAGGAATCTGACACAAAACCTAGGCCTTCTAGGAAGAAAGGAAAACGCCCATCTTCAGCAAATGCAAAGTGCAAAGAGCAGTTGGAATGTAAAGGCATATGGGAGAGCTCCACTCCCTGGGATCTACTACTTGGTGGTGATGGCTGTCCAAAGTTCCTGTGTGATGTAATGGTATGATGGCTATCTTCACATAATATCTATTATATATGACTACGTAATATGTATTTATTATCCTCCATGTTATGGTTGCGCTGAATTCTCTTCAGGAAACCCTTGCACTTAGTGGTTAGCATTGCTTTTAGGGATTTTGTGAGATGGGCAACAATATTTTGTATTAGTAGGTTTCATGGTTTTTAATGTAGTTATGATGGAAGGTAAACAAAACTAGCTCCATAACCCTTGGAAGCAATATTTTCAGCTTATGCTGTAGCATGCATCTTCTTTGGAATGTTTATGATTTTTGTTTACTGGACAAACTAATTAAATCATTGTATACTATATCATCACTTCACCTTATCAAAATGGTCTTTGAACTTTGATTTTTTAATTTTCTTTTGAGCCAAAGCTTATAATAGGAGATATTTTGATACAGTTTTGCAACATCCAAAAGTAAATAGTAGAATTTCAACTATTCAAATGAATTGCAATTTTACACAGGTAGAAGGGTTGGCTCGACATCTACGATGTGTTGGAATTGATGCGGCTATTCCTTCTTCAAAGAAGCCTCAACCAAGGTTAGTTATATAATCATGTATTTGAATGAGTTGTTTGATCTCATGTTGGCACTTCACTTGCATAGGTTATTTCTCAAGATACTTGTTGTTCTCATCTAACCTTGATATTTTGTCTTCAGGCAGCTATTGGAACAAGCATATAAAGAGAAAAGGGTGCTTTTAACGCGAGATGCGAAACTCTTGAAGCACCAATATTTTATACGGAACCAAGTATATTTGGTGAAGAATCTACTCAAGAATGACCAACTACTTGAGGTAATTCGACTAGTTTTCTGTTAACTTAGATTTTTTTTGTTTTTTCTTGCATCCTCTTGAGCCCCCTCATTGTTAGAGGTTCTTTAAACTAAGCAAGGTACAAGGATTCCTGCTAAACAGGTTGCAAATGGTTGTGCCTATTAAGATAGAGAAATATCTTGTCTCCTATTCGGGAATTAGAAACCAAGCAAATCGAGTTGAACATAAGAACAAGTGTTAAAGTGAATCTTGACATGGGTGTCAAGTTTCCAGGCGTCCAGAATGTCCATCAGCATGGGAATCTTCCAGAAAACCTGACAAGTACGCATGGAAAGAATTTGGATACATAGGTAAAATATAACCTTCACGTAGTCGAGACTTTTCAAAGATTTCTCGGAGAGAGAACATTGGGCCATCCTTGTCCAGAAAGTTAGTGTAGCCAAAATAAGAATGCTAAGATGGATAAATGACAATACATTAAAGGTGGGATAAGAAACAAATGTATCCGTAGGAAGCTTGAGGTGGCGCCAATTGAGGACAAGATAAGAGAAAATCGACCTAGGTGGTTAGACATGTGCAACGCAGACCAATAAATGCCGTCGTAAGGGCCAATACTATAGTAGTTAGTGGAGCCACTAGGACTAAGGTAGGCCTAAAACATGGTTTGAAGTGTTAAAGAAGGATGTGAATTTTGTTAGCGATACAGAGGAAATAGCCCTTAACACAGCCAAATGAAAAAAGAGGATTCAAGCAACCAATCCCAACAATTTTGGATAAAGACATTGTTGTTGTTGTTGTAGAACATTGGGTCGTACTAGTACTACGTTACAGAGAAGAAAATGTGATCAATCAGGCTATAGGAGTGTAGGTAGGTAGAAGTAGAGGCTGATATACGGAGTGCTAGGACGAGGTACCAGGCAACCGGCATATTTCTTGCATATGTCGATAGGTGTCCTTTGTTGTGCTTCTATGAAGAATGGCTTCTCTAGCTTCTGATTTGCTAATTGATCCTCTCTTCCTCCATGGCCCTGTTTTCCAAATTGACATTAGCTACCCTCTCTTTCTTCTTATTACTTTTATATGAAAAATTTGAAATGGACTGCCAATTCTAAAGAGAAATCAATATTGCAAGGAATCTTTATTTGGCAATTTAATTTCAAAAGTTCTTCTTTAGAAGAGTTTCTGCATATTTTTATAAAGGCTAATTCTAAGGGCACTCCAAGTTTTATTGGGGGCTAGCCAAATTTCTTACAAAATTATTTACAAGTTTGCCATTCAAATTTTTACTTGGGGTTAGCCCAATTCCCCCCTCCTCCTCCTCCCCCCTAACCCTAATCCTAACCTTCCTCCTCTTCTGCCTCCTCCCCTTCGCCTCCTCTGCCTCCTTCTTGCACCCCCCCCCCCCCCCCCGCCCCTGCCCCCGTCGAGCTCACCCCAGCCGACGCAGCAGGCTCCCCCGCCTCCTCCTCCTCTTCTGCGTCCCCTAACCGTAACCCTCCTCCTCTTCTGCCAACTCAGCCGCCGCCTCGTCCTCCTCCGCCCCGTCGCCTCCTCCGCCTCCTTCCCGCACCCCTCCCGCCCCCATCGAGCTCGCCCCCGCCGCTGCAGCGGCCTCCTCCTCCTCCCCGTCGTCTCCTCCTCCTTCCCGCACCCCTCCCGCCCCCACCGAGCTCGCCCCCGCCGCCGCAGCGGGCTCCCCCGCCGAGCTCGCCCCTGCCGCCACAGCGGACTCCCCAGCCGAGCTCGCCTCCGTCCTGCCGGTGTCCAAAGAAAACCCTAATGGGATTTTAGGGGGGGGGGGGGGGCTAGCACCAAGTAAAATTCGGACTGTCCCCAGTAAAAGTTCCACTCTAATGGGCTGTTCCCTAGTAAGGGCTAGCCCCTAGCAAATATTGGAGTGCCCTTAGAATTAGCCTTTTGTAAACCTTCCATATCCAATGCTTTATGGTTTATCAAAAGCATAATTAATCCTCAATTGTCCCATTCTCAAATGCATTAACTCTGTGCAATGAATTAAAATCAATAATATCAAGATTATCAACTAGAAGACAAACACGCTGACAGTTTATATTCATCAGATTTATGTGAGTATTCTAATTTCATTTCCTGCTGTTCCAATTAATTATATATGAGACTTTTGTAAATTTGGATATCTAGCATCCAATCTTATTAGTTTTTCTTTGACCTCTTTGTGTGTCTTAGTACCTTGGAGAAAATTTGATTCCAATTTTTACCATAAGAAACAAAGAAAACTTTTATTGAAAATCTACTCCATCCTTTGTAGGGAAAGAGAGGTCCTAGTTTCAAAGTCCGAGGAACAGTAAAACTGGCCCTTATCATAAAGAAAATTCACTCCATCCATCTTTGTCTACATTATTCGGACTATGTGTAAATAAAAAGTTGAATAGTTTGAATCTCTCTCTCTCATTAATCAAGTGGTCCCACAAGAATGGTTCAGAATAGGGAGATGAATAATTTTGTAGATTCAAAGACACTTATCAAGAATCTAAACCTGT
This sequence comes from Iris pallida, assembly GCA_029216955.1. Lineage (NCBI taxonomy): Eukaryota > Viridiplantae > Streptophyta > Magnoliopsida > Asparagales > Iridaceae > Iris > Iris pallida. The sequence continues at coordinate 3,644,029 of JANAVB010010800.1, forward strand.
GATTACGATCTAAAATTTCAAAAACTGAATCACAAAATATTAGTTGATTCGGACTACATACACTGTAGATCCACAAATGAAAGAGAAGTATAACAACATTGATAAATTATCTAGACCAGATTTGATCAATCCAAAACTATATCTGTACCATTAATTATTAATATCAGGAACTTATAAGCCAAGTTATCGCATAGCCAGAATGGAGGGGTCATGCATTAATCAGTAAGACACTTCAGAATAGTAAAGCAATAGGAACTGAAAGTGACTCTGGAAATTTAATCTTTTGAAGGAACTTGTATTTGTACTGCAGTTAAAGATAAACTTGAGGAAGTATTAGTAGGTCAAGACATATCTTCTTTCTGAAAGATATGGATATACTGATTGGGTGGATGGTTTGAATTGCTAGAATTTGACATAGCTTTGAATCTGATGACGAGAAATTTTGAACTTCAAATTTGCCTCGTGGCTTTTAATCCCGTCTTTTTGAATGTATAAGAGGACTATTAATTTGTAAGTGTTTTCAACTGTCTATTAGTGGGCGATTGTGCATCCATGCATTTGTTTTGTGCTAACCCAAAAGTTCAACTGACAAAGCTAATCTTGACTCTTGAGGAGGTAACAAGTCAAGGCATTTCTTTTTGATAGATTATGGTATATTGATTGGATGGATGATTGAAATTGATAGGTTTGATGTAGCCTTGAATATGACGACCAACAATTTTGCATTTCAATTTTGCTCGTGGGCTTTAACCTTTTTTTTTGAATGTATAAGACAGCTATTAGTTTAAAAGTTCATTCAACTGTCTGTTAATGGGCGGAGCACATCCATGCGTATGTTTTGTGCTAATCTAAAAGTTGAAGTGACAATCATCGTTGCTCTTGGTTATTTAGCTTATACTCTTCCTTATAAGTGGACCATTGTGATTTTGTTCTTCTAGAATTTCAAAATCCGGATTCTCTTTGTTCTGGCTATCAACTGAATGTCAACCTCCAGATCTTTGCATTATGTTCTTGAGGAAGCTATAGATAAGAGGACTTCAATGTCCACATGTGAATATGCTGAAAGAAAGATTAAAATTTGCTTCACTTAGCCTTGAATTTAGAGCCTGCAAAGTCAATACCATGATGAAATCATGAAATCGGCTAGTGCTTTAAACCTTTTCTTGTGTATTCCCTAGTATCAGAATTGTGTTATAATATTTAATCATTTATATATTCTTATGATAGATGAACCAAATATTGGTAGGCATGTAAGTTGAGCTCATTGAGTTGGCTTCGGAGCACATCCAAGCTCAAACCTTCCTCTCTAAACCCCAAGACGGGCCCAACCTAATCTGTTACCGGGTCGGAGTCTACTAACACAAATCCAACCCAAGCTTTTGAATGGGCATATTCGGCTTGGGTTGTATTGAAGTTGGCTTGTGGAAATCGTGGGTTGGATTGATTTTAGAGTTTGTTTGATCAAGTGATCAACTCACAAAACAAGCAAAATGCAGCAACAAATAGCCTTTGTAATTTTTTTGGATCGGCTGTTTGAATCATTTCTTCCATTCAGCTCTCTTAAGGGTGTCTTTTGTAACACACAAAATGAGCAAAATCACAAGGAAAAATTTAGGCAAAGGATTCAGCGGAGTATATAATTTGATAACTTCATTTCTTTTGGAAATTTACAAGCTTTGAGCAGTGGAGAATCAAATTATTCTCATTATACTTTGAGCCAATTTACAAATATCATACTATCGTTCTAAAGGCGCGCATGTCTAATACAAGGAAATATGATAAATCGAATTTTCTGTGAGTCTAGATCTCCATATTGCAGTTAGAAGCATATCTTTCAAGCCTCAAAATAAATGCATGCTCTGTAGTGTTTGCAAAAGCCCCACTGTAGCTTAAGTAATATTCCTCATGATTGAAATATTGAAGTAAGAATCTGAAGAAATCAGGATCCCGGGAGGATACAATCTAGAAATATGGTTACAAAATAAAAAAAATAAAAAAATTACTGATAAAAGGTAGATAAAGAGTGACCATTTTACTGAGATGCATTTTTGAATCATCTTATTTTTGAAATATTTTCAAAAATCTCACTATATATATATATATATATATATATATATATATATATATATATATATATATATATATAAAGAGTGAACATTCACCTTGGACATTACAATGGACACATCCTCTTGAATTCTCTTCATCATACAGTCTTGTGTATCTCCAGCTAATGAAAGACCTCCTATTCCCTTCCTTCCAAATGTGCCAGACCACAACTGATAGGACAACTCTCATAAGGATTCAAATTTTGCTTTTCTTTCTTTTTTCTATGCCATTTCAGTGTTGTGATCTCCTCTTCTAATGAACAACACCCCCCCCCCCCCCCTCCCCCCCCCCCCCCCCTTCCCCCCTTCTCTCCCCTTTGGAAGACCAATTTCAAAGAGCTAAGCTTCCATATGTTATATGCACAATGAAAGAACATATGCTGGATTGATTCTAACTCAGCTTTACATAGAGGGCATTGGGGTCAATTTGCATACCCCAGCTAACTAGACTATCCTTAGTGAGCAGTCTGTTGAGTATTGCCTTGTACAAGCAAGCACCCGTATTCAAACAGTTGCCACTGAACCACACCACGCTATGCCAGTCCACAATTTGCTGGTGTTACCTGACAAGGTGCATAACAGACTTGAGGATGAAAAGCCCATCCTTTGTACCCTTCCAAACCCAATAGTCTGTCAATTGAGAGTTATCTTGATATCCATGATTTCCTCCTCCGGAAGTCTGGTAGCCTCCAGCTTGTCAGCCCTCCAAGTACCTTCCTCTATGATACTGTTCAATGGACTATTCCCCTGTAGGATATGCAATGAGTCCCATCCAAGTCTAACAATGAGTCTATCTTGTGGCATCCATGGGTCAAACCACACACTAGTTTGCTCACCATTAGCCTCAAGAAATAATAGTAAACCATCAGCATACATGAGATGAGTCACAGTAGGCCTCATATTTTGGAATAGAGAAGTTATCTTATTCCTCTCCTCCCTCGTAGTGAGAATAATAGACAGAAATCTATTACCATAGTGAAGAAGGCGACTTGGGGGTCCCCTTGCCTTACTCTCCTGTTACTGTGTAGATACCCATTTGGTTCTCCTTAAGAATTGAAAATCAAGGGGTAGTAATACATGCATTAACTAGCATAATCCACTTTTCATTGAACCTGAAACAATGCATCAGATGACCAAGGAGTCTCCTATCAACAGCATCATAAGCTTTGTGTAGGTCCAGTTTTATACACCAGTTAGCAGCCTCTGGTATGTTGAAGTATCTAATTAGTTTATGAGCCAACAAACAATTATCAACTATATTTGTCCCTTTGATGAAGACAGTTTGGTTAGGAGACATTAGCCCAGGCATTATATCTTCCATATTCTTGCACATAATTCCTTGCCCCCTCCACCTTTGGCGCCAAAGTGACAAAGGTGTGATTGAGTTGGTTAGGGAATTTTCCAGAATTGAAAAACTCCCTGATGGCAAGACATCCTGTTTGATGATGTCTCTGTGCACTTTTAAGAACTTTGGGGTGTAGCCATCAGGCCCTGGGGCCTTGTTATCATCACTTGTATCCATTATAGCCTTGATTTCCTGCATGATAGCTTCCGTAAGAAGGAACCTGTTGTCCTTCTCTGAAACAACCTTTATGTAACAATTCTAGGGTAGTATGTGAGTTGCCTAAGCTTGATACAACTTGATACAACTTGGAGAAATAGTTAGTAACCTCCAACTGAACTTCAAGTCAGGTTCGCATTTTTCATCCCAAGCCCAACCTGAGCTATTTTCCAGTTGGATTGTGTCAAACACAGTTCTGCTTAAGCTCTACATATTGGTAGGATAAGTCATCTTGTTGAAAAATGACGTCCATTAAATGCTATTATGACCTAAATATGTGAATTACAATCCAAGGTTTCACTTATCTACGCACTATATCAAGATACAATTTCAGCTTACTCTGATTTCCATGCAGTGGCGGAGCCATGATTTGGGTGTAACGGGTCAAAATCGACTAGTATATTTTTAATCCAAAAAAAATGTAAAGAAAAACTAGCATAATTAGTCATAAAATATTTTGATGACAAAGACATTATAATAGTTGTAATACATCATAACTGATAATAATTGTTTATAATATATTTTAAAATGTTGCAAAATGTTCTCCTTTCCAACTTTTACGAAAACTTCTTGCAAAATGTTCTCCTTTCCAACTTTTACGAAAATTTCTTGCTTAATGTACGTCACCAAACAAGCATTCATAACTTCATTTCTCATTCGATTACGAAGTGTATTTTTGATAAACTTCATCGCAGAAAATGCTCTTTAATAGTTGCAGTTGCAAGTGAAGACTAAAACCAACTTTAAAAGCAAGTACATCGATGAAAGTGATTCATTCTTACTTTCACTCAACTATTTTTTTTAGCAAGCTGACAAATCGCCTTAACCGAAAAACTCATTATCATAACGGACATCCTCTATAAACTTTTCAAGTTGATTACCAAGTGTTTTTTTAATTTCATCTTTGTTGTATTGCAGACTATGTTCCTATATGTAATTTTTTTTTACCTCTCTCTCTCTCTCTATAAATATATATATATATATATATATATATATATATATATATATATATATATTTTGGAAAAAGGATAAATTTTATTCCACGCAAATCACGGTATCTGTATTACAATACAATATTCTCACATCTCCCTCCCCAGTTAAGGGGCCATTACAGATACATCGAATTCTATATTATGTAGAATTCCTACTGGCGGAGTAGCCAGTCCTTCAAAGATACGCCTGTTACGCTCCCTCCAGACATGCCAAACTGATGCTGCAAGTCTAACTCTAGTCATCTTGGCCCAACCACGGTCCATACCTCGGCGGTCTCTGATCCAGCTGAGGATCCCCCGGATATCTCTGGCACTGCCAACTCCACCCAACACTCGCATGCACTGCTCCTCCCAGATGTGCCAAGTCCACGAACACTCAAAGAATAGGTGGCCCATAGACTTCGCGTCACCCGTGCAGAGAACACACTTCGGGTCTGGAATCTACATCCTAAACCTAATAAGTCTGTCCCGAGTCATCAACCTGCCAAGAAGGAGTATGTATGAACAAAGCTGCATTTTGCGAGCAATCTCCTTCGTCCAGATAAAGTCATACTCTGCAATCCTGTCATGAGAGGTCCGAACCAGATTATAGCAACTTTTAAAACTGAATATCTCAGACCCTCTACCCGAACCAGGATCAACCCAACTCCAGGAGTCCTCAGTCAGGCTAGTATCGATAGTGATCCAACGGATCTCCTTTCCAAACTGAGCCGTGTAAGGATACTCCTCAGGCCTCCAGCTCCCGTCCCTGATAATCCGATTACATTTCACTCTCCTGCTCGCCTCTCTGCCCATCTGAGCCCCCAAGATCTCCAGAAGGGAGCCATTTCCCATCCACGGGTCCAACCAAAGATCAGTATTCGCCCCATCTCTCATAATCATCCTGCATATACTCTCTCTCTCTCTCTCTCTATATATATATATATATATATATATATAATGATATATATATATATATATTTACTGAAAAAGATGGAGAAAGAAACTGGAGCGGCGGGCTATCGTGGTTCCAATCTAGGGTTCCCTCGCGGGTTACCCCCACGGCCGTCGGACCCCTTGGCCGGCGGCGGGCGAGCCTCGACTTCGACGGGCGTCCCCCCTTCCGGCGCTGGGGGGGGGCGGGTGTCAGTTACGGGGGGTCGGGCGGTCCCCCCAGTACGCGCGCGAGTGGCGACCCCCCCAAGGCGGCCGGGGGGGGGCGGGAGCACAGAAGGGGGGTCGGTGGGACCCCCCTGTGGTGGTGATGTCCATCCCAGGCGGCCGGGGGAGGGGTCGGGATCTACGGGGACGGGGTTGGGTGTTCCACACACCGGTACTCCCTTGGACCCGAACTTCGAATTCGGAGCGGGGTCCGGATCTCTGGGGAGTCAAACAGAGGGAGGTGGATGGACGACGGTTACGCGCCGTCGTGTGGTGAAGTCCGTGGGGAAGACGGGAGGCGGCCAGGGTCAGGTTCGGGATTGCCATCCCGTAAATCGTCCGAACGGGACTGGGTCTCGACCTAGCCGGGGTCCGGTGATGTCTGCTGGGCGATCGATGTGTTGGCGGCCTAAGACAACCGCGGCGGCTAAGGGGAAGAGTAAGGTAGTGGATCTGGATGATCAGGGACCTGGAACTTCTCGTCCGGTGATTGCCCCAAGACCGATTGGGACGTCCCCACGGCCTGCTGGACGGTCCTGGGCCGAGATCTGCAAACTGGTGGGGCCGAAATCTCCCTCATCGATAGAGCACGTCCCGCCGCTCAAGGTAGGAAGGGGTTTCCGGGCTGTGTTCACTGCGGAGAAGATCCAGCAGGTGACAGCTTACTGGGAAAACACCCTCGTCCTGTATGTCTTGGGCAACAAGCCTTTCTACGGGCAGATCCGGGGATATGCAGCGCGAGTCTGGAAGCCTAAGGGGAGTATGGAGTTCTATGCTCGTGAGAACGGCTTCTATTATGTGAAGTTCGGCCTGGCGGAGGATGTCGCTAGGATCCTCCAAGGCGGTCCCTGGACGTTCGATGGCCGACTGATCATTCTAAAGGAGTGGACTCCAGAGCTGCGTTGCGAGAGGGAAGTTCTGAATGCATCCCTGTATGGATCCGATTCCCCGAGTTCCCAGTTGGGTTTTGGAGCATCCCTCTGTTGATGCGACTTGCAAGTCTGGTGGGCAGCCCGATCAAGGCAGATGAAGCTACTACCTTTCGGACGCGGTTGATGTACGCGAGGATTTTTGTGAAGATTCGGGCAGGGGGGAGCTCCCGAAGATGGTGGAGTATGAGCTCCCTTCTGGGGAGGTGCTTACCCAGAAGGTGGAGTATGAATGGGTTCTGCCTACTTGTTCACGGTGTTCCTGTTTTGGCCATCTGGCCAGTGCTTGCTTAGAGGCTGGCCCTCCGGTGGAGTCTTGTATTCCTCCTCGTGAGGTCCCCGAAGCCCCATGCGATATGGATTTCAGAGATGATATCGGAGTGGTGGCCGTGGAGGGGGAGGTTACTAATCAGGAGAGTGATGCCGATTTGAGCCTCGTTGTCTCTACCCAACTTGCCCCAACTGGTGGGGTGGTATCCACTGGCCAGGGGCCGAGTTGTATCGTTACCAGAAGCATGGCTGTGACGGAGACTGAGGCACGAGGGGAGGACGGTTCGTCTGGAGGGCAGGTTTACTGTAGAAAGAGACGTGCGGTCGGCCTGCTGCGGGATGGCCCCTCCATGATAGAGGGACGTACCACAGACAGAGAGGAGGCGGTGTGTGTTGGCAACCTTGCCTGGGCTTTGGTGTTATCTCAGGCAGTTCCCCAACAGACGGTTTCGACTGGGATGGATGAGGATCCTTTAGCGACGGAAGCGGTACCTTCCCCAGGTGCCGTTCCGGGAGTTTCTCAGGGGGCCCAACCTCTCATTAATTAATGGTCATCATCGTCTGGAATGTGAGGGGGGCGTGTTCGCTAGGGAGGTGGAGAGAGATCTGTGGGGTGCTCCACAGAGAGTGATGTGACATTTCTGTTATCTTAGAGTCCAAGATCAAAGGGGAGAAGACTCTGACTCGACGGACCCCTTCTCATTGGGCCCAATTGCACAACCTGGCGCTTTGTGACATGGCTAGGATTTGGGTTCGCTGGAACCTGAAGAGTTGGGATGGTGACTTGCTCCTGCTGACGGAGCAGCTGATTGTGATCTCCTTCGTGAACAAGGATGGCTTCCGGTTCTTGCTGGGGCTGTCTACGGCCACAATGACAGAAGGCGTCGGGAGTCCCTATGGAGTGACATCTCCCGTATTTCTTCTGTTGCTGACTCGTCATGCCTTCCTCTTTTCTTGATCGGGGACTTCAATGCTCTTTTGCACCAAGGGAAAAAGTTGGGTGGCCGTCCGGTCCCAGATTCTATTCTATATGATTTCCAGAGATGCCTCCTGCTTGCGGGGCTTCGGGGATTGTCCTGCTCAGGCTGCATCTGGACTTGGCACAACAAAGCAACTCATAATAGGGTTGCTTGTCAGCTTGATCGAGCTTTGGGCAATGGGGAGTGGTTCCGTCACTTCCCCACCACTCCAGCTGAGGGTTTAGCTGCTGGGACGAGCGACCATTCACCCATCAGGGTTGGCTTTTCTGCTAGGCCTCTTGGGAAGTCCCGTCCGTTCAGGTACAACAACTGTTGGTATCTCTCGGAGGGCTACCAAGAGGCTGTCGCTGAGGGGCTCACTAGTGCTCAGGAGGGGACGGCCCAATTCCGGTTGGTTCGTCGCCTCAAGGCCACGAAGAGAGCCCTTAGGAGTTGGGTGATGGGGCTGTCCAAGACCACCTTAGAAGACAAGGAGGTGGAGTTGCGGACCTTACAGCAGGATATGCAGGTTGACATGCTGAATGGGGACCTGGCGGCCAGAGAGAAGGAACTGATCGGAGAAGTCACCATCCTGAGGCTGCAGAAGGAGATTAGCTCGGCCCAGCGAGCCAAATGCTCCTTGCTGAAGGATGGCGACCGGTGCTCCAAGTTCTTCTATGATGTTATCCAGGCAAGACAAAATAGGAATAACATCTCTCAGCTACTTGCTGCGGATGGCACTCTGGTGGGGACGCCGGCTAAGATCCAGGGCGAGGCTGTCAGGTACTACTCTGAGTTATATTTCCAGACTGACTACCTTTCCGTGTTCCCAGAGGCTGTGACGAAGAGATTGGTGACTCCATATGGAAATAGCCTTCTGCTAGCACCTGTTACTTTGGAGGAGGTGGAGTCTATTGTCAAGGGGGCGGACCCCAACAAGGCTCCTGGTCCGGATGGCTTCAGCAGTGGTTTCTTCAAACGCCATTGGGACATTCTAAAGCATCAGGTAGTGGAGGTGGTACAAGAATTCTTCACCAAAGGGAAGCTCTTGAAGGAGCTGAATCACACTTTCCTGACCTTGGTGCCAAAGAAGGAGGGAGCGACTGCACTGGCGGATTTCCGTCCTATTGCGTGTTGTTATTATTTTTATAAGATAATTACGCATCTTATGTGCCGGCGGATGGAGGGGATCATGCAGGACTTGGTATCTCCGAATCAGGCTGCATTCATCAAGGGGAGGTCGATCGCTGAGCACAGCCTCCTGGCTCATGAGATGGTGAGGGGTTTTAGCAAGCCCGGAGGGGAGAAGGCTTGTGTTAAACTGGATTTGCGGAAGGCGTATGACATGGTCAATCGGGACTCCCTCTGTCATCTGATGTCCGCCATGGGTTTCGCGGAGCACTGGGTCGCGTTGATTCGGGAGTGCATTACATTCCCTACTTTTTCTGTTCTCATCCAGGGGGTTCCGTATGGGTTCTTCCAGAGCAACCGTGGGCTTCGGCAAGGTGACCCACTGTCCCCTTACCTGTTCACGCTTGTTATGGAATACTTTACTTGCTTGATGGATCTGGCAGTGCACCGTGGGCGGTTGGTTCCTCTGTTCCGGAGGATGGTACCTCCAGTTACTCATCTTATATATGCGGATGATCTGCTTGTTTTCATCCAGCCTTCGACGGAGGGGTTGCTGACGCTTGCGTCTATCATGGAAGATTTGAAGTCCGTCTCGGGTCTCCAGATGAACAGGGATAAGAGTAGGGTCTACTTCAGCTCCCTGTGTACCCGGAAGGAGGAGCGGGCTGATGTGTTGGGTGTCGCGAGGAGTGATCTCCCGGTGCGCTACTTAGGAGTGCCTCTCACTGTCAACTATGCGCGGGATCAGGATTGTCATAGCCTGGTTGAGTATGTCCAGAGGAGAGTTGAAGGGTGGCAAGCAGCAGGTCTGTCATTTGGTGGTCGCATTGAGCTGGTCAGATCGGTGATATCGGCTGTGGCCCATTTTTGGCTGCAGTCCACCCTCCTTCCTGTGGCCACTATTCGACGGGTGGAGCGACTATGTGCTGATTTCATATGGAGGGGAGGGCTACATGCGATCTCCTGGGACCAGCTCTGTCGTCCCAGGAAGGAGGGAGGAGTGGGCCTTAGACCGTTGTTGGAGGTTAGAGAGGCTTCTGCGCTTAAGCTGGCCTGGAGATTTATCAGTGGGGGATCTCTCTGGGCGGACTGGATGCACAGCAGATACGTGAAGCAGGACAATTTTTGGACGTGTCCTACTGACAACAACCATTCGGTCACGTTCAAGACTGTCTTGCGACACAGGGGGGTGCTTAAGTCTGCAATTCGGAGGGTCATGAAGGACGGGTCGGGTACGGACCTCTGGCGGGATCCATGGATAGATCGGCGTTCGCTGTTGGACATCAGAGGTGCCCTGACTCATCAGGAGGACAGGCGTGGTCTGACGTGCAGTCGCATCATTCGTCATGGAGAATGGAGGTCGGACTCTTATCGGTTCACTGAGGAGCTGGGTGGGAGCATTTTGTCTACTGTCATTGATCCCTCTCTACCTACGGATCGGTGGATTTGGGAGCCGACTGGAGCCTCTACAGGGACTGGGGAGTTCCAATTCCGTAGCTGCTACAACCTCGTCCGACGAGCATTTCCGCTGAGTCCAGATTACGAGTTCGTGTGGTTCAAGGGTCTGGCCAGGAAAATGCAGTTGTGTGTTTACAAACTGCTACTGTGCCGCCTTTTGACTAGAGATCGCCTGAGTTCGTTTGGAGTGCCGGTTCCGGATCCCAAGTGTGTGCTTTGCGGTTTGGAGCCTGAATCTATAAAGTATATCTTCTTCGAGTGCACTATGGCATGGCAGATTTGGGCGGAGCAGAGTCGTATTTTGGGAGTGTGCTCCTCCGGGAAATGTATTGGAGACATCATATCGGTGATTCGAGATAGCAGGGGTAGGGGGCTGGATTGGTTCCGTACAGCCAGAGTTCGTCTGGCTGCTTCGATTTGGCATGTATGGCGGGAGCGAAACTGTCGGATCTTTGAGGGGTTGGTCACCCCCCCAATTGGCATTCTCCATAACATCGAATTTGATGTAAATGCTATGGAGAATTGTTGAGCGATGAGTGGGAGTCCCACCCTGGTTGTATGTTGTATGATATAGCTTTTCTTTTGGAATAAAATTCACCTTTTTGCAAATATATATATATATACAGTAGAAACTCTATAAATTAATACTCGATTATTTAATAAACTCTCTAAGATAATATTTTTGGCCGGTCCCGACTCGGGGATAGGGTGCTAAATTAATAATTCGCTAAAATTATAAGATAATACATTTTTGATAATTTCTTCAGACCCCATATAAAATATAAATTAATAATTTTTTATATATAGCATATTACATGAATGATTTATGAAGGTTTCTTGAAAAATGACTCAATTGTCTTTTGTTTTTTGTTGAAATCAATTTTCCCTTGAATCTCGTCTCTAATTTTCCTTAGCATGGTAAGAACTTCTGATGTTGTTTTCTCATAGCTCAACAAGAAATTGTTCAATGTGATTGCCGCTTTAATAGCTTCGTTTCGCGAAGGGGGCTCCATTGTAGAACTTTTATCATCTTCTTCATCGATATCATCTTTATTAATTTCAATAACGCTTTCAATAATTTCTTCATCAGTCAACAACTGTGCAACTACATTTTCTTCTGGGTGAGTCAGAACATCTTCGACATCCATTGCATTGCGATAACCCAACTCTTTTAATTAATAAAATATTAATTAATATATAAATTAATAATTATTAATTTATCGATTAATTAATAACTCTTTTAATTAATAAATTTTGGTGGTCCCAAGTGTATTATTTTATAGAGTTTCTACTGTATATATATATATATATATATATATATATATATATATATATATATATATATATATATATATATATATATATATAGTGAGTGGGGTCAACTAACCCTACTTGCCCTCCTCTCCCTTCGCCAGTGCTTCGGTGTACACTATCTAACAACAAGAACAACTGCAAATTCTTTATTCCAAATTGTTGTGGTTGGCTATTTGAGTCCTCTTCTGACATTCAACTCTGTTAAACGCCATGTCCTTGGTAACATAAACAAAGATCATATTCTTTAACACTTCTAACCATGTTCATCTAGGTCTATCTCTAGTCTTAGCGGCTCTATTAACTACTATATTGTCGCTCCTTATGGGAGCATCTATTTGTAAGCACCCTAGAGAGGAGGTAAATAGGATCAATCTAATTAATTAAGCACTAAACGATTGCTAATAGGCAATTTAAAGATTAAGAGTGTAAGAGAAGAAACAATAATAATAATACCAATACCCGATGTATCCTGGTATCCTCCCGAGGGGCACTCCAGTTTCGAAACTCTCTCCGGTTTTAATCCACTATTATCGCAAATAGTACAACGTGAGTTTTTATCCGAAGGCTCATCAACTTCTTACACGAGAATACAAGAGCTTTGATCCGAAGACTCCAATTTCACGAGAATTTTTATTCGAAGACTCTCCAACTTCAACCTTTCACAAGAAGATTTTGATCTCCTTACAACAAGATGAAGATCTCACTTTTACAACTCAAGAACACTCTTAACACAATTTGTGGATAGGCAAGTGAAAGCTTTGGTAGAGTGTTTGTGGATAAGCTTTGGTATGTTAGAAATTTTTAGGCTCCAAGCATCAACCTTGAATGAAGGGGTTCAAGGCTATTTATAACCAAAGCAATAAAAATTACAATAATACAACTTTTATCCGGTTGACGGATGATCCGTCGAATTTTCATGGAAGTCCGTCGGATCATCCGCCTGCATAGTGCCACGACTATACATGGTAACAAGGCGGATTATCCGTCAGTTTTTCGCGGACGTTCGTCAGATAATCCAAAAGGTCACATAAGCTTTTATGTGGCCCATTCAGATCATCCTTCGGACTTCCGCGAAGATCCGTCGGATCATCCGACTATCTGCCCAAACATGATCCAGGGTTGTTATCTATCCTAGCTTTCTATTTGCCATCCATTTTTTGTGTTTATAATTATTTCTAAGACTCATTACAGAATCCAGATATACTTTAGCATGTGCATGCTTCTTCATAGTCTTGAAATGATGATGACATAGTTTGAATTCTTTACTTGATAGATGATGGCTTTTTTTTTTTCCTTTGACGGCAGTTGCCCCCTCGACCCCCGTCCGCTGATCGGACAGCAAAACCCCTGAGTGCGTGGCTCCGGAGATGTCGTCGGGTGGTTCAGAAATTTTTTGTGGAATATCGTCGTCTTTGGCCCACCATAATTTCTTCATTGCATATGTCCACGTTGATCTTGCTTATTGCTTTTCTGCATGTACATGTTAGACGAATAAAGCAATATACATAGTAGCAAGTATGATAAGTTTAATGCACGTTAAGATTATGCTAAGTTTAAGTATCAATACTATAGTGATAGCATAAATATTAGTGATGTCATAATGTTAAACTTAATCGAATAACCATACTCAAAAACATAATTAGATCATTGGGCTAGCACTATTTGTCTACGTTGCACGTGTCCAAACCGCCTAAAACGATTTTCTCTCATCTTTTTATCCAATGACGCCACCTCTAACTTCCCACGAACACTCATTTCTTATTCTATCATTTAATGTATTGTAACTCAACCATCTTAGTATTTTCATTTTGTCTATCCTTAATTTTGGACGTTTTGTTTCTTAATTACCCAACAATCTGATCTATAAAACATGGTTGGTCTGATAACACTCATGGAGATTTTTTATTTAAACTTTAGATGTATCTTGTGATCACAAAGTACTCCAGAAGCTTTCCTTCAATTCAACCATCCTATTTTAATTCTTTGCATGTATCGTTCTCAATCTCTTCATTATGATTAATGATTGATCATAATTACTCAAACTATCGCTCTTAGCTTATTTTGTTCATCTCTATGGACTCTCTTGTTGTTGAAGTTATATTTATATACTCTATTTCTGTGCTACTAATTTTAAATTTCTTAGATTACCAACGTTCTCTTCACACTTCTATTTAGCATCTAAGTTTTCTCTATTGTCATCAAACACAATTTCATCAACAAATATCATACAACCTAGAACCTCTGGATATGCCTATTAATTTCATCCCTAACTTCCACAAAAAGGAAAATTACCTTTGTTCAACTCCCTTATGATCAATCTGTGTTGATAGGAGCACTAAGATGCTGGTTTTTACCTTTTCAAGTGTATTTGGTTAATGCAGGTGATTGAGACCTTTAAATTGAACATCTCCGAGGACCAACTTATGTCAAGGTGTACAAAATGCAATGGTAACTTCATTCAGAAACCGCTGACGATGGAGGAAGCTATTGAAGCTGCAAAGGGCTTTCAAGTCATTCCAAACTGCCTCTTTAACCGGAACATAGAATTTTGGCAGTGCACTGACTGCCATCAACTTTATTGGGAGGTAACTGAAAACTTTTGTTTCCGAATTATTATAATTTGATGTTTTCACATTGTATATGCTCTCTTTACTTTCAGGGTCTATTCATGAATAATAACATTTTCTTACACATCTAATGAACAAGCAGATGAACCTAGATGCTTAAGGTACCTCAAGTAGGATCAATTATCAGAGCTTTAATCTATATTATTCACCAACAATTGTTGTGTTTTTGGTGTATACACAATTCTCAGGTGTCTAGTAAACCCAAGCTAGGTAAACCATTATCTATTACTTGTGTATATTTCTGTAAATTTTCATATGAAATTAAGAGTTCACTTCTTACTTTCCAAATTTAGTAGTGTCGGAAGTAGCAACCTGGAAAATGAGTTCACATTTCATGGAACGATCCATTTTGCTGCTTGTGCTTTCCACCAGAGAAAGGCAACATCTTCCTTTAACAGCTCTATCAGAATATTATCCAACTTTAATTTTAATAAGCCATTGGATTACTGTATTTCCACATTGTCATCCTGTGCTTATTATGTGGATTCAACTTGCCTGCATATTTTCAGGGAACACAGTACCAAAATGCCGTTCAAAAGTTCGTCACAGTTTGCAAGCTAAACGAACAATCTGTTTAGAAGAGCTCAGAACTCCCCAGATGTCTACTGACCAACCAAACTGCATGTATATTCTTCTTTCACTAAGCGTGGTCTAGTGGACGACAAGAATTGCACCGTAAGGTTCCAATGAGCGAAAAATATTGCTAATTTAGTGGCTGTCGTTCTGCAGAAGATTTTTTTTTTTTTTTTTTTTTTTTTGGGGTGGTGTCTCAATGACAGTGGATTTGACCAGCATCTTGTGTGATTTCCACTACAGTTTATGATCTGCAAATCTTTTCTGCGGTCTCGGGGCGTTTCTTGTAAGAGTCCCTTTCTGTATCAACTTTATAGTGATTGACTAGAGATGCAAAGGAAGAATGGGACGGTTAGGGAATGACAAAAGTTTATTCTGCGTGTTGATTGTGTGATGGTTGAGCTGACATTTTCTTGAGTGCCAATGGTTGGTGAGATATGGAGGGATACTGTATGACTACAGGTCGCTATAGCCATAGATGTGGACTCAGAATGAAGACCAATCGCTGGAGGTAGGCTTGGTGGAGTGGTATAAAATGGCGCTCCACACATTATACTTTGACCCGGAGGCATCTGAACTAGATTTATTTTTTTTGCATGATTTTATTTTATATTTTCATGTGTACATGATTTTCCATTGAAAGGTCATGCCAAGTTTCTTTCTTAGTTATGTTACTGTCCTGAAGAAATGTGGCGTGCAGCCCACGATCGGAAGACTGAACGCGGAGAAAACCTCACAAGCTCTCGTTTGATCGTTTGCTTCTTTATTATCCATGACTAGGTTAAGTTATCGTTCAACTTCGTCTTTGTTGACCTGGTTCCTGTTAATGCCGGGGCACAATTTTTCGATAGAAAACTGAGAAGATAAAACAATTGTAAAAACAATGTTTCAACGCAACACTTCTAGGAAGGTTGCGTAAGTATAACGAAGATCTAAAAAAAAAAATCTTGTTTTTGTATTACGAGAATCTAAAAAGATTTTGTAATCCACAGCAATCGATCGTAGTACTTCTAAAAAGAAGATACAATCAAAATTACTGGCAGCAATGAAGAAGGTGACTGGCGAAAGATGGAAGAACTCCTGCTGGGGTGAATAATCACCGTTGCTCAAAGTTTTATTCGCTCTACACGAACAGCTTCCAGGAACCAGCAAGTTCGTCGGAGAACTTTGAACACTCCTGCTTTTCTGACTCCTCAGATGGACACGAACTCCCGTGCAAAAGCAACGCTGGTGCGTCGTCTTTCCTCTCTCTCGAAGGCTGCTGGAATTCGCAAGCAAATTTCGATCAGAATTGTGTTAAAGAACACTTATGAATTCTCTGTTTACTTGTGTTAAAAAACACTTCGTAAACTTTCTGTGGTGGCTTCGATTACTTGTATATATGTAGCCTTGTGAGAGAGAGGATGCCTTATATAGGCCCTGCAGCAACTGTTCGGTTGCCACAAAGTTAGGGACATGGTAAAAACCACCCCGAACATGTAGCAACCGCCCAGAACGTGCAAACGCACGTTCTGCTGCAAGTTGCGCCAACTGCGCGCACCCTGTGCTCCTTGCACTCCGCGCACTGAGCCACTTGCGCCAACCTGCGCCACTGCGCGCATTGCGCAACTTGCGCCACTCGCGCAACGTGCGCCACGCGCGCAACTTGCGCAATGTACGCAACGTGCGGAACCGGCGCACCCGGTGCAACCTGTGCGCAACCTGGTACGCACCCTAACGCGCACCCTGGTCGCGCAAACTGTGGCGCACAACGTGGCAGCGCAAGTGGCTCGCGCAACGAGCGCAACTAAAGTGCACTATGCGCCTAGCGACGATGTTGACCTGCTAAGTGCAAAGTGCGCCAACAAAACGCCACATTACGCCTCATGAGCCCAAAGTGCGCCAACAAAATGCCACATTACGCCTCATGAGCCCGAGTCCGAGTCCGAGTCGCTAAGCCCCTACGGAGCTTAGCTCCCATGGAAATAAATTTTCCAAGGGCAAAAAACATGAATGCTTTCTATTGTTGATTTAGCCTTTTTTCCATTAGAAAAATAACCTCACATGGCACACCCATGTGCACCTCCACACCACATGTGCATCTCTAAACTAGCAAAGCTAATATATAGAGATACAACTCCTTTGGTCTAGCCGATGTGGGACTAAAATTCACTTTGTAAAAGACCAAAATCCAACAATCCCCCACATATCTCTATATATGAGTATAAGTGTTCCCCACAGTAACTGTCCATCATGCATTAGGAGAGATGTCGCTGACGACTTGAATCTTCCCGCATGGTTCAAATAACAGACTATAATACAAGAATGGACTAAGCCTTGAATTCTGCATCATAGCTGAAATTCTTTCCACTCACATAATGTAGTTACATGTGCTTCTGGCTACACATTAAAGGTCCTGTGCCAGCCTGGTTTCAGTGTATAATTTTGGGCGTCTACAAGTTTACCCTCAAGAGACGGCCTGATATCGCTTTGTCCATACACTATAGGTGAGTTCATTATAAAGAGACATGGCATGAAGCGCTTTGCGCTTTCCTTGCGGTGCTACGCCACTATGACATGGCTTAAAGCCGAGGCCTTACCCCGTACCGGGAACCTCATCGTAGTGTCATACTACTATAGCATGAGGCAACCGCCTCTTTGTAGTGCCAAACTACCTAGCATGAAGCCTTAGGCTCCTTTGCGGTGTTACGCCGCAACGACATGGC
The DNA here is from genome assembly GCA_029216955.1 of Iris pallida. Classification (NCBI taxonomy): domain Eukaryota; kingdom Viridiplantae; phylum Streptophyta; class Magnoliopsida; order Asparagales; family Iridaceae; genus Iris; species Iris pallida. The sequence goes on from JANAVB010010800.1 coordinate 3,661,793, forward strand.
TTGCAAGGCCGAGGCTTTATCCCTAACCGGGTACCTCATCGTGGTGTCGTGCCACTGTAACATGAGGAACTCTTCCTCTTTGTAGTGTTGACTACACCCCTCTTTATTTTTAACATACAACATTAGGCTAACTGCCTATTTGCGGTGCTACGCCGCTGTGACTTGGCCTGCAAAGCCGAGGCTTTATCCTATTCCTGGGCAGCACCCCACATATAAGAACCTCATTGTGGAGTCACCCCACTGTAGCATGGAGTTTCACTCCTTGTAGTGCTGCTCTACCGTGCTTCCTGTAAAGCACACCAGGCATTCACTCTGCCTGAGAACTCATTAAGGCAATTAAGCCAACCTTTCCACAGGAACCGTTTCCGTAGAAAACAACAATAGACAACAGTTGTTATAGGTCCGTAACCTCTCCATGCCCAATAGAACATGTACCCACCATTCCTGATATTCTTTCGATTAGTGGTCCTCCCTTGAACCAAAAGCGAGATGCCTAGTAGATTTCTCTTTGAACTATTAGCATAAAACATTATGGTAGGAATACAATAATACAAAATCAGAATGCCTTCAAGCCCATTTTACAAGCTGTGTCATCGACCAGTTGGCGCTTGAGGCCCTTAGTGAATGGATCCGCCAGGTTCTACTGGCTCCGAATATCAATCACTGCAATAACACCTCTCTTGATAAGATCGTGTACTGCCCTGTGCTTCAACCGCACAGTCCTCTTCTTCCCGTTGAAGAGGTCATTTGATACCACCGCCGCAGTCGCCTGGTTGTCGCAGTATATCGGTATTGTCGGTATTTGTGTCCCAACCACTGGAAGATCATATATGAGCTCCCGAAGCCATTCTGCTTCCTCGACTGCGGTATCAAGTGCAAAGAACTCAGATTCCATAGATGACCGCGAGAGCATAGTCTGCTTCTTCAACTTCCACGATATAGCAGCTCTACCCATTGTGAAAATGAATCCACCTGTGGACCTCTCGCTCTCCACCTCTGAGCACCAGCTGGCATCACCGAAGCCTTCTACTACCGGCAGATCTCCGCTGTAGTACAGTCCATATGTCTGAGTCTTATTGAGATATCTCATAACCCATTTCACAGCTTTCCAGTGTTCAACACCTGGGTTGCTCGTGAAACGACTCAGCATTCCCACGACGAAAGCTATGTCAGGCCTTGTGGCAGTAGTAGCATACATCAAACTCCCGATTACGCTTGCATACTCCAGATGCCTGACACTTTCTCCTGAATTAGGCTTCAGCTTCAGATCACACCTGTACGGCGTATCGATCCCTGGAAGATCCCGATACCCATAACGAGTGATCATTTTCTCAATATAATGAGACTGTGACAGCGCTAGTCCAGTGTCTGTCCGGATGATCTTGATCCCTAAGATCACATCAGCTTCCCCCAAGTCCTTCATAGTGAACTTGCTCGAGATGAATTTTTTTGTCTCCATGACACAGCTCATATCCGTACCTAGGATAAGCATGTCGTCCACGTACAGACAAACGATCACACCTCTTCCATCAGCGAACTTCGTGTAAACACACTTGTCCGTCTCGCTGACCATGTAGCCATTTGACCTTATAACTTTGTCAAATTTTTCATGCCACATCTTGGGAGCCTGTTTAAGACCGTACAAAGATTTCACCAACTTGCAGACTTTGTCTTCAAGACCCTTGACGACAAATCCCTCTGGCTATTGCATATAAATCTCTTCGGTCAGCTCGCCATTTAGGAAAGCCGTTTTCACATCCATCTGATGTATCACCATCTTATGCATCGCTGCGAGAGCAATCAACATTCTGATGGTAGTCATCCGGACTACTGGAGCATACGTGTCAAAGTAGTCGATTTCCTGCTTCTGAGAAAACCCTTTGGCTACTAGCCTAGCCTTGAACTTGTCAATAGTTCCGTCTGCTTTCATCTTCTTCTTGAAGATCCATTTGCATCCGATGGGTTTCGCTCCTTCAGGAAGATCAACCAACACCCAAGTGTTATTGGAGATGATGGATTCAATTTTATTGTCAATCGCCTCCCTCCAGAAAATCGCGTGTCTGGTCTTCATCGCCTCATCATAGGTAAGCGGATCTGCTTTCACATGATAAGTGACAAAGTCACTTCCGAAGTCCTTCGGCCTCCTCACTCGCTTCGTTGACGGCTCAGTGAGATCTGGTTCAACCGTTGTTTCAACAACAACATCTTCTTGGACCACATCTTCATTGAAGACCTGCGCACCCTCATTATTTTCCGGAACATCCGCAAGAACAATATTCTTGTGCCTCGCAAATTTGGCTTCAAAATATTCTGCGTCGCGAGATTCAATGATATGATTTGACTCAATATCAAGAAATCTCCGAGCATCACTCTTCTCGGCATACCCCAAGAAGATCGTCTTAGTAGTCCTTGTCCCAAGCTTCTGAATCTTCAGATCTGGAAGCTAGACATATGCCAGACACCCCCACACTCGAATGACATTCAAGTTAGGTCTGACTTTGAACCAGAGTTCATGAGGAGTAATGTCAGAAGTTGCATGAGGCACCCTATTCAGAATAAAAGTGGCCGTCAGTGCAGCTTCTCCACAGTAGAACTTAGGAAGACTCGCAGTCAACAACATTGAGTTAATCATTTCTGTTAACGTTTTGTTCTTCCTCTCTGCTACTCCGTTTGATTGAGGAGAGTACGGAGCCGTAGTCTCATTGACAATTCTATGTTCTTTGCAGAACGATGCGAATTCATGTGTCACGATCCGCACCCACAGTGAGGGTACGAGAACGTCACAACGCCCAGCCTACGCCGCAGTGTCGGTAGTAGAACGCTGTCCTAGGTCAACATACATCTAGCAATATGATACTAAGCAGTAAATGAACTCAATCACAACTAAGGAAGAAGAAAGCACGATAAGATATAGAACTCAGGGAAATACAGAAGATAGAATAGTCTAAGATAAAATTCCAGCAAATATCCAGCGTACATATCTCAGCTACTGAAATGAAAGAATATATACAACTCAACATCTCTGAACAGAAGTAAAGTCTAGCTAAACAGACTCGAGACAATATAAAAATAAGATAAGGCCTAACTGAGCTAGTCTAGGCAGTAGGGGTGATATCCTCAGCTAGAGCTGTCCCGTAGAAGGTATCCTCCCAGGCCTCCCCCTCGTCCTCTGTAATATTTTCAACAGGTCCAGTCAGGACAGGGGCGAGTACAGTACATCTCAACAGTTCATAGCAGGTTAGAAAATATAATCATGCAGTAAAGTAAGATATAGATACTGAAGAAATGCAGTATGTAAACAGAGAGAGAGAACTGTAATAGAAATATCTACTATAAGTAAAGAGCTACCAGTGACTAGTGATTTAGAGCACAAAGTCGACATGTGAACGGCTTGATTTGTACATGGCTATACTAAAGAGGCGTACATGGCTATTCTACTTTAGAATTGTTCACATGGCTATTTATACTCCCCCGTACCCCCAACTAATACACAAGGATCCAACCAGGTTATGTTATGATTCTATGTAACAGCCCCCGAAGGGTGGTAAGCCTCCGAAAGGTGATAAGTCCCCAAAGGGTGATATGCCCCCGAAGGGTGATAAGCCTCCGAAAGGTGATAAGCCCCCAAAGGGTGATATGCCCCCCGAAGGGTGATAAGCCCCCAAAGGGTGATATGCCCCCGAAGGGTGGTACATAGAAGTCCCATAAATGGGATAAGGATTCAAAGAAGACTCTATGATCATATGGGTACATGTCACAAGTGATCAAAGAACCAAAGAAGCATATGATACGCTATGTAAGTGAAACGCACAGAACATAGAGTACCCGATGCTCCCTGAAGGGATAACATCTCAGGGAGGGATCCATATTATACCAATCCGTGTGACCAATGCGACAGTATCAAGTAAAGTAATTTAATGCAGGAAAATAATTCTAAGCAGGATATGAAATGATCAGAGAATGTACTCGTCTCGTATCTGAACGTCTAAAGTAAATGTACTGTCCGAGGAGAGGTGTCTGGCTCCTAATCAGAACAGCACAAGTCACAAAAAGTCTAAAATGATATAATGAAGTCTTACTATGCATTCTACATGATTCTAGGTCAATCTAGGCCAAAGTCAACTCTCAGTCAACTCTGGTCAACCCTAGAAGTCAAACTAGGTCAAACTAGTCTATACTAGTCTAACTAGTCTATTCTAAGTCTAACAAGACTACCCAATTCTAATCTAGACTCTACACTGACACACAGACACTCACATAGGCCATAGGCTAATAGGCTATACCATGCCTAAGCCAACCATAAACCACATGACATATCTATACCTAAAATAGTACACATATTGATATGTCTATAATATAATATGGAAATATACATAATCTATAGACTACTATAAGTATACCATACAACCATACTTATATATAATATATATATATATACACACATTGATATATTAGGTAGGATACTTATGTATATACAATATGGTAACACACACATTATATAGGATGCACATATGGAGAAAAGGAAGGGGATGGGGTGTATATATATGTGTGTGTGTGGGAATGTCACATGAATGTGTGTGAGCTACAAGTGTATGTGTGTGTGTACTAAGCTAAAGTGTCAAGAAATGAAGGTGTGTGTGTGTGAATGAGAGATGAAGTGAGGCTTGTGTGTGTGATAGGGTGAGTGATAGTGGAACCTGTGTACAGTGAAGGCTACATGAATTAGTGAACTAACTAATAATGTGATTCTGGAAATATACTAACATTTGCAAAATGGGAGAAAATCAGTGAGCTAATGACTGAAAAGGGGATACAGTGTGTATTATAAAATGGTGGGGACTTGTGTGTGTGGTATACAGAAAATGAGAATACAGTGAGTGTTCTAAGCTGGAAAACAGTGAGGTAATGCACATATGTAGCAGAAAAATTAGTGTAAGGGAAAAATCTGGAATTTAATAATTAACCAAAAACCTCATGACATTGAGCCATGAACCTACCATTTCAGATACTGAAAACACCAAATCAAGCTCTTCCACAAGCCCAATCATGCAAGTTAACTTAGCATGTATAAATTCTAGCATGGCTCTAACATTACAGCAGTATAATACTAACCTATATCAACAGCAAGCATGTATTGTGAAGTCTGCAACATCTCATTCCAACCAAAAACTCAGTTTAACATTGAATGAGGAATTTCAGGTTTTCAACCAAGGAAGCAAGTTTCAGATTTCAGGTTCACATGTGTAGGTGTGTGGAGTGTTGAATTTGTACCTAGCAGTGAGTGACAGGGAAGAATTGGGAACATGTTCTCAGGAAACACAAATGACAGTTACATATGGGAAAATCAGTGAGTAGCATTCAGTTTTATTAGCAATTTCGAAAATGAACCAAGGCTTAAATTCCCATTCATAAACCCAAACCTATTTAGTTTCAAAATCGAACCAATCATACATTTAAAGAGATAACAACTCACAGATTTTGAAAGGAAGGGAACCCAGTCCTAGCTAGCAGTCAAATACAAACAACCCTATGCCCAAAACTCATTCTCAGGTTTTGACAGTTCTCATCTTATCTAAAACCTGTGAAGCTTATATAGAAAACATCAAGATGCATTTGACAACCCAAATCAAACCCACATATATAGCCTAGAATCTAACATGTTAATCTAATCATTAAAAAAAAACTTAGTTTTCAATATTTAACAAACTCAGGTTTTCATATTTGAACACAGTATTGAGTATTCAGGAAAACTGATAATTCAATCCCAACCAGGATTCAAAGTCAAACTGAAATCAACCCAACCAAATCAATAATCAACATTACAATGATGTAGTTACTCATGTATAGATGATCAATCATGAATATTAACATTCACATTTGTTTAAAACAGGAAATCAAGTTAGGCATTAGTTTTCAGGAAAAAAATAGTGTGATCCAGTTATCATTTCAGTCCACTCCACATTCAAAATCCAAACGAAACTCAATCGAAGCCCAAACTCATGTGTGAACATCCTAGCAGCAACTAATACAGGTGTAAGTGCATTGACATGGCAATTTAAATCATAAAGAATGGGTTAAACATATTTAAATCCAAAAAAAATCGAAACATAAGTCTGTGTATTCGAGAAAGGGGAAGCTCGACAAAATTCAACCCATTCGAAATCGAAAACCCAAAATCAGTATGTGCTGAGTGTTCCTTACATGAAGACGTGTCTAGGTGTGTCATTCGTGTCCACCATAGTGTGACACGACGTGTCCAATTCACAGAAAACCAAAACGAGCACAACACAGACACTGAAATCGAGTGCAGCCTCGTGCACGAGTGCACGCGTGTCGTACACTCGACATAGGACACATTGCATCTCGTGCACATACCCACGTGTTCGCCAGGTGTTAGGCTACGTGTCCAATACCCTGAATCCCCGTGTCGAGTCGCACAGGCGTGTGTTAGACAGCGTATCAGTGTACGAAAATCCGCTGAACAAAACAATGTAAAATCAATGCACAGCCTCGTGCGTGTCCGACACGACACGAGAGTGTCTCAAACTTTGAGGACCTCGTGTCAGTGTCTGCCCCTAGGGCTGTGTCAAATCTTAGATGTCCACGTGTCGTGTACATGGAGTAATTGCTCCCGAGTAGTAGGGCAATGTGCACCGTGTCAGAACAGCGTGTTCGTGTCCAGATCTCGACACGACACGACACAATGGCCACCTCAGTCCAACAGAAATTGATAAGCGACAACCAACCCTAAATTTCTATTCAAAAAGTTTCCTAAAATCAGGTCGAAATGTCCTTTGGGATATTTCATCAAACACCTAGGTCTATAGGCTGATACGTGTCCATTTAGGACACGAAATGGACACAAAACCTAGGTCTAGGCATACCTACAGAACCAGGACACCTAGGGCTAGGTCTACATCAAAAAAACTAGAATTTTAATGGTGTTTACATTGATTTACCTATTGGTGTCAAAATGCAAGAAAAGCCTCAATGGGGGGGTTCCTCTTGCTAGCAAACTTCTCCAAATTGCCCCAAAGCTGAGGTTGAACACCACAAACAACAAGAAAACTAAAATTAGGATCTAATGCAATTAATTGGAGGAAAAAAGGAGATAAAATAGAATTACTATGGATTTTTGAAGATGGAGGCTCACCTCTTCCAAAACTTTGTTCTTCCTAAGAGGCTAGCCCTAATTTCTAAGAGGATACTTATAGGGAGGAATTCTCATTGGGTGTAGTGGCTAGCCAAGACTTGTTAGGGTTAGGGTTTAGCTAGTGGTGTGGGCCTATGGGCCTTTAAGGCTAAGTTATTGATTAAGGTGCAACCACAAGTCATGGCTTATGACTTAAATCCTAACTTGAGTCAAATAATCAAACCATAGGTCAACTCTAGTCTAACTAGGGTTGCATAACCTAACCAAGTCCAAACTCAACTAGGGTTAGCTCCTAGGTTGGTCTACCATGGTCATTGCTAGTCAAAGTCAACCTAGTCAACCCTCACTCAAACAATTCCAAAATAAATTCTAAAAATTCCTATAAATTCAAATAAATTATAATAAAATCAAATAACCCCAAAAATGTCTAAATATCCTAATCACATGGTTAGGCTTTAGGGTAGGCAGTCTCTACTGTTTACTAGTAAAATACCATAATCACAAGTCATGAATTTAAATACTTTAAAAATAATTAAAAATCACTAAAAATCATAATATAAAATAAATATCTTTAAACAATAATTATAATTACAAAATTTCAAAATTATCCTCTTCTGGAAAACTGGGTGTTACAATCCTACCCACCTTATAAAAATTTCGTCCTCAAAATTAAGATGATCGCACCCTTTCTAGGTTAAGCCCCTAGCAATCAGTCTCAGAAATCTATCTTAATTCATACAGTTGGAAAGTGTAACCTATGGGATCATGGCATGCAATATCAGTCTGTGGTCTCTTCTAGTTATACCAACCATGCTACAGTACTAGGCAATCACAAGGTATCAAAACATACAAGCAAGGGATGCATCAAAATTCTCAAAAAAGAATACTAAGGTTAGGTCAAAACTAACCTCCAGCTAGGTCTGAGAACCAGAACTCCCTCCCGGAAGCAGGGCCCTGGTTGGGGCAGGTATATCAGGGCAGTGCTGCACCCAGTGTGCAGCTGAACCACAGAATAGGCACAATCCTAGTCTCTTCCTACAGTTGTTCCACTTGTGTCCAGACTTCTTGCAGTAGGCACATATAGGCTCTGGCTCAGCTGGCCTATGCTGGACAGGAGACTGGGCTGGGTATGATGATATAGGCTGGATAAATGGGTACTCCTCAAACTCTGGGTAGGACTGGGTACTGCTCCTCGCCCTCTTGGAGCTAGGCTCTCCTCCTAGAAGCACAGAGTCCCGCAGACGTAGCAACCTCTGGATTTGCTCCCTCATGGCCTCCTCATGAACTCTCTGTGACTCCAACAGCCTCTCTTGGAAATATCCAAACATCTTGGCTGCGTCAAGTAACAAACCTTCGGGTGGTACAATAGGGAGTACCATCCCAAGGGGTAGGGGAAGGCTCTCGGTCTCAGGCAAATCTGCAGCTCTCTCCTGAACGACAGGAGATGAAGGAAGACTCTCTAGCGAGGCTACCACCATCTCCTCAATGGCAGGAGGTGCCACCACCCCCTGATCAGATAGAGGGATAACTACCTCCTGAACAGTAGGAGGTGGAGGCACACTCTCAGTAGCTGCAGCTGCTCTCAGGCGACGGGCTCGGGTCATGGGTTCCATACTGAAAGAAAAAGAAAAGAAAATAGAAATAAATCAATCATGAAGGCTGAAAACTAGTAAATATCAACAAATGCATAAGCTCTATAAAGCTGAAAATATCTCTACTCCTAAATTATTTGATGATGGAAACAATTTATAATAACAGAAGGGTACGATAGAGATGATATGTTTAAAAACCCTCTCAGGACATAATCTGATAATCATATACGTCTGTCCAAAATCATGTTACTCAGAGTCCTCGCCATGCCAGTAAGCAAGGCTGCGATAAACGATAGGTCCCATAACTGGGGCATGCACCTCTATAATCATGTCGTCTGGAATTCTCGCTATGCCGACTAGTATAGCTGCGAGAAATTTCAAATCTCATAACCAAGATACGTACATCTGAAGTCAGGTCTCTGTGTTTCTGCCACGCCAGCTAATATGGCTGCGATAAACTACAAGCTCCATAATCAAGTAGACGTTTACCATCCCTGTATTTCCGTCGACATATGTTATCAGAAAAATATCGTAACTCAGGCCATAAAAATTCATCTCGATAGGAAAATCAAATCAACAACGATCCAACAAAACCAAATTCAATAATCAAAGAGTGAGAGCAACGAACAAGGGAAATGATTCAAATTAAAGTTTAAACAAGATTCTTAAGGGTCGTCCTAGGAATCTTTCAAGGAATCCTAACTGTGATTGAGTACCTTCAAAATATATATATCCTAATCCTACTGCAGGCTGTAGTGATACTCTTGTTCGAATACCACTACATAAACTCGACCTGCATGGGCCACCACTAAAAATGTGTCACGATCCGCACCCACTGTAAGGGTACGAGAATGTCACAACGCCCAGCCTACGCCGCAGTATCGACGGTAGAACGCTGTCCTAGGTCAACATACATCTAACAATATGATACTAAGCAGTAAATGAACTCAATCACAACTAAGGAAGAAGAAAGCACGATAAGATATAGAACTCAGAAAAATACAGAAGATAGAGTAGTCTAAGATAAAATCCCAGCAAATATCCAGAGTACATATCTCAGCTACTGAAATAAAAGAATATATACAACTCAACATCTCTGAACAGAAGTAATGTCTAGCTAAACAGACTCAAGACAATATAAAAATAAGATAAGGCCTAACTAAGCTAGTCTAGGCAGTGGGGGTGATGTCCTCAGCTAGAGTTGTCCCGTAGAAGGTTTCCTCCCAGGCCTCCCCTTCGTCCTCTGTAATATTTTTAACAGGTCCAGTCAGGACAGGAGCGAGTACAGTACATCTCAACAGTTCATAGTAGGTTAGAAAATATAATCATGCAGTAAAGTAAGATATAGATACTGAAAAAATGCAGTATGTAAACAGAGAGAGAGAGAACTGTAATAGAAATATCTACTATAAGTAAAGAGCTACCAGTGACTAGTGATTTAGAGCACAAAGTCGACATGTGAACGGCTTGATTTGTACATGGCTATACTAAAGAGGCGTACATGGCTATTCTACTTTGGAATTGTTCATATGGCTATTTATACTCCCCCGTACCCCCAACTAATACACAAGGATCCAACCAGGTTATGTTATGATTCTATGTAACAGCCCCCGAAGGGTGGTAAGCCTCCGAAAGGTGATAAGCCCCCAAAGGGTGATATGTCCCCGAAGGATGATAAGCCTTCGAAAGGTGATAAGCCCCCAAAGGGTGATATACCCCCGAAGGGTGATAAGCCCCCAAAGGGTGATATGCCCCCGAATGGTGGTACATAGTAGTCCCACAAATGGGATAAGGATTCAAAGAAGACTCTGTGATCATATGGGTATATGTCACAAGTGATCAAAGAACCAAAGAAGCATATGATACGCTATGTAAGTGAAACGCACAGAACATAGAGTACCCGATTCTTCCTGAAGGGATAACATCTCAGGAAGGGATCCATAGTACTAATCCGTGTGACCAATGTGACAGTATCAAGTAAAGTAATTTAATGTAGGAAAATAATTCTAAGCAGGATATGAAATGATCAGAGAATGTACTCGCCTCCTATCTGAACGTCTGAAGTAAATGTACTGTCCGAGGAGAGGTATCTAGCTCCTAAGCAGAACAGCACAAGTCACAACAAGTCTAAAATGATATAATGAAGTCTTACTATGCATTCTACATGATTCTAGGTCAATCTAGGCCAAAGTCAACTCTCAGTCAACTCTGGTCAACCCTAGAAGTCAAACTAGGTCAAACTAGTCTATACCAGTCTAACTAGTCTATTCTAAGTCTAACAAGACTACCCAATTCTAATATAGACTCTACACTGACACACAGACACTCACATAGGCCATAGGCTAATAGGCTATACCATGCCTAAGCCAACCATAAACCACATGACATATCTATACCTAAAATAATACACATATTGATATGTCTATAATATAATATGGAAATATACATAATCTATAGACTACTATAAGTATACCATACAACCATACTTATATATAATATATATATATATATATATATATATATATATATATATATATATATATATATATATATATATATATATATATATATATATATACACATTGATATATTAGGTAGGATACTTATGTATATACAATATGGTAACACACACATTATATAGGATGCACATATGGAGAAAAGGAAGGGGATGTGGTGTATATATATGTGTGTGTGTGCGAATGTCACATGAATGTGTGCGAGCTACAAGTGTATGTGTGTATGTGTGTACTAAGCTAGAGTGTCAAGAAATGAAGGGGTGTGTGTGTGTGTGTGTGAATGAGAGATGAAGTGAGGCTTGTGTGTGTGATAGGGTGAGTGATAGTGGAACCTGTGTACAGTGAAGGCTACATGAATTAGTGAACTAACTAATAATGTGATTTTGGAAATATACTAACATTTGCAAATGGGAGAAAATCAGTGAGCTAATGACTGAAAAGGGGATACAGTGTGTATTATAAAATGGTGGGGACTTGTGTGTGTGGTATACAGAAAATGAGAATACAGTGAGTGTTCTAAGCTGGAAAACAGTGAGGTAATGCACATATGTAGCAGAAAAATTAGTATAAGGGAAAAATCTGGAATTTAATAATTAACCAAAAACCTCATGACAGTGAGCCATAAACCTACCATTTCAGAAACTGAAAACACCAAATCAAGCTCTTCTACAAGCCCAATCATGCAAGTTAACTTAGCATGTATAAATTCTAGCATGGCTCTAACATTACAGCAGTATAATACTAACCTATATCAACAGCAAGCATGTATTGTGAAGTCTGCAACATCTCATTCCATCCAAAAACTCAGTTTAACATTGAATGAGGAATTTCAGGTTTTCAACCAAGGAAGCAAGTTTCAGATTTCAGGTTCACATGTGTAGGTGTGTGGAGTGTTGAATTTGTACCTAGCAGTGAGTGACAGGAAAGAATTGGGAACATGTTCTCAGGAAACACAAATGACAGTTACATATGGGAAAATTAGTGAGTAGTATTCAGTTTTATTAGCAATTTCGAAAATGAACCAAGGCTTAAATTCCCATTCATAAACCCAAACCTATTTAGTTTCAAAATCGAACCAATCATACATTTAAAGAGATAACAACTCACAGATTTTGAAAGGAAGGGAACCCAGTCCTAGCTAGCAGTCAAATACAAACAACCCTATGTCCAAAACTCATTATCAGGTTTTGCCAGAACAGGAAGAAGGGAAAAGGAAATAGTGCACAAAACAATGTGTTAGTCTCCAAGTTTAAAATATGAAAACAAATTTGTTTGACAGTTCTCATCTTATCCAAAACCTGTGAAGCTTATATAGAAAACATCAAGATGCATTTGACAACCCAAATCAAACCCACATATATAGCCTAGAATCTAACATGTTAATCTAATCATTAAAAAAAAACTTAGTTTTCAATATCTAAAAAACTCAGGTTTTCATATTTGAACACAGTATTGAGTATTCAGGAAAACTGATAATTCAATCCCAACCAGGATTCAAAGTCAAACTGAAATCAACCCAACCAAATCAATAATCAACATTACAATGATGTAGTTACTCATGTATAGATGATCAATCATGAATCTTAACATTCACATTTGTTTAAAACAGGAAATCAAGTTAGGCATTAGTTTTCAGAAAAAAAACAGTGTGATCCAGTTATCATTTCAGTCCACTCCACTTTCAAAATCCAAACGAAACTCAATCGAAGCCCAAACTCATGTGTGAACATCCTAGCAGCAACTAATATAGGTGTAAGTGCATTGACATGGCAATTTAAATCATAAAGAATGGGTTGAACATATTTAAATCCAGAAAAATATCGAAACATAAGTCTGTGTATCCGAGAAAGGGGAAGCTCGACAAAATTCAACCCATTCGAAATCAAAAATCCAAAATCAGTGTTTGCTGAGTGTTTCTCACATGAAGACGTGTCTAGGTGTGTCATTTATGTCCACCATAGTATGACACGACGTGTCCAATTCACAGAAAACCAAAACGAGCACAACACAGACACTGAAATCGAGTGCAGCCTCGTGCACGAGTGCACGCGTGTCGTGCACTCGACACAAGACACATCACATCTCGTGCACACACCCACGTGTTCGCCAGATGTCAGGCTACGTGCCTAACACCCTGAATTCCTGTGTCGAGTCGCACAGGCGTGTCCTAGATAGCGTATCAGTGCACGAAAATTTGCTGAACGAAACAGTGTAAAATTAATGCACAGCCTCGTGCGTGTCCGATACGACACGAGAGTGTCTCAAACTTTGAGGACCTCGTGTCAGTGTCTGCCCCTAGGGCTGTGTCAAATCTTAGGTGTCCACGTGTCGTGTACATGGAGTAATTGCTCCCGAGTAGCAGGGCAATGTGCACCGTGTCAGAACAGCGTGTTCGTGTCCAGATCTCGACACGACACGACACAATGGCCACCTCAGTCCAACAGAAATTGATAAGCGACAACCAACCCTAAATTTCTATTCAAAAAGTTTTCTAAAATCAGGTCGAAATGTCCTTTGGGACATTTTATCAAACACCTAGTCTATAGGCTGATACGTGTCCATTTAGGACACGAAATGGACACAAAACCTAGATCTAGGCATACCTACAGAACCAGGACACCTAGGGCTAGGTCTACATACAAAGAAACTAGAATTTTAATGGTGTTTACATTGATTTACCTATTGGTGTCAAAATGTAAGAAAAGCCTCAATGGGGGGTTCCTCTTGCTAGCAAACTTCTCCAAATTGCCCCAAAGCTGAGGTTGAACACCACAAACAGCAAGAAAACTAAAATTAGGATCTAATGCAATTGATTGGAGGGAAAAAGGAGATAAAATGGAATTACTATAGATTTTTGAAGATGGAGGCTCACCTCTTCCAAAACTTTGTTCTTCCTAAGAGGCTAGCCCTAATTTCTAAGAGGATACTTATAGGGAGGGATTCCCAATGGGTGTAGTGGCTAGCCAAGACTTGTTAGGGTTAGGGTTTAGCTAGTGGTGTGGGCCTATGGGCCTTTAAGGCTAAGTTATTGATTAAGGTGCAACCACAAGTCATGGCTTATGACTTAAATCCTAACTTGAGTCAAATAATCAAACCATAGGTCAACTCTAGTCTAACTAGGGTTGCATAACCTAACCAAGTCCAAACTCAATTAGGGTTAGCTCCTAGGTTGGTCTACCATGGTCATTGCTAGTCAAAATCAACCTAGTCAACCCTCATTCAAACAATTCCAAAATAAATTCTAAAAATTCCTATAAATTCAAATAAATTATAATAAAATAAAATAACCCCAAAAATGTATAAATACCCTAATCACATGGCTAGTCTCTAGGGTTGGCAGTCTCTACTGTTCACTAGCAAAATACTATAATCACAAGTCATGAATTTAAATACTTTAAAAATAATTAAAAATCACTAAAAATTATAATATGAAATAAATATCTTTAAACAATAATTATAATTACAAAATTTCAAAATTACCCTCTTCTGGAAAACTGGATGTTACATCATAAGACCTGTACTCTCCACCTCGATCACTTCTTATTCTTTTGAGTTGTCCAGTCTGCCACTCAGCTTCGGCTCTGAACTCCTTGAACTTCTCGAATGCTTGGTCTTTAGCCTTTAACAAGTTGACAAACGCTTGCTTTGAGAAGTCATCGATGAAGGTTTTGAAATACTTTATCCCGGCCTTTGTAGAGAATTGTTTGAAGTCACAGATATCGGAGTGTACCAACTCCAGAAGATCTATACTTCGATTAACCCGAGGAAAGGGTTTCCTTGTGATCTTTGTTTGAGCACAAACTTCACATTTCTCTACCTTACCCCCACACTTGGAGATAAGTCCTAGACTAGACATTCTGTTTATTCGTTTAAAATGAACATGTCCTAGCCTATTATGCCACAACTCAAGAGTATAAACAGAAGGAGTGATTGCATTAATAACATTAATTACATTAGACTGATTTACAAGCTAAATTTTGAATATTCCTTCGGTATAAAAAGCTTTTCCGAAATATATTCCCTTGATAGACATCACCATCTGGCCCGCATTGATATCCATCATGAGGCCTGTATTGCAGAGTAGGCCTCCTGAGATCAGGTTCTTGGGGATAGCAGGTACGTGCTTCACGTCTTGAAGCGTCAGAGACTTCCCCGAAGTCAGCTTCAACACCACTGTCCCGATCTCGAGAACTTCAGCTTGTGCCTGGTTCGCCATCATAACCACTTCAGAAGTAGGTGTGTAGGTGGTGAACCACTCCTTACTGGAGCAGACATGGCAGGAGGCTCTAGTGTCTACCCACCAGTCAGAGTCAGTCCTTACCGCATCAACCTGCGCAATCATAACAACAACGTCAGTGATCATAGATACCTTACTAGGCTCTCCTTGCTCTGATTGCTTGGTTTTTGCTTTACATTCACTTTTGAAGTGGCCCTTCTTGCCACACTTGAAACAAGGCATCTGAGACTTTACCTTCTTTCGCTTGAAGGAAGTCCCCTTCACGTTCAGATTGTTAGGGTCCTTCTTCTTGCTGTGGAAAGTCGCCTGCTTTTCCCTTGGTTCCTTGGTATGAACCTGTGACGTCCCAGAACCAGAATACTGGAGAGCGGGGGCGTACATAGCCAGCTACGTATATTGAAATGGAATCCATCTCGCTATACGGTCACGGCTGTCTAGGAATTTGAGGGTTTAACTACAAGCCAACAGTCTCCTATGGTCATGGACAAGCCTATTGTCTCAATCTCAAGCAAGTAATATAGTTTACAAGATGTTAGACCACCAAATATACAATAAAAGGTGTCCCAAATATTACATATTCAGCTGATCATGAAGCTAGTCATACAAAATACGAGGACTAGCAAGAGTTAAGTCATACATGATCAACCCTAGGATTTGTTAATCATGTTTACAACCCGTAGGCAGACAGTAAGTAAATATGCATCGAGCTAACAGGTGCTCCTTGGCTAAACGTCTCAAAAGAATAATTTTATAACGTAGTGAGTGAAGCAAAATGGAAAACCCACTCGTAGCCCGGGTTCCTTCTAGTCGCCACCATTGGGCCTGAGGTTCGGTAGATCCTCGGGTGCTGCTCCGAAATCTGGCCACACAAAACCAGCTGGGTCAAACCCCAGAAAGAGCAAGTGCCACAAAGGAGACCACAAAATAAGAACAAAAGCCAGCATATCAGAATATAAAAAAATGAAAGAAAGTACAAGTAATAAGGAGTGCAACAGGACAATAAACGACTAGGGACATGGAACCATTCCGGGAGCCAGGTTACAACCCTTAAACCAAACAAGGACCGGAGTCGTAACCCTTCGCCTGAATAGCACTTTCTTTCTACCCATTTATTATTAAGACAAGTAAAACAATCATGTTCAAGGGTACCAGGTACAGGGACTAGACGAGACTTAGATAGGGTGGGACACTATCTATTCACAAACGGCCAAGCAATTACTACGGCTTACTACTTAACTAACTAGGGTTATCACAAGCCTAATTACTAACAAGATGCAAATGAGAACTTCCCAGTCCCAAGCCCTGCAGACTATCCAGTTATCCTTCCGCGGGTTGAGAGTATGGTTGGGTACATCGCCCAGGAGACGATATACCCTTAGGTGACTTAGAGGGTGCAACACATGACAGTGTGCTGGAAATGTGTCCTACTTGTCGGTAGGCTACAAGTCCGTTTAAAGCGCCCAGATAACGAGATCGCCTGTGACTAAATTTTTTCCATAAACTATAGTTTGATCTAGTTATTAGCCTAACCCATATTCAGTGTGAATCCCTGACCGTGGTAACCAGGGAGTCACGTCCTAGACATGATGCGAGACAAGACAAGTGGATTGCACAAGGCAGCAAGAATTAACACCCACGCCGTCAGAGTTGATTATACGAGTCAAGTTAGCCATCGCAACAACATCAAGTCAAGTTATAAGTTACAGGTTTACAAGTTACAAGTCAGGAGTGCGCCGCCACGGGCCACTATCAAGTTATCTGGTATCAAGATTAATCATGAATTACAGGTTAAAAGTTAAGGGCGTACCCCATCGGGTCACTATCAAGAAGATCAGAAAGTACTAGAATCACACTTCACAGAAATCACAAAAAAATCGTACTAGTCATAAGCAAAACGCCAAAAACTGTGCCAGGTCGTGTTGGGTCGAGACAGTCGTGTTGTGTGGAACAAGATCTCAAAACTCCAATCAACAAAAGAGAGCCAAGTCTAAGAAAATAAAACCAAATCACCATGGATAACAGGCTGCGTAGGGGATCAGATTGTGCTGGGGCAAAATGGACTGCGCAGGGGATCAGATTGTGCTGGAGGAAAATGGACTGCGCAGGGGATCAGATTGCGCTGGAAGAAAATGGACTGCGCAGGGGATCAGATTGCGCTGGGGGAAAATGGACTTCGTAGGGTTGGGTTGCACTGGGATGGGTTGTGCTGAAGATGGGTTGCGCTGAAGCGGATTGCGCTGAAGTCAAGCACGCTGGGGTGAGCCGTGCTGGGGTTGGGTTGCGCTGGAGCCGAGCCACACTGGAAGCGAGCGGCACAGCAGTCAAGTGCGCCAAATGGAAGGAAGGCGCTGGAGCTAAGAAGCGCCAGCGCAAGTCAGCCCAGCTCAAGGTGCTGGCCGAAGAGTTGCGCAGTCCGGCCATGCGCTAAAGAGCGCAGGCCGAGGGATTATCTTCTCCACCAGGCCGAAAGGAAGACTCCAAGAATCCTAAATTTCAAATCTTCATAACTTGGCCAAAACAAAACCAAATTTGGATTTTCAAAGTTCTAACTTGTGTAAAATTGAATTATCTTCCACATGGAAGCCTCAAAACAAGAAAAAATCTAAGTTAAATAGATCAAAACCAAAAAAAAACCGAAAATGGTTAAAACTTAGATCTAGAAAAATAGAAGCTTCAAATCATAAAATGCCAAGTTCTAATGTTGTTCTCCATGGCCTAATCTAGCTAATGGACAAATAAAATTAGGTCCTTATATGGTGGCAAGGTGCACTTGTCTATGGTGTTGGTGTTGTGTGGAGGAAGGAAGAAGAAGATAAAGAAATTAATGGAAGTGTAATGGGGAGAGAGAAAGTTAGGTGGGGTTTTAATGAGGGTGGGTTGTGGTAGAATGAGGGTGGAGTATAGGTTAAGGTGTTCCAATGCATACTAAACCAAACCAAACTAATTCCTTCCCCACAAAATAAAACCAAGCCAGGTCCAAAACCCGTTTTACGAGAAAACCAGAATCCGCAAGTTAAACCAAAACATAATTACAGGCCCGAATCCGAGAAAATAAAATACAGGTCCAAAATACATATACGCTAATCAAAATACGTATTCTGAAATACGGGCATTACAGAACCAGATTGGCGTTAGCCAATTGCTTGGACAGTGCGTCCAACTTCAGTTGAGCCCGCATCTGGTCCTCAACATAGATTTTCTGCAAGAGATCTTCAAGGCTGATCTCAAGCTTCTTCCTATGCATGTTTGCATAGAACTTACTCCACCCAGCGGGGAGCTTTGAGACAATCCCTCCAACAACAAATTTGTCAGGGAGGGGCATCGCCTCGTCTTCCAACTTCTGTCGCAGCTTCAGAAATTCTTTTACCTGCGGGAACATGGACTTCTCGTCCTCAAAGAGCCATTTGTGATATTTTTCAACCACAAATATCTTGCTCCTATTTTTGTCTTCTTCGTGCAGTTTCTCCAGAGACTTCCATATGTCTCTGGCAATTGTCTTCTTACTGTAGGATTGTAACACCCAGTTTTCCAAATGAGAGTATTTTGGTCATTTTTAAAATTTTGAGAAATATTTGGAATTATTATGTATTATTTAGATTTATTTAATTAATGTGATTTTGAGTGATTTTAGAATAATTATTTTTTTTGGAGTTTTAGAGACTTTGACTTAAGTTGACCTTGTAGACTAACCTAGTGGCTAACCTAGGTCTTGACTAAGAGATTAGGATTTGAGAACCTGGGTTGACTTAAGTTCATGTGGATGAACTCATTGGGATTAATTTGGTGAAATTAGGAATTAGTTTGGTCTAAGAATGGCTTGTGAAGTCACAAGTCATAATCATGACTTAAATCAATTAGGACTCAACCAACTAGCCAAAACCCTAGTCCTAGGCCCTATGGCCAGCCAAGAGATAGCCCTCCCCTCTATATATATTCTCCTAAGAAATAGGGCTAGCCTCTTTCTTAGGGTTTATGCAAGTTTTTAGAAAGGGGTAAGTTCCATCTTCACAAATTCATAATAAATCCATTTCAAGTCCTTTTTCCCTCAAACAAATCGCATTAGGCTCTAAATCTTGTGTTCTTACTGTTGGTAATAATTTTTGACAGGAAGAAAACAATTTGGAGAGCTTTTGGTGGTTTGAAGGATTCTTCTCTTTGGAGCTTTTTGGGAGATTGAACACCTATAGGTAAAATCCTATCCATAGCTCCTAAAATCTAGTAAAAATCATTTCAAGGTTGCCCTAACCCTAGCCTAACTATAGGAATAGGGTTTCCTAAATGTTCGTGTCATTTCGTGTCCTAAATGGACACGTATCAGTGTTAGTGTTAGGGTGTTTGTTGAAATGCCCCAAAGGGGATTTCGACCAAATTTCTAAGAAGTTTTTGAATAGGATTCTAGGGTTTAGTGTTGCTTGTGGGTTTCCTGTGTCCTGAGTTGGTTTTGGCATCGTGTCGGGTCGCAGTGGACACGGGAACATGCGGGGTGCCACGCGCGCGCGAGCAGTGTTGCATCCCCTGCTGCTCGGGGTCGATTGCGTACAGCACACGCCACGTGGCCACGAGATTTTTGACACACACTAAGGGGCGACCACTGACATCACGTGTGTCAAGTGTCACGAGCCCTTGTGTTGTGTCGGACACGTATTTGCACGTGCACGTGCACTGCACTGTGCGGTTCAGTGCACAGGGTGTTGGAATGGTTTTAATTCGATTTTAAATGGTTTTAATTGTGTTTAAATGATTATTTAGATCCTAAATATGTTGCCTAAACTCTGTTACATTAGGTTGCACATTAGGTATGGGTTAATGTGGAGTATTGGTTCGATTTTTTTGTTGTATTGAGATTTCCTGATACATAGCTCTGATACATTCTTTCCAGTTCTTTTCAACCTTTAAATTCCTGTTGTTTGATTCAATTATCACTGCTAAATATCTCCACATGCTACATTTTACATTAGCTAAGTTATTTTATTCAATTTCAGGCTTTTGACTATGTATTGAGTTTTTTTTTGAATATGGATTGGGTTCATTCGAATTAGGCTGTGGGGTTTTTCAATACAACTGGGATATATATAGGTTGAACTGATTTGGGGATTACTGAGATTTGAATATCTGATTTTCCCTTGTTTTTTTAAAACCTGAGATTTCAGCTTTCCTTTTTCTAATGGACTGTTAACTGGTAATTGGATTGTGGGTTGTTCCATGTGAAAACTGAGAACATTGGCCTGAGAAATGGGTTTCCTATTTTCTTTAATTTGATTATTAACTATTTTTTTTATGGTAATAATGTTAAGTAGTTACTTGCATATTGGTTAACTAATGAAGCATTGATAGGTTAATTTTGATTGTGTTAATACATTGGATTTTGTGTTTTGGATTAGGGAGGGGGATTTCCTATCACTGTTTCAGGAATTCCTGAAACTTAATTCCTGATTTCACCACCACCTATATCACTCTTGCACACACTGTCATATACTCTTGAGAATTAGCCTATAGACACACATTGATTGTTGTTAAAATTTGAGAATTTAATATTGAATCACATGTTAGTCACACTTTGCTACTGAATTTTCCTAACACTGAGCCTGTGAACATTTCCCTCCTGACACATGCTCCTAAGACACCACAGTTCATATGAGGACAGTCACTTAGTTTAGGCTTAACTGTTTTATGAGAATATTGTGAACAAACCTGAGAATAGGTTGTAAAATCTGAAATGTAGTAGAGTGCTAAACTCTGAGTTTACTCTGGAAATGATGTAGGACTGTTTTGCCATTGATTTTTTCTTCCTACTGATAGCTAAATCGAGTTTTGTGTTCCTATCAAACTGAGAATAGTCCTCCTAAAAAAACTGGAATTGATTTCCTTTTACAAATTCTGAAATTTCAAATGTATTCACTGTTAGTTCTTTCTTAAACCTGAGATTTAAATGTGGGATATGTTATTTGGTTTTTATGTATGATTCATGAGTTGGTTGGACTGTCAAACAATGTTTAATCTGAGATTGTTTTGTAGAATATATTAAAATTGTTCCTGTTTTACTGAATTTGGACTGTGGACTGATACTATGATACAAAGGGCTGATATTTGTGTTTTTCCCATTTTTCCTAACATTTGAAATCCTATTTTTGAAGTGATGTTTCACTGATAAGTGTGTTCCCACATTGAATGTTCATATTTCAGCTTAATGTTCCATTTGAATTTGATTTTGGTTGAGAGTAGGATATTTCACACATGTCCTTAAACACCCTCACATCACACATGCCTAATAACTGAGAATGCAATGTCCTAATAACTGAGAACAAACTCTCTACACACACATGCCTCTTGAAATTTCACACACACAAGCACTCATGCTAACACACACTCTCATGTCACTTCATACACACACACATGTACACAAATCACATTTCCTTTCCTTGTTTCCTATGCAATATATATATATATATATATATATATATATATATATATATATATATATATATATATATATATATATTATATGATATGTGAGATGTTTATATAGATATATACCTATATAGTAATTGTATAGATATATGTTTATATATAATTGAATGGGTGTATGTAGAGTATAGACTATATGTGATATGTGATAGCCTATAGGGTTGTATATAGGGTTTTGTTATAGGTTACCTATAGGCTATATGCCATATGCTAGCAAGTGTAGATGTAGTATATATTCATGCTATACAGGTATACATGGATATTGGTTAGCCTAGAATTGTTTAACTTAGACTTTGTTAGACCTAGTAGAGTCTAGATTAGTCTTGTACAGTCTTGTTAGACTTAGAATAGGCTAGTTTAGCCTAGGTTAGACTAGTATAGACTTGATTAGCCTAGATTAGTCTTGTTTGACCTAGTTTGACTTCTAGGGTTGACCAGAGTTGACCAAGAGTTGACTTTGGCCTAGATTGACCTAGAATCATGTAGAATGCATAGTAGGGCTTCATTATATCATTTTAGACTTGTTGTGACTTGTGCTGTTCTGATTAGGAGCCAGACACCTCTCCTCGGACAGTACATTTTATTTGGACACTCAGATACGAGGCGAGTACATTCTCTGATCATTTCATATCCTGCTTAGAATTATTTTCCTGCTTTAAATTACTTTACTTGATACTGTCACGTTGGTCACACGGATTGGTACTATATAGATCTTTTCATGAGATGTTATCCCCCTCGGGAGCATCGGATACAGCATGTTTTGTGTGTTTCACGAACCATCACGTATCTCTATGCTTCCTCTGATTCACGAACCGCTTGTGACATATGTACTCTCATGTTCACAAAGCCATCATGAATCACCTTCACGTACCACTTATTTTATGAGCCATGTGAAGTTTCACGAACCTTAACATAACTTGAACAGATCTTTGTGTATTGATTGGGGTTGGGGGAGTAGAAATAGACATGTGAATATTATCCAAGTAGCTGTAGTCATGAATCACTCTCTTAGCTGTAGTCATGAACCTCCTATGCCATTCACATGTTTATATTTTACTCTGACTCACTAGTCACTTTTAGCTCTCTACTTATAGTAGATATTTCCATTACAGTTTTCTCTCTCTGTTTACATACCGCATTTCTTCAGTATCTATATCTTACTTTACTGCATGATTATATTATCTAACCTGCTATGAACTGTTGAGATGTACTGTACTCGCTCCTGTCCTGACTGGACCTGTTGAAAATATTACAGAGGACGAGAAGGAAGCCTGGGAGGATACCTTCTTCGGGACAGCTCTAGCTGAGGACATCACCCCACTGCCTAGACTAGTTTAGTTAGGCCTTATCTTATTTTCATGTTGTCTTGAGTCTGTTTAGCTAGTCTTTACTTCTGTTCAGAGATGTTGAGTTGTATATATTCTTTCTTTCTGTAAGCTGAGATATGTACTCTGGATATTTGCTGGGATATTATCTTAGACTTTTCTATCTTCAGTATTTCCTTGAGTTCTATATCATATCGTGTTTTCTTCTTCCTTAGTTGTGATTGAGTTCTTTTACTGCTTAGTATTATATTGCTAGATGTATGTTGACCTAGGACAGCGTTCTACCGCCGACACTGCGGCGTAGGCTGGGCATTGTGACGTTCTCGTACCCTCACAGTGGGTGCGGGTCGTGACACGGATTTTGCTAGGGAATGCTCCATAGCATTCAGGATAAGCAGCCTGTAAATCCTATTCTTCCTTCTCCACTTGGCCTGAAGTTTAGTAGCCGCAGTGATTGCGACAGCAGATCCAATATCTAGAACGGTAGGTTCCTCTTCAAGAAGCACGTGATCAACGTCTCTGAGTTGAAGAGTGAGATAAACCTTCCTCTTCCAGACTTGATAATGCTCTCCATCAAACTTTTCTAACTTACAAAAGTCAGTATTGAGGAGTGAAGCATTAACGTTTTCCATCGTAGCAATAAAGCTTTGAGATTGTTAATGCCGGGGCATAATTTTTCGATGGAAAACTGAGAAGATAAAACAATTATAAAAACAATGTTCCAACACAACACTTCTAGGAAGGTTGCGCAAGTATAACGAAAATCTAAAAAATCTCGTTTTAGTATTACGAGAATCTAAAAGGATTTCGTAATCCATAGCATACAATCAGAATTACTGGCAGCAATGAAGAAGGTGACTGGCAAAAGATGGAAGAAATCCTGCTGGGTGAATAATCACCGTTGCTCAAAGCTTTATTCGCCCTACACGAACAGCTTCCAGGAACCAACAAGTTCGTCGGAGAACTTGGAACACTCCTGCTCTTCTGACTCCTCGGATGGACACGAACTCCCGTGCAAAAGCAACGCTGGTGCGGCACCTTTCCTCTTTCTCGAAGGCTGCTGGAATTCATAAGCAAATTCCGATCAGAATTGTGTTAAAGAACACTTCTGAATTCTCTGTTTACTTGTGCTAAAAAATACTTCGTAAACTTTCTGTGGTGGCTTCGATTACTTGTATATATGTAGCCTTGTGAGAGAGATGATGCCTTATATAGGCCCTGCAGCAACTGTTCGATTGCCACAAAGTTAGGGACATGGTAAAAACCATCCTCATGAGCCCGAGTTCGAGTCGCTAAGCCCCTACGGGGCTTAGCTCCCATGGAAATAAATTTCCCAAGAGCAAAAAGCATGAATGCTTTCTATTGTTGATTTAACATTTTTTCCATTAGAAAAATAACCCCACATGGCACACCCATGTGCACCTCCACACCACATCTGTATCTCTAAACTAGCAAAGCTAATATATAAAGATACAACTCCTTTGGTCTAGCCAATGTGGGACTAAAATTCACTTTATAAAAGACCAAAACCCAATAATTCCTTCGGAAGGTCCTCGTCGAGCTCGCATATAACCCGATTAGCATGTTGTCTGAGGGTGTTGTACATGGATATGAGAAATTATTCAGTGGGACACTCACCACAGGCATTAGTGAATGGTGAATGGTGAGTCCGTCAAAAGTCAAAAAAAAAATTAATCAGACAATATCATTAAGATATAATTACTAAAAATAGTAAAATATTATCAACTGTCATTAACCGGCTTAATATCATCTGAAACTGGCCGTTGTTGTTGAGGTTTTTTTTATTAGTGTGTGAAATAATAATTCATACTAGATATGAAGTTTATCATTATTATAATCCAAAGTTGGGGGTGATCGACTCTTGGATAACGAAATGAACCCTGATTGAAGTAGTGGTTTGAATACACAGCCACTTGACCATCTCTTTCTTCAGATGGTCTGACTTGTTATATGCTGATTCTAGGGCAACTAGGTTCCCTTAGGTTATCCTTCCACTTTTCTTTTTGCCGCTTAGAAGGAGAATTTAGGAAATTACTATAGGCATCACACAAAGTGACACATATTTTAAAAACATGGTCAATTTTTGATATATTCTCTTTCTCTGACACAACTTTATTTTCCTCTTGCAATCTCTTCCTCTTTCGAATAATTATTGTGGTTTCAAGTTACATTATAAGGGGTTTGAAGTTTTAGAAATCGTGACAGTCGGGTTGGGGACGACGAAGGACTGTCAAGATTTTGACAGACAGTCCTACAGAATCTTGACAGTCATAAGATATGGAGTTTTCTATTTTATGACTGCTACTGTAGGACTGTCACAATCCTGTCATTCATTCGTCGTTCCCAACCCGAACTCTTTGAAAAGGGTGTGAACCGTGGAGAGATGACCTACGGTGCTCAAGGCGAAGGAGGCACCCACGCATGGGATCTTCCACCCGAGATTAGGGACGTCCTCGCAGAGTTCGGGAATGTCATGCTGCAAGAGCTTCCAAAGAGGCTACCTCCGTGGAGGGAGGTGGACCATGCTATCGAGTTGGAACCGGGCACGAAGCCGTCAACTATGGATCCATACCGTATGGCCCCGTCAGAGCTCGATGAGTTGAAGCGGCAACTGAAGGGGCTACTCGATGCGGGATTCGTTAGGTCGTCCAAGCCCTGTTCGGTGCACCGGTGTTATTTTAAAAGAAGAATGATAGGAGGCTTCGTTTATGCATGCTGTCACTATTTCTAAATCTTCCAAATCCCTATAATGATGTTCAAAAAAGGAAGAAGTTGTAAGAGGAAGAGGAAGTTGTGGGAGAGGAAAAAGAATTTGGATGTTTGAAATGGTGTGTCATCCCTAACAAATTGTTTATTGTCCGGAAACATAAGAATGATATATCCTATTATGTGACACACATAGTCCCTACAACTTGTCCTTAGTAATCTTGAAATTTTATCTGAAACCTAAAATCCAAAATATAGTTTGGGTTCGAATTTTTGATAATCTGATCCTAACTTAACCTGTGGACAACCCCCTATATAGAACTTTCAAGACAAATTTCACTCACATATATTGAAGAGGATGTCCGATTTATTTGAAAGTGGGAGGGGGCAAAGTTTTCATCCTCATGTTGTTGGGAACGAAATGCGGAAAGTGTTCCCCCAACTCATGAAGCTACGAGAGAACCGAAGAAAAGCACACAAAACCAAATATCAAAATAATAAAGAAAAACCAAACACAGAAAAAAGGATTTTTATGTGAAAAACCCAGATGGAAAAAACCACGGGACGACCGGAGTCTAACCCTGAAAAACCTCCACTATTGGAATAAGAAATACACCGACTCCTTACAAGCTTCTAATTGATCCAAAACAGATCACCACAACTCCTTGGAACATAAAAACAATCAGGGACATACGAAGAATGAAGATGACAAGAAATAGAATTACCTGAAACAATTATTTCTTCGAAAAAGCCATAAATCTCTCCTTCCCCCTCCCAATGTTGCAAAGAACTCTTGCCATATTTTTCATCTCTATTATTTATCAACTTGCATGCATCAACCTTTTATAAACCCTTGCATGAATTAGGGTTACCATATAATTGGACTTCCAATTTCTTTGACCCATCCATCCCGAAACACTGAAGTACCCAGTGAATTATTTTTTTTGGGACAAGTGTAGCATCTTGTTCGGCTAATCTCCATCCAAAAATTGTCTTCGCTGTGGCCAAATCCTTCATAGAGAAGGCCGCGCCCAGTAGGCACTTTAACTCCGGTATACTCACAAGCATACAGTGGTCCGACGTCGTCCATGCATAGCCATGGTCCCCCATAAATGACTCGAACTTCGTATACCACTGCCTCAGAGCCTGCTTCAAACCATACAGACTCTTCTTGAACCAACAAATCAAGTGTGACTTGTCCTTCTCACAAAATTCTTCTGGCTACTCCACGTACAACTACTTCTCTAAATTACCTTGGAGGAATGTTGTCTTCATGTCCATCTACTTGACCTCAAAATCAGAACTGGTTGCCAATGCTACCACCACCCGAATATATGACATCTTAACAACTGGCAAAAAATCTTATAAAAATCTATACTCTTCCGTTGACCGTAGCCTTTAACTACTAGCCTTACTTTCTATCGAGGGCGAGTAGCATCATCCATCTACTTCACTCTAAACATCCATCGATTCTTCAAAGCCTTCTTGTCCTTTGGCAACCGCACCATCTCACAAGTGGAGCTGGCCTGTAAGGAACCTATCTCCTCTTGCATAGCCTGCATCCACTCATGCCTATGTTTATTGTCCATAGCCTCTACAAAACTTTTTGGCTCTCCATCGTTAGTCAGTAGCACATACTCACCTAATAAATATCTATTAGATGGTCGACGGTCTCTATTACTCCTACTCAACGTAACCTCTGGTGCTGGTTGTATACAAACAACCTCATCCCCTTCAAGAACCACCTTGCCTGTATGTTCATTTTCCTGAGGGTCACCTTGACCACCATCAGCAGGATGATGATTAAGGTTGGAAGCATCTCCATGTAGTAGCTCCCCTATAATTAGATACTCTGCAGTGTCCTTTGGAAACGGCTCGAAGCAAAATGACTCTAACTCAGGCAATTTCTCATCCTCAGAAGGTATTTCGGAATCCTGAGTGTTGGTCATGGTCTGATCCTTGACGAATACCACGTCTCTGCTTCTATAGAGCTTTCTTTTCACCGTATCATAGAGCCTATAGCCAAACTCATTCCGACCATAATCGATAAAGATACACTGCCTCATTTTTGGCTCAAGTTTGGATCTTTCGTACTTCGTTACATGTACGAAGGCCTTACAACCAAACATTCTCATGTGATTGTATGATGGATCTTTGTCGTACCATACTTTGTCAGGCACATCATCCTACAAAGGAGCACTGGAAGACAAATTAATAATATAAACAACAACGTTGAGAGTCTTACCCCAATAACTACCCGATAAGTTTGCTTTAGACAACAAACACCATACTCGTGTCCTGTTCATACGAAACACTACGCCATTGAGCTGAGGTATCTTTGGCATAGTCTTCTGGTGTCGGATCCCTTGTTCTCTATAATACGCATCAAAGGGACTGATGTATTCGCCGACAATATCGGACTGAACATATAGCAACTTCTTGCCCATCTTCCTTTCAGCAGAAGGGTTAAACTCTTTCAAAGTGGGCAACACATGATCCTTGGTCTTTAAAGCCTAGACCAAAACTTTTTTAGAATAATCATCATTAAGAGTCACAAATAAGAAGCACAACCAATAGATTTTACCTTCATAGGACCGCAGACATCCGAGTAAAACAACTCGAACAAATCCGACTTCCTTGAAGATGGGTGACTTTGGAAAGAAACCCTAGTTTGGTTTTCCGTCAAACAGTGCATGCATCTCTCCAACTTTGTAGACTTGAGCCCCAGAATCACCTTCCTGCTTACCAAGTAGCTAATCTCCTTCTTGCTGCTATGGCTGAACCGCCTATGCCACAAGTTAGTAGACGAATTACTGACTGCATTTACCGCATGTGCCCCATGTGTGCTCCCTTCCATATAATAGAGATCAAACTTCTTGCTTCCTTTGGCAGTCACCATAGAACCCTTGGAAGTCTTCCACTGACCGCTCCCAAAGAGATTGAAGAATTCCTCTTCATTCAACCTTCCAACCGATACTAGGTTGAAACAGATATCAGGGACATGACAGACATCTTTGAGAACAAGAACTACACCCGACAGCTTTTGACACGTCTCTCTTACCTATCTTCAACACTCCATATTCTTCTATTGTGTAAATGGAAAACAATACCCTATTGTGAGATACATGCACTGAAGCCCCTGTGTCTACCAGCAAAGAATTGTCATCGCAGACAAGGTTAATGACTATTTCATCACCTATAATAATTACATCGCTTTCATGTGTTGAGGCAGCCGCTGTAGTATTTTCGCTTTGCTTCCCCTAGCCCTTCTTCTCTCTCTCTCTTCTAAGCAAAGCAATTTTGCTTGATGTGGTCATTCTTTCCACAGTGGTAGCACTCGGAGTCCTCCTTTTTCTTACTCTTGTCTCTACCACCACCCGGATTCCTGCTTTTACTCATTCTGCAACTCTCTAAAATAAGGGCCTCTGAGTGGGATGTGGATGAAGTACCCTGAGAACGTCTCTGTATCTCTTCATTCAGTATCCTTCTCTTGGCGAACTTCAGACTGACCATGCCTTCTGGAGTAGAAGCGATCATAGGCACTCGTACGATTTCACACGAGTCTGGCAATGTATACAACAGACATAGTCCCAATACCTTGTCGTCGAACTTGGCTTCCATTGAAGATAGCTGGTCAACCATTCCATGAAACTCACTAATGTGAGCCATGATAGATGTACCATCTTTGTGCTGCATACCTATCATTTATCGGATCAAGAATAACTTGTTCACCCCGGTCTTCTTCGCATACAAAGATTTCAGCTTATCACACAGTATACTCGCATGATCTATACTGGCAACATGATTGTACATGTTCTCGTCAACAAACTGCTTGATGTACTCACACACCTGTATGTGCTTGATGTTTCAGTTCTCTTCAGATTTATCAACTGCCTCTCGAAAGCAAATATAACATATACAACTTTTTGACAAATAACAAGTCTTTCTTCTTGCTCCTCTAATAGTGGTATTTGGTACCGTTCAGGTTTACCATGCGCACTGACTTCGCATCCATCTCTCCTCCTTTGTTTGATTGACCTCTACACCAACCAATAGCTCTGATACCTGGTGTTGGAACGAAACACAAAAACTGTTCCTCCAAACCAAGAAGCTGTAAGAGAACCGAAAAAAAGCATACAAAACAAAATGCCAAAATCACACAGAAAAACCAAACACAGACAAAAGCAATTTTACGTAGAAAACCTAGATACTAAATACTGCGGGACGATCAAAGTCCAACCCTGAAAAGCCTCAACTATAGGAAAAAAAATACACTGTGCTTCTCACCGATCCAAAATAGGTCACCATAACTCTTTGGAATAGAAAAACAATCATAGACACACGAAGAACGAAGATGACAAGAAACATAATTACCCGAAACAATCCTCTCTTCGAAAATGTCGTAGATATCTCTTTCTCCTCCTAATGTTGCAAAGCACACTTGCCACATTTTTTTCTTTATTATTTATCAACTTGCATGCATCAACATTTTGTAAACCCTTGCATGAATTAGGGTTATCATATATTGAAAATATGGAAGCCCAATAAATATGGAAAGTTCAATATATATCAATCATATATTTAAAAAATCCAATCATAATTGGTTTGCCATAAATTGGAAGTCCAATTATATGGAAAGTCAATATATGAAAGATCCAATCATAAGTATCTAATCAAATTTGTCTTTTGGATACAAATATCTTAAATCAACCCTATAACAATATTTTAAATTTATTTGCATACAAAGGTAACCCAAACATTGGATTATTGATATAGAATAGCTTATTTCGTGTTCAACTTTCTTTTTGTTGATCCAAGCTTGCAACCTAGGAAGTCGCCTCCTTATCCCTCCTACTTATTTAGTACTCCAACGTAAATCCTTGCTCTGTTGCTCTTGACCGCACTGGAAATTTCATCGGTAAAATACTAAAAATTTGAAAAAATAGGCTCACATTATCCGTCGATATTCTGTCGCTATGTTGTCACCAGAACAACCGCCGGAATGTGGACGTCACTAATTCGTCTCTACTGTGCCGTCGTTGAATCCATCAAAATTTTGGTAGCGATACATGTCCTAACGATGCCACCTTTCTGTCGCTATCCCGTCGCTAATTTATAATAGCGACGAAAATATGTGTTTTAGCGACGGATGCTTTCGTCGCTAAAACTCAGTATTTTTGTAGTGCGTTACCGTAGTCCTCATCCCACTCTCTTCTTCTTCCTTCTCAAGACTGAAACCCTTGCAACTAGGCATCCGTGCATGTAGGATTACATGAGATTATTAAAATCTAGTGTATAGTATGAGACAAAATTTTGTCTAGTCTTATTCGCATAGATGCGCCCATCATCAACTGTTCGAGATTTTTGTTGAGAATTAGATGTAAATTTGTACCTCCTCTTCCCACTCCAACCTGCCTTGTGAATATGACCCTTCTTTTTAGGAGTGTGGAATGATCATAAAAGAAGATTAATTTCATCGCTTAACTTAGGAAAAGCGTCGCTAAAGATGTTTAACAATGATATCAACAACAAAAACAAAGATGGCATATCTGCTAGTCGTAGAAGGTGAATATACCTTGCTTTATGTCATTGTAGCGATGTCACAAAGGACGTAGGTAAACGTCACTAAGTTAGCGACGAATAGCGACATATGCATGCATCGTCAATACAATGACAACTCAATGACGTCATCATAATGACATGGAAAAGTATGCCATGTCAAGAACATGTGCGACGCTTAGAGAAGTTCAACAACATTTATGTTTTACAGTTAGAGACGCCATAAGGAGTCGCTAAGCGTTGACATTTTTTCATTTGTTTGTATTTAATAACATCGTTAGTGACGTTTAGTGATGTCCTGATACCTTGTAGGAGTGCACCATTGCATCACTAGACATCTCTAAACGTAAATACAAAAAAGTGTAGCATATTCAGTATCGAAGAATAGAAAATAGAGATAATAATCCATACAATATATTCACCAAATATAATCATATTATCGCATAAGAATCTATGAATTAGAAACTACAATCCATAGTATCATAATCTAATAAAATCTGGTACAAGTAAGTCTAATACAACGTCTGATACAGTAATGAATAAATGACCAAACTATGATTGATACATGAATTCATAAAATTTTGTCCAATCTTGGACTACTGGAAGGAGGAGCACCGCACGAAGTTGCACGAGGATCAAGTCAATAGCATACTATATAAGCTATATATTGTTGCCAGTAGAGGCAGTATCTTCGGTGGAGACAGTGTCGACATTGGCGACATAAGGCAGATCTGCTCCAACTAAAATAATCTAGAATTGTAGAAATCTATCATGGAGAGTAGTCTACTAATGCTCTGCTTGAATGACTCACTCAAGATAAGTTACGACCCTATCAGGTCCATAA
The DNA here is from genome assembly GCA_029216955.1 of Iris pallida. NCBI lineage: Eukaryota > Viridiplantae > Streptophyta > Magnoliopsida > Asparagales > Iridaceae > Iris > Iris pallida. Next base: position 3,694,211 of record JANAVB010010800.1, read on the forward strand.
AACTGTGCTCCATTGATGATGTCATTTATGTAATATTGCGTTGCGATGCTTGGGTTAGCCCCATAAAATGGCACTTCGTTGACCGAGTGAGCTCCATAATATTCTGCTCGATCATATCAAAATGTGTCATTAAGGACAACTCATCCAGCTGGGGATGTGGCCAGGTCTGGGGCTCCATCTGTGACATCCACCAAAACAAGTCGTCTCAAACAAACGCAATCTATCGCTGAATAGCCTTATGAACTCGTAATGACTTCTATAAATGTTGGGTGGCCCTTGAAGCGCACTAGTAGAGGAGGGACCTCTGGAGGTATGTGTCATAACATATGCATCGTACGATTTTATAACGTAGTACGTACTTCTGTTAAGACCACCAGTCGTGATCTTCCACATATCATTGTCAAACAAAACTGCACGACCTACGAGGAAGTACAAACCTCTCCTTAGTCTTACACGACAGCTTATTACGCCGTAAGCTCACGGAGTATAGGAAATGATTTCTATATTATATAATATCTTGATAAGTTTATAGATATCTACTTGTCCAATATTTAATTAATAATATATACATAACCTAAATCTTGCATGAATCGAGTAAAATATTTCCCAAGGCATATGGAAGTAAAAAAAAGTATTTTAATTTAATAATACTTCCATAGCTCTTGGACACCCTGTCGTTGATGAGCTTTTCATCCTTACTATAGGTGGCCAGGAAGATGGTCACCATAATATCACCTTTCTGCACCTAAAATAAAAAAACATTAATTATTATTAAACTTAATGACATACATCCTAAATTAGATAAATATATATATCCTAAATTAGATAAATATATCCTAAATTAAGTAGAAATATACCATATGACAAAAAATGCTTTGTCATCGGGATCGAGCTACTACACCATTTCTCAGTCTTCTTCTAATAGTTGCTTTTGTCTTCTCCAATCTCTCATTGTGTTTATCATCATCAAATCTTGCCATTATTCAATCCACTGCTTAGACATTATCCATCCTATGATTGGTTGTCCTAATCGATACAAATCCTTTTGATCAAGGATCCCATCCCGGATTAGTTTTGTAGCAATCATACGGAATCGACATTTGATAGCCTTGGCCTGGTTTGGTGGCCAATAATATATTTTTTCAAAACATTAGAGCATAATAAGCTAGTTTATATTATATACAGGAAATTACGTATAGGGGGTGAAGTTTGGTAAAATTATAGAAAAGAGGGTAGGTTTAGGAAAATTACATATTAAGGGATGTGACGACATGACTAATGGCGCCACAAATTGGCACACTTTCTGGCGCCATCAGTGATGGCGCCAAGGGGCCGGCCCCCACCCCTGGCGCCATCAGTGATGGTGCCGGACCAATGGTTACTTTTTTTTGACTTTTTCTCTCTTCTCCATCCAACGTTCCAATTTTCTGTATAACGGTCATATATCTATCCGTTGGAGATTGGATGTATATAAATGGTGTATGTGAGAGAGGTTCATCCCCACTTCACTCTTTCTAATCTTTCTCACACATTCTATTATTCGTGGCCTCTATCTTCTCCAATATTTTCTACATACCAGAAGTCCATTTTTTTGATATGGATCAGAGTCTAAGAATATTGTGCTCACATGGAGGTTCAGTAAATGGGTTATCATACGAAGGGGGTTTTACGCAACTTCTTTTAATCGATCGTAGTACTACATTTGATAGTCTAAGAACTCTGATTAGTAACTCTTTTTCTATTCGATATGAATTTATTTTAAGACATATTTTTGTTTCTCATTGTTTGTTAATAGATTCTGATCAAGCATGGAATTTTGTTCTTGAAGTTAATTTGCAATCGCCTTTTATTAGTATTTTTGTTACTGAAGTTTCTCTACCGCCTGAAATGTTTTCACGTCCACGTTCTTCTAATTATCAAATGGGGGCTAGTTCTTCTCGTCCACTGCCAACTCATGAAGAAGAACAAGCAGTAGATATACCTAGTAATGATGATTTTGATGATTTTCAAAGTAATGAAAATAGTGATGATTTAATTGAAAATGTAGATGATGATTTTGATGATACTGTTAGTAGTGGTACCACTCATGAATTATTTGTCGGACAACAATTTGCTACCCGGCTTGAGTTTAATTAGAAATTTTATAAGTAATGTAGCAATCGAACACAACTTTACATGTTCAACTGGTAGCATGAACAATTCTAGGGGAATTATTTACACTTGTGATCAACCAGGTTGTAATTGGAGAGTATATGCTAGACCCCTGGGCACAGGAGAAATATTTTTCATTAGCACATTAGAAAATCGACATTCTTGTTTAAGTGGACTAACAAGAGGATGTCATCCATTAGCTACTGCTAAGTGGATTAAAAATAAGATTATTGATATAATTAGGGATAATCAGTCATATAGTCCATCGCAAGTAGTAAAGGATATCCGTAGAGGACATCGGATAGAAATTTCTTATGCCAAAGCTTGGAGAGCCCGAGAGATAGCACTAGCTGAAATAAACGGTAGTTATGCCGATGCCTATGCTAGTCTTGAAGAGTACGGTTTAAGAATTATGGAGACAAATTCAGGCAGTAGAGTTTGTATAAAAACCATTGAAGACAATAGCTTTGAAATTTTTTTTATTTGTTTTAAAGCATGTATTGATGGTTTTTTAGCAGGTTGTTTACCCGTTATTAGTATCGATGGTACATTTCTTTCATCTAGATACCAAGGTACATTATTTATTGCTTGTGCTCATGATCCTAACTACCAGTTATATCCAATTGCTTATGCTGTTGCTGAAGGTGAGAATACTGATTCGTGGACATGGTTTTTAAACTGTTTAAGAAATACTTTCGAAAGATATTTAGATGACTGGAGTAGATTTTCATTTATATCTGATAAACAAAAGGGACTGATAAATGCTATGCGTGTTATTTTTCCAGAATCACCACATTTTTTTTTGTATTCAATATTTTAAACAGAATTTAAAATCTGTCACCCGAATTACAAGATTTTATCGAATGTTAGAATCTCTTGCTAGATCGTACAATAAAACGGATGCTGACTATAGATTTGAAATCATCAAAGCCGAAAACATTGACATGTATAACTGGCTTATAGGGGTGAATGATGAAAATCGTAGTTTTGAACACTGGATAGCTGCTTATTCTTCTCGTGCTAGATTAGATATTCATACTTCTAATCTTGCAGAATGTTTCAATAGCTGGGTCAAGAATCTACGTGATAAACCGATCACAATGCTACTTGATGGAATTAGAGCAAAGATTATAACGCTTCAAGAGAAGAATAGAGTGCATGCGCAAAACCTAGAAATTCAATTTTGTCCAAGAATGATGAAAACAATGGCAAGTATAAATAGACAAAACCATTACTTACAAATGTTACGCATTGATAGTTGCTTATTTGAAATGTTAGATAGTAAAACAGGTCGAACCTATGTAGTGCATATCCTCCAAAATACGGTGTACTAGATTGTAAGTGGCAGCGCATAATCTCTATTGATAATTGCTTGAACCATTTCTGGACGCTAAAATTGAAAAAATATGCCAATTAATGAATGATAACTAACATGACGTTGTTCAAATAATAAACATTGTACTTACCAATTCACCTAGGTTCTCTATAAATTGTCGCATACTGCAGTCGTCCACGGCTCTATTAGTGAACCGTACCTCCTCGAATATGTAGGCTCTGTTACCTATACGTGGTGCTCCATACCAACGTCTATATGTAATATCACCTAGCCCTGTATCATTTGAATATGACATATAAGTCGACAATTACAAACTTGAATATGAAAAACATATATAAAATTTGAACTTACACTCTTCAGCGGATTCAACGTGTCGTGACATGTTCAATATATTATATCGATCAGGTCTCGTAGTCCATTCATGGAGATAATATTGAATTCTAGAAACCCGACCACTTTTGCTTTGACTTATATTGGGGGGCGCATCAGAAATTATTTGTACAAGACCAAACTGACGAAGAACACGATCAGCAGGGTGGTAGACGGTCCGATAAATACCCGCTCTTCGCTTATATTAACTGGACCGTCAATTGTACGGTCAAGATCCATGAAGTTTCTGCGCAACCAGTTTAGAGTGACGTCGGATCTTGTGTTTATATCTTCGGACGGATTAATACCGAGATATCGTCTAATTGTAGTGGCAGCGCTTGCTTGATTATCAAAAATTATAGGCTCACCTGTAATTTAAGATTATAATTTTGCATAATATTTTAATAAAAAATTAATATTTAACAATTATTTTACCTGTAATAGGTAACCCTAAAATATTGGCTACGTCTAGTAGCGTTACGGTCATCTCTCCAACCGACAATTGGAAAGTATTGCGTTGGGGCCACCACCGCTCTGCCAGAGAAAATATTAAATCTCTGTCGTGCACCAAGAATCTAAGATCATCTATATATCCAAAACCAAATACGTTAAGTAAACCCTTTTGATATGTATTTATCTTCCATGTGCCGTAATTTGCAGCGTTACGCCATTGTCCACGTTCACGCAACCGTACATCCGACTTATAATCAAATAACTACAAGCGAAACGAACTATATAAATAAACTCAAATTTAATATATAATAAAATAAAGAATAGATATTAATTCCTGAAAAATTACATCTCCTGTAAACACCAATCGAGATATGTGGCTCTTCCGTTCTTGCTCCTCTCTTTCAGTCGTCGGTCCACCGGGAATGCGACCATCGTTTACTGCAGCCATCCTCTTCAAGCGTCGTCCAAGAGAAGCTCCTGCAAATAACAATGTGAATTTATACATCTTTCTTCACTCTTCTCTACTTATATAGATTTGAAGAACCGGAATGGGAAAAAAAAGTGACATGGAGGGGGGACAAATTGATTTGGGATAGCCAAAAGGTGACATAAAGTGACATAAATAGCAAAAAGGTAACATAAAGTGACATAAATTGACATTAATTGGCATGGCGGGAACAACCATTGGTCCGGCGCCATCACTGATGGCGCCAAGGGGGGGCCGGCCCCTTGGCGCCATCACTGATGGCGCCAGAGAGTGTGCCAATTTGTGGCGCCATTGTTCATGTCGTCGCATCCCTTAATATGTAATTTTCCTAAACCTACCCTCTTTTCTATAATTTTACCAAACTTCACCCCCCTATACGTAATTTCCTGTATTATATAGGAATAACGAAAAATACATATACATTCACTAACTAAATTATAAGAAAAATAGTTTTACCTATATTTTGAAATGCTCTAGACAAAAAGTCTTCCTTTCGTTTAGAGCATCATGATAGTTGATCCAAGGATCACCATATTTCTGCCACAAAAGTTGTCTCAGCGTTTTCTGACTTATCGTATATATATATATATATATATATATATATATATATATATATATATATATTATTTTTTATATATATATATATATATATATATATATATATATATATATATCAAACTACGATAGATATATAGATATTTATATATATATATATATATATATATATATATATATATATATATATATATATCCCCGTGGCTGTAGCATGTTGGGAACGGTGGAGCACCCCGACGGAGTGGCACGGGTTCTCCTTGGAGGCATGCCTCCAAGCACCAGTAAGAAGTCGATATATATATATATATATATATATATATATATATATATATATATATATATATATATATATATATATATAAATATATATATAAATATATGAAGATGAAGGTGCTTCCTCTCTAGGAGGCTGCCCCCGGAACCGTAATAGCCTTTTCCTCCCTGACTCCGTCTTGGCCTCAGGCTAGGCCGGCACCTCCCCCCCTCTCCTTCTCTTTTCTGGTACCTCTGATCCAATCAGACAGAGTTTGCCCCTTCTGTTTCATCCTGCTCTATGGTATTAGGGTTTCTCATGGAGAAATCTTTCGCTGCAGTGGTAGGTGGGCCTAGCCTCAATGCTGATCACTCCATTACTATCCGTGCGTCGACATTCTCTAAAGGTGTCCCGGTGATCTCTTTTTCAGAAAAGGAAGAAGAAGTTCTGACTAATCCGTATAGGTTTGCACTAATCGACAAATTTTCACACACAAGACCTTCAATTGACGTTATTCGTCAGGCCTTCATTGATCTAAAACTCCTGGGTATGGTTAAGGTAGGCGTGATAGACTACATCCTCATCAGGCCTTCTCTCAAAACTGACTTCCTGCGGTTGCGCTCCAAGGATCTTTGGTTCATAAGTCGGGCTTCGATGCGTCTTTTCCGATGGTCGAAGGACTTCTCTACAACACTGGCTTCGATCTGGATCTCTTTCCCTCATCTCCCGCATCAACTGTTCAACAAGAATACCCTATTCTCCCTGGCCCTTGGCGTAGGTACCTTTTAAAACTTGATAAAGCTACGGAGGACGTCTCTAGACCTAGCGTGGCTAGAGTTTTGTAGAGGTGGATGCTAGCAAAGCCTTACCCAATTTTATCCGATTTAATTTACCCAAAGGAAGAACTATATCTCAGAAAATTGAATATGAGTCTTCTCCTACTTTCTGCAATCATTGTAAGCACCAGGGTCATCTAAAAGAAGCCTGCAAAATCGGCCTTTAAGAGAAGGCTAAAGGAACAAATGTAAATCCCATGACTAGTAATAATCAAGGAGATCCCCAGCAACTGGAGCATTAACAACTGGTGATATTGACAAAAGGCAAAGAACCATTGATTGCTCACTACGAGCTAGAGAGTAGTACAACTCAAGAGGAAAGACTAGAATCTAAGGCACGTACTCAAGTGCGTATGGTAGATACGGAGGTTAATGAGGATAGAAGGGAGTGGTAACACTGTCATTAATAACATTGATAAGGTGAATGGCATCTTTAATGTGGAGCCATACCCTCTTATTAATGAGGGAGATACTCCTATGACTAATGAACCTATGAAAGAAGCTACTCATATTGGCAACATGGAAGAAGCTCCCCCGGTTCTTTCTAATCCTTCTGATCCCCCCCTAGAGAACGAAGATGTGAATGTTGAGGTTCCTCAGGAGACGTCTTCTGTTCCGGTACTGGAAGACGGTGAAGTTGATTCGACCACGCGGGCAACACAAGTTGAAAAATAAAATGGCAAGCAGCATCCTAGCACTGCAAACCCGAAGCAAAATAAAGCGAAAATCCCTGCCCCTCCATCATCAGGAGCCACCCGTTCATCCTCCAAATGCTCATCTCTGGACCCTGCCCCATCATTTAATGTTTAACACACTCATTTGGAACGTGAGAGGAGTGGCCAGACCGATAACTTCTAAAAGAATTAAATCTCTTTGCAGGTTCCACAAGGTACTATTGCTGGTCATTATTGAACCTAAAGTATCTACTGATCAACTTCTTGCTTTTCAGTTGAAGCTAGGTTTTCAATCATCTTTCTCCAATAACAAATGAAATATTTGGATCATGGGTCGATATAATAGTGAGCTAATGATGGTTGATTCGTTCGATTAGTCCCTCTCAGTTTCTATTTCTCATCCTTTGCTGCCAGGGAATTCTCTACACACTATGGTTCATGGTAGTAATACCAAGGAAGGTAGGAGAGAACTCTGGGGGCACCTTCATACACTTCAAGCACGTTTCCCTATTCCGTAGATTGTTGGCGGTAATTTCAACATTGTCGCAAGGGTGGAGGGAAAGTTTGGTGGTAGGCCTCCTTGTGCAGTATCTATTAGAGAGTTTCTCAATTTCCAGCTTGCTTCTGGACTATCGGAGGTGGACTACACAGGAAGCTACTACACTTAGAGGGTTAGTATCGCCAAGGATCTCGGTTAGATCGAGTTCTACTCGATAAAACATGGATGAATTGGGCTCCATTTACGATGTGTGATCATCTCAACAAAGTGGAATCAGACCACGTGCCATTATTATTAAGACTCCGAATCAGCACAAGGGATTGGAACAAGACTGTTTCGCTTTCTCTCATTTTGGACATTGCATGAGGAGTTTCTTAATGTTGTGGCATATGTTTGGACCTCTGTTTCGCATCCTAATGGACTCATCCAACTGGGTATGAGACTAACTACCACTAGAAGAGATTTATCCACCAGGAGTTGTAGTACTTTTGGCGATATTTTTCAAGTAGTGAAGGAAGCAGGATAAAGTGCTTACTGCGGAAGCTACATTCGAGACAGATTCTTAACAATGATCGCAACTGATGTAGGCTAGAGCGGATCTCAAGCAACGTATTATTATGGATGAGGCTTTTTTGGAAGCAAAAAGTGCGCCTGAAGTGGGATCTTCATGTGGACCGAAATTCGGGATACTTCCATGCATGCATATCCAGTAAGAAACAATGTCTTCATATTCATAAGATCTCGATGGCAGACGGGAGGGAGATCACTGAATTGGCGGATATTCAGCAAGAGGCAAACGAATACTTCAGTCAACTGTATGCACACGAGGCTAGGGAGTTGATGATCGCTTCCTGGATGGTATCCCTAAACTCATCACTGATGAGGATAATGCGACCCTTACTGCTCGGCCTATACTAGATGAACTTCATGAGGTCGTCAAAGTCTTAGATCCGAACAGCACTGCTGGGCCAAATGGATTCTCAGGTAAATTTTTTCACAATTGTTGGGACATTATAGGGGAAGATGTTCTTCAATTGAGAACGTCTTCTTGGATGGTGTAGCGCTTCCCAGAGCATTAACCAGTACTCTTATCATGCTAATCCCTAAAACCAAGAACCCAACGAGCTTCTCAGAGTTTAGACCGATTAGCTTATGCAATTATGTCAACAAGATTTTTTCAAAGCTTCTTGCTAGGAGATTGTATGAGTATCTGCCCAAACTCATATCCCATGAGCAAAGTGGATTTGTAAAAGGCCGAGAAATTGTCGATAACATTGTTCTCGCACATGAGATGATTAGTATGCTTAATCATGAAAATTGGGGAGGGAATGTCGCTATAAAACTCGACATGAGTAAGGCGTACGATAGAATCAATTGGAGCTTTCTCATGGCGGTCCTACGTCACTTTGGTTTTTAGAACACAGATAAATTGGATCTTCCTGCTGATTAGCAACGTGTGGTTTTCTACATTAATTAATGGCAGTACTTCATGTTTCTTCCATGCTTTTTGCGAATTACACCAAGGAGATCCCATATCACCGGCGTTATTCATTATCGCGGTAGAGGCACTTAACAAAAATTTAAAAAAACTGGGAGACCCGGTAGGTTATAAGGGATTTTACTCTCCAAGTGGGTGTCCCCGTGTGACACACCTCGGTTATGCTGATGATATCTTACTATTTTCTGGGGGAGATAAGTAATCTGTGCATCGCCTTAAACACGTGCTTTCGATATATGAACAATCATCGGGACAGTGGATCAACGTTGGCAAGTCAGCTATTTATGTGGCAAAATTGTTTGGTTGAGCGAGGGATGAAGAACTGGCTAACTTAATGAGCATCCAAGTCACAAATCCTCCTCTCACTTATCTCGGATGTCTCCTCACAGTGGGAAGAAGGAATGGAGATATGTTTAAAAAGTTGATTGACAAAATTCAAATCGCATTTCAGGGTGGCATAATAAGCAACTATCTCTTGGTGGTAAACTGACATTGTTGAAATCAGTTATGAGATTAATCCCAGTTTACTCTTTAGCGGCTAGCAATCCACCAAAGAGTGTACTAAAGCGAATTGAAGTGATCTTTGATGGCTTCTTTTGGGGAGCCAAAGATGGAATCTGTTGAGACTTGAAGTGATTTTATTGAATGGAGTAACAACATATATATAGGAGAGGCTAGCCTCCTCTCCTATCATTCTAGCCAATGTGGGACTAAAGCCCAATAACACTATATATATATATCAACACTCCCCCTCAAGATGGGCGAAAGATATTCACTAAGCCCATCTTGTCACATCCTCTCATCATGTTGATAGAACTAAGCCCCTTTGTCAGTCCGTCTGCTACCTGATCTTTGGTTGGAACATAGCCCAGCTCTAGTTCTCCTTTATCCAGTTTCTCTTTGATGAAGAATCTGTCAATCTCAATATGTTTGGTCCTGTCATGCTGCACTGGATTGTTGGCAATATTAATAGCTGACTGGTTGTCACACCATAGCTTCATCTTTGTTCCCTGGTCCAGCTTTAGCTCCGTCAGCATATTCTTCAACCACAATAGTTCTGTGACTCCCAAGGCCATCGCTCTATACTCTGCTTCAGCTGTTGATCTGGCCACTACTGACTGCTTCTTACTCCTCCAAGAGACCAAGTTGCCTCCTACAAATATGCAGTATCCCGATGTGGATCTCCTGTCGTCAGCACAGCTAGCCCAGTCAGAATCACAATAGCCCTCAATGCCTACATGATTATTTCTTCTAAAGATCAGTCCCTTCTCGGGGGCTCCCTTCAAGTACCTCAGAATCTGGTACACTGCGTCCATGTGACCCTTCCGGGGGTCATGCATGTAGCGGCTTACTACACTTACCGCAAAGCTGATATCAGGTCGAGTGTGGCTTAAGTAGATTAACTTGCCCACCAATCTCTGATATCTATCCCGGTCAACTGGTTCTCCAGCTTCAGCATCCAGTTTAAACTTCTGGTCTATCGGTGTCGTAGCTGGTTTACATCCCATCATCCCTGTTTCCGTAAGCAGGTCCAGTGCGTACTTCCTTTGAGAAAGAACGATTCCCTCATTATCTCGAGCAATCTCAATCCCAAGGAAGTATCGAAGGGGGCCAAGATCTTTCACCTCGAACTCCTTGCCAAGTTTTACTTTGAGTTGGGCGATCTCCTGCTCATCATTGCCTGTGATAATCATATCATCTACATATACTGCAAGCATGGTGATATGGCCTCCACTCCGTCTGAAGAAGACAGTGTGATCAGCATTGATCTGCTGATATTCCATCCCTATCATTGCTCTCCTGAACCTGTCAAACCATGCCCGAGGAGACTGCTTCAGTCCATAGAGAGACTTCTTCAGTCTGCAGACCTTGCCTTCTGTCTGTTTTGTGCCGAATCCTGGTGGTATCTCCATGTACACCTCCTCTACTAGATCTCCATGAAGAAATGCATTCTTCACATCCAGTTGGTGTAGCTTCCACCCTCCATTGGCTGCCAGGAAGATCAAGGTCCTGACAGTGCTCATCTTCGCCACTGGTGCAAAGGTCTCGTCATAGTCGATGCCGTACGTCTGACTGTATCCTTTTGCCACCAGTCGAGCTTTATAGCGCTCAACCTGTCCATCTGGGTTCTGTTTCACAGTAAAAACCCATTTACATCCAACTGCTCTTTTCCCTTCTGGCAGTCTCACCAGCTCCCAAGTGTGGTTCTTCTCAAGAGCTCCCAACTCCTCGTGCATTGCCGCTTTCCACTTTGGATCGTTCTTGGCAACCTGCCAATTGTTAGGTACAGTAATACTATCCAAAGATGCTATAAATGCTCCATGAGAAGAAGATATATGATCATAAGAAACAAACTTAGCAAGATCCCAACCATATCTGTCCGGAGGATTTCCCGCATTGCTGCGAGTAGTCCTTCGTGTAGGTAGTGGTATGGGAGGAACGATATCACCTGAGGAGGGTGGTGGTGTAGATGAGGAGGATGGTGGTGTAGATGAGGAGGATGGTGGTATAGGTGTCTCAGGAGTTGGGACAGGCGCAGGCAAGGGACTTGGCACTGACACTGTAGGTACTGGTCCTGTAGTCTGCTTGTTGTTTCTCCTGTTGTAGGTCAGTAACTCCCCCTGAGCCGTAGGTGTAACACTTCTCGTCTCCTCCCTCTGTTCCGCTTCACCTTCATGTTCCTCCTCAACCGTGTCTCTATGCCAAACTTCTAAATCGGTTACCACCAGGTTCTCCAAGTTCTCTATCTCCCCCTCTCGCCTTATACTTGTAGTATGAGGCGTGTTATACGAAGTTCCATCCTGGCGGTAATATGGCTCATGCTCCCGGAAGTGGACGTCCATACTAACAAATTTCTTCTTCTCTACTGGACTCCAGCATACATACCCCTTCTGAGTTGCTGAGTAGCCCACGAAGATGCACTTGACTGCTCTAGGGTCAAGTTTTCCAACGAATGGTCTGTTGTCCTTCACAAAACACACACATCCAAACACCTTTAGTGGAAGTATTCCACTATTATTACCTTGTAATACTTCACATGGAGACTTCCATCCCAGGACTTTTGAAGGCATCCTGTTTATAAGTTGAGCTGCTGTCAACACCGCATATCCCCATAGGTATTGTGGGACATTCATGTCGATCATCATACTTCTTGCGGTCTCCAGAAGATGTCGGTTCTTCCTTTCTGCTACTCCATTTTGTGCTGGTGTATATGCACAAGAGGTCTGATGCTGTATTCCATGTGCTGACAAGTACTCTGCAAGTGTCCTATTGGTATACTCCGTCCCATTGTCAGATCTCAGTATCTTCACCACTGCATTATACTGAGTCTGGACATATTTATGAAAGTCCCGAAAACAAGCAAATACATCACTTTTGTTCTTCATCAAATACAGCCAGGTGACACGAGATGCACAATCGATAAACGAAACAAAATACTTATACCCATTCATAGTGTTAGTAGCACATGGGCCCCAAACATCAGAATGAACTACCTCAAAGACTGAAGAACTCTTATGACCATTTCCAACATATGAACTCCTAGTAAGTTTTTCTAACTCACATGCATCACATACTAATTTCCTTTTATTTGATTTTGCATACATATCTGGATACAACTTATTTAGAGTATCAAAGGAAGAATGCCCCATCCTCCTATGATGAAGTATCAAAGTGTCTTCAGTCTTCTGCTGCAGCTCCTCCATTCCAGCCTTCTCTGCCATAGACACCAATGCTGAGTCCAGTCCGTCTTGATCTAGGTACCACAGTCCATCATGCCAAGTGCCAGTCCCAAGTCTTCGTCCCGTCCCTTTCTCCTGGAAGATCACCTTAGGAATATCAAAAGAAACAATGCATTTTAGTTGGAGAATTATAGAACTAATAGACAAGAGACTGACTGGGAAGGATGGAGCATGCAAAACATTGGATAACCTTACTGAACCTGTACAATTAACAGTACCCTTACCGACCACTGGTTGGAAAGTACCATCCGCAGTCTGAATGGTGTCTGTCGATGCTAGGTGAGTGTACGAGGAAAACTTACTAGCATTTCCGGTCACATGCCGAGATGCTCCTGAGTCGATAATCCAGTCTGACATTTTAAGGGAAGACATAGATGCAAGAGCGTGAGACTCGTCAGTACCTTCTGATGGATGGGCATACATAGCGGCGTTGAAGAATGGAGTGGATGCCTCCTCTGCTACGCTCCTCCTGTCTCCTTCGATTGACGCTTTTTGCTTTCTCTCCAGCAGATCCAGTAGCGCCTGATCCTCCTCAGTAAAGGCGCCGCCAGCTCCTCCATTCCCATCTGCCACCAGCAGGTTTGCCCGATAGCCTCCTCGACCGCCTCGTCGGCCTCCTCGACCACGTCCACGTCCAGCATATCCTCGTCCACGTCCACCACCTGAGTCTCCCTCCTTAGGTGGTTTGGTACAAGCATATCGATGGTGGCCCATCTCCCCACAGTTGTAGCACTGCCGATTCTGTTGCCAGAGCTCTCCTTTGGATCCTGTATCCCCCGAACCGGTAGCTGCTAGTGCTGACTTCACTTCGGGTAAAGCACCTGTCGATGATGCGCCTGTCCCTGTCTGTAATCTGATCCGCGTCTCCTCCTGAATCATGGCTGAGATAGCCTCCTCGAGACTAGGGATCGCTGGCTGGGCGAGGAGTAAGGCTGTTCTCTGTGTGAATGCTGCAGTCAGTCCCTTAAGGAATTTCATCGTCCTCTCCTGCAGACACACCTGTCTCTCCTTGCACTTTGGGTCCCCGCAGCTTGCCCGTTTGGAATGGTGATCATAATCCAGCCAGAGGCGTTCCAACTCCGTAGCGTACTCCTGCACCGTCTTCTCGCCTTGTACGGTATCGTCGATCTCCCCTTTTATCTGGAAGATCCGTAGATTGTTACCTATGCCATCATAGGTTCTTCTCAATTTCTCCCATACGTCTTTCACCATCTCAATGCCATCTACTGTGGAAGTAATAGACTGGACTAAGGAGTTGAGAAGCCAGATATAAATCACCATATGAGTGGATTTCCACTCGTCGCGTCCTGTCGAGCCCTCTTCCGGCTCTGTCTTCTCGCCTGTCAAGAATCCCTCCAGGTTCTTACCTGCAAGGGTTCTTCTCACCCGCCGTGACCAACTCAAATAGGTGCTGGTCCATCCAACTTCAGATCGATGGAGGGTAGTTCTAACTTTGGTGGTGCTCGTGTCGTGCTTTCACCAGCCGACACCTTTATCAACTTCAGCAATGTCGCCACATCGTCAGCATCCAGCTTCTTGAGAATCTCCTCCATCGATGCTTCTTCTCGATCACTTCACACTTGCTCCACGACTCACGCTCGTCCTTGCCGTCCTCTCCTAAATCCGAATATGTCTGATTTCATCGGATCTAGGGATTATAGGCATCTCCTTGAGATTGATCTCAAGAACGAGCGTGAATCTTGTACCCGCAATAGCGGTACAATGAATCCTGCAGCCGTAAAAACGGTACAGAAACGAGCGTGAATCTTGTACCCGCAATAGCGGTACAATGAATCCTGCAGTCGTAAAAACGGCAGCAGCAGCAGCAGTTGCAGCCGCAACAGCGGCACAGCAACGGCAGCAGCGCGGCAGCGGCGGCGGCGGCGCGGCAGCTGCAGCAGCAGCGGGGCGGCGCTGCGGCGGCGGCGGCGCGGCAGCAGCTGCAGCGGCAGCGGGCGGCAGCAGCTGCAGCGGCAGCGGGCGGCAGCGGCGGCGTAGAAGGGGGATTAGGGTTAGGGTTTGTGTGGAGGAGGGGTCTCTAACGGTATGCTAAGCAATTTTAGGCTCTGATACCATGTTGAGACTTGAAGTGATTTTATTGAATGGAGTAACAACATATATATAGGAGAGGCTAGCCTCCTCTCCTATCATTCTAGCCAATGTGGGACTAAAGCCCAATAACACTATATATATATATCAACAGAATCAAGAAAGGTCTTGGCTTAGTTGGATGAAGGTGGCCCGTACTAGGGATGAAGTTGGACTGGGTGTCAGACACCTGTCAAAAGTGATGGACGCCTTCACGGTTAAATTATGGTGGAAGCTGCGACTACAAGAGAGCATGTGGGCTAGATTTATGAAGGCAAAATATTTTCAATATTGGCACCCTAATCAGATGGCTGCACCAACGAAAGCTTCTTCTATTTGGACCAGATTACTGCATGGATGAAGCCTTAGAGAAAAGTTCATAACTTTGGCTACAAGAGATGGGGGCATTTAGAATATTTTTTGAGCAAATGATACCTGGTGGTTACAACTCCACAGCCCAGCACGGATATGGCTATTATTTATCAACTAACAACTGATGAAGGATAATGGAACTATCCCTTTTTAAGGAGAAGCTAGGGCAGACTGTTGCAGCAACAGTAGAGGGGAGTGAAGTTCAGATTCAAGAAGATGCAGACAAAATTCTCTGGTCCCCTTTGGCTGTAAGTACATTTTCACTGTCATCGGTTTGGGAGAATATAAGAGTTTAAGATCCAAAAGGAGCACTTGCTCAAACATATCTGGAGTCCATGCATACCATCTAAATGTTTGGTACTCCTATGGCGTATTCTACACAACAAATTACCTACGGATGACGTGGTACAGAAGCTGGGTTATTCTATGGCATCATAATGCTATTTCTATGAGAGTTCATAAAGGGAGACCCCGATCCCGCTATGGTCGTTCGTCCTTGTTTTGATCCCTGCGGGATCTTTCGTCCTCACTAAGGCGTGCAAGGGCGGAGCCAGAAATTTTTTTTAGGAGGGGCTGAGAGCAGGGATAAAAAAATTCATGTAATAAACTCAAAAAATAAACCAAAAAAATATTTAGAAGTACAACCCTGTATGTTGGAGTTATTTTCTGGTGTCATATCGCTAAAATTTCTGTGCTAAAAAGTGTAAATGTACTCCTAAACACTGAATAGTTAGCTGAAGAGTTTTATGTTGTTGGTGCCCATATGGTCTGCATCTAGTAAGTAACAAGACTATAAATATCCATATAATGAGGTACAATAATACAATTTGCTATAGAAAAGGACACATTTAGAATGCCATTCCCATAATCAACATAATTAATACAGTCTTTTCTTAGAAAATCATATAAACTGTTGGTTTAGAGCCCGGAGACCTAGACCTAACTCATTGGTCATATATCTCAGGTTCTTACAAGAAACCTGCGAAATTTTCTTGGCTAAAAATAGCCTAGAAACATAATAGTTCTGCAAGAAATGGCACATATCTCCGAGGCGCAATGTCACCAAAGGGCAAATTTGATGGACAATTCCCTTCACAATAAATAGAGATAATGCCAATTCTCCAACGATAATCCTCTAAGAAATGCTCTACATACAACCCCCAGAAAAGACACATCACACGACAAAAGGACATCATGCAGTAACCTGATTTGAAAGCATTGAATGAAATAATTAGAGAAATGGAAGTACCTATAACCATCCGGATGAAGCTCATAATTGATATTGTCCTCATCAGTAGCCAATAAATAACCCGATGATGTCAAGCCCTGCATTACGAAAGAAAAATTGTCAATATGATATCATAAGAGTTTTGAATTCTATCACTATGTTACCTGACTGGTTTCTTAAATCATATTTTGCTAGGAAGTTTACCTGAATAGTAACTGCTGTTTCTTGTACAGACCGCCCCTCAATCTTCTCCTCTATGACAACCTTTTTTCCAAATTTGATAAGAGCCATTTCAGAAGAGTTGTGCCTTAGACCTCAGCCTCTTAATCAAGAATAGTCATACAGAAGAGGTTAAAACTCGAGAGAACAATCAGCAGTTTGTTGTATATGAATATGGATTATAAAAACGCCAGAATATACAGGGGCCTATATAGAGACTAATCGAAAACTCTTAACAGATGACATGATTAACACTTGATATGAAAGGAAACACAAACTGAATGCACAGATAGCTTCGCAGAATACTTGTTACAATTTGACAATATAACATGAGAAAGCTGAAATCCCATTAGCCATAGTACAACATAATACGTGTCCAGAGTACAACATAAGAGATGCAAATATCCAGAGTACATGTCCAGAATACATGTCCAGAGTACAACATAAGAGATGCAAATATCCAAGTAACATTCATCAAAGTATGTTGAGTAACATTCATCAAAGTATCAATAGAACGAACAGCATTATTATGTGGTGAAGTAGGACCTCCCATATGCATCAACAATGAACAACTATTTCCATCATTTACTCTTTTCCAGCTTCTAAATCCCTCAGTAGTAAATGCAGGATAACGAGCCTTTTTGTTTTCAAAAAGAAAGCACGCAAAGCTAAATGCAGCATCCTTCGAAGGAGAATATTCTAACCATGAAAATTGCTTAAACCAAGAGCTTTGAAACCGACGATATTGCTGTCCTGATTCGGATCGCGGGTACACATGCAAATTAGGTTGATATGGCCCCATTTTTATATAAGCCCGTCTGATTTCATCTATTTGGTTGACAGGATGTTGCCATATCGGAATACGAATACCCGGATCACGTTCAAGAGAACTAAGATCAATTTCAACTCTTTGAACTTTGGAAGGATGTTGGTCGATACTATCTGGGATATCAAGATTGGCGTCCCTCGGTTTAAAGAACGAAAAAATATTTTTTTTCCTTTCTTGTTTCCTTGAGTTTCCATTATAGACTTTATAGTGTATAACCTATTAGAGAATTTATCGCATAAAACTATAGCACATTGATACATAAAATTAGCACATACTGACATACATTACCCACCCAGACAGGGAGACTATAACAGAAAAAAGAAGAAAAAGAAGGACCTTCACCTTCGGGTCCTTGGGAGCTTGAAGGAGCCTCTGCCTCTGCGTACCCGTGCGCCCGTCTCAGCGTGGAGGACACGAGAAAAATTAAGTACTAATTAAATAGCCGTTGTCCTCAAAAGAAAACCTAAAAAAAAAATCAGATCGAAATTAAATGAAACCCTAAAATTTTGATCCAAAATAAAGAAAAGATAGGGAGCTACCAGTTCGCATGACCATCATCTGATTCATCTCTCTAATTTTTTTGGTGAATATTTGGATTTTTTGGGGGGTTATTGATGATTTTTCTCGGGAGGAAAGAGCGGAATGGTCGGGACTCGGGAGGAAAGAGCGGAATGGTCGGGACTCGGGAGGAAAAGAGGGGTATGATTTTTTTTAGAAAAGAGGGGCGTGGCTTTTCTTCTTGCTGGTTTCTTCTTGCTGGTTGCTGCTTGATATGGCCAGGGCTGTTATGGCCGAATGGGCCTACTTAAAAAAAAAAAATTTTTTTTTTTTTTTTTGACCCCGGGCTGTAGCCCGGGGTAGCCCAGCCCACCCTCCGCCCCTGAAGGCGTGATGCCGTGCAAGCCTAAGTTACGCTTGCACAAGGCCAGTATCTGCACAAAACAACTAGACAAAGTAAAATACATGCACGCAACATATTTAATTGTAGAAAACCAAATATTGGATACAGAGATTTGAAATAGAAATGTTTTATTTTATTCATAACTTGATAGGATTATGTAAACCCCCTATTTTTATGATTATTTTATCATTCTACTTAAAAATATTTTGGCATTTTTTTTATTTACAAATAGTTAGTAAATATCTATATGATAAATTTTCTATACTGAAACTAGTAGGTAGATATTCATTTCTGAATATTGGTTATAAAAATCTTTCTGTTGAGATTTCTCTATGAGTAATTTTATTTAGTATTGGATTTTATAAATTATATTTTATAACTTTTCTAGGTGCTATGATGAATTTTATATATATATATATATATATATATATATATATCTTCTCATATACATATGTATTATAAAAGAAAAGGAAAAAAAAAAAAATATAACTCATACCGTACTGTTCCTAAAGGAACAGTACTCGAGTTTTCCCAAGCGGGAAGGGGGGAGCACACAACGTTCAAATTAGATTATTGTTAATCTTTTTCAAATCTCCTCCCCAAATCTTCACAAAGTATACGTGACCTAATCCTCCGCCTCTTCGCACAAGTAATCGATCCAAGACCTGCGTATATAGGAATCAAAGCTGAACCCAAGTAGGATTTAAACAGCCCTATAAAAATTAGCGAACGGATAGGGTTTCCATAAAATTCTCTCTCGACGCTGCACGACAGCCCTAAACCTTCAGCACGGAGCTTCCCCACACCCCCGCGCGTGACCACGATCACCTATATGCCGTACTTGACCGCCACACTGTCGGGAAGACTCCCAAAACCGAGAAGAACAGAGCAGACTCTGTTCTGACACAGCCGCCAGGTATGCATGTTCGTCG
Organism: Iris pallida; assembly: GCA_029216955.1. NCBI lineage: Eukaryota > Viridiplantae > Streptophyta > Magnoliopsida > Asparagales > Iridaceae > Iris > Iris pallida. The sequence continues at coordinate 3,713,631 of JANAVB010010800.1, forward strand.
TCCGCTTTCTCGTTCATCGTGTAGCCAATCCATGAACCAATTTGTTCATAGTAATCACAACATATAGGACTACAAAACTTGTCAATTAGATCGAGTTAGATACCCCAAATCATTCCCAAAAATTCGTCGAAAGTTCGACAAAAAACTGAGTTCATACACTTTGAATAAAGCAGTTTCGAGACTACTTTGGAAGGCGTTTCCAGGACTAAAACCTAGAATTTTTGAAAATCTAATTTGAAGAAGTCATAGACAACATATAAGGGATGAAAACCCTTTTGGTAGAATTATTTTTCAGAAAGTTAATTGCCCTCAAAAGTCCAGAAAAGCTATTTTCAAAAACTATAAAATTTTAGAAAACATCCCGAAACGACGTGCACCCCGACAAACCGGACGACGTGGTCGCAACCCGTGAGCATCGGAAGACGCGTACGAAATTTGTCGATGTGTAGGATTCGACGGAACTCAATTTCGTTGTGCGTGCGCGACGAAATCGAGGCGTATCCGTCGAGATATCCCGTATCGGCCACTTTACAAACTAGGCCATAACTTCCTGTACAGTCGTCGTCTCGAGACAAAATTATGTCAACTGAACCGTATTATTTTTCTGGTCCTGTATGCCAAATTTGGTCCGATTCTGAGAAGGTCGATTGGAACACTTTTTTGGCGGGCCCACAACTCGATCCAATGGGCAAATTTGTGCGCGGCCCACCAGAATCTAACTTTGGACATACGGTTAGGTTCGTCTCGTCAAACCGGACCATAGACATATAGTTTAACGACTTTAGAGACCGTAGGTACTTGCACACTTTTCGGTGCAAAACGGGTCCGAAGGCGAACATCGTTTTGATCCAAAATTACGATTTTGCCCCTGCATTCAAAAATAGACTTTTGGACAAATATTTTTTTTACATATCTTTTATACCAAAAATGTTCATGATGTTTGTTTCAGCATCTAGAGCTGTTTGCAGGATTTGACTTCATTGTTGACGATTCTGACTACTGGACTTTGCGATTTCTTGCACCACTCTCAGGCAAGATACCTTGCCATTATATTATATCTTTTCTTGCCATTTTATTTTGTTATTTATATTCAATTCTTATTATATACTGCATGTTTTATTTCATTATGCGTCCAAGTCATACTTGGGTGTGAGCGACTGTTTTAGTCGTTTCACTATTTCTATTTCTTACTCTATAGACTAGTACTAGTTGACCATCCATTAACATGAGGTATTGGTATATCTCATATGGCCTCGACACATGCTTATCACGAGTTGTGAGTCACATGTAGGAAAAAAACTCATGTAGTCGGCTGGCCACCGATACTTATGAGACGTACGACGGTTAGGGATAACTGCCAAAAGAATTGCATGATTAGTAGTCTTGGCAGTTACTAGAGGTTCATATGAGTCATGGAGATGACCCTACTAGGCATTGGGTGGAAAAAATAATACCTTACTGTATGGGCCACTATTACACTTTTTCTTGTAACCCGGAAGCTCTGCTGGAGATACGGGTAAGCTTACCCTGTCAGGTTAGCCACTGATATTCTTGAATGTTATGCGCTTGGTCACTGGTGTCCAAGAGGGGACTATAATGTATCCCATTATTAGTCAGAAGTGCCCATGTGTTGGAGGCTTGTTCTTAACAAACATGATCACAGTAGAATGGTTAGGCACCCTCTTGCATACATTTTTTTTATTTATTTACAGTTTATATGGCATGTTATTTTTTTTGTATCTTGTTACATCCTGCTGAGGACCTGGTGACTTCTCCAGGCTTAGACGATTTCTTCCAGGAGTACGGCTCGATACTAGAACCATCCTTCGTCGATGACGAGGCACCGCCTTCTGATATTTAGTTCACTATTTATGCTTTGAGACTTTGCAGTGGACATCCTTATCATTTTCTTTATTTTTATTTAAAGATGTCAGACTCCAGTTTATTTGAGATTATTATTGTAGCTGTTTAGTAGTAGACCTGTTTCCATCCGGCTATATCTTTTACTCATTTGTTTTATCTATTCTGGACTATCATTATCTTTTGTGTGCTGTGGATGAGATTAGTTTTTTTTGTGTTGTGGCCTGTAATTATTGTTTACTACAGCTTATATATACATACGAGAATTCCATATATTGGAGTACTATTCGTATGTATACAGCTGGCATGTCTACGTACTTGGTCCTGAGTATTTTAGGACTAGGGCGTTACAGATTACAAAGTACAAAGCTTGCGACTCAAATTGCCATAATTTTGCTTATATATCTCTCTTTGAAACTCTTTTTCAAAATAGCCACAATGTCCATACATCATATCCCTTTATTACATAGTCGAAAATGAAAAGACACCCTTAAAAGAAACTTGTAAACTTGACTTAAAAATAAAAATGCTTCGAGGCAACCAGCAAGCTCTACTGGACTGGACGAGCTTTAATGCCTCACTTGAAATCCCCCCGTCTCCTTGCTAACTGAAAAAGGATGCCCACAATGTGGGTCAGTACACATCTTGTACTGGCGAGCGACTTTTGGTCGAACTCATAAATATCCGCACTAAGTCAACATGTGAAGCTAGCATACAATTATTATATGATCTTTCTACTTGTCTAGGTTCTTTTTAACAATTCACAAGAAGCATAAACAGAAGAAATTATTTGCTCAATAATCTTAACCATTGCCGACAGTCATCCCTGTACGAGACATCTTATTACAATTTGCATAACGAATAAACTTATGTATCATTCTTGCAGATATTGAAGTTCATAATTTGGATCATGCATGTGGCCTACCTACATGATGGTCTATGGGGTCATTTCTCGTGATTAGCCGCTGTGACTCTTTGGTTCAGCTCGTCGCTAAGGACTCAACACCCCCTGATCGCGAGGTCTCAATTACCTCAGGATGCCCTAATCTCTCCTAGGCCGAGTGGTTCGAGGCACCCCAAGAATCCACCCGAGAGACGATACCTTGTGTACAAGTTGTCCGAGACCAATGCATTCTCTATCCTTTCTATCAGATGTAACAGATTTATATACGGGTCATGACGTATTCATTTCACGTCTTAACAGATATGTGACACGTTCGTTTCGTGCCTTGCTTCTTATTCATCTCAACATGTACAAGGTGCCTGTCCATGTCTACATTTTTTATAGCATACTAGCAACAAAGCATATGATCATTTATTTGAAACAGATGTTTAGTAGCACATGATCAAGCATTCGATTCAATTTATTTATCTTCTCATATCTTTTGTTGTTGTGGTATTGTTGATCAGAGGGATGAGGCAACAGAGTGAACTAGAGATCATTTTCTTAGGGCGTAGAGATAAGTGCTCGCCCAGTTAAAGCAACTTACCAAAAGAATCTTGTTCGAGAGAATGAGGGACTTCACGCAACGATCACGCGCCGCCTATGTGTCCTCCTACATTGGCACCAACATTCGATTAGCATACTTCGGTCTCTAATTCTCTCAAGATTCGGGATGAATGCACATGCGATGAAAGCGAACAATGAAAACCAATCATCAAAAACCAACACAAAAATGCATTCATCAAAACCAAGCAGCGAAGGAAAACATCCAACAAAACTCTTGGATTCATTTCAATAGTGTCACGACCTGCACTTGCTTTTCGGATACAGAAGTGAAGATACAACCAACTCCAACTCCAATAGTGTCAATAAAATGCTGTCTATAAACTCACGGTCACCGAAGTCTAGAACAATCAAGGCAATTTATATCTCATCCACAGAAGTGAAGATACAACCAACTCCAATAAGTAACAAATAAATACTGAGAACTGAATACTGGAGAATAATATAAAATAAAGTTTCAAGTTATCAAGAATTCAAGTCACGTCCGGTGGATACAAATTCACTACTAGTAAACAAAAATAAAATAGAGACATAAAAATAAAATAACAGGATCAAACTATGCTAAGCATCAAAGGCATCATTAGCTGCAGTGATACCGTAACGCGGCTCATACACCTACTCGTCTGCACCTGGGTCAACCTCGGCTAAACCTGAAGAGATCATCAGGTCCTTAGGGGACTATCAAGATACATAAAAATATGCCTACTGCTATGACAGTACATAACATGTAAGGAAGATAAGAACAATGCAAGAAAAATATCTAAGAAATAACATGTCATATGGAAAATGTAATACCAAACTTGGCTAACAATCAATCAAATAACTCCTATAGACTGTAGTACAATGCAATATACTCTCAATCTATAGTATGTCTCGATTGTAGTGCAAGGAGAGATACTCCCAATCGAGAATAACCAATCCTAGTATCAATCTTCTTTTCTACAAGATCCGGTCAAGTCAATCAAGGGCATAACAACACAGTACTGGACAATGACAATCTCAAGAAATGTATAAGAATATGAAGATCTAATACGACAAGCAATAATAAAAAATAAGAATAATTCTACGTGCACATATAACGAGAAAATAAGTAAAACAATATACGATGAATCAGGTACAATATGAGAAGAAAAGAAACCATATAAATACTGCATATGTTCGGCAAGGTATAGTTGCCTGTGGTCATGAGCTGTGGATACTGGTATGGTGCCAAACTCGTGTCCAAATAACCTATATTATGAGTAAACTCTGATCAACACATGGTTTTAGAGTAAAAGTATGTATTTTTTTAATTTTTGTCAATCATTCCTATATTTCTAGTAGTTGTAAGGGTTGGGACTGTCTTTGAGTTCACTCAAATTCTTTGGAATAATCCTTCTCACAACTACCCTAGCTTATGCTTAAACTGTGACAGTTAAGAGGTTCAATCTTGTTGGTAGCAATATTCTTAGGTCTGGCATATGGAGCAGGGTTTCATATCCTAACTAATAGGCTACTTTGTCCTTCTTGATCAGGACTCAGTCAACCACAGTACCATCATTCCTATCCTTTACACTAGGCCATAAGAGAGTACCAATTTGTATACAAGCTTACTGCATCTGTCCTACAACCATATCATATGGCAGAACCTGTCTCTATTAGTTTTAGCCTCATGGCTTATGGCTCTACTGTCACTTACCCAAAATGTTCTATTCCTTAGTTAAATGTCATATATGACTGCCCATAAATCCATTTATATATTTATTGGCTTACCATTCTTACTTTTCTTATTAACCTTCTATATGTTTAGGTGACTACCATCACAACTCAGGTTTGGGGTTACACTCTGATATCAAGTACAGGTTACGCTTGGGTTAGCCCTCTCTTGTTACACTGCCCCATATTTCCCTGCTTCCAGGCCTCATATACAGACCCTCAAGTCCTATATGAGGTTACTAACATATGAAGATTTGGTGTCCTGTTTGCTCTTTACTGATATTTGGAAACACCACAAGTTATCTATTGTCCTACTCATGTATATTAGGCACCTATCCCCTCTACAGGTTTCTCCTTTACGACTAAAACCTTAATAAACCAACTAGTCTATCTTGTGCCATTTCATATGTCAGTGTACAACACTGATACTTTATCCTACTCTCCCATTATACAACCTATATGGTAGACATTTACCTATCACTTGTTAACTTGAACACCTATACCTATACATATCCCTACCCATTGGATATTACTTATACTTGATAAGGGTACTTTGCGTATCTGAAATCTCTTACCCTACTATTGTCCTTACTCTATGGGATTAACTGATACTTCAGGTATCTTCACTCCTTGGTTTATGACTGATACCCTATGTCTATACACATGGCCAACTACCTTCCCTCTTTACTCGACTCACCCAAGCTCATATTACTGCTGTTAATGCCTCTGATACACCCCAGGTATCAGTTGGTTACATTCTCTCTATCTTTTACCTACTGAGCAAAACACTATTTTTTTTATGTCCATGACACCTACATACTCTATTACCTATCTTCCTAGCCATTGTACAGATGTCACTTGTCTACTCATTTAGTCTGGTGCTTGCTTCACAACTAACATGTATATTTAAAAATATTAAGGTATAACCTATTAGCCTATCTAGAACCTTGCTTGTTTCTCTCGTCTATAGCAATTTACCATTGCCTATAAGTCCTTCTATGTACAACCTCATTTCTATTTGACCCTCACGAAGCACCTAGCCCTATCAACTTATGGCAATGCCTGGGAATAGGCCTGCTACTCACAGGGCCAAAGTGCCTCCAGGAATACCCACTGGATCCCTATCCTATTTATGGCACATTCCTGACAGTGTACTAATGCCTATATTGTCCAAATACCTGTTTATAAACAAGATTTGACATGGCATGGTGTCCCCCTACAGAGAAGCTCTGGTACAGGGAATAGTCGAGCCCCTTGTATACCCATGTCTTCAATGAAAGACCCTCTCCTAGTGGTACACAAGTTTACCTGGTCTAGTACTCTATGAGTACATGGAAGGATCCTATACTCGGCTGCACAACCCCTTCATTACTAGGTACCTATGTGTCATAGGTTTTTGTTAGATTTCATTATAAGCATCCTAACTCTGATACTTGAAGTAGTATTAGGTCACTCCTGTGCTCGATATACAGTATCTACTTCCCATATGTTCCCTCCTAAGCCTTAAGTCGAACACCTATAAACCATTCCCCAATTTGTGGTAAAAGACAGTAATTGTAGGATTAGGGATAGGTTAGTTTACCTTTTAGATTTGAAACGAAACCCTACTGCTCCTTCGATTTGCTCTTCTGCTCCTTGGTGAAGAAAGTTTAAGAAATGCTTGGGTTAGTAGAGAGGGAACCGTTGTCATCTATCATATATATATGTAGTGTTGGATTGAATCAAAAGAAAGAATAGATAGAGGGAATCGAGTTCAAATCTAGATTTGGACTTATCTCTTAATGTTTTGAGAACAACTCGAATTCAACTAAAAGATGGAGTACAGGCCTTTGGGGTCTTGAGTATTCGACTGTTGGAGAATTTGAATTTCGAATATTAGCAATAAGGCCCCCTGAGAATTCAGTTTTTGTAAAGGAACTCTATTTCCTTCATTTGTTTAGGTGAATGATTTCACACAACTCCATAATTTATTTAGTACCTTAGGAAAATAAAGAAATATTAACAAAAATTGATTCAAGGGTTTACAAATCTACTCCCTTGGAAAAATTTTGTCTTCGAAATTTAAGGAGAAAGAAATCAAGAAGAGTATACTATAAATTATCTAGCATGGTTGTTCTATAATAGAGCGACTTTATCCAAAATAAGCAACTAGCATACTAATCATAAAATTTAACCTGTTCCTTAATTCTACCCTAAAAATTACGAACTGTTATCGTCAGTCTCTTCTTTTAGTACTGCGTCTGCTGTCTGGTTTGCACAAATTGTGTCGCCTGATCGGGAAGCGGTCCTCGTGTATTCCCTCATGGTGCTACAGGTCGATGCTTTGGGCAATCTCGAAACTGATGTTGATCAGAACCACAGTTTAAACATTGGCCTAGTCTCCAACGGCAATCGCTTTGGCTATGTCCCTTCTTTCTGTAGTACTGACACATTGGAAGCTTTCGATTCAGGTATGGGGCGGCTCCTAGTTGCTGATGATGCTACTGTGCAGAGGTCTTCCCTGGAACGTTGGGACATTTTGCTGATCCCAATTAGCTGCTACATCCTCCATATACATCTCGGTCTCTCTTCGGCTTGTGGCTCAGCTCTTTCTCTACTGCTTATGCGACCTTCAAGATCTTCTCGTAGTTAGTGGCTCGACTGGTGGCGATAGCTAGGCAAATCTTGTGAGATAATCTCTTTCTGAATCGTCGGGCCTTGTCTTCAGGGGTGCTGACCATGCCCTCTGCGAAACGACTGAGGCGAGAAAACTCTGAGGTATACTTGTCGATGGTGTGATTTCCCTGCTCTAGACTCTTGAACTGACTCATTAACGCCTCTTGAGCTACGTCGGGGTAGAACTTTTTCTTGAACAGCTGCTTGAACTCCTCCCAAGTCACGTCTGGTATAAAAAGTCGGGGCTTGTCTCTATACCATGTTCGAGCGATATCGAAAAGCTTTATGCTGGCTGACTCGATCTTCAGGTCTTCAGGAACTCGGGCCATCCGCAAAAATTGCTCCACGTTTTCTAACCACTCATCAGCGTAGAGAATCTCCTCCGTCCCATAGAATTCCTTGGGTCTGAGATTCATGAAGTCCTTGGAACTTCCTGGGCGCGTTTGGAGAGCATCTCTAGTCTGAAGAGCCTCTCTTAAGGTGTTACAGAAGATGTTGGCTTGCGTTGTCTGGGAAGCGATGAGCTGCTGAAAGATTCCGAGGAGTGTGACTTTGTCCAGTACAGGTGGCGGAGGTAGAACAGGTGCTGGATAAATAGCAATTGCTGGATGCCTAACAGGTGCTGGATACATGGTGAGTGCTGGATACATAACAGGTGCCGGATGCATGGTAGGTGCTGGATGTAGAACATGTGCTGGATGAAAAACATGTGCTGGTGGAAAAATAAGTGCTGAGTGCAGAACGGGTGCTGGTGGTAGAGTCTGCGGAGGAAACTGTGGGGGTGGTGGAATGTCGTCTCTGCGAAATCTCGCGAACTGCAGCTGTGACGGGTTGCCTAGATGAGTAAGCTGGCCTCCTTGCGTCGGTAGGGTCCCGTATGTGAAAAATCTTCCTGCAGTCGGTGGGGTGTTCAGGGGACGATGTTCCTGTCATGAGAATCCATTTAACTTCAACAAAAGAAAATATTTAGCCACTGAAGAATTTTAAGCAAGATGCAAGTCAAGGTGTAACGCCCTAGTCCCAAAATACTTAGGACTAAGTACGTAAATATGCCAGCTGTATATATACGAAGTATATTCCAATGTATGGAATCCCGTATGTATACATAAGCTGTAAAATGCAGTAAAACCATGATAACGAAATCTCATCCACAACAATAAAGAATAATATTATAATCAACTCAAGAATTTATCATTTATATATGTAGATGGGCGAAGACAAATCTACTACCAACCAATTTAAATGAAAGAAGATATTTGAGGACGGTTATGTCGGGGTCGTACCTGAAAAAATAGATCGACGAAAGGTCGAGCGAGGCGACGGAAATCACGCTGCGAAGTCGGGGTCGCCGCTTCTGTGCGCTGTGTCGCTCTGCGTGCCCGGTGCTGCATGCGCGCGGCCCTGGCCGCCGGCGGCGGCCTCGCGTCGGTGCTGGGTTCATCGCGGGGGGGGGGGGGGGGGGGAGGGGGTCGTATGGGATCGAGGGGCTAGGGTTTTTTTTTACTCCCCCTCTCTCGGTCCTATATATAAATATCGAGTTTTGGGGGGTCGATCGAAACCTAGGGGGAGATTTCGTGGGTTTGGCTATACTGTTCCCGCTGGGAACAGTACACCTTGCCCCTTTTTATTATTATTAAAACTATATATATATATATATATATATATATATATATATATATATATATATCCCATATATATTTATATATATATATATATATATATATATATATATATATATATATTTTTTTTTTTAATATATATATATTATTAAATATATATATATATATATATATATATATATATATATATATATATATATATATATATATACACATATGTATATATATCCTTAAAATCACAAAACCTAAAATACTTTAATAAATATTATAATTACCAATACTCTTATTATCTATATATAGAAAAGCATATTTATATCTACATATATTATTTTGTATATATCCTAAAATAAGACCTTTAACATTTAGATATGCATATAATATAGCTATCCTAGAAAATTCTTTATTCTAAAATGTATAATAAAATGATTTTGAACTATTTTTAACAAGGTATTCTATATTTTATATTTTATGTAAAAATATTTACTTAGTATAGAAAATTTTCTATTATTATTATCTATACAAAACAAAGTCTATTTTCAAAATCCTTGATAATAAATAAATAAATATTAAAACTTGGAAAGATAACAATAATATGATTTCATAATTTGAAATGGACAAAATAATAAAATAAATACATCTAGTGATGCTTATGGCTGATAAGCTAGTCAAGGCACTCGACTGTACTAGTCATGCCAGGTTGTCTAGTCAGCATGCTTAAAATATTTTAAGCATGACTACGATTATATTTATATAAAAAAATTTCAACGTAAATTATTTAAGCAATATAATATTAAAAGAAAAATCCTTTAAAATTTGGAGGATTACATCCTACCCAACTTATAAAAATTTTGTCCTCGAAATTAAAAAATCTTAATATACATAAATCATAACAATAAATCTCAGTAAAATATAACAATAATCTTAACAGCAGAAATATAGTAAGGCTGAATACGAAGGAATCGTGAGTGCAACAATTTATAAATCGATTTCTGAAAAGATGTAGGTGGCAGTTAATAAAAGGAATCCAGTTGACGTCATATTCTACACGATGGGGTAATCTCCTTTTAAGACTCTACCCAACTTATAGAAGTTGGTTACCCGTAAAAATCGTCGTTACAAAACTTCTGAGGAGGACGATTTTTAAGAAAGAGACACGAGAATATTGGACACTTATGACTAACACAACCTTGGATCCTAAGGGCGCCTTGATATTGTTATGGCATTCTGGGTCACTAACTTCTATAGGATAGTTATGCCATTAACGTTGTTCCTATAGGGGTCACACTTTCAATAAGATGGTATAAAACCCTTATTCAATCATAAATAGAACATGTTGGTCCAAAGGAATTTACTCTCCGCCTAACATTGACAACTAAGAGATGAGATCGAAGAATTTAGGGAAATAAAAATTAATGGGCCAAGAGGTGAGAGCCTAAAATAAGTACAGGAAACCTTTCTATAAGACTTGATTAGGTAAGTATTTGAATCTTTAAGTCATAACGACTAATATGTGCGGGTTGGTCTTTGGTGTTGTGTAGGAAGCATGTGCCTACTTGAGCGGGATGCATATGTCGTAGGTGTGACGTATCTTGCATGGTCATGGGTACTCAGTTTTATTTATGTTGATGGGTCCATATTTGCAAGTTTAAGATCAAAAGAACAAAAATAGACACCTATGGTTTGTTCTAAAGGGGAAATGCGTCATACGCGCGGTGTAATTGAAATAGAGAACAAGATGGTATGCTTGTGTGGGACGTGTATGTCATACGGGTAGCTTGACTGGTCTAGTTTGTGTAAAAATTATTGGAAGGGAACGACTAATGTTGTGCTCTACTTATCAATGTCACGGTAGGGTTATCACATGGCATGGATAGATGTGGATATTATGAGCCACTGATTTAACTCATTTTAAATGGGAACCAATCTATCCTAATCTTTGGCTAATTCAAGAATCCTACGTTTCTTTGGGGAGGCTTGCCAATACACTCCAGCAATTTTTGTTCTCGAGATTCAATCAAGGATGCCATTTAGGATGGGATGACCTTGAAAACCAAGGTTACGATCTTCTACCATGGTTACCTAAATGCACGAGCAAGGGATAAGGGGCAGTACGAAGTTGGTATCGTAATTCCCATCAGATGGAAGAACAGTCTACGAAGGGCACCCTATTTAAAGAGGTGGAGTATACTAAGTTCAAGGTTCCACGCAACTTATGAAAATTGGTTAATTGGGGAAGCGAAGTAATAGGACTTCTAAGTGGCAACTTCCTAGTGGTGTACGAGGATACGAGGTACTTCTGGTTATAGTAATGGACTTTATGGGAAGCCCTAGTATTACTCATTTAATATTGCTCACATATTGCCCGTGTTTCATCCAGGCAATAGAGGAGGTCTTAGTCACGTACAACCGAAAACATGTTAGTACAACGGGGTTCCATTTATTGTATAACATGGGATACCAAGAGATATGGTACGAAATTTATGGAAGGAGAATTAAGGAGCCAAGAGGTGAGGCCTACATAATAGGGGTAAGGGCCTATTATATCAAGTTTGGTTTTATAGCCCAAATATGGCGATAGGCATGGATAGGTTTAACCGGGTCTTAATGGATTCCTAAATGGGTTATCGATCTTTTGTTGCATGAATCTTTGGTTTGAATCTATATTGGCTGGACAAGATCCATAAAAACCCATCTAGACCATTCCTATTAAGTTTATGGAAATCGTAGATTAGGTTCCAATACAAGTGGTTTGGCAAATTTCTCGTCGGGTGGGTAGAATAGGTTCTGTAAGTCATGAGATGCGCCTTCCGTGACTTTTGTGTTTGAGTAGCACAAGAGACCTCTATTGAGTGGCACACTAGTGGCATGTGCATAAAGGGCTTCGAGTAGATCACAACCATATATTGGGCCAAAAGAATTGAGTCAAGGTTGGATCTCTAACTGCAGTCGGAAAGTACATCGATGTTATGGTAAGGGTTATCGCTAGTCCCTTTTGACCTGAAATTCGTATCACAAAAATAAAGTACAAGGAGACGTGTCTTAGTGGACATGATATGTCTGCATGAAGGTGGAGTCATCTATGTCTTATATGTGAAGTTTGTTGTAGGGTAACAGCAGGTCTCGTGCTTCAAATATCAAAGTCACGGTAAGGAACATCAAAAGATCTAATTAGAAAGGGGAAGTTCAAGAGTCGCTAATTACTAAGTCTATTGTTGGGGTAACGAACTCTAAAGCATGTCATAGGAAAGATCTCCGACGACTAAGTAATAAATTTCTATTTGTGTCCAGCCTGCCAAACTATGGTCACAAGGGTTCTAGTGGTATCGAATGTAGTGCTTATGCATTACTGTTGATAACTAGTATTTTATACTATGACAGGGTATTATGCTATGGTGTTGGCTAAGCTAGTGTTTGTGATGCTCCAATGCTAAGTCAAGTCTTAATAACAAAATTTGCATAACTAGAATAATATCTGTTGGATTCCAACCTCTTGATGGGTGCCTATCATAGTCATGGTATATGCTTGTCTTTGTTTCGGTCTACTTCTCTCATGTCTACACTGTAGGCCTTGTCGAGTAAGGGTCGGGTTAAGACATAAGTGTTGCTGGTTCAAGCTAGAATCAAGAATAATAATTAGAGGCATGCAGTAATTGGTTCTTGGAGAATAGGTAATTTCTTAGATTGGTGTTTGGATCAAGGGTAAGATCCTAATCATTCTCAGATTCCAATGACTAGTAGGTCATGATATTAGTTTTAGGGTCGAGGGAAGGACGAGTAACTTAAGGCAAGGTGGTAGTCATATGGCTGGCCGATGGTAGCTACACTTGTGTATACAACTATCATGGCCATGGGGATACTTTGTATCTATCTACCAAATACGAGCGTTCGTCTTTCCAATCAGTGAAAGACAAAAGCAATAAGGAGAAGAAAGATGTCATCGAATACAACTATGTGATTCAAGGGCGAATGTATAATTCAAAAGGAATTGTCAATGCAGTCGCGGATGAGATCCTAGATACCTCGATATCTCAATCCACATGGGATAAACAAATAAAGAGCGAACCAGATGCATCAAGGTTGATCAGACCATAATACATTGCTTCTGATTAGACAATATGTTAGTGGGCGTACCCAGTATACATATGTCCTGAACAAGCTCGATAAGAATAAGCTTACAAAACTAGGATATAAATAGCAACATTATTTAATGATATTACAAAGTAGTAGTACGGAAGATATTGTTGAAAGTAGTAATAAATAGCTCAAGTTTCCCAAGGATCTAAGTCTTGTCTGGTGTTTCTGCTTATACAGTCGTCCTATTGGCTATTGTATCAGGCTGTGGTTGACCAATGGAGTATGGGCTACTAAAACTCTATATTCTAGGTAAACATATCTTTCTACACGAGCATATATTCAGTGCCATCCAGTTATACTTCCCTAATGGGTTAGAAGAATATGGGGTGATAGACCGTGAGGCATACTACCCAACTTATAAAAATCAACTAATAGGGTGATTGAACAATATAACATGTGTAACTAGTATGAGTTATCTTCCTAACCTTTCTATCAGGCACGAAGGAAAAATTAAGATTTATGGTAAAAAGAAATAAAGCAGAAGAAAGTCAAGGTAGTCGGACGAGAGTTCAAAATTTAGAATCAAGGGAGGAAGTCAAGCTTGTGGATGAGATTCCTATATCCTAATCCTATATGCAGGCTCACATCGGTATCGAAGTGACAAACTCGACCTGCATGGGCCACTGCAAAAATATGTAACGCCCTAGTCCCAAAATACTTAGGACTAAGTACGTAAACATGCCAGCTGTACACATACGAAGTATACTCCAATGTATGGAACCCCGTATGTATACATAAGCTATAAAATACAGTAAAACCATGATAACTAAATCTCATCCACAATAATAAAGAATAATATTATAATCAACTCAAGAATTTGTCATTTATACATGTAGTTGGGCGGAGACAAATCCACTACCGACCAATTTAAGTGAAAGAAGATATGCAAGGAAATGATTGATAAAATAGCAAGACGGACCAAGAGCAATCATCCTCGAAGAAATGGAGAAGATCACGGCCTTGGCTAGAAGACCTGCGAAAAGTCGCAAAGCACACCTAGAGAGATAACCAGGTCCTCAGAGGGACGTAACAAGATACATAAAGAACATGCCATATAATCTGTGATATATAGTAGAGAGCAAAAGGGGATGCATGCAAAAGGGTGCCTACCAATTCTATAGTAAAAATGCAGTTAAGAACAAACCTTCAACGCATGGACACTCTGGCTCAGGTGCAGGAACTCAGGTATGGTCCCATCAGGATACCAGGGACCTCAAAGCATAACATTCCTCGAATGTCAGAGGCCAGCAGGAAATTAGGTATCAGGATCCAGGACCGTATCTCCAGTGGAGATAACCGACAATAATAGGGAAGTGCATATGTAACCCATACATTAAGGAACTATTCTCCCCATCCAATGCCTAGTAGGGTCACATCCATGACTCACAGGAACCTCTAGTAACTGCCAAGTCTACTAGCATGCAATTCTATTGGCAGTTACTCCTAACCGTCGGATGCCTCATACGTATCGGTGGCCTGCCGACTACGCGAGTACGTGTCCTACATGTTACTCATATCACGTGATAAAGTATGTGTCAAGGCTGCATGAGATATACCAATACCTCATCAATAAAGGAGTGGTCACTAGACTAAGTCAATGCAAGAAAAATAAATAAAAACGGAAAAAACGACCGACAAAGTCGCTTGCACCCAAGTGTGACTTGGACGCATAGTTTTGTAATATTAATAAATAAAAAATACTAAAAATAACAACTGAAAATAAGAATATATAAATTACAGAGTAAGGTGGCAAGGTATCTTGCCTGAGGTTGTGTGCAAAAGGGCGACATCCAATAGCTCGAACCGTCAGAATAGTGAATCGATGAAAGCCAAATCCTGTATACGTTCTCGGACGCTGAAATAAGCACCACGAACGTGTTCGAAATAAAAGATATGTCTAGGAAATGTCTGTCCAAAAGTCTAATTCTGGAATCATAATTTTGGGTCAAAACGATGTCCGCCGTTGGACCCGTTTTGCACAAAAATGCATGCCAGAACCTACGGTCTCTAAAGTCGTCAAACTATATGTCTACGGCTTCGATTTGAGGAGACGAACAAAACCGCATGTCCAAAGTTGGATTTTGGTGAGCCGTGCACAAAATTGCCCGTTGGAGTGGGTCGTGGGCCCGCCAAATAGGCGTTCCATTCGACCTTCTCAGAATCGGACCAAACTTGGCATACATGACTAGAAAAATGATACGGTCGTGCTGGCACAAGTTTCGTCTCGATTTGACGAACGTGCACAAAGTAATTAGAGAATTTGCAAGGAGGACGATATGGTAAATTTTGACGGATACGCATCAAATTCGTTGTGCACACGCATCCAATTTGAATTCTGTCAAAGCCCACACGTCCGTGAAGCTGATACGCACTTTCGATGCTTTCAGTTTGCGACCACATCGCCCGATTTGGCGGAACGTACGTCGTATCGGGGAGTTTTATTGAAATTTGAAGTTTTCGAAAACAAATTTTTTTCGAACTTTGGAATAAAAAATCTTTTCATATAACAAATGATAATTTAAACTACAAAAAGGGTTTTAAGGCCCTACATATGGTCTAACTGTGTTCAAGTACAACTTCTAAATTAGTACTAGATCGATCGAAATCGATCTTCTAATGTGGGTACCTGGACTGTTATATGCCCTATTTCGTAAGCAGGAATTTGATCGACTTCGCGTCGATTTCCTGGACCGATCGTGCGACTACATCGAAACCTAATTGCTGGATTTTGAGGACGGTTATGTTAGGGTCGTACCTGAGAAAACGGATCGACGAAAGGTCGAACGAGGCGACGGAAATTACATTGCGAAGTCTGGGTCGCAGCTTCTGTGCGCTGTGTCGCTCTGCGTTCCCGGCGCTGCGCGCGCGCGGACCTGGCCACCGGCGGCGGCCTTGCGGCGGCGCTGGGGTCATCGGGGGGGGGGGGAGGGTCGCAGGGGATCGAGGGGCTACGATTTTTCTTTAATCCCCCTCTCTCGGTCCAATATATATATATATATATATATATATATATATATATATATATATATATATATATATATATATATATATATATATATATATATATATATATATATATATATCGAGTTTTGGGGGGTCGGTCGAAACCTGGGGGGGTTTCGTGGGTTTGGCTATACTGTTCCCGCTGGGAACAATATACCTTGCCCTTTTTTAATTTTTATTTATTTATTATGGCTGATAAGCTAGTCAGGGCACTCGACTGTACTAGTCATGCCAGGTTGTCTAGTCAGCGTGCTTAAAATATTTTAATCATGGCTACGATTATATTTATATAAAATAAATTTAACGTAAATTATTTAAGCAATATAATATTAAAAGAAAAATCCTCCAAAATTTGGGGGATTACACAAGAATCCAATAAAAATCAAGAAAAGAGATCAATAATAAGTCAAGACATGTGGATGAGATCCTAAGAGTCTAATCCTATTTGCAGGCTCACATCAGTACAGTGATTAACACAAACCTGTATAGGCCACCAAAAATAGAAGCCGATCCATTAATTGGAAACGTTCATTGTATTTCATCCATGATCAATCAATATCGGCAAAGGTTTTCCCAAATACTTAGTTCAAGACTGAGTCAGCAAGCCGTGGGTATTACATAGTGGACTGCAAGGAGTGGGACACTACATAATAACCTACTAAAAAAAGTTTTGTCCTCAAAACTTAAGAAACAAGCTCACCTCCATTAGTATTGCATTTCGGATCAAGTAAGGTGGACAGATTAAAAACACGAGCATTCCACAGTGGTTGATTGTGTGGGTTGTCCCGAATCGGCTGTGGATCCCTCAGCGGCCCACGCTCCTCGGTATCTTTACGATTTCTTTTCGGACAGTTCCTGAGAATGTGGCCCTGTTGACCACAATTGAAGCAAGCCTTGTTAGCGGCACAAAACTCATCTATAGTGTGCCTACGTATGCCACAGTGCCCGCATTCCACTCCCTTCGCATAGAGACAGTCATCTTTAACATGCCCTTTTCGACCGCAGTAGGTACACACCATTTCATTTTGGAGTTCTCCATTGGCCTTTCTTTCACCATCAAAGTACCTCTTTCCAGAATGAATTTGCTCAGTCTGAACTTTTACCGGTGCACTCTTCATCTTAAATTGCTCCACCTGTACTGCCGCCTCGAAGGCCTTGCTATATGAATCACACTCCCGGTTCAGAACACTCTCGTGAATGTTATCGTTCAAGCCTTGAATGAACAGATTTATGCGAGCTATCTCAGTTGGTATCATGGCAGTAGAAAATATTGCCAGCTTGGCAAATTCAAATTCATAGTCCTCCACGGACATGCCCCCTATTTCAATGACATGAATTCGTTCTCCATCTTTTGACTGATGTCGAGAGGCAGATATTGCTGCAGAAACGCCTTCTTGAACGAGGTCTAAGAAATCTTTCCACCCCTAGCAGCTGCGAGCAGTGCCAACTTTTTTGCCTTCCACCAATCTTTTGCTCGTAATCTTAGTTGCAAAGCGGCAGAATCTACCTTCTTGCTACTCGGAGCTCCTATGAATGCGAACAAGCTTTCCATTTTATCGATCCAGTCTATCATCTTATCTAGTGAAGTCCTGCCCTCAAATTTTGGAGGTTTCGCATCCAAGAAGTCCTTTGGCCTGAAGGAAGAGTGCTTATGCGCCGGCTGGGGCTCGTCACCACCTACGGGCCCAATCTCGGGTATTCCTGTCGGGTTGGTCGCTGCGGTGGTATCTCGATTACCCGCTAGCAAAGTTATGAGTTGGGCTAAGGCATCCAGCTGTCTCTGCTGGGCCATGCTACGTTCCTTAGCTTCTTTTCGTTGAGTTTCAATTTGAGCATGTTGCACCAGACTACGCTCCTCAACTTCCTGTCGCTGAAGTTCCATTATGGCCATAATCTACTCTATTGGGTCAGTCGGACAGATGGTCGAGGAGCCATTTCTTTACAAAAGAATGTAGCTTATGTCAGTCTTATAAAATAATATGGGCTTATTGTATGGGGCATTGGTTTTCATAACTCAAAATTAGAACTTTTTTGAAAGCCATCAAAATACTTTATATACTTTTTCGATAACGATATTTGCGAGATGCCAAGGACGTAAAGCCGTGTCATGCCTCGATCCCGCTAAGGTCGTTCATCCTCGCTTTGATCCCTGCGGGATCGTTCGTCCTCGCTAAGGCATGATGCTGTGCAAGCCTAAGTTGCGCTTGCACAAGGCCAGTACCTGCATAAAATAACTAAAAAAAGCAAAAAAATGCACTCAGCATATTTAATTACAGAAAATAAAATATTGGACACAGAGATTTGGAATAGAAATGCTTCATTTTATTCATAACTTGATAGGATTACAAAGTACAATACTTGCGACTCAAAATACCATAATTTTGCTTATATATCTCTCTTTGAAACTATTTTTCAAAATGGCCACAATGTGCATACGTTATATCCCTTTCTTACATAGTCGAAAATGAAAAGACACCTTCAAAGAAAACTTGCAAACTTGACTTGAAAATGAAAATACTTCGAGGCAACCAACAAGCTCTACTGGGCTGGACGAGCTTTAATGCCTCACTTGAAATCCCCTTGTCTCCTTGCTAGCTGAAAAAGGATGCCCACAACGTGGGTCAGTACATATCTTGTACTGGCGAGCGGCTTTTGGCCGAATCACAAATATCTGTACTAAGTCAACATGTGAGACTAGCATACAATTATTATATAATCTTTCTATTTGTCTAGGTTCTTTTTAATAATTCATAAGAAGCAGAAACAGTAGAAATCATTTGCAAAATAATCTTACCCATCGCCGACAGTCGTCCCTGCATAAGACATGTTCGTATAATTTGTATAACGAATAAACTTATGCATCATTCTTGCAGATATTGAA
Source organism: Iris pallida (assembly GCA_029216955.1). Lineage (NCBI taxonomy): Eukaryota > Viridiplantae > Streptophyta > Magnoliopsida > Asparagales > Iridaceae > Iris > Iris pallida. Next base: position 3,732,985 of record JANAVB010010800.1, read on the forward strand.
GTTCATAATCTGGATCATGCATGTGTCCTATCTACATAATAGTCAATGGGGTCATTTCTCGTGATTAGCCATTGTGACTCTTTGGTTCAGCTCGTCGCTAAGGACTCAACACCTCTCTGAGCGCGATGTCTTATTTACCTCAAGGTGCCCTAATCTCTCCTAGGCCGAGTGGTTCGAGGCGCCCCAAGAATCCTCCCGAGAGATGATACCATGTGCACAAGTTGTCCGAGACCAATGGATTCTCTATCATTCTTATCAGATGTAACAAATTGTATATGGGTCATGACGCATTCATTTCACGTCTTAACAGATATGTGACACGTTCATTTCATACCTTGCTTCTTATTCATCTCAACATGTACAAGTTGTCTGTCCATGTCTATATTTTTTATAGCATACTAGCAACAGAGCATATGATCATTCATTTGAAACACATGTTTAGCATTATATGATCAAGCATTCGATTCAATTCTTTTATCTTATCTTTTGTTGTTTTGGTATCGTTGATCAGAGGGACGAGGCAACATAGTAGACTAGAGATCTTTTTCTTAGGGCGTGGAGATGAGTGCTCGCCCGGTTAAAGCAACTCACCAAAAGAATATTGTTTGAGAGAAGGAGGGATTTCATGCAATGATCACGCGCTGCCTATGTGTCCTTCTATATTGGCACCAACATTCGATTAGCATACTTCAGTCTCTTTCTCCCAAGATTCGGAATGAATGCGCAATGCGATGATAGCGAACAATGAAAACCAATCATCGAAAACCAACACAAAAATGCATTCGTCAAAACCAAGTAGCAAAAAAAAAAAAATCCAACTAAACTCTTGGATTCATTTCAATCGAAGCTGACCTATTAATTGGAAAGGTTCATTGTATTTCATCCGTGATCAATCGATACCGGCAAAGATTTTCCTAAATACTCAGTTCAAGACTGAGTCAGCAAGCCGTGTGTATTACATAGTGGACTGCGAGGAGCGGGGCACTACATACACTGTCCCATATTTTACACAAAGGTAATTTAGCTTCTCAAGTATGGCGATATTTCCAAACTATGATAGGGATTACAGGAAGGGGAACTGGACTTCTTCTCCGTCTTCGACTAATATATATATATATATATATATATATATATATATATATATATATATATATATGAGAATGAAAGTAAATATAAGCTATGTAAGTGAAGAAAATGTAAGCTAATTAACTTACTTCATACGCCCATCTGGCCATATATCATCCTTGTAGAAACATAAAAAAACCAAAGCCATGCTCCTAAGAGGGTAAGCGCATGAAAAACCATGCACATTTTGAACCATTAGCTCACGGGACACCGCAAAGACTTGATGTAGCCAGCCTTGCTGCACAAAAACTCCAAGCACTTAGATGGTCATACACCTATGAGACTCGATCATCAGCATTGAATGCAACACTGGCAACTATGTCAGATGTCAGATGTTGCTTGGAACATGGTGCAGCATGCGCCTCGAAGTACACATAGTCGACGGCTATACGACAATCAAAGCATTATCAATTGTGACTTCATGCGCCCATGTTGCCATTATTACCATGCACATTGAGGATATCTCAAATAAAACAAAGTCGTTTCAAAGTACGAGCTGATTGTAAACATTAGCAATTACGTCAGGGCAATAATTACCCTTTGACAGTGACAACTGTCCAAGGCTACGTGGCTGACAACTACGTGGCTGACAAGGATGAACCCTCTCATACCCCTCCAAGCTATGTGCCTAGAATTGACATGCGCCCCAGCAGCCATGCGCCAAGTCCTCTTCATGCACAGGACCAACAACACAACAAAATCTGTCTTCTCTAACAGATCAAGATCTTTAAGCAATGGGTACACGCCACGTATTATTGACTTGGTCATGCCTAATGTAGTGCCCAGTCCCTACATCGTGCCTATTCTTCGTTGCGATATGGAAGTACGGTTAAGAAACACTGTCGCTATCGATTGGTCGGGACTGGTTGAATCAAGATCCTTTTCTCGTTATAGAATGGCTTCTTCAGAATCAAGTCCCATATTTAGTATGTTATGCCTCGAGGATCGACTCTACGGTTGAGTCGGAGGAGACCTCCAATTGCTCTATTTTTTATGCCGTACTTGCTTCTTTGTCTTTGGTTTTATAAATGCATTTTGTGAATGTTTTCGATGGATTTTGTTGCCTGCGTTCTTCGAACTTCGCATTTCATATCGAACTCGGAATAGAAGGGTAGAGTGTTGATATGTTGCTTATTCAATTTCATGTGATCGTGTAGGCGTCGTTTAGCACAACCGACCTTTTCTTCTCTCGCCTCGACAACCAAGTTAAGCGACTAACCCTTCTTTCCCTTTTGACCCTCTTGTCTTAAATCAATTGATGCTATAAATACGTATGAAATGTTAGATGTAGATGCACGGACATAAAGGCTTACGTTCATAGAACTGCTACATGCTTTACTTGCATACATAATTCATAGAGCTATTACATGCTTACTTTTACATATATGTCATAGAACCGTGTTACACAAATTTTGATGCTATAAATAAATATCGAAATGGTAAGGCAGGACACGTTAAAATCGGTTAAGTCTTATGATGTTTGTAGACCATGCTAGAGTAAGTAACTTAGTCTTGCACGGTCATGGACAACTTATGCACAAGGGTTAGGTTCCCCGATCGGTATCCCGGGGCCATGGGACCTATTTAGCCTAGGAGGAACCTGGATAGCTGTGCTGGTTGCTAGCATGGGTCATTCGGGGAAACTTTCAGCATGCTCGCAACCGCACTAGAAGGGTCACCGTCTAAACAAAGCTATAATGTCCAGGATGGCTAGACTTGCCAATGACCTTCATATAAAACAGTATAGTTTCTGTTACCTATGATAACAATTAAAAGGAAAGAACATGGTAAGTTCATACTACAACGATACGCTATGCCATGAGCAAGTTTCATGATAGTTTATATTGCTTATATTGCTTATGTCTACTCAGTTTCTTTCATAAAATTTACTAGAATGGCTAGAAAGATCACCAATTATATCACATAACTTCTTGAACCAAATGAGAGCATAGAATTTTAATTAGTCATCCACTAGTATATGATAATGTACTGATCCTCTCTCTCCACAAGTGCTTTGAATCAACAAGGACGTGCCACTTAGCTGAAGGCGACTCTAGCATGTTTTGAAGCCTCGTACATGTGTCGAAGGCTTGTTTTAATCTATTTTGAAGACTCTATATTCAGTCCAAAGAAGATGGCTCGACTCCCCACGATAGCAGGTTTTGAAATGTTTTGGTTGTATAAAAGGTGATGTAATGTATGGAACGACTATCGCATCATCATTCATTTGTAATCGAGTCAAGTTGTAAGCCCGCCCGACAACTATTGTAATAGAGTCTTGTAAATAATGTTTATTATCAATGAAGTCTTTTGTTTCAAATGTGTTGTTCAACTTCTCTGCGTACTCTATTAGATGTTGTGTTTCAAATAACTGTGTGACCTTGCCTTGTGCGAGCACAACTTAGTTTCGTATGACATTACGCCCGGGGGATGACTATCAATTCTATAGAATTGGGACGTGACATAATGGTATCAGTGCATGATTTTACGTCCATGGTCTTTTGTCTTGAGTCTCGAACCATTGGTCTAGTGTCGATGAGATGAGTTATTCCATAAAATGAGTCTGTAATATTTTCTGAGACTAACATGAGTTCAAAGCCAGGTTCGAGCAGCAGAAACAAACAAAAACTAGCATCGGCAAATGGAGGCACGATATACCTAATTCGAAGCCAGGTTCGAGGCACAATTCAAGGTACAACAAAAGCAGCTTAATACTCTACAACATATCATCCAAACTGTTATGGCCAATAGAAACTCTGCCATGCCGCATGCTGCTATTGAGCCTACGGCCCGAGCCATCAAAGTTGATCCAGAGGAGCCCATGCCCCAACTCGCAGCACCGAAAAGTTATAACTTTGAGGTGTCAGAGTTCAAGAAAGCATGCCGCAGTTCCTTCAACAGTACCGAAGGCCCTTTATGGCGATCGACTGGTTGGAAGAGCTGGAGGACCACTTCAAGCTCCTAGACATTGAAGAATCCAAGCAAGTTGTATGTACACATCTTCAAGTACGTTCAAATATGCGCGATTGGTGGACTGTGCATAAACGAGCAATCTGACATGACAACAAATTTGTGCCGACCTCTTAGGCTATATTCTGTAAAGCCTTCAAAGTCAAGTATCTTCCTCCAGCCATTCGCCAAAAAAAGGAGAATAAATTCATACAATTGAAGCAAGAAAATATGATAGTACAACAATATGCAGTAGAGTTGAACAAATTATCCATATTTGTTCGTGCATTTCTGCTATAAGAGGAGATTCATATTCGAAGATTCGAAGTGGATCTACGGCCCTCTATCTGTGCCCATGTATCGGTGTCGGAATAAAAAACCACAGGTGAGTCTCTGAATCATGCTCTCCGTCTTGAGCACCAATATTCTTCAGCCACTATCGGTGGTGTGCATCATTCAAATCATAAATGCCCTAGCTATGTAGGAGGCAACGATGCTCCAAAGCGTCCAAATAATAGCGAATACCATGGGTAGAACTCGGAGCCTCACTGTACTATGTATTGGCACATCGATTTTGATACATTGTTCACAATAACCCTTGTACGTCTTTACTTTATACTTTTCATAGGCACTTCCAAAAAGACAAGAATAGAAGAAAGACATCTCCATACAAATTCCATGAAGCTTATCAAAGACCATGGAGCACATGCAATTCTCCATTATCAAGATGATGATATACTACAACAAAGAGAAAATACAATAGACACTTCTTAAAAGACTATGAAGTAGACGATGCAAAAAGACCGAGCTTGAAGTTTACATAGAAGAAGGTGCAAAAGCCTAAGCGTTGCTATTCTTATCCCTGTTCTTTTATTGAGTCTATAAATGTCTAGGAATCTATGTACACACTTTGCTAAGATGACAAACATAAAGAAAGAAATGGTGAAGTAAAAATTCATTCAGAGAAGACGAAAAATCCGACGGATTTTCGGATAAATCTGTCGGATAATTCGATCGCTCACAGCAAGTTAGTGAGCAGAAGTTCGGATAATCCGACGGACATCCACGAAAATCCTACGGATAATCCGAATCTCTCACAGCAAGTTAGTGAGCAGAAGTTCGGATAATCCGATGGACATCCGCAAAAATCCTGTGGATAATCCGAACCTCTCACAGCAAGTTAGTGAGCAGAAGTTCGGATCATCCGTCGGACTTTCGCTGAAATCCGACGGATAATCCGCTTGACAAATTTTTAACTTTTGAATTCAAATCCAACGGCAGCTGGCAGCTGTATTTAATGCATCTAACGGCTCTTTTTATGACCGTTACTGTTGACCGGATATTCCGACGAATTTTCGTTGAAATTTGGCGGATAATCCGGTTGATGGCTGAATGCCCTTTATGACTTTGGATTTGTATAAAAAGGGCTTTATTCTTTCCTCATAAAGATTATCTCGTCCATGCTTTAAATTTTCTCAACCACAAAAGAGCTTCACCATTACTACTCTACTCAATCTTTAATTGTCATTCTCTCCCAAAGTGCTAGAGTATTTAAAGAGTTGTAAATTTCGATCTTCAAGTGTTAGAAGATCAACAAGTTCTCTTCTCATTTCTTTGAAGTTGGCGAGCCTTCATAAGAAAACTCGTGTATTGAAGTTGGCGAGTTCTTCGGATCCAATCTCGTGTTGAAGTTGGCAAGTTCTTCGGATCCAAACTCGTGTGTACTATTTTATTAAATAGTGGATTTAAGCCGAAAAGAGTTCCGGGACTGGATTGCCTCTAGCGAGGATACCGGGATACATCTTGTGTTTGATCTTCTTACTCTCTCTTTTTATTTGACGTATATTGCTTCTTGTGCTTAAGTTATTTTTTATTTCCCTATTCACCCCCCCTCTAGGGTTCTATAATTGGTATCAGAGCTTTGTTCTCTTGATTTGGATTTACACCCTTAGAGTGATCCATGGCCACTAACCCTAGCATCAACACCTTCCACAATGAGGGACACTCCACAAATAGGCCTCTCTTATTTGATGGAACCAACTATAACTATTGGAAGATTAGGATGAGCATTTATCTGAAGTCCATAGATTTCGATTTATGGGATTGTGTGATAAATGGTCTCCCTACTCTTTCCAGAGTTATTGAGGATGTTGCATCTGACACCCTTAGGGACTTACTCACTGAAAATACCAAGAAGCTTGCTAGTCGAGATGCTAAGGCTATGAACGTTTTTTACTGTGCTCTCGATAGTAGTGAATTCAATAGAATCTCTACTTGCAAGACTTCCAATGAGATTTGAAAGTTGCTTGAAGTCACACACGAGGAAACATCACAAGTAAAAGAATCCAAGATTAGTAGACTCACGCAAGAATATGAGTCCTTTAAGATGAAACATGATGAGTCTATTACTTGCATGTTTACTTGTTTTGGTGATATTATTAATCCTCTTTGTTCTCTTGGTAAGAAATATCCTGCTCATGAAAAGATCAGAAAAATCCTTAGAGGATTGACAAAAGGTTGGAGTCCTAAAGCTATCGCAATCATTGAGGGGAACGACCTGACAGTCATGAACCTTGAGACCCTCATGGGGAAGCTTATGACTCATGAACTTGATATGAAAGATCAAGAGGAATCTTCCATACAAGAGAAGGAGAAGGAGAAGGCCAAAGAGAAGGAGAAGTCTCTTGCTCTCAAAGTTACAAAGTCCTACTCCAAGGATAGCTCCAACGACAATGAGTCGGACGATGATGAAGAAATAGCTCTCACAGCTAAGCACTTCCGAAAGTTCCTCAAATTCAACAAAACCAACCATTTCAGACGGGACAATAAAGAAGATCCGGCGTGCTATCAATGCAGAAGAACCGGACACATCAAGAGGGACTGTCCTATGATAAGAAAAGACTCAAGCAAGTACAAGAAGCCTAGCAAAGAAAGCTCATCCTCCAAGAAATTTGCCAACACAAGCATTTGGTGTGAGAGTGACGCAAGCGACTTCGACAACGATAAAGAGTGCAAACACAATGCAAACGTTTGTCTCATGGCAACCGATGAGGTACTTGATGATCTCTCCTTAAATACTCTTACTTATGATGACTTGGAGAATGCTATCTTTGAACTACATGAAGAGCACAAAGGTATTAGGAATAAATACAAAAATCTCTAGAAGAGGTTGATGCTCTTCAACTTGAAGTGGAGAGACTCTCTAGCATCATTATTGATGTAAAAGGAAAATCTTTCGCTTCTGACATGGATGAAATAGAGTCTTTGTGACTCAAGTTTCAAGAATCCCTTATCACCATCAAGAAAAAGGATGATGAGATTCAATTCCTGAGAAGGGCTTATGAATTTGTTATGCATAAAGTTCAAGATACTAATAGAAGAGAATATGATACTTCTATTAAGTATAATGATCTTCTTGTACAGAGTAAGAAACTAGGTAATAAGAACACTACTCACATACATACTCCAAGACACCTCCACACTCATCACAATGCTAGGCATACTTCTTACATGAACACTACACACAAGTCCTATTCTAACACAAGGAAAGGACCATTTGTTAAGAAAAAACTTCGCATCATGCTTTTTATTATCATCATCATAATACTAATGATAGAACTCCTCGTACTAGAGATTCATATATGCATGATACTCACACGTCTTCTTCTAAATTCTCTATGATTTGCAACTACTGTGGCTTGCTTGGACATACGACCAATTATTGTTATACAAGAAAACTAGTTGATAAGAAAGTTTATAAATGGGTTCCTAAGACTAACACTCAAGGACCCATACAATCATAGGTATCAAAATGTTCATCTTCAACTTATGTTGTAGGTGAAGAGTCCTTCTCATGCTAGAAGCAAGTGGATTCTCGATAGCGGTTGTTCACGGCACATGACCGGAGATGCTTCATTATTTACAACGCTATCGATGAAGAAGGAAGGACACGTCTCCATTGGTAACAATCTTAAAGGTCACATTATAGGAAATGGTAATATCGGTTTCCCTCCTTATCCTTGTATTAAGAATGTGTGTCTTGTTACTAAACACAATCTTCTTAGTATTAGTCATCTTACCGATAATGGTTATGATATCAAGTTTGTTAAGCTTAAATGCTTTATTACCGATAGTTCAAGTGGATCTATTGTTTATGAAGGCATTAGAGAAAACAATATCTATGTTTTATATCTTGTCGAAGACACTAACAATGACAGGTGCTTAGTTGCTAAGAACGATGAAAGTTGGATATGGCACATAAGGCTCGGACACGCCAACATGGATACTATTTCTCGTCTCGCTACCAAGAAGCTTGTAAGAGGACTCCCAAGTATCCCTTTCAAAAAGGATATGGTGTATGAAAAATGCAAAAAAAGTAAGTTGACCAAGTCATCCTTCAAATCCATCAACTCAGTGAGTACCACTGGACCTCTTCAACTTCTTTATATGGATCTTTTTGGTCCTAGTAGAGTTGCTAGTCTTGGAGGCAAGTTTTATGCTTTTGTTTTGGTTAATAATTTTTCAAGATTTACTTGGATTATTTTTCTTGCTTGCAAAAGTGATACTTTTTGTGAATTTGTTGCTTTTTGTAAACGTGTTCAAAATGAGAAAGGTTTTTCTATTAACAAGATTAGAAGTAATCATTGAGGAGAATTTGACAATGCCGATTTTAAAAGATTTTGTAAAAAGAATGGTTTTGGACATGATTTTGCTTGTCCATGAACTCCTCAACAAAATGGTGTTGTGGAGAGAAAGAATAGAACCCTTGTCGATATGGCCCGGGTTATGTTAAACCAATATAAGCTCCCCCAATATTTTTGGGCAAAAACCGTTAACACGACATGTCATGTTATAAATAGGGTCATGATTAGACCTATTTCTAAAAAGACTCCTTATGAGCTTTGGTTTGACAAAATTCCCTCTATTGAATATTTTAAAGTTTTTGGATGTAACTGTTTTATTTTGAATACCCAGGATAACCTAGGCAAGTTTGAAAAAAAAGCCTATGAAGGAATATTCCTTGGATACTCTACTCATAGTAAAGGTTTTCGTATTTTTAATAAAAGAAGTCTTGTTGTCGAAGAGTCAATCAATGTCTCTTTTAATGAACTTAACTCTTCTACATTCTTCTCTTCCGATGATATTGATGACATCTCGTTTGGGTTGGAGAATTCCTCTATTGGAGATTGTTCCTCTTCATCTAACAATGAAGTTGTGACTCCTTCAACAAAAGAGTCCCCACCACTCGAGCCTCCTAAAAAAGATCTCCCAAAAGAATGGAGATTTGTCACCAATCATCCTAAGGAGCTTATCATTGGGGATCCTTCTTCCAGTGTAAGCACTAGATCCTCCACTCATGATCTTTGTGAAAACGTCGCTTTTATCTCTCAAATAGAGCCTAAAAATATTAATGATGCTTTTTATGATAAATTTTGGATGATAGCGATGCAAGAAGAGCTAAATCAATTTGAACGAAACAAGGTTTGGGAACTTGTCCCAAAACCTTGCAATCACCCCATTATTGGAACTAAATGGGTGTTTCGAAATAAACTTAATGAAGATGGGTTAGTGACTCGTAACAAAGCTCGATTGGTTGCTCAAGGCTATAACCAAGATGAAGGCATTGACTACGACGAAACCTATGCTCCGGTTGCTCGTCTTGAATCCATTCGTATGCTATGTGCTTTTGCTTGCTTTAATGATTTTAAACTCTTTCAAATGGATGTTAAGAGTATTTTTCTAAATGGTATTATTAAAGAGAAAGTTTATGTAAAACAACCTCCTGGCTTTGAAGATTTTCAATTTCCTAATCACGTGTTCAAACTCCACAAAGCCCTTTATGGCCTCAAACAAACTCCCCGTGCTTGGTATGAGCGCCTTAGCTCCTTTCTTGTTTCACACAATTTTTCTAAGGACAAAGTCGACACGACACTTTTTATCAAATTTCTTAATGGCACTCTTTTATTGGTTCAAATTTATGTCGATGATATTATTTTTGGTTCTACTAACAATACACTTTGTGTAGAATTTGCTAAAGTTATGCAGGAAAAATTTGAAATGAGCATGATGGGCGAACTATCATTCTTTTTGGGCTTACAAATCAAACAAGGACCCAAAGGGACCTTCATCAATCAAGCCAAATATATAAAGGATCTCCTCAAACGTTTTGAACTTGACTCATCCAAATGAATGAGGACTCCTATGGCCACAACGACAAAGCTTGACAATGATGAGAACGGAATTTCAGTCGATATCCGTAAGTATCGAGGTATGATCGAGAGTCTACTCTATTTAACTGCTAGTCGAACCGACATTATGTTTAATGTATGTCTTTGTGCTCGATATCAAGCAAATCCCAAATAATCTCACCTATGTGCCATAAAATGAATTTTTCAGTATCTCAAGGGCACCATTAACATGGGGCTATGGTACCCAAAATCCTCATCCTTTGAGCTTCACGGCTTCTCGGATACGGATTTTGTCGGATGCAAACTTGACCGAAAAAGCACTAGCGGCACATGTCACTTCTTGGAAAAATTCTTGGTATCATGGTTTAGCAAGAAACAAAACTCCGTCGCTCTTTCTACCACCGAAGCTGAATACATAGCGACAGGGTGTTGTTGTGCACAAATTCTTTGGATGACACATACACTAGTAGATTATGGTATTTCTTCTCATTGCATCCCTATCAAATGTGATAATACTAGCTCCATTAATCTCACAAAAAACTCGATTTGTCACTCTCGCACCAAACACATAGAAATAAGACACCATTTTCTACGGGATCATCAACTTAAAGGTGATATATGTCTTGAATTTATTGACACCACTCATCAACTTGCTGATATTTTTACCAAACCTCTTTCTGAAGATCGATTCACTTTTATTTGTCGTGAAATCGGTCTCCTCGATCTCTCAAATTGAACTTTTTCTGTCTTTTATGGATTTTTCGAAGGATTTCCGCATAAATCCACCAGATTATCCGTTCGCTTCCAGCAGCTTTCTGAGGAACAAGTTCGGATAATCTGCCAGATTACTGCGGTAATCCGACGGATCATCCGCGATTAATGCTCTTCGCAAAATACGGCTGCGAACGACTACCTCATTTATGGGATGTGACCCACCACCTACCCGCATTAAATTCGAACTCATCTTTATCCGAATTTTCTGTCGGATTTCCAGTGTAAACCGACAGATTTTTCGTCTTCGTAGCACAGGCACAGAAACCAAAGCGTCAGGTGCCTCTCTATCCGTTCCCAACCATCATGACCCCTCATTACACCTCTCTACCCCCTATAAACTCTTTCCCCTCTCCTTCCTTCTTTCACTCTCTCTTCCTCCATGGCTTCTCACTCCAAGCGTCAACGACATGACGGAAGCTCCTCCTCCGCTCAGCCTCCTTTCCTTGCACTCTTCATTCCTCCTCCTACTCACGGCTACAATCCGCTCATTTTTAAGTCGGCTTCCCATTCACGGGAATGGTTCTCCTTCTACCACAAGGCTTCCGTATGCTCTGGGAAACCCATCTCTTGGATCAACTTCAAAGACCATCGTGATTTCTTTCGCTTCTTTCGTATCGATGCACTCCTCGAGCGTCAAGTTGACTACTATCCGCATGCCATCCGTATGTTCTACTGCAACCTTGTTCCCGCCAAGGAAGGTCCCGAGTTCGAGACTAAGGTTGGTGGCGTCAAGATTATCGTCACTGCCGCATCCTTGGTCTTGATGAGCGCAAGGTATATCGTTCCCTTCCGAGCACCATAGACCACATCTCTTTCTCTTCTGACATGTCTTATGAGGAGTTCCTCTTTAACATCTACGGTGGCTCTCTTGTTCAACGCCCGGATGACAAGGATTTTAGTCCATTCTTCCAAGATATGCATCACATCCTTTGCCACACTCTGACCCCAAAATCTGGAAACATGGACATCATGACTGCTGAAGAACTTATCTGCATGTACTATCTGGTCGCTAGGGAACCTTTCTCACTGGCAAAATCCATCATCTACACCATGATGCTCATCAGGGACTCTCCTTATCGTTCTCTACTTTTTGGCATGTACATCACTATGATCCTCGAAGCCAATGGTGTTTACCTCACTCACTGCCCGATTGGTGAGCCTCGTCCTACTCCTCTTGCCAAATCTAAGGGTCGTGCCCGTGCGGTTCCTGCTGCTGCTCCTGCTGCTATTGTCGGTGGACCTGTCTCTCCTCCGGCGTCCTTCCTCACTCATGATGTTTGCCGATACATTGATCGCAAGTTTGTCGATCTCTCTCTCTCAACCCATGAGCGCCTTCAGGACAACACTCAGGGGCTCGACACCCTTATCCACCACGGCTTTATGGATCAGGCCTACTATATTCAGCGCATGTTTGAGGAGCGCAATCCCATTCTTAATCCTAACACTCCTCATCCTGATTTTCCTGGCCCTCGCTTCACTGATCCCAACGTCTATGGATTCATGTACCCGGATGGCGTCGACCCTTATGTCGCCTTTACCACAGCTCCTGAGGATGATGAAGATCAGGAGGCAGGTTCATCTGATGCTCCTGATAGTTGATGAGTGGTGTTTTATGTTTAGTCTTGTTTTGTGTGGTCCTTCGGGGACTTTTTAGTATGTGTTTTCTGCTGTCCTACGGGACTTTTTAAATCTGTTTTCTAGTTATGTGTTGTGGTTTCGCCTTCAAAGCCCAGTTATTGTACCCCTGTTTTTATTTTCAATGAATGTTTCCTTCTTATGCATTTCTGTTTTCTGCTATGTCCCTTACCAACATGTGATTTATTGTTCTATTTTTTTCTCACCATCTTTGATTAAATGACAAAGGGGGAGAAATCGTATTGAGGGGAAGATCCTTGATTACGGGGGAGCTACTTTCTATATTCTTATTTTTTGTCAATTATCAAAATATGGGAGTTTGTTGGCACATCGATTTTGATACATTGTTCACAATAACCCTTGTACGTCTTTAGTTTATACTTTTCACAGGAACTTCCAAAAAGACAAGAATAGAAGAAAGGCATCTCCATACAAATTCTATGAAGCTTATCAAAGACCATGGAGCACATGCAATTCTCCATTATCAAGATGATGATATACTACAACAAAGAGAAAATGCAAGTGACACTTCTTAAAAGACTATGAAGTAGATGATGCAAAAAGACCCAGCTTGAAGTCTACATAGAAGAAGGTGCAAAAGCCTAAGCGTTGCTATTCTTAACCCTGTTCTTTTCTTGAGTCTGTAAATGTCTAGGAATCTATGTACGCACTTTGTTAAGATGACAAACATAAAGAAAGAAATGGTGAAGTAAAAAGTCATTCAGAGGAGATAAAAAATTTGACAGATTTTCGGATAAATTCGCCGGATAATTCGATCGCTCACAACAAGTTAGTGAGCAGAAGTTCGGATAATCCGACGGACATCCGCAAAAATCCTGCGGATAATCCGAACCTCTCACAGCAAGTTAGTGAGCAGAAGTTCGAATAATTCGACGAACATCCGCAAAAATCCTGCGGATAATCCGAACCTCTCACAACAAGTTAGTGAGCAGAAGTTCGGATCATCCGCCGAACTTCTGCTGAAATCCGACAGATAATCCGTTTGACTTATTTGCAACTTTTGAATTCAAATCCAACGGTAGCTGGCAGCTGCATTTAATGCATCTAACGGCTCTTTTTATGACCGTTACTGTTGACCGGATAATCCGACGAATTTCAGTTGAAATCCGGCGAAATGGCTGAATGCTCTTTATGACTTTGGATTTGTATAAAAGGGGCTTTAGTCTCTCCTCATAAAGATTATCTCTTCCAAGTTTTAAATTTTCTCAACCACAAAAGTGCTTCACCATTACTACTATACTCAATCTTTAATTGTCATCCTCTCCCAAAGTGCTAGAGTATTTAAAGAGTTGTAAATTTTGATCTTCAAGTGTTAGAAGATCAACAAGTTCTCTTCTCATTTCTTTGAAGTTGGCGAGCTTTCGTAAGAAAACTCGTGTGTTGAAGTTGGCGAGTTCTTCGGATCCAAACTTGTGTTAAAGTTGGCGAGTTCTTCGGATCCATACTCGTGTGTACTATTTTATTAAATAGTGGATTTAAGCCGGAGAGAGTTCCGGGACTGGATTGCCTCTAGCGAGGATACCAGGATACATCTTGTGTTTGATCTTCTTACTCTCTTTTTTATTTGACGTATATTGCTTCTTATGCTTAAGTTATTTTTTATTTCCCTATTCACCCCCCTTCTAGGGTTCTACACTATGTGCGATAGCAGCGGGCATCCCGCAAACTACTGTAAAGTTTATCTGGAAGGATGCTACAACTGCGGTCGTAGAGGCCACTACCGAAGGGACCGTCGGCAAAGACCAAACACCCCTCAATATTAACACCAAAAAAATCGAGGTCCAGTACCTCTAGATCCCCATCCTACACAATAAAATGGTCAAGATCATTGTCCCAATGCCCAAGGACATGCCTATGCCATGACTCGAGATGGGGCGTTCCCCTCAGGTACAGTCATGACTTATGCAGTACTTTTCAATAATAAGCATGCTCACATACTATTCGATTCAGGTGCTACACATAGCTTTATATCGGCGGACTTAGCTGCATAATACAAATTTTCTATGCACCTCTAGGGCTTAATCTTAGTGTTAATATACTGTCGGGTACGCTATTACTTACACACTTAGGCTACAAAGACGTAATCATCTATAACGGAGGTAAAATAGTATATCTTGATACGATAGTTCTAGATATTAAGAACCACGATATCATCCTATGAATCGATTGGCTCGACACTTGCAATGCCACCATTGATTATACAGAAAAGAAGGTCACCTTCTGCCTGTCTGGAGAGACCAAGTTATGCTACTTGTGTGGTGAAGCATCAACGTCAGGCATGGTGATTTTAGCAATTTTTGCTCTAAGGATGCTACATTCTGGCTGTAAAGGCTACTTGGCATCCGTTCGTAACATGAGACAAAATTGTGCAAACATGGGTTAAACTGATGTTGTGGAAAAATTCTTCGACGTGTTCCTGGTTGAACTATCATGTATGCCACCCGATCAAAAAAATCAAATTTACCTTTGATACCTTTCCAGACACCCGATTGATTTCTAAGGCTCCATACAGAATAGCCCCTGTAAGGCTAAAGAAACTCATGGTCCAGTTGCAAGAGTTGTTCGACAAAAAATTTATTTAGCCTAGTATTTTCCATGGGGAGCGCCTATACTGTTCGTGAAGAAAAAGATGGGTCGATGCATCTTTGTTTTGACTACCAAGAGCTAAACAAAGCCACCATCCAGAACAAGTATCTATTGCTCACATAGACGACTTGTTCGATCAGTTACAAGGCACCTTGGTATTTTTGAAGATTGATCTTCGCACGGGTTACCATTAACTTAAGCTCAAGCCAGACGACGTGTCAAAGTCAGCATTCAACATTCATGAGGGCCATTATAAATTTTTGGTAATGCAGTTCGACCTGACAAACACCCCCGCTACCTTTATGGATCAAATGAGTCGTGTGTTTCAACCATTCTTCGATAAATTCATAGTAGTCTTCATCGATGATATTCTTGTCTACTCGAAGGACAAGGCGTGACACGTGGAACATCTGTGAACTGTACTCCAGACTTTTTGAGAGAATTAGTTGTATGCAAAGATGAGCAAGTGCAAATTTTGGTTGTGCAGTGTGTCATTCCTTGGGCACATTATTTTTGCAGAAGGCATTCAGTTGACCCAAAGAAAGTTAAAGCAATTATTGATTAGAAATGGCCCGTATCAGTTAGTGAGATTTAAAGCTTCCTCGGTTTGGCTGGATACTACCGACGATTCTTTAAGGACTTCGCAAAGATTGTATCACCTTTGCCTCACTCAAAAGGGAGTCGCATATGAGTGGTCGGACGACTGTGAAGCTTCATTCTAGGAACTAAAGCAGCGACTCATTTCGACCCGTATACCCGCTCATCCAGATAGGACTGAAAGATTTCAAATATTTAGTAATGCTTCAGGTCAGGGCTTGGGATGTGTGATCATGCCGTAAAATAAGGTGATATCTTTTGCCTCAAGATAATTGAAGCTGCACGAGAAGAACCCTATATGACTTAGAATTAGTGGGAATTGTGTTCGCGTTAAATTTGTTTCGATACTACCTTTATAGCGTGGCATGCAACATCTACACTGATCATAAAAACCACAAGTATCTCTTCACCTAGAAAGAGCTGAACTTATGGCAAAGGCGTTAGAACTAATCAAAGACTATGACTTAACGATCAACTACACGCCGGATAAAAAATGTTATAGCAGACGCTCTGAGTCAAAAATATATTTCCTCGCTATCTATCAACAGTAAGCTAATACGAGACCTAGAAGAGATGGGTATCGACTTCCGGGTTTAATTCATGGGAGTGCAATTGGCGCAACAATAACTAAAGCCAAGCTTGCGGAAAAAGATCAAGACCGCTCGGATGGACAATCCATACCTGAAGAAGATGCAAGAACTAATCTCAATGGGTAGGATGACCGACTTTGCAGAATATGAGACCAGTATGCTACGATTAAAAGGTCGACTATGTGTTCGGGATAACTCAGAACTTAGAAAGAAAAAATATCTGAGGCACAATATGCAAAGTATTCCTTGTATCCTGGTAGCACGAAGAATTATAAGGACCTCCACACGACCTTCTGGTGGCACAAAATAAAAAGAGATGTAGCACCTTTTGTGTCACAATGCATAGCCTATCAGTGGGTGGAAGCTGAGCATCAGAGGCCGGGTGGAAAGATGTAGAACTTGGCAATTCCGGAATGAAGCGGAAGCATCTGTGCAAGGATTTTGTTGTTAGCCCGTCGAAGATGCCACGGGGGCACAATACCGTCTGGGTCATCGTCGATCGACTAACCAAGTTAGTGTATCTTATTGCCATCAAAGTTACTTGGAGTGTCGACCGCTTGACTTATATATACCTTGATGAGATAGTACGGCTGTACGGATTTCTAGTATCTAATGTCTCAGATTGGGGTGGCTGATTCTTGTCACGTTTCTGGAGTAGACTTCAGTCTATCCTAGCTACTAAGTTAAAGTTTAGCACGACTTATCATCCTTATACTGACGGCCAAATAGAGCACCCGAATCAAATTCTCGAAGTCATGTTATAGATCTACGCAATTGAGTTAAAGTCAAGCTGGAATATCACTCCCCATTCCTGGTATACGTATTTTATTCTACATTGATCCGGTATATGGTATCTAAAACTTACGGACGTGCACATGTATCATGTGCTTACACCTGACCATGGAATGGAATAGTATCTCATCGTAGAATAGTATGCCATCCCTTGTCCTTGTCTGGTTGTAGATGTGGTTCACTGTTTCGATGATAAAATAACTGGACTGTATTATGATCCGAACTTAATTAATTATTTTACAATATAGTATGGCATGTAGAATGGATTATCATAGTTAGGGTTAGGGTTTAGTGGAACCACCTCCACCTCCATATAAATACTATCTTTCACAATCTCTCTCTCTCCTCATTCACTCTTATTTCATTTTCTTCCACCAACCCACCTAGGCAAGTACACCTTGCACTAAATAGAGAGACCACTTGCCTTTTTTAATTCCTTTGATTATTTACATATTATTAGCCTATATTATACATATAAACTTTTTCTACATGTTCAGTTCTTGAAGCTTTAGGATATTGTGGCTAGTTTAGCATAGATTTGAGTTTTGAAATTGGGGGTTTTGGTGGAAATAATCTCTTAAAAGTGCTTATTTTTCAAAAGTAGTTCCATGTGGTGGAAAATTTGATTTTATGCAGTTTTGGCTTTTATTTCGTCAGATTTTGAGTCCTAGAACACAAGTTATGGCCACTGGAAGTTTTCAGAACTTCCATGACAAACTTACTATTTGGAGATGATGACCCCCTTGCGTGTAGGAGGCCATGCACAAAAATGCCATGCACCAAGAAGTCCTAGTAGTACCACCCTTAGACATCCTGTATATCATACACTGGGCTGAAGGCGCAGTGCTTGTCTCACATTGGCCAGGAATCCAGACGCCCTTGGTGCCATGCGCCAGTTTGCCATGCTTATGACTGAGCCATGCGCCAACTGGGGTCATGCATCTGTTGGAGGCCTGTGCCATTCGGTACGAGCTAGGCTGACACGCGCATGACTAAGCCATGCGCTTGTCCCTGGCATGAGGCAGGATGGCCTGCGCCTGGCCATGCTATGCGCCTACTTGCTCTTGTGTACGGATGTATTCATTCGCCTGCTCATCTTTGCGTTGGATAAGCCTATGCGCCTAGACCTACCCTGTAGACCCGAATTGTCTATGCACCTGTTGCACCTATACGCCTAGTACCCTTATGCACAAGTTCTGCTAGACTTGTATTTTGGTATTTCCCTTGCCATGCACCTATGTGACCCATGTGCCTATATGACCCATGCGCCTACGTGACCCATGCTCCTATGTGATCTATGTGCTTATGTGTTCCTATACGTATGTATACTAAGTAGATTCTAAGTGACTAACCCATGTGTCTGTTCGACCATGCTCCTGACTTGATTACACGTGCTGTACCGTTACTATTATATGCTTGTACCGAGGTACAACTATATGGGCACTGAGGTGCTATCCTATGTGCGCACCGAGGTGCTCATCTACGTGCTAAGCGATTCCATGAGTTATATGTCAGTATAATTATATTTTCTAGTACAGTCATAGTTAGTGGTCAGTAACTCGAGGTAGTATGATGATTGATGGTTTGATAGATTATATTAAGGATGTATATAGAATTGGTACTCTATGAGCTATTCTGGACATATACTTAGGGCACTCGTGCCAAGGTACGACATCTAGGAGGGTGATTATGTGAACATGACATGTGATTCCAAACAAAAGTAGGGTTAATCTAGACAACTCAATTGGATAGAAGCATTATGAGTGAATAGAATCTCGAGTTCATGCGTTACCGGCCCTGATGGACAATTGTCTGGGACTGCAAGGCTGGCTTCCACTGATACTGTATATTCAGTATGTAAACCGTCTTATTTGTGAACTGCTTTTTCTGTTAGTAGCCGAGGGACATGGACTGCGATGGTGCATGGTCCAACTCATGTCATTGTTTGGTAGTTGGGTTAGGCTATTGTGCTGCGACATTCTTTGGA
This sequence comes from Iris pallida, assembly GCA_029216955.1. Taxonomy (NCBI): domain Eukaryota; kingdom Viridiplantae; phylum Streptophyta; class Magnoliopsida; order Asparagales; family Iridaceae; genus Iris; species Iris pallida. Next base: position 3,752,229 of record JANAVB010010800.1, read on the forward strand.
CCGAAGTTGTAATACAGAAGCCATTTAGCTTGACAACGATTATAGGATATAATCTATCTCTTTGCAGTTCGACACTCTTTGTCCTTATTTATTAGTAAGGGTGTCATATTGCCTCGCGGGTAAATCATAGACTATGATTCTCGGGTAGGCCTTGTATTATTGCTTGGGTTTTGTCTCATTCATATGTACTCCCTTGTGGTACTTGCTATTCGGGGCTGACTCCACTGGTTTTGTTTGGACAAATTTTGTAGCACCGTCCGAGGATGCAGCTTTCTTTCCTGAAGATGGTGCATACTAGAAGCATATTAGATGGAGGACTCGAGTGAGTTTCTTCTCAACCACTTTGACATCTTCAATTTTGTACTTGGCGTTCATCCACCGAAACCTATTTTGCTGGCTGTTCTGGACATTAGTTTTCTTTTACATAATTATAACTAAATCAGATTGCAGCTGACTATGGTTATGTACTGTTGACTCTACGAGCTAGCTAGTATCTCGTGAAGCTAGTTCTGTTGATCATTTTGATGATACGTCGGGGACGCCGTACTGTTTTATTTTATATGCTAATTAATTGCTGATTCTTGCTTGAATGATTGAGACATAATTGATCCATGAGGCCTTTATAGGATTGATATGATAAGCAATATATACTCTAGAGGGGATGAATAGAGTGTGCAGCAGAATATTAGCAATTAAAAAAATACTTCTATATCACTATTGTGTCACAGTGGCTATGTCACAGTTATATGAAAGCAGTAAATAAGAGAGACAAATAGCAAACGCAAGCGCAGCGATATATCCTGGTCTTTCTCTTGTGAGGACTAATCCAGGTCGGAGGACTCTTGCTCCGTGTTGAAATCCAAATACAAGCTTTAATTCGAAGTACTCGACCGACTTCAGTTGTGAAGTGTGAACTTATTGATTAAGCCTCTGATTATAACTCTCTGAAACTTCTAGACTGTACTGTATTGGCAAGTAGACTAGAGGTTGTAAAATAGGCTTGGAATTTAAAAATGAGAGCTTTGAATAGTTGAGGAAGCGAAGGAAAGAGAAGATTGAAAGTGAATGAGTGATATAAAATGAAAAACTCTTCTCTATTTATAGGATTTCTAGAAATCGAGTTTTGGCCGAATTCGGATGCCAAACGTTCAAAAATTCGACCGTTGCAGCCGAGTTTGCAGGAAGAACATATTTATAGGGTTTACCAAATCAGGTAACCAAGTTTGGGTCGAGTTTGGGCCGAACTCTGTCCAAACTCTGGTCTTCTATTCTTGGGTCAGAAACCAGGTTAAAAATTAGCTTTGGGCTTTCTGGGCTGTTTTACAAATATAGGTTTTGGGCTGTTTTAAAGACAAGTTTATTTGTAAATAAAATCGGGTACTTTTGAAAAATATTTTGGGTTATGCCTATTTTCTAGTATGACGCGGCTTATAATTTGCCTAGACTCAATAAAATTGTGTAAAATACATTTAGGAATGGAAAATAAATACAGACACGATAACTGAGCAAATCTTGAACGGTATAGCAGTACTGGTTGTCGTAGTCCATTTCAAGTAGCCCTTATATCGAATCTGAGTTTAGACGATTATCAAAATCGGCTCGACCATGAACAATGTGCCAACAATCTCCCATATTTTGATAATTGACAAACGTTGACCGATATAACACCTTAATAAAAAATAGGTCTGAAAAAAATCCTTTAAATTGTAGTTGTACCATCTCCTCTTGACAAAGTATTATATTTTCTCCCCCATTGTCAATTACCAAAATGCTCTCCCGCAACTTGTGCGTACAAAAAGAAAAACGTGAAGAAAGAATATAAAACACATATTTCACAGAGCAGTTATATTTAAGAAGCTGTATCTAAGCTAAACTACTAAGCATAAAATATGTGCATATTGCCAAAAGAGAGAATATGAATAAAAACTAGTAGCTTCTGTAAAGAAAAATATTCATTTAGTACAGATGAAACGGAAAGAGTTTCAATCCATACAAGCAACTAGTAAGAATAAATACATAAACTACATGTTCTCAGAATGTAAGATATTTCCAAGACATGATGACAATAGATAGAAAATCTGCTAAACATGATATCTAGGCTAAATACAGTAACAAATAGATATCATCAATCCTCGCCCTATGTCCTGATCAATAGCGTCGTCATCACCACCAGAAGTGTGAGCAGGCTCACCAAAAGATCTGAACCAGTCAAATGTGCCACCAGGATTGAAGTATTGATGTACTTCCTGATCCTCAATATGGTAGCAAAAAAAAGTACGATCTCTAGAAAAGAAGCCTAGGTTTCCAGGCTGATAAGACGGAGCAAAGTGGAGATAATCTAGTGTGTTAGAGATTATCTGAGGGCGAATGACATTACGGTATTCATAATCTCTCAACCGTTCAGTCCATCGAGTCTTTAAAGCACTAACTCGATCAAGAGCCTGATGCTGAGCTTGGGTCAAATGCATGTGATCTCTCATTATATGGTGGAGACCTTCAATAGTTTGTAGATAATCAGTGAAATAACGACAGTGGCTGGGGTGGTAGGTGTTAGAGTAGGAGGTGGAGCAAGAGGAGAAGGAATAGCAGAAATCTAAGAACGCCTACCCGTACTATGATGTGCAGGTTCAGCAAGGATGTTGCACTCATCTAAGTCGATATCAAAGTGTCGAAAGACAAGTGGCAAGTACATCATGTAAACAAGATTTTTTTGTTCATGCGAACATGTACCATCTTCTCGATCATAGTCTTTGGGAATGAAAAGGAGATCCCAAAGTGAATATGGTAGATGGCAGACAGCTCAAGAGCGTTGATATCATCTGTGGAAGTCTGCTTCATAAGGATAGCAAAGAAGATGATTCTATGAAGGTTATAGAAATACAAACTCAAGTGTTTAGCCCTAAGTTTGCCGATGACAAGGTCGGGGATAGCAAATAGAGGCTTTTTCAAAGATATGTTAGGAGAAAAACTAAATTTTGAGAGGTCGATTAGCTCTTCTCCTTCGTTAGGTAATCGAAGGATCGTTAGTAAGTCTTTTGCATCAAATTAATATCTATTTCCTCGACACGGGAAGAGATAACACCAGAGTCATAAGTCAAGTTGCAATAAAATAACCTAATAGCATTAAAAGCGATAAAAAATGATGTTGCTGCTAAGTCATTGAGTTGTAGAAGCTGAAAAGCTTCGAGATAGTTCGAAAAGATATTAAAATTAATCGGGGCTCCGGCATAGACGATGCGACCATAGAAATCACTAAACCATTCTTTGGATTGATCTAGCATCGCAAATAAGAATCCGCAAAATGAACCATCTTTCGGTTGGACGGAGAGAAAATGGAAGGTTGTTGAGAGGGTGAGGATCCTTCATCACGCTTCTTTTTCTTCCTAAAGAACTTAGGTACAATTGCAAAGTAAAGATTTCTAAAATTAAAAAAAGAGGACGGAAGGAAAATAGAGATTATACCTTCCAAAATTTAGTATGTTGTGGAGAACGAACCCGAGATCCCAAATTCGAAGTTTGGAGTCAAAATTCTAAGTAAATTGGAAGAAATAATTGAATTAGGGTTAGGGTTTTGGTGGGTTGGTGATGTTGTTCGCGGAAGAGGAGAGATGAAGGAAGATGATAAATAGAAAAAGTGGGACCTATTGGACCGTTGTAAGTTAACTAACAGTTCGGCCAGAACTCTGTTGAACTCTGTTTTGGCTATTTTGCAACTAAAATAATATCCACTTTTGCAAATTTATCAATTCCTTTCAACTTTTCAATTCCAAAATTATTAATTTTAAATCTAAATTAATATAATCATCATAATTTAACAAATTAATTTTCATTACACATTGAAAGTCTCAGATTAGATGTAGGAATACTGTCCCAGCTAGCAAGATCCACAAGGTATGCTTAACCTCCATTTTGCTTATGCTCTTATCGCCTTGGTGATAGATATATCTTTTGTAGGTTTTTCTCTAAAACAATCATTACGTATTAGGATTAATTCAGTAAATAAAGTTAATTAATATTATTGATATATAAAACCTAATTCTCACGTAAATAGATGAACCTATCTTCTGCCAAAAGTTTAGTAAAGACATCAGCTATTTAATATTCTGTGCCAACATATTCTAAATTAATGTCTCCATTTAGTTGATTATCTATAAGAAAGTGATGTCGTATCTCAATATGCTTGGTACGTGAGTGACATACATGATTCTTAGTCAAATTGATCATGCTAGTCTTATCACAGTGTATAGGAATATATGAATATTGCAAGTTGTAGTCTTTAGGGTTTGCTTCATCCACAAAATTTGTGCACAACAACGTCTTGCAATACTCATCCTCCGTAGTTGATAATGCAACAGAATTTTGTTTCTTCTAAACCAAGAGACTAAAGCTTTGCCTAAGAAATAACACGTGTCGCTAGTACTTTTTCTATCCACTTTACATATAGCAAAATTAGCATCTAATAACTGGTTAGATCAAAGGATGTAGTTTTAGGATACCACAAGCCGACGGAAGAAGTGCCTTTAGGTATTGGAGATACGCTTAACAACGCACAATTGTGATTCCTTAAGATTAGCTTAGAATCGTGCACATAAGCAAGCACAAATATTATATCACAACGACTAGTAGTTGGATACAATAAACTACCGATTATACCTTGATATTACGTGTGTCGACTGGTTTGCCTTGTTCATCTATGTCAAGCTTAGTTGAAGTTGCCATCGAAGTTCTAAGAGGTTTGGCTGACTCCAGATCGAACTTCTTTAGCAGATCCTTTGTGTACTTGGCTTGTTGATGAACGTCCCATTTATGGTTTGCTTGATTTGCAGTCCAAGAAAACTTTAAATCCTCCATCGTGCTAATCTCAAACTCATTTGCATATACTTAGAAAAATCTTGACATAGAGATTCATCAGTAGAACAAAAAATAATGTTATCGACATAAATTTGTACTAATAAAAGATTATTATTCAATTTTTTATGAAAAGTGTTTATCAATCTTGCTTTTAGAAAACCTTTTTAAGTAGAAATGAGCTTAGATGGTCATACCAAGCACGAGGGGATTGTTTTGTCCGTGTAAGGCTTTCTTCAACTTGAAAACATATTCAGGATTTTTGAAATCAGTAAAACCAGGAGGTTAAGCAACATAGACTTCTTCTTTCATAAAACTATTTTAAAAAGCACTTTTAAAACCCATTTGAAATAGTTTAAAATTATAAAAACATGCAAAAGCATATAACATGCGAATGGATTCTAAATGCTTAACTGGGACATATATTTATCGTAGTCGATACCTTTCTCTTGGTTGTATCTTTTAGCTACTAGTCGAGCTTTGTTATGTGTGATTAAACCATTCTCATTAAGTTTATTTTGGAATACCCATCGGATGCCAATTACCTGATGATCAATGGGCTTGGAAACAAGTTCCCAAACTGATTCTGTTCAAATTGGCTCAATTCCTCTTACATAGCATTAACCAAAAAATATCACTACATGCTTCTTCTATGTTCTTAGGCTTAGTTGTGAACTAAATGCTAAACTAGAAGCTATATCTCTAGTAGAGGAACGAGTACTTACACCTTTTGTAATCTCACATATTACCAAGTCCTTGGGGATAGTTAGCCATGAATTTCATCTCCTTTGGCAGACTCTCCAAGTAGTTGATTTCTGGTTCTGCTTCGGTAGGTTCTTTGCTTGGTATACCGTGGTCCTCATCGTCTCTATCGTTGTTTGTCTGACTGTTCATCTTATCGAAGGTAAGTTGATTGATTCTTCAACTGACATTGATTTATTGTTGAAGACTCGGTAACCTTTGCTCTTAGCCGCATAATCTAAAAATATCTTTATCGTCTTTCGAGTCAAATTTACCCAAATTATCTTTTGTATTCAAAATAGAACATCTGCAACCAAATTTTTTTTAAAAAAGGGGGTCCTATTAAACCATAGTTCATAGGGAGTCTTTTTCGATTTAGGTCGAATCAGAACTCTATTTAGAACATAGCATGCTGTATTGACAACTTCAGTCCAAAAATATTTAGGTAGGCTAAACTGGTTTAAGGAGTAGTGTTAGTATCTTCCAAAAGATAGAAAACATAGATATTATCTTTTAATTCCTTCAAAAATAGTACTACCAGTTGAGCTTTCAACTACATACATTTATCTTTACAAAAATTAATACCATAACCATGGTCAGCAAATGGCTTATGTTGAGTAGGTTATACTTTACTCTGTTACCCGACATATATCTTTAATAATGGGATAGGGAGCCTTACCAACGTTACCAATACCTATAATGTACCCTTTCAAGTTATTTCGAAGGAGACGTATCCTTCTTTCTTTTTCGATAATATTGCAAACAAAGATACATCGTCAGTCATATGCTGTGAGGAACGCTGTCGAGGATTCACTTACTTCTAGAATACGTTAGATGTTTCGCCTGATCGAACGCCATTAGGTACAAAACTATCATCTTATGAGTTGTTGGCTTCACTTTCGTTCCATATGCTCGTATATGCATACTTTTTGGATGTCTATTTCTTGTGTAACTCTTTTCATATTTGTTACCCTTCTTGATCGAAGATGCTAACGACAATCTTTCTTATGTGTCCTTTCTTTTTGCATCCGTAGCATATTTGCTCTTCATCATCATTATTGTTGCTGTTGAGGTTCATGCTTCGATGATTGAACTTTAGGAACTTTTTGAAGTTTCTTACCAAGAGAGCTTGCTTTTTGCCATCTGAGTCACCGTCTTTAGATTTCTCTTCAATTATTCTCTTATGTTGTGCCTTAAAAGCGATTGATTTCTCCTTAGGTGTTGATTCTTTAAAATCTTGCAAATCCAACTCGTGAGTCATCAGCTTTCCAATGAGTGTTTTAAGCGACATTGTTGTTAGGTCGTTTCCTTTAGCGATTGTTGTAGCCTTAGGGTTCCAATTTTTAGTGAGACCATGCAGTACCTTGTGAATCTTCTCATGATTGTTGTACTCCTTGCCGGGGGAAGAGAACGGATTTACGATGTCAAGAAAACATGTGAACATCTAAGTAATCGTCTCATTTGGTTTCATCTTGAATGCCTCTGTTTGCTATTGATTATCAAAGAACAGAACATTTTATGGGAGAACTGAACTTTAATTCACAATACAAACTCGCTCGAACAAAGAGAGCCTAGGAACGAAACCTAGGAAAAGTATTCTAAGTACAATTGTTTAGTTTTTATTCTGGGGGGACGGTAGAGGCTCGGGAAAGTGATATCAACTCTGCCTTACTCCTTGGACGATCGAACGCAACCTTGGCTCCGACAAAGAAAAGCTCTCTCTCGGCTCGAATTGCCCTGGGTCTCTGTGTGTCCCTCTGTATGTGCTTTTCTCTGTGTCTTTGCAAAGAATAATCCCCTGCTATTTATAGGACTTTGTGTGAGTGGGGTGTGCATTAACTGTGCCTTGAAAAGTGGACAGTTGGGGATTGGTTAAGATTAACCTTGATCTGTTTGTTGGAAATCAATCTGGGCTGTTGTGTTGGTTGCAATAAATCTGCGTTGTTATGATTTGTTGGTTACAATAAATCCGAGTGGATAAGTCTTAGTCAATCTTCTGCCACGTGTCCCAACTGCCATTATGCTGCGAGCCGCATGAACGGGGCGTCCTGGCAGAGCCGTATGAGTGTGGTCTAGTAATTGAGCCACATGAGGGTGGCCTCACAACCGAGCCGCATGAGGATGGCCTCACAACTGAGCCGCATGAGGATGACCTCACAACCAAGCCGCATGAAGGTGGCCCCACAACCGAGCCGTATGATGGTGGCCTCACAACCGAGCCGTATAAGGGTGGCCCCACAACCGAGCCGCATGAGGGTGGCCTCACAACCGAGCCGCATAAGGGTGGCCCCACAACCGAGCCGCAAGGGTGGCCTCACAACCGAGCCGCATAAGGGTGGCCCCCACAACCGAACCGCATAAGGGTGCCCCCCAACTGAACCATAAGGGTGCCCTAGGCGGTTCGCATAGAGAAATTCTTTGGACTTTGTGAACTGCGCCGGCTATCTCAGAGATTTTTTTGTCTTTTGATGAGCATGACGCGTCTCTTCATTATGTCAGAGCCGTCAGAACTGTCATTTTATGTCAGGTCATTTAATGGCCAGCTGCAGGGAGTAATAATGGTGAGCTGTAATCGGCCTATTTTGAGCCGCATGAGGCCACGTGGCTCTTCCTGAGCTGTATGAAATTCCTGAGCCGCATGCGGCTCTCTGGGACTTTCCGAGCCGCATAAAACTCTTCAAGCTTTTGAGCCGCATGTTGAATCTGGGCCGCATATGAATTACTATTCTTTTTCATGCTTCTACAAGACCCCCTTCAAAGTTTTCAATTTGTAAAAATTGAAATACTTTGAATAAGAAGCATGTCCACATAATCTCTTCATGCCGCATATGTTAGGGTTATATACTAAAAGCATCACTTTTGTAGTAACCTTATTTCCTTAAATTTTGAATGAGAATCATATAGGCAAATGTTTGCATATTGTATTTGTTGCAAGTGTTAATGCAAATGTCTGATATTCTATATTGTAGATAATATGGTGTGTGGTGTCACACAGAAGATCATATTATCAGTTCCCTATGGAGTATATAAATAGTTCACAACCTAGATGGACTTGGACAATCTATTGGAAAGGTTGTGTAATATGGTATTAGTCTATCTTGACTATAGGTTTACACTACTACACTTTCTGTGTATTGAACATGACCACTTGAGGTTGTTCTTTGTACTGACTACATAAGAGAACAAACACCTCTGTTATTATGGATGTTGTGCTCTTAATCTGGATATAATAACAGACATGTATATCAGTGTGCATTACTTTGACTCATAAAAGAGTGAGATTCATTATGGATCAACAACCTCTATGAATTGGGTAATAACATTGTATGTATGATGGGCTGTTGATTATAAATAGAATCCATGTCCCATACATCGGTTGATGATGTCCCCTTAAAGAGCTCATAAGGATTGTCATGTAAACCCTACAGGTGGTTATATCCGACATGACAAATAAAGTTGAGCGGTACTACTTAAGTATAAAAGATGTCGAATCAATATAGTTGTCAGTAACTTAATTTGATCGACGGACATACGATATTTTAACATGGGGAGCCAAACGAGCATATAATAAAAGGAGCCCACAAACATAATTTGGGATTAGGGAGGTAGTGCAACAATAGCTCATTAGTAGACCGAGCTATTGTTAATGGGCCTGGATTGTGTGTTCGGGTTGAACACGGGATATCCAGATCCGTTAGGAGGCCTAACCCTAATTTCTACTCATGGTCCCTGCCGTAGCCTATATATATCCTCTATTCTCTGGCCGCCAGATTACTGATCAGAAATCTGAAACATTCTCTAAATTCGTGATTCACGTAAGAAGAGAAAGAGAGGGCTGCCAAGGAGAAGAAAAGGTTGGGAGATCGTCGCCCACACACGTCCAACTCGAGGACGGAATACGTGCAGAAGATCTTGGGGTCGTCCGCTCGAGATTGTCAGGAATTACTTGTCTCCTTTCCACCACAGGTATAATTCGTGAACCCTAGTTTCCGCCTATGAAGGGTTAGAACACGTATTAGATCTTTTTAACATTTTCTATCGATCAATACGCACACCAAAGAAAGGGTCATGGGAATCCCCAGTTCCATCAATTGGTATCAGAGCCACTTTGGATCTACGTATTGATTGATACGTCCATGTTGTCCAATAAAACCTGCGCTGTGTAATAGTCGGTATGTAGATCTGTTCTAACTCGTTTTGCAGGCATCTTAGATCCAACTATTATGGTCTAATGCATGTTTTTGATTGTGTTGTTTAAACCACGGACAAGTCGTGGATGTTGTTGTTGCTGTGGATGTAATTAAAATCCGAAGGTTGATCGTGCTTATTATTTTAATTTTTTAATCTAGATTATGTGTGAACTCCTTCGGGAGGCATAGGATTGATATAATTTTAATTTTTTTTGATCAATCGTGATGGCGGTGGTGGCTGTTTCTAACGTCGACGAGATGGTGGTTTTAAGCAGTCCAGAGACAGACAGATAATTTTCGATGAAGTAATCGAGATGCTGGTTTTAAGCAGTTCAGAGGCAGACAGATATTTTTGAACCCCGAATAGATCTGCGCAGCGCCAGATTTTGGATTTGGATAGTTGAGGACGGAGCAACAACGATGACCATAATAGTTGGATATTTTCTCTTATTTTTGTCATTTTGCTTTTTTTGATTATGCATGTTTATTATTGTGTGGATATTTTTTTTGAAAAACTAAACCTACATTAATAATGGACAACATGGACATAATATCAAATAGTAGAAAAACCCTCATTGTTAAATAACTAAGTGGGAGATGATATTTATTTAGTATAAATCCTATGGTCTCCATTACTGGTTGTAGGTGATGTAATTATACTTCCGCGTTGGCTTTAGTACTTTCCTCCATATCGGATGAGTATAATTATGGATCACCAGTACAAACTTCCTTAGGATAATTAGAAAGTTACCTAGTATGTGTTCACTTCTCCATCTGAAGGAACTCATTACAAGGTAATGACTTAGTATTAAGTAATGGTATACACTTAGATACAAATAATGGTATCCTCCCCATCGGAGTCACTGCTATTATTTGTATGACCAGAGCAAGACCAGCATATTAATTTTTTTTCATAAAGTTATGTTGACATGATAGTAAAATTAATAAGAAAAACCTACTTGAACAAAGTTAAATTTGTATACGTCCACACTATCGTGGCATGCTAAATTCATGGTATTCTAGGTGTTGGTGAATTTTTTATTATCGTTTTGAAGGAATCATTATTTAGTTAATTCAAAAAGTTTTTTTTGTCCTACATAATTTTATTTATGTGAATCTCAGGATTTCAAAAATGGGTTCTTTCAGTCCACTTATGGTGATTCTTAAAGAAATCAAACTTACTGGACCAAATTATATTGACTGGAAACATAATTTAGACATTGTTCTGACTGCTGAGGAGTACAAATATGTACTTGTTGAGGAATGCCCACCTAAGCCTGATGTTAACTCTGATGAAGAGGTCAAAGAGGCTTATAAGAAGTAAAAAAGGCAGATGAGATGGCACGGTATTACATTCTGGCATCTATGTCAAATGTACTGCAACATCAGCATCAGGCCATGGCCACAGCTTATGACATGATGTATAACCTCAAGGAACTCTTCGGACATCAGAGTAGAGCAGCTAGGCAGTTTGCTAGGAATGTTTGATGAATACAAAAATGGCTGAGGGTACACCAGTAAGGGATCATGTTCTCAAGATGATGGGTCATCTGAATGAGAGGATCCTTGGAGCTGAAATCGATGGGAATCCCAGGTCGATATCATTCTCGGAACTCTGCCTAAAAGTTTTGACAATTTCTGCCTTAATTACAACATGAACAAAAGGTTGTATAGTTTGGCAGAACTTAAAAGAGCTACAGGATGCTGAATCTCTCTTTAGGCAGAGTGGTCATGTTTTTGTTTCTGAAAAGGCTTCTACTTGTAAGCCAAAAGACGGTAAGAAAGAATAACATTCAGAAACATGCAAACTCAGCAAAGAAGGGCATGAGACATCAATGCGCGGTAAAAAGCCGAAAGGCAAATGTTTCAAGTGCAAAGGGTCAGGACATTGAAAGACTGATTGTCCACTTCTCGAACAAGGGAACAAAGAAGGTATATCTCATTTACTAGTAGTTGAAACATGTTTAGCGGTGTTATCTACCGGCACATGGTGTATAGATACAAGAGCCACTAATCATGTCTGCAATACATTGCAGGGGTTCCAGGAAACCAGACGGCTCAGTAATGGAGAGATATGCTTGTTCATGGGTGATGCTACAAAAGTATCGGTCATTGCATTAGGAGATGTTACTTTATCTTTTGGTAGAAATATATCTTTGACATTGAGAGATTCTTTATGCACCTTCACTTAGAAGGAATTTAGTTTCTGTTTCTTAGTTAGTTAAGGATGGATATTCAGTTTATTTTAAGGACAATATTGTTATTAGAAAGAATAAATATTTTCTGTTCTGGTGCATTGGTTGATAATCTGTATATCATTAATCCTATTTCGTCCACAATGCAACTTATGGAAATGAATATATGCCATCTAACTTAAATAAGAGAAAAGAACCTTCTTGTATGAACCAAACATATCTTTGGCACTTGCGATTGGGGCATATTAACCTAAGAAGGATTCAAAGACTGGTTGAAGATGGACCTTTGAGTTCATTGGAAGTGGAGGCACTACCAGTCTGTGAATCCTGCTTGGAAGGTAAAATGACCAAAAGGCCTTTTACGACGAAGGGGTATAGGGCCAAATATGTTGGACTTGGTTCATTCTGATTTGTGTGGACCCATGACTATCCAAGCTAGAGGTGGCTTTGAATATTTTGTTATATTTATTGACGATTATTTAAGGTGTGGATACATTTATTTGATGCGCCATAAGTCTGAGTGCTTTGAGAAATTCAAAGAGTATAAGGCTGAAACGGAGAAACGTCATGGAAAATGTATCAAGTCATTACGATTAGATCGTGGTGGCGAGTACCTCTTTGGAGAGTTTAGGGATTATTTATCAGAGGCTGGAATTGCATCCCAATTGATTGCACCTGGAACGCCCCAGCAGAATGGTGTAGCCGAAAGAAGGAATAGAACTCTTATGGAGATGGTTAGATCAATGATGAGTTATTCGGATTTGCCAGATTTGTTTTGGGGATATGCCTTAGAGACTGCAGCTTATATTTTGAACTTGGTTCCTTCTAAGTTAGTACCTCTTACTCCCACAGAGCTGTGGATTGGGCGTAAGCCTAGTCTGAAACATGTTCGCATTTGGGATAGTCCAGCACATGTGCTAAATGGAAAAGCAGATAAGTTGAATTTTGTACAGAAGTACGCCTGTTTGTAGGCTATCCAAGAGGAACGAAAGGAGGTTTATTTTATAGTCCTAAGGATCAGAAGGTCATTGTTAGCACCAATGCCCGATTCTTATACTACAAGAAAATAGGGATTTATCGACATTTTTTCTTCCGACGTTTATGGGAACGTTATTTTAGACAGGATACACCGACGTTTTACAATAAGCGTTGAAAAATATCGACATTTTCTCATAAAGGTTGAGAATTCCTGACGCTTATTTCCTGGCATTTATGGATTAGTCGGCATAGAGATCATATGCCAACGATTTACAATAAACGTCGAGGAATTAGATGACGTTTGGATATAAACGTCGAAAATATGTGACTTTTTTGTATAAACGTCGCATAATTTTGACTTTAAAAATAAAAGCAAACCGTTTTAAGCCAAAAAATAAAAAAAATTGTCGGTTTATTGATTAGAAGAAAGTTGTCGATTTATAAACAAAAAATGTTAGAAAAGTTCCAAAAAATTAATATTCAGCCCGCTCGATTTTTTTACTACCGCTCTCTTTTCACTTCCTCCCGAAAGCAGCCCGCTCCCTTCCCTTTCCTATTCACTTCCGCTCTCATTTTTCCTCCCTCTTCCTCCTCCTCCTCCTCCTCCCTTCCCTCTCTCCTTTTCACTTCTGCTCTCATATTTTTTGGCCTATTTAATTTATTTCCCATCAAGAACCTCCAAATTCCAGACCCTAACACCCTCCCAAAAAACCCTAACCCTAGAAACTACCCATACTAAAAATCCCTCCTCCCTCTGGTGGCGGTCTTCCTCCGCCGCACATCTCTTCCATACACACATCCCT